>OY776105.1:9675929-10925929 GCA_963675205.1 Catocala nupta
TAATTTTTATGTACCTAATTTCTTGGTGTGAACAATAAAGAGCTGTTAATCGTTCAACGTTTTAAATATTTAGTAATAACTTGGTGTCAACAAATATGTTTTTTTTGCGAATATAAGCAAACAACTTTTTACAAAAAGATGTAAATAGGTATTTTTATTTTCTTTCAGATATTCTGCCCAAGAATTGCCCATTCAACCCGATTGTTCACATAAAGGTAACAAGCTCCACTGAACTTAGGTCCCTGGAATTGATCTGCAGAGATTCCATAGGTTGTTTTATTCGTTAAAGGATAAAGACAAACAGGATTTATATATATTAAAATACGTCAAAGGACTCCGGACACTTCGTCGCCATCCCAGGTCAGGAAAATATAACCCGAGAAAGGACATCATTCAAGCTTCGAACATTTTGTACCTAAAAATAAAAGTGCCGGCCAGAAAAAAAAATACTGCGTTTTTGTAGAAAATATGTCTCTAAAATTTTTTTTCTATTACAGCGAAACTAAGTTTAACCCTACAACTGCTAAATGTGATTAAAAATACAAAAATCATGATTTTTACGTACAACGTTTGTCTAATAGACACACATTTATTTACTTTAGTTAGTAATCATAAACAACCTAGCTACCTGCTATTGTTATGTGTGTGCGCACAAGCACCCATCGCCCGGCCCCCTGCCCGCTCGCGTCACGTAATTCCCTTCTCCCTGCGCGACGAACACTAATCGCTTTGCACTGTTTTAAATATTTAATTAAATAGTTATCCATGCAACTCCTGTTACATCGGACGGCTTATTACAAACGTATGCGTGATTGTGTTGTGTTTATTTAACAATATTTCAAATGGCTGACTTTCTGTGTATTCGGTGTCGTGAGTCTGCTGTAAACAGAAGGCGATACACTTGGGCTTCTCGAGAAGAAATACACATTGATATAGCGCAGATTATTATTCAAGAAATATTGGAGCTACAGGTATGTAATCTTTGAGGTTATGGGTCCTACTTCTATCTCGTCTTATTTAATAATAGCGCGTTGAATTGAATATCTACCATCAGTTATTATGTTTTGATATCTAGTTTTGTCTTACATTTTACTAGCTCATTGGATGTAATAATACGTACACTGTCTTAATTGATAAGGTTGCGGTAAAAGTTTAGAAACGTGCCTATTCGATAGGGGGTAACGGTGGTGGGGGGAGGGTGGGGAGGGGGAAGGGTAACTAATCCCCGCCCTCCCCTCCCGCCGGAGCCCTATAATTTCCGAGAAAAATTAACTTTTATTTTTAAAATTTTATTGTCATATATAGATAAATAACAAAGAATAAGAGAGCAAATCACTGTCCTTATCTAACAGTTTACAGAAAATATAATTTACTACATAAAGTCTATATTATACAATATCTTGAGAATGCATCTTCTCCGGCACTGCAGGATGTGCAGCCTCTTCGCCCTAGCGTAACAAAGCACTGGCCCATGCGCTCACCCAAGCAGCCTCGGCTTGCTGGTCGCCTATGGCGACCAGCCTCGGCCGCTTAGGCTCGCTTGTGCCTATGCTTTGTTACTGCGGCCGGAGGCTGCACCCCCTCCGTGCCTCCGGGCTCTAAAAAACACTCTAGGGGTAGGGCAAAAAGTACCACGTGAAGTCGGGGTAAATTAATTCGGGTCTGTCACAGATTTTAATATTTACCTTTATTTTACTTCCTTTTTTCCGAATTTCGATTCGTCGATCTGTACTACTTTGCCAGTACCTATCTTGCCCGAAGTATTTTCTTTTTCTATTGCGGAACGGAATGAATGTCAACAAAACAACTTAGCAAAATGGGAGCAATGCGTTTCGTTTCCCATAAAAAAGTACAGGCTCATTTTTATAGACTTTGAAATAAATATCTATAATAATAACTTTAATTTATAAATATTTTGACACTGAATTGCATTCCTCCCTACCTCCCTAAGTAGAAAGGAACGTAATTCTGTGTCAATTACTTATTCATAACCTCAAAAAACGCAATATGAATTTCATGTTTTTTTTAAAATGAGTGGTCTCCGGCAAGAAAAAATTACTGATTGTGGCTCAGAAAACTCTTTAGTATCACGTACTACCCTTAGATTCTGCCCAACGAATAGGCACGTTTCTAAACCCAACCCAAGGTTGCCAGTTCCCGTAGTATTTTTATTATAACAATAATTACAATTCGTCATAGAAAATACGTTTATAATGTTCTAGGGAAGTCAACATCTGACCATGTCAAAATCTAAAATAAAGCATAGTATAATATAATGCTCGGTAGGAGCAAGTGGAACGACACGAGTAAGAAACAAATCTGTTTTATTTTACAGCTCCAGCCAACAGATTTTATTTGTCGATCTTGTTGGCAAAGGGCAGAAAGAACATACCATAGAAATATACGGGAAACACGCCAAGAAGATGATGATGCTGATGTTCCTCAGATGGAACCGGTAGCAGGTGAAGAACCAGCTCAGATTAATTTGCCTGGGTATGTGCGAACACCGGACACTAGGCGCAGTTGTATTTTCCAACATTGCGATAACGATACAAGACATCGTATCCCAGATGACATTGTTTTGCGGATGTTGTGTCGATATAATTTACTTATATGTGAAAACAGTCGTGTTTGTAATGAACATTTACAGCAAGACTTATGGCACACATTGGCCGTACAGCAAAACAATATTACCGTATTTAAATCTGATCAGATTGTAAGAGCTTTGTCTCAATTACAAGCGCATGTCACTACAGATGTTTTAAATTTTGAACAATACCAATTGATAAGTCCGAACGAGTTTCGTACCTGGGTTGACCTTACACATGACCAGTTTACTGATTTACGAACTAATCTTCCAAGCCTTAATAATAGGAGTAACAAAAATGTAATATTGGCAGTTGTACTGGTAAAATTACGGACAGGAGATTCTAACGCTAGGTTGGCATCAATATTTAAAATAAGCGAGTCTTCTTTCGCCCGCTTACTCAGCACTGGTCGGACTGCACTAATGCATAATTTTGTCCCGAGGCACTTGGGCTTTGACCATCTAAGCAGAGAAGACGTAGCTCGAAGAAATCTAACTGTGCCAGAACATCTCTTCGGTAATCCAAACAGCGCCGTTGAAAAAAGGAAAGCAATAACAATTTGTGACGGCACATACATTTATATTCAAAAGATTTCTAATTACTTTTTCCAAAGAATATCTTACAGTAATCATAAGTATAGAAATCTTATAAAGCCATTCCTATCGGTATGCTGTGATGGATATATAATTGAAGTGTCAGGTCCTCATGCTGCTTCTACATCTCACGCATAATAGATAGTGAAGCAAACAACGGTGACGGCGTTTTTCATTGGTTTTACAGAGGTGGTGATGTTTTCATTTTAAACCGTGGTTTTAGAGACGCGGTTGTACCAATGCAACAGCATGGTTACTCAGTACACACGCCAGAATCAAAACATCCAAATAAAGCACAATTGACGACAGACCAGGCTAATAAATCTCGTCTAGTAACTATTTGCCGATGGGTCGTCGAGGTTGTAAACAGCCGTTTTAAAAGGGGTTTTTGGCTTCTGCGGAATATCATTGTAAATCGTTCTTTGTATTATATGTTCGATTATTTTAAAATAGCGGCTGCCCTATTAAATGCCTATCACGGGGTAATAGAAGACAACATTCACGCACAAACCTTTTTATCTATCATTAATGAAAGATTGTCGCTGCCAAACTCACTTGCGGATATAGTCAAAAGACATAATTATAATAGAAGGCGAGTACAATTTCGTCTATTGCCGGCTGATGTACCTGAGCTCCAAGATTTCCCAAGGTTCACTGAAGAAGACTTACTATTATTTAGTTTAGGTGTATACCAGTTAAAACAAGCAAAAAGCTACTATGGTGAACATTTAAACCCAAATGGAGAATTTATTATAGAAATAAGCGAACTAACTGAACATATTAGAGAACTAGGTGAAAATATTGTATTGATAAGGGGGCGAATCCAGTCTCGACATGTAAGGACTAGGGTTTATTATGTGTATATTGGTTGGCATAGAGGTTCAAGTGGTAGGGCAGCCATAGCGCATTATTATTGCACTTGCAATATAAGAAAACGAACCGTTGGTTGTTGTTCTCATACAATGTGTTTAGTTTGGTACTTGAGTTTTGATAGACACGAGGCTCGTATAAGACCACCTGCAGCTGGCTTAGAAAGCATTATAATAAGGTCTATTGAAATGTAAAGCAACCTATCCAATAATAAAGACATTTTATGTTTATTTTTGTTTTATTTGTCACATTATTATATCTGTATCTACTTAAACGATGAATAACTAAACTTGCAATGGCCTCAAAATGGTTGACATTAGATGCACCGGAATATATTAAATCAATTGAAATAGTTTTTCCGGTAGTAGGGCACTCTTTTAACGCGCCTGATAGGGTGTTCGCTCGGATAGAGAAAGAATTACGGAAAAAGAAAGCATTGTAAAGCCAGATGAATACACAGATTATGAGTGAACATTCTACGATTATAAATGTGTCATCTGAACTCCAAGTGTTGGACTGGAAAACTGTCACCAGAAATACCTTTTTAGACCTCGGAAAGTGGCAACCAAATGTAACCAGATGGTCGGCTTACGAGAACAATTTTACAAAAGAGATTCCGGAGAGTACAAAAATATTTGCAGAGAAGGTAAAAGTACTGCAATGATATTGTGTGACTCGTGGTGTGTCAGTGAAAACTTAAAGTTGCGAGATGTAAACAAATTGTTGTGTGTACATTATGGCAACAACGTGCGAGAATTATATACTCTTAAATATTTTGCGCGCCTAATAGTACCCGCCTAAAGTATCAACAGTTGCTGATGATGATGTTGACGAAAATTCCCAGCTTCAGTGTGAAGAACTACAAGAAATGCCGACATTTATAATCTAATTTGTTGTTAACAATTAAAAATCTACCATTTTCAAAGCATTGGCTTTTAAGTTTGTTGTTTTTTTTTACATGGGCCAATTAAAGTGATAATCATCACATACATTTTTGTAAGTTTGTTGAATAAATTAATATCCATGAAATATTTTTTTAAGCCTGCCACTAGACACCAAAAGGACCAAAATGGTTAGAGTGTAGTTATCGTATTATATGCATGTGCCAAAACACACAAAGTCCATTATTGTTTACGTCAAAAAACGGAAAGTCCCGTTGAGTGTTTCAAAGTCAGCAAAGTCCAAATTAAATCTCTGATTTTGGCCAATTTTCGAAATCAATAGCAGGATTTTTATTAATCATAACATGTTCCGATATATTTAGTCCTTTTTGTCAATACTAAGTTTACTACCAGTGAATTGTAACCACCAGTAATCACAAAATAACGATTTGCTGTTACTTTACAATGGCGGACATTGTTGTTTTTGATTCTAATGGACTCATATACAGCCTTGGCTAAAAGTATGGAGCACCCCTATAAAAACTGCATTTTGTAAAAAGTTTTGTATAGAATAAAATGAAACATAATATATTTATATAAAATCAATATTTCGTCGGCTACCCTTAGCCGCTATCACAGTAGCTATTCATCTTGGCATAGTCCCTACAAGATTTTTACACTGTTACTATAGAAAATAATAATTCTAGACGATCAAGCATTGTAGAATACTGTTGCAATTGTTTAGTGGGTCGGCGTACTGTAGGTTGTTGCGCACACGTTATGGCGATTGTGTGGTAATTGGAATGGGCCAGGCATGAGAGATATATATCCGCACCAGCCGACTATTTAGATAATATGAATAAATGTTAAAAAATATATCTTTGTTTTATTTTACCCAAAACTGATTACAAGATTATGAGCTTTTTCTACCTTAAATCATATTTAATAATAATAGTGGCTTGACTTCACTATCTAGCTGGAGTGGAAACCCAACAGCGCTCTCGGTATGAGCCCTGAGGGCGCTTGGGTCCGGCTCAACGCAAGCCAGAGTTGGGACTGGCTTGCGTTGGTCGGCCGGCCAGAAGGGCAGACACTAACCAAGAATTATCCTTGAGTGGATCGATGGTGCATTTAGGGATAACCGTGGGTGGACAACATATCATACAAAATACATCAGTAGTACATAGTAGTTTAATTTCAATGAATAACATTCGCGTAAACAGTATCAATATTATGTACATCATATTATGTACATCAGTGTTTAAAAGACCCGTTACAATGTTGGATAGATATAACCTCTGAATATAAAAATGACAATTTTTTCTTTTTGGAGCTTCGTAATAAAAAAAATCTTTCGTATTATGATTATACTGTGTAACCCCTATCATTCTAACATTTTTTCATTTCAAGACGCCGCAAATCGATTTCAGTTAAAACGTTTTATAGAAACCTGCCATTGTTCTTTACGTTTCTGTGAGTAATATAGGCTATAAATCATCATACTACGGACTTCGGGAGCTGAACAGTCATTATCAAATTAGCACGCCGGTGAAACCGCGACATCCAGTTTATTGTATAGTAAAGACAGGCAGACATATTTCACTGCAAAGGAGGCTCAGAGTGTGTACATAATTATATTAGTCTTTTGAGGTTGCTTTTGGGCAGAGCATTTCGGGAGGAGGCAGGTCCTAAAATTGAGGGAACGAATCCATTGCACCTATTCTCTCAAAGAAGAAGTAGCAAAAATGCCCCACTTCCGACTGCAAAGATAAGTATCTCAAAAAATCGCTAAATATTAGTATAAAAAATTTATATACTTCCAGTGATCATCTTTACTGGCTAGCACATAAAAAAATTGCTCTAAATATTAATTCTGGAGCAGAATACCTGTAATATACTAACTTCTGATTTTAGTTTTAGAGTAGGATTAAAAAGCAATTAAACACTGTATTAACTCATTTGCGATTGTTTGATAATAGTTATTATACTAGGTTAGTAATAAATAACATATTTAAAGAGTATTATTTAAAGTAACGCTTACTGACTATAATATAATCTATTTATTTTGTAAAATAATTACTCGTATTTATTACACACGACGGCTATTTAGCAATGGCCCGAGCTCACTCAGGTAGTTAAAATCTGTACATTGGTCCGCGAACCAAACAGGTTACTATTGTTGTTTCGCTCACTCACACGAGAACAAAAGAGGTGTGCCTGCGCGCGTGCTCCTAAATCACTGCGCTCGCAGTCCTGCGCTTGCGTTAGCATTCTTCGGTACTGTGTATATTACGTGTGATTATTTTTACCGTGACAAAGCTTACTTTTACCGGACTTGATATTGCCTAGCGATTCTATTTTGTTTTTATTGGATACTTTTACGACAATAAGCTTGTGATTACCGGACTTGATTAGGCATTGTGATTTGGAAGTTGTTATGGAAAATAACCGTTGTGTTGTGTGTGAGCAAACGCTCCGAGGACGTCGCAGACATGTCCTTAATGAACATTTTATAAGAACACGACCGAATTTTCGAGAACATATACCTCAAGAGGTGAGTGCCGTTTGTTTAATCTATAACGGAATAATGAACACACTTGATGAGTTATCTACTTCCCACCCACAACGGCAACTCATCAACTATGTTTGTTATTCCATTAAATGTATTGTTAAGTTAGAATCAATATAATATAATAAATGTAAATATCGTTTTCATGCTATGGACGAGAAAACTAAAAGTAACTCTAGCAGTCCTACACAAAAAGGGATAAAATGAAAATAATAAAATATAAGGTCAATAAAAGCACTTTTATAGTAGGGCTTGCTTGTCAGTCAATTTTTACACACTTATTCAGTATAAAGTTGAGATAGGAGACCCTTGAAACGTGGAACAAGACAAACGTGGAGCAGAATTAAACAAAAAATAAGTAAATAAACCATTGTCAGTATCCCTTTCAATAAATCTTTTTTTTCAGATCCAGTTCAATGGCACTAGATCAATCTGTAATGCTTGTTGGCATTCAATCGATAGGCGTTTAAATCAAGTGCAACCACCTGATGTACCACCTCCTGCAGTTGAAATAGCAGCGGACAATAATTGTGTATCTTGTCAACATTCACTTAGACGGCGCCGAAGACATATTTTAAATATAGTAACTTTACAAGTACACCGAGACATTGTGGAATATATTCTACGCGATTTTCAACCACCACAAGAGGTAAATAAATGTTTTGAAAAATAGTTTATGGTACATCTATATTTATATTATTTATGAACATCACATATCCACTTGTTTAATATTTATTCTATTACGATTTATTTGACGACCTACAAAATAGTTTAATACACACATAATAATGAAAATAATTTTACACAAAACCAATGATTACATTTTTTTCACAGATCCCGCTTGATGGCTCGAGAGCTGTATGTCATGTATGTTGGTGTAGAATCAGTGCGATAATAAATGCAGCACCTCCACCAGTTGCAGCACCTCGTAACTCCATAATGGTTCCTGGTCTAACTAGACTAGCCAACACATCTCGTCGATGTATGATTATGCACTGCAATAACCAACAACTCAGGGCTATGTCTAATGCTACAAAGGTGTATCTGCTTAGTTATTTCCGTCTATATGTACCCAAACGAGCTCGCATCTGCCATCAACATTTGCGAACTATGTCTCCTGAAGAATTTCCTAAAAATATAGTCCATCAAGAAAGCGATATCAACGCAGAGAGCGTACTGGACATTATAAACATTTACACAAGCGCTCTAGAGAGAAGATCAAGCCTTAATATTGAGGAAATGACAAATGACGATTTTATATTTTGGGTCGGTATTAGCCGCGAACAGTTTAATATACTTTTAGATCAAGTCCCAACGCTCCATAATCGTTCTAAATCACCAAAAGTTGACTTGGCTGTGTTTTTGTGCAAACTCAGAAATGGAGAACCGAACAACAGGATTGGTTCTTTATTTAATTGTTCCAAATATACCATAGGACGAAAAATACGTCTAGCAAGGTCTTGCCTTACTAATGACTTTGTACCTCTTCATATGGGTTTGGACCATATAACCCGAGATGACACAATAGAGCGGAACAGAATATTGCCCAATTATATTTTTGGTGACGAAGATAATCCTAAATCAATTATCATTCTCGATGGAACTTACCTCTTCACTGAAAAAAGTTCGAATTTCTTGTTTCAGCGCGTAAGCTATAGTCTGCACAAATACCGTAATCTAATCAAACCTTTTATGATTGTTTGTGGTGACGGATACATATAAGATATAATGGGACCGTATGCTGCAACTACTAACGATACGGATATTCTAAAAATGATTTTAAATAATCATGGTGAGCCCATAGAGGATTGTGCATGGCATTATTTTTTTCATCAAAATGATGTCATGGTTTTAGACAGAGGCTTTCGCAACGCAATTCCACAGGCTGAAGAATATGGCTATGAAGTTCATATGCCTCCTTCAAACAGACGAGGTCAAAGACAACTCGGAACTGAGGAATCCAACAATATGTAGATGGGTTGTTGAAGCGATTAACGGTCGCATGAAACGTGACTTTAAATTGTTTCGCCACAGGGTATTTAACCGTGACTTACCTCACATATACGATGATTTTAAAATAGCAGGCGCAATAATAAACTGCTTTCAAGAGCCTTTCGAGGACAGCACATATACTGAAGAGTTTTGTCAAATAATAAGATTAAATATGCATAAACCAAATTTGTTAGCAGATTATGTCAAAGAACATAATCTAAACCAGCAAAGAGTTCCCTTTGTGAGGTTGGAAGCAACTAGTGAAGGAGTTAATGATTTTCCGAGACTGACATATGAGGATTTAATTATGATATCAGTTGGTTCCTATCATCCGAAAATAGCACGGTCATACTGCTCTGAACATATTAATAGAACTGGTGTGTTCGAAATTGAATTTTACAGACATCCAGAAGAAATAAATATTAACAACGAAGAAAATAATGCCCTCATTAGATGTAAGATTCAGTCACGACATGTCCGGAGTAAAATATACCGGACGTATATATTATATAGTTGCAGAGTTGAAGGGAGATATGCGATAAAAGAATATTGTTGTACATGTATACATGGGCGCAGGACACTGGGAGTCTGCGCCCATGTAATGACTATTTTGTATTATCTTGGTTGGGCGAGATATGAAGATGTTTTTAGCCACCCAGCGCATGTTTTAGATAATATTTTGCTAGATGTAGAACAGGAATAAATAAGTTTTATTTATCTTATTTTTTTCTTTACACCTTCCTTGTAACATGAAAACAAATGAATTTAAAATGTCACATATGTTCATTTGTTTAATCTTTATGTCATCTTTATTCCACTTTTTTATGGTCGTTAGAGTAGTAGGTATTGCATGATAGAAAGTAAAATATTTTTAAGATTAGTAATATTGCGCCTGAAAGAATATTTGGAGCAATTTCTAAGTATGATAGCCAGTAAGGATGACAATCGGAGGTATACAATTTATTAATACTCATTTTTATCTATCTTTTGAGATATTTTTCTCAGCTGTCGGACGTGGGGTAATTTTATATGGAAGTTGCAACTTCTCCTTTGGTACCTATTGTAGAAACGATTGTCCAAGAGACGAATAAATACGCCTTACAGACCATCGATACGGCTAATGAAACAGATAGCCTTCCGCAACAGTCGAGGCTCAAAGCATGGGTGGACACGTCTGTGGAGGAAATATATCGCCTGATCGCATTATGATCCTCATGGGCATGTGTATCAAAAACTCGTTGTGATTGGTCGCGAAAAAAATACCAAAAAGTTCCTTTACTGCACATTATTCGCCTTTAATCTATTCGTCTAATATATTATCTATGGAGTTCGGCATTTCTGAACGCTATGAAATCACTCTAGTGTCAAAAAATAAATAAAATATTCACTCGTCTCATTTCTGCGACGGCAGACATTTTTTTGTGAGCGTGTGCAAAATTAAAAATGAATAACAGGAGAGCTCGGTGAGTATTCTTATGAAATTATATTAAATAATTACTAACAAATAACTATAGTGTTTGTTTAAGGTGTATTTTACGTGTAATGTAAGAATTATGTTAGTATAAATCTTTTCAAACTTTTGAAGTAATGAAATTCAAACAAACATCCACGAACATAAGTTATAAAGGACAATGGGCAGATTGGGACCACCCTCCAATAGCATTAAGATGTATGTCATTGGATAGGTCTTTTCAATAGGAACAACTTTTGTTATGACAACTATGCTGTCACAGTTGTCCGTCCAGAGATATATTACATATAATTTTTGATAAAAATATATTTTAAAAAGCGTTTTTATTGTGCTCATTATTTTTATTTTATGATAATACTTCGTTTTACAAACTGTCTCGCTCTCGCGTCTTCCAAAGCGCGACTAGGGACGGTGCGGAACGCCCCCTACCATCCAAACCGGTTACATGGAGCCGTGCGCTTGCGGCGCTGCAGGTAAAAAAAGTCAGTCGTTCGTTGCTATTATACGTGAATTATTGTTTGTTTCCGTAACACTCGCTTCTTCCGACTTTGACCTTAGCATTTTTTATTGGACACTGATTTATCCTAATCGCGAACTGTTTATTGAATTGGCTATCACACTGGACTTTTGTATTGCATCTCGATCGGATAATAATTATGGAAGATTTCCGCAACTGTGTTATGTGTAGGCGAGGCCTTTATCGTGGCAGATATCAGCGGCATACGCTGACAGATAACCTCCCAAGAGCGCAACCAGAGGTTGTTGCATTCATACAACAACATGCAGTTTTAGAGGTGAGTCTTTTTCTCGTTTCTTGTTATTTATAATATTATAAATGCGAAAGTATGTGTCAATGTTTGTTACTCTTTCTTGGAAAAACACTGAACGGATGTGTATGAAACTTGACAGGTACCTAAGAAGAATAAAAACTGTATTAACACATAGACTACTTCTTAAGCATTAAAATGCGAGCAAACCCACGGGCGGAAGCTACTAAATAAACGAATATCTTAACAGTATATCAATGTGTAATACCCATAGTACAAACTTCGCTTTGACGACTCGTTGGTGATGTAGGTAGTACCTCTGCCTATGACGCCGTGAATACGGGTATGGACAAACGGTATTTGTTTACAAAAAAGTATTTATGTAGTATATTAGTTATCAAGCCTGTTAGTACAAGCTCCGCTTAGTTTGGGGCTAGTTGGCGTAGGTACTGTCCAAAAATATCTGTTTAGTTTGAGGCTAGATTGGCCGGAGTTTGTATTGTCTAAAATATATTTTGTTATAATGTTATTTTTCTATTACCAGGTGTTATTCGACAACACCAGGAGCGTGTGCCATAGATGCTGGCAGAGAGCTGTAAATGCTGCTAGACCGCCTGTTGCAGCAGAAGTGCCTGAAGCTTCGCAAGAGAATGAACAAAATGTTCATATACTTCATGTTCCTGAGTACAAGAGAGCACCAAATAACCACAGGCATTGTATATTTAACAACTGTGCTAATGATACCCGACACAGAATACCAGAGGCCATTAAAGTCCACGTCTTCTGTTCAATGTCTGTTTCGACGTTCACGCCATAAATCAATATTTAATTAAAAGTTTACACTTAACCTCCCTAGATGGCGTCGGCGTCGAAATAGATCGCGATATGGTTTCGTTCCACGGCCGAGTATATAAGCTGATGTCGATTTTAATCAATTATCTTGCTCTGAGGTAACTTGTTTTCTTATACAGTTATCACTGACTTTGGGAACTTTGTACGAAGTTAGTACATGGTCCTTAGAGCCGAAGGGCATTTTGGCAAAACACCAGATAGGTAGGAAATAATAGTTAGTTCCACTAAGCGACGCAAGGTGGCGGTAAATGCAACGATTGGAAGTTGGAACAAAAATATCTAATGGCAAGTGGAAGGACAATAAAGGCTGCTGTCTACGGATCTGCATTGGATGGATGAGATAAAGGCTGCTGTTCACGGACCTGTACTGGACGGATAAAAGGCTGCTATACACGGACCAATATTAAGTGACAGTGAGTACGAAGTGCGAAGTAAACAAACTGTGAGTACATTTAAATTTATAATAATCGTGCTAAGTGTCAAGAAGATAGTAAAATAAATTAAAATTAACTTGTAAAAATTTCAAGAGTTGGCTAGGACTTAACTTTAGAATAGTTTGTCGAAAAACGACAAGACGGGGAACCTATGCCCGATTTCTTAGCGATTTTTACATCTTCAAACACTTAAAAAAATTCGCTACAAAAGCACTTAGAAAATATCAAGCTAATCAGGACTTAGAAAAGTTCTTGAAGAAATCTTGTTTTACAACATTTGATTGAAATATATCTGCTGCTGTTCTACTGTTACTACGGTTCACAATGGAGAAAGAATTGAGAGTATTAGAAGAAGTAAAAGGCCAAATAGAGAAAGGTCTGATTAACTTCAATAAATCTCCGAAGGCACGCATTACACAAAATTACATAGATGCACGACTGGAAACCTTAGAAAAGCAATTCAAGAACTTTTCTCTGAAACATGAAAAGATAGTAGGGGATTACGGTAGCGAAGAGTTAATTGACTATTTTAAGGGCGATATTTACGACAGTGTATACGAGTCTTATCTTAACTATAAGGTAGTGCTTAAAGATTCTATGTCAATGATAAAACATAGCTCAGATGGTATTGAATGCGATGCCTCACCGGACATAGTCAAATTACCAAAAATTATGATACCCACCTTCAGTGGAAAGTATACCGAGTGGTCGTCTTTTCGTGACTTATTCATGTCTTTGGTTCATAAAAATAAAAGGTTAGATGATGTGCAGCGACTTCATTATTTAAAAACACAAGTAACAGGTGAGGCAGAGCAGTTAATACGACACGTTCCTATAACTGGTAATAATTATTTGAAATGTTGGGAGATGCTAGAACATAGATATAATAATAAAAAATTCATGTCCACTTGCATATTGAAGCGATTGTTTGGTCAACGCAATATGGTAGTTGAATCTTCAAATGCCTTAAAGGAACTGTTAGATGTAACTAGCGATTGTTTACACGAGCTAACCAACCTTGGTATTGATGTGACGTCATGGGATGTTATTGTTATTTATATAATAAGTTTGAAATTGGACGGAGAATCGCGGAAGCAGTGGGAACTGCATGTAAGCCAATCATCCGAGGATCTGCCGTCTTTCAAACAATTTCGCGAGTTTCTAGAAACACGTTTTCGTGCCTTAGAATTTGTTGAGCCCAAGGGTTTAAGACCCAAAGGCATCAACAGTAATAATAATAGCACATCCCATACTAAGGTCATGCATGCAACTACCACATTATCATGTCCACATTGTTCAGAGGATCATAGACTATTTAATTGCAAAAAGTTTTCTAACGAAGATGTTGATAAACGTCGTGATATTGCGCAATCGTTAGGAGTATGCTTTAATTGTTTAGGAATTAATCATAATGCCAAAGTTTGCCGTGTTTTTGTCAAATGCCGAATTTGCCATCGCAAGCACCACACATTATTGCACCCTAAAGGTCAAAGTGTAACTGGTGCGGTTGTTACTTCATCGAAAGCTTCAACCTCACATGAAGGTACTTCAGAGATAGTAGATCAAAGCATAAATGCAAATATTGCAACTCATCTCGTTAGTGGAAAGGCACAGGGACAAGTCCTGTTAGCAACGGCTCTCGTAAGAGCAGAGGCAAGAGATGGGTCATTTCAAATGTTGAGAGCATTATTGGATCAAGGTTCGCAGGCCTCGTTCATATCGGAATCAGCTGCGCAGTTACTTCGTTTGAGAAAAGTAGCCACTAAAACTACGATAGCGGGTTTAGGAGGCAGTCATGGTGGCTTAGTCTCTAGACATGTTGTAAAAATTAAAATACAGACACTGCATGAACCATCCTTTACCAGAGTAGTAACCGCGCATGTCTTAAGTTCACTAACTTCTGTTATGCCTGATACGAAATTCAAAATCGAAGATTGGCCAGAAATACATAAAATTCAACTGGCGGATCCTAAATTTAATTGGCCTAACAAAATTGATATTCTTTTAGGAGCGGAAATGTACAGCGATATTTTGAAGGAAGGATTAATCAGGAGTCCCAAAGGCTCACCAATCGCACAAGACACGTACTTAGGGTGGATTGTGTCTGGTAGGGTAGATTTTCAAGAAAATTCACATAATCAGCACAACATCATTATCAATATGTATGCGCAAGTAGATGAAAATGATATGTTAAAGAGATTGTGGGAACTTGATTCGGAGCCTTCACTTTCTAAGAAGCTCCTTACGCCTGAAGAACAGGCTTGTGAAGACCATTTTGCAGCTACAACGCATCGAGATGATAGTGGTCGCTATATTGTGAAGCTCCCATTTCGATGTGCAGATCCACCATGTAAGCAAGGAAATTCTAAAAGCATAGCTGTAAAAAGATTGTTAGGTTTGGAAAGGAAACTAGACAAGGATCTGGAATTAAAAGACCAATATTCGGATGTAATCAAAGAATATTTATTGCTGGGTCATTTAGAGCAGATTACAGACGAATCAGAAAAGAACCGCAACGATGTTGTATATCTGCCTCATCATGCAGTGATCAGACGTGACAAACTGACCACCAAAGTGCGAGTGGTATTTGATGCATCGTGCAAAGGAACGAATGGCGTTTCTTTAAACGATAACCTGATAGTAGGACCCACTCTCCAGGCAGATCTACGCCATATTATATTTAGATGGCGTCAACATCCCATTTGTTTAGTAGCAGACATCGTAAAGATGTATCGCCAGATTAAAGTGTCAAAGGAAGACGTAAATTATCAGAGAATTGTCTGGAGAGAGGATCCTACTAAGGATATACAGCATTTTAGGCTCCTGACAGTTACGTTCGGCACCTCCTGTGCGCCTTACTTGGCAGTGAAAGCCTTGCACCAAGTGGCGGCTGATGAAGGCAAGTTGTATCCTTTGGCAGCAGAAAGGGTGACGTCTGATTTTTATATGGATGATTTAATGACCGGTTGCCAATCTGAAACAGAAGCTTTACAAATATATGAACAAATGAACAAATTATTAGAGAAAGGGGGATTTAAGCTACAAAAATGGTCAAGCAATAAAGCTTCGTTACTAGAAGAGTTACAGGAAGGATTGGGTGAGGATTTAGAAATAGTGAAAGATAAAATACAAAAAGTATTAGGCCTTACCTGGAACCGTAATACTGATATGTTCGATTATTCCGTAAAGATGTCACCTCCAACAGCACCTGAAACAAAAAGAAAAGTCATATCAGAGATATCACGTTTGTATGATCCATTGGGATGGATAGCGCCATGTATTATCACCTCTAAAGTTTTTATACAAAAATTGTGGATTTCTGGCATAGGGTGGGATGAAGAACTACCTCCGAAACTATTGGAAGAATGGCAAGGTTATAGAGATGAATTAGAAAAGTTGGTTAACTTTCATATTCCACGATGGATTGGCAGAAGAGAAGACAATATCACCATTGAGTTGCATGGGTTTGGCGATGCGTCAAGTATAGCTTATGCGGCTGCAGTATACTGTCGTATAATAGACTCAGATGGTAATATACGTTGCAATCTTTTGACAGCGAAAACAAAGGTGGCGCCAATTAACCAAATTTCCATACCACGTTTAGAGCTCTGTGGTGCGGTTTTAACAGCAAAGTTATTATGTGAGGTGGCTAAGGTGATGGATATATCAAAGAAAAACCTACATGCATGGACAGATTCATCGGTGGTATTAGCTTGGTTAAATGATCATCCAAGCCGATGGAAAACTTATATCGCTAATCGTACATCGGAAATCCTCAGCTTAATGGATAACTCGCAATGGGCTCACGTCATTTCCAAGGACAATCCTGCAGACATCGCATCTCGAGGTGTACCACCGTCAATTCTTCTTGAAAGCAATCTTTGGAAATTCGGGCCATGGTGGTTAAAGAGTGACTACATAGAATACACAAGGCCTATGTCTATTAGTACCAATGAAGAGAAAAAGCAAGCCAAGGTACATACAGCTAAAGTTTCTGATTGTGATGACGACCTTGCGATGAGATACTCGTCACTAAGAAAGCTAGTGAGGGGCATTGCTTACTGCAGAAGATTTATTTTGTCTTTAAAACGACGGAAAGAGAACATTGTAAATACACCTTACCTGTCTGTTGTGGAGATCCAAGAAGCTCTGAATATTTGCATCCGGAGAAGTCAGCAGCAATGGTTCAGTGCGGAAATTCATGTACTAACTTCGTACAAAGTTCCCAAAGTCAGTGATAACTGTATAAGAAAACAAGTTACCTCAGAGCAAGATAATTTATTAAATTCGACATCAGCTTATATACTCGGCCGTGGAACGAAACCATATCGCGATCTATTTCGACGCCGACGCCATCTAGGGAGGTTAAGTGTAAACTTTTAATTAAATATTGATTTATGGCGTGAACGTCGAAACAGACATTGAACATTCCGCCCACCAAAAGGATAATTTTCCTTTTAGCACCGCCCACCATGCATTAACTTAGATTAAACTATATAAACAAAACTAGAGAAATGGACTGTATACATTTAAACTTCAATTTGGTGAACGATGACTTGCAATTCTCAGGGCAAATATGGTTTCATGACTAAAACTAATAATAAAATATAAAACATACAAGCAACGAGTTTTAACAAAAATAATAATGTAATTGCTTTATTACAAAAATGTATGTATAAACCCAAGGCATTTTTAAATCAGAGCTTATCATTACTTTTATAAACAAGCACTAAATTACAGATTAATCAAAGAGGCAATTTTAGTAACAAAGAAAAGATAAATAAACTTTCAAACTTCATTCCGTCACGGGCAATAAACATAATTTTGAAATTGGACGTATAAATGTGGTGCCTTTACAGCGAAGAGTAACAACACGAGTTATATTATCCTTCCCCGGGTGCAATTCAAGGATTCTCCCATACAACCATTTACCAGGAGGTAAGTTATCCTCTTTTACTAACACTATGTCATCTACTTTAAGGTTAGGAATTTGAGTAACCCACTTTTGCCTTTGGAAGAAATTAGTTAAATATTCTTGCCTCCATTTTCGCCAAAAGCCTTGCACCATGCGCTGTACTAGTTGCCATCGACGTAATGTGCTCAACGTAACACACTCATAATTATAGTCCGGTGCTACAACTAGCGGACCACCCACCAAAAAATGACCAGGTGTTAACGGTGCGGGGTCTTCTGGATCATCGCTACCTTGTGATAAGGGCCTTGAGTTGAGGCATGCCTCGATTTGAGACAAGACTGTTGTCATTTCCTCAAATGTTAGCGTGGAGTCGCCGACAACACGCTTCAAATGGTGTTTTACGCTTTTTATACCTGCCTCCCACAGTCCGCCAAAATTCGGAGCATGAGGAGGTATAAAGTGCCATTCAGTGTTCACGTTTGCAAGAGCAGCTGCAATATCGTTGGTGGCTGAGTTCCCTTGGGCAAATAATAGACGAAGTTCCCGGGAAGCGCCCACGAAATTGGTGCCATTGTCGCTCCAAATGTGGCGACAATGACCACGCCTGGCAACAAACCTTTTAAAAGCTGCTAAGAAACCTTCTGTTGTCATGTCCGAAACTGCTTCGATATGTACCGCGCGAGTAACCATGCAAATAAACAATGCTATATATCCTTTATGCGATCGCTGTCCGCGGCCCTTGGATACTCTCATATTTATTGGCCCAGCGTAGTCTACTCCAGAATTTAAAAAGGGCTTGCAAGGTGTTACTCGGCAAGCTGGAAGATCGCCCATCATCTGATGTCTTGTCGTAGCTGCATATCTCACACATGGTACACAACTGTGTATGTAAGCACGAACTATATTTTTTATTCTAATTATCCAATACCTTGACCTAATGAAATTTATAACTAGCTGTTGTCCTCCATGGAAAGTTCTCTCGTGACCATCTGCTACTATCAATTTAGCCAATTTTGAATTGGGATGTATTATTGTTGGATGCTTTGTATTATCAGGTAATTGGGAATGTCTGATTCTACCTCCTACTCTTAATAATTCATTCTCATCTAAGAAAGGATTCAATTTAAATAATGAGCTTTTTATATGTACTGAATGCTTCTTTTTTACAGCGATAATTGCCGCACTGAACCATTGCTGCTGACTTCTCCGGATGCAAATATTCAGAGCTTCTTGGATCTCCACAACAGACAGGTAAGGTGTATTTACAATGTTCTCTTTCCGTCGTTTTAAAGACAAAATAAATCTTCTGCAGTAAGCAATGCCCCTCACTAGCTTTCTTAGTGACGAGTATCTCATCGCAAGGTCGTCATCACAATCAGAAACTTTAGCTGTATGTACCTTGGCTTGCTTTTTCTCTTCATTGGTACTAATAGACATAGGCCTTGTGTATTCTATGTAGTCACTCTTTAACCACCATGGCCCGAATTTCCAAAGATTGCTTTCAAGAAGAATTGACGGTGGTACACCTCGAGATGCGAGAGGACCTATGAAGGCAACCGTTGCATGTGGAGACAGACTTACAACGAGAAGTAAAGCGCGAAGTAGAGAGCGAGATCTTAGATATTAAATACGACAAAGGACTGAAAAAAACCGGATCCTGATAAGCAAAGCGATATAAGAATATGTCTACCCCAACAGGGTCACTGGAAGACTTAGCCCCTGCTAGAGTAGACAACCAGAGGAGATACCTTGGCATAACGATCGTTTTATTGGTAGTTGCCATCATCTTGATGATCACTTTGATAATTCGGAACGAACTTAAAGTAGTGGCTCTCGATAAACAGCAATCGTCCATGTTAAAGAAGATTTGTGAAGCAACAGTCACAGGTTGTTAACACAAAGGAACGAGATGTCACAACACGAGAAAATAGAGGGCAATGCGCAGGTCGTAGACCTATTCAAATCCACCTTCCAAGCGCCCCTCCCTATGTCAGGCTCAGCAACTTCAAAGCTGAGCGATTTGCCTGTTGGCCTCGACAACTTCTCTGCTCACGGAAGCAGAAGAGAAATATCTATGACGACGTGGAACACTCAGTGTCATACGTACCCGACCTACGTAGGTTATACTGTAGCCGCCGCTGTGGTGGCACCACAGGCACGCCCCCCACCCAGAACCACCATCCTCTTCGATGGGGCGTTGAATCAGGTAGTAGCCAGGATAACAAGCTTGAACCTAACCACAAGACGCGAACTATTGAGCGGGAGAGGGCGATACATCTCATCGCTCGGTGCTCCCCTTTATGTGCTGCCGCACAACTACAGTGCTAGGAGCGCACCGTACTCCGAGAGTGTTGCTATGAACATCGCACGTGCTTATGACGATGGGAGGCTAGCTAACGAGCCCCCCTTGGATTTACCTGGCGATTCTGATACTGGCGAAGTTCGTCGGGTGCATGAGAGGTATCACACACCAACACCTTCACCTAACTACAGCTCTGACGAGGAAGTGGTAGGAGCTGCCACAAAACCGGCCAAATCGAATTCAATGAATGCAGTGCCGGTTAGAGCGGTGCGGACAGTAGCCATGGCCTTTAAGGGTTTCCGGGCGGCGAAACCACCGAAAAGCGCGGCCATGATCGCAATAGAAAGTTATGCGACCGGAAGCGACCGCGCCGCAACACAACCATACATCAGCACGACAAGGGGTGTCCTGGCTAGGGACGTATCATCAATCCAAGAACTGGTGGCCTATGCAGCGTCGTACAACGTGTCCCATGTGGACACGGCACCTGCATTGCGAGGGCTTCTGTACGCCTACCCTCGATCCCGGGACGTCTGGCGTTTCGACTCTTACGACGGGAGATTTGTCCGACGCCAAAAACACGAGACCAGAAGACTATCCCAAATTCACATCCATCAAACTCCGGCAGCAGATCGAATACGTGTCCGCGTGGCAGCCGTTTCACTTCCAGCTTTCGCCTCCCACCTCAAGAACTTAGATCCTGGGCTCTCGGCCAATGGCGTAGACGGTGTTTGTTTGTCCGGGATGGACACCGACTGGACCGCTGTACCTATCAGCTCAGACATGATGGGGTGCCCATGGTTATTAGAGTACATACTCATACATACCACAACCGAAATATGGACAGGGAAACTCAACCTTCTGTCTAACGCTCAACACGCCACTGACGCCCGGGACGCAACCCTTTTATTTACCGGAATGCCTGCTGCACATCAAGTACACATACCTGGCCCACTCAAAATTTTGCTCGTCATGTTGGATGAAAACACCTACGCTCAGGCCTCAACATTTACCCTACCGGTCGTTGGAGCGATTCCAATATATCGAGGCAGTAGAATTGCCCCTAACGAAGCCGCGTTCGCGACCTTTTGGAGAGATATACAAGGTGCACTGTACGGACTTATCACTGAACCAAATTACCTAATATCCTGTCAGAACATGGTTCAGTGCCTCCAATTTGTAGAAGACAACCTGTGCACGTCCATGGCATTTCAGTTGGCGGTCACACTGGCTGCAGAGTTGTCATCAATCATTCCCGAGTCTCCATCACTACACGGAGACGTGGATGGCACATATGTAGACGAATTGGCCGGTGGGTGGACCATAGGCCCATTCCAAATGAATGGGAGACGACCAAGACATACTTGTTCGAACTTAAATGAAGGAACGGAGGAAGTAGTGCGTACCAGGTTAAGACGGCTGCTACATGGATACTCATTTGCATCCGTGTCTCCATTACAACAACATGCTGTGAGTCATTCTATAATTGTGGAAGACCTTGTCATAAATGAGAACGTGCTAGTGGGAGTAGCGACCCATTGGCAAGCCCAAACCCCAGAGCTGGTCGTCCCTCAATACCAGTGTAATACCGCAAATTCAGCATATCGCCTACTCTCAGGACTGGGCATGATAATTAAAGATGATTACACCTATTGCTTTAGAACTCCCGACGGCCTGTCAAACGTCGTAACAATGCAGGGGGTAGCCTTGACCTTGTCTCTGGGCTTAGCCCTAGTAAAAAGTGATGTGTCAAGAAGAGCATGGTCAGGGCTAGGTGTGAACGAAGCCCCTGTCTCCCAAACACCAATCCGTGCTTGGGTATCAGACTTGACGCAGGGAATGGTGATACCAGTAAACACGGATGCACACATGGCAAGCGTTATAAATGGTAACTTTACCATCATGATGGAAATAGAATCATATTACGGAATAGCAACCACTAGCGCGCTCTGGGGACAATCTATCTGCATGCCATACCCAGCTTTCCTACAGTGGGGAAAGAAATTTAATATAGATATGGTAGGTAACTTTGAAACCACGGAGGGAGTAATAACTGCGGACTTCGAGAGTCCTCATCTCATGGTAACACACAACAGCAACTGCTCAATACCCTGGCTAGCAACAACTCTAGACACCAGAATGTATCTACCTTCAGTGTATTTGGATTACGCCCGAACCGTACCCTATATGCTGCATCTGTCCGCAGAAGATTGGCAGACGTACACAGCAGCCGACACGTGCACATACTTTGTCCCAGCGGGACTAACGTCCAACTTGATTTGCACTACACTTAAACATCACTACAGGCACGTCTCCACGGCCGGCTGTGCTCTAATAGTGAATAAAAACGCCATGCGCACGAATATTTCCCTGTGGGACGTTTCCGAGCTTCACTACCCGGACCCACCCAACATTGGTTTTTTACGGCAGCAAAGCTCGACCGAGCAGTCGGGCCTTCCAGACCATCCAGATGGTCAGAAGATACTGCCTCAGATGTCGATAAAGGAGACGACGTCAAGGGAGGAAACATCCCAATAACTAAAGAAGAAATGGATGCACTATCTCCGAGCGATAGTACATCATCTTCTGTGAATACAAACTGTACATACCAGAGGAAGCTAGAGTATGTAGAGAACACCTTGAAGGCAATAACTGGGATGAGCTTCCTGATTTTTGTAACATAAGTCATGATTTTACTGCAGCCCAGTTTAATCAAGTTTGTGATATGCTCCGAGCAGCAATTCAACGTGGTGTAAGG
The DNA here is from genome assembly GCA_963675205.1 of Catocala nupta. NCBI lineage: Eukaryota > Metazoa > Arthropoda > Insecta > Lepidoptera > Erebidae > Catocala > Catocala nupta. Next base: position 9,698,922 of record OY776105.1, read on the forward strand.
TTCGATTTTAGAGTTCGCGGAACCCTAACCAATGAAGAAATGCATTTTTGGGTTGGTCTTAACAATGACCAATTCGATGTCATTTTGGAACAAACTCCATCACTGAACGAGAGATGTAATGATTCAAGAACAGCGTTAGCCGCATTATTGATAAAACTTCGCACGGGAGATTCAAATGAAAGGCTTTCAACTTTATTTAACGTGTCGAGAAGAAAGCTTGAAAGGTATTTAAAAATAGCGCGTAAATGCCTAACTAATGAATATGTCACACAACACTTGGGCATTGATCACATAAATAGAGCGAACATTTTGGCGAGAAACTTAACAATTCCAAAGCGGCTCTTTGGGAATGAAGAAAATAGCAAAATAATATTAATATGTGATGGAACTTACATTTATATAAACAAAAGCAGCAACTTTTTATTCCAGCGACTGTCATACAGTTTACATAAATTCCAAAACTTGTTAAAACCGTTTTTGATCGTTGCCTCAGATGGCTATATAATTGATGTTATAGGACCATTCGCTGCTACCAAAACTGATGCGCAAATCATGCATGATATAATGACCAACGAAGAAAACCCTATACATCTTTTATTAGAAGAAAATGATGCATTCATCTTGGACCGCGGATTTAGAGATGGGTTAGAGTCCATAGAAGCTTGGGGCTACGAATGTTATGTGCCACCAACTAAAGATCGTCGAGAGACACAACTTACAACTGAACAGGCAAACGAAGCTCGCGCTGTAACAATGTGCCGATGGGTAGTGGAAGTGGTAAACGGTCGATTTAAACGAGACTTTAAACTTCTGCGGCAAAAATACTTTAATAGAGTGCTACCGAACATGTTCGTTGATTTTAGAATTGCTGCAGCTATTATAAACCACTTCCACGTGCCCATCGAAGATAACGCTCATGCAGAAGATTTTTTAAATCATATAAGACGCAAAGTTGATACGCCAAATCTTTTGTACACATATGTAGACAGAAAACGATTAAATAACCGGAGAGCAGATTTTCAACGAATTGAAGCAAATCATATAGAAAACTTTCCAAGGCTCACCGAGGATGAAATAATCGTACTAGCCTTGGGTACATATCAATTAAAACTTGCGAGAAGTTATTGCAGCGAACATCTGCAGAATGGTTTATATATCATAAAAACTTATAGAGAAAATCAGTTAGCTGATTTGCCCGATTACGGTTTACAAGAAAACGCGTGGCTTCTGCGTGGACGTATCCAATCTCGTCATGTGAGGCAAAGAATATATTATTGTTATATTTTGATAGGAAATGAAGGTAATAATATTGTTGAACATTATTGCACATGTTTATCAGGAAGGCGAACGATGGGCACATGTGCACACATTATATCAATAATCTGGTATTTAGGGTATGCGATTTATGAAGGGTTTAATGCACCGGCAATATTTTTAAATGACGTCATAGTAGATGATCCCTAACTCACGCGTGCACTTAATACCAGACTAGACATCATGTAAATAGATTTAATTAAAGTGTTTTTGAATGTAATTATAATAATAAATAATTAAATAATAATCAGTGTTATTATTTTTTTTCCCTATTAAATATTTATTTTTACCCTTTATCGGAACTAGTAAGTCATACGTCTCTGAACGGACAACTGTGACAACAAAGCCGTCATAAAAAAAGTTGTTTCTATTGAAAAGACCTATCCAATGACATACGTCTTATTACTATTGGAGGGTGGTCCCAGGTCCCATACATTTTTGCCCATTGTCTTTTGTGTTATTATTATAATATTGTCTTATGTTTACGCGAATGTTATGTTTGTATCTTGTATTTATAAAGATAAGTCATTAGAGAATATATTATAAGACTAAATTTATAAATTAGTTTCTTAAATTATAGTTTAGTTACATCATAATTGTAATTCAAATCATGCTATATTGAAATTACTCAGTGGCTGCCATATTGGAATTATTATTTAGGACTACGCATAGATACTACGTTTCTATCGCGCGTAGGGTCGGACGCTTGGCAATCGAATATCGATAAAATTATCGATAAAACTGCAATTATTACTGAAGTAGCAAAGAAGCTCACGACACGCTTGATGACTGATTTTTATCATATTTTAATGCTAGAATGCTAGAAAAGGGTTGGCTTTAGAAACAGGCCGATCGAAACAGGGGTTGGTGCTGGTTGAAATATGTTGGCGGTGGGTTTTCCAACCCCTAGGAACCATTCCCATCCCGCGCACTCGCGTACTTTTTTTATTATGCGTTTTTATAAACACGTGAAATGGAACGGCTTTTTGATGACACCAACGTAATTTGTTTCGTCTTTTTTTGATAAAATGTGATATAAAGATCTATTTTTAATTATTTATATATGTAACAAAACATTTATTGTAAAATGATCATTTTATTTCACCAAATTTGGTAAAAGATATTATTTTTACGTGAAATGAAACGTAACTTTTGTCGCGCCAGAAAAAAATACTATTTTAAATAGGGTGACCACTACAGTCATTGCCCAATATATAGTGATTGCCAACATTAAGATCAAACGTATTTATTTTAATTACTAAAGGAACTAGTTTCGATCGTTTCCAATAGATGTCACTTTCAGGGTTTTGGTAGCATTTTTCATTTAAAAAACTGGCAACACTTTCTCTTTCCGAGGTGCCATGGCCGAAGTTAATGTGTGACGCTTGCAGTTCATCAAAAAAGTAAGTTTCTTAAAAAATATCTCAAGGACAACATAGTTTGTTTGACAATATTTAGTAGAATTTTTTAGCCTGAATCGAGTTTTTATAGATTAATGTGATATAAGAGTTATTGTATTGTTTTTGTAACCAATCTTTTTGACCGTTACTTCTTTCGTAATGTTTAAAATGGGGGTGGGCAATAACTGAATCTTTATTTTAACAATTATAGTAATTGCCATAGGTTAATTTAGTTATTGCCATTGGTAATAGGTACAGTTATTACCCGGTTAATATTTGTATTTTAAGTTTTATTCTCTTACTTAAAAATCATTTTATTTCTTACAGAATGCCGAAGGCACCGAAAGTAAAATATACTCAGGAAAGCCTTCAGAAAGCCATCGCTGAAGTTCAAAATAATGAACAGCAATTGTCAGATCGGCAAATTGCACAAAAATATGGTGTTCCGAGATCCACGCTTAGGTTTTACAAACGTAACCCAGGACACAAAACCAGCCTGGGTCCTTCGACAATTTTAACTCCGAATGAGGAAGCTATTCTTGAAGAGTGGATTATAACTTCAGCTCGAAAAGGATTTCCAAAGAATAAAGAAAATATAATAGACAGCGTACATAAGTTTCTTGTGGAGAATCCAAGACCTAACCCATTTTCCAATAACAGGCCAGGCATTGGGTGGTGGAAAGCTTTTTTAAAAAGACACCCTAAATTAAGTATCAGGGCTTCTGAAGGTGTAACAAAAGCTAGCTCATGCGTGTCTGAGAAAGATATAAGAGGATGGTTTGATGAGATTCATGCGTATGCTGAAGAAAAAGGACTGACTGAGGTTCTCAACCAACCAAGTAGAGTTTTTAATGCAGACGAGACTAATTTTCAAATTTGCTTAAGTTCTGGACTTGTTGTGGCTGAGAAAGGATCTAAAAATGTTTATAATATTGAACACTCAAGCGCAAAAGAATCCATAACTGCCTTATTCACGTTTTCGGCTGCCGGTGACGTCTGCTGCCCATTTATTGTGTACCCGTATCAAAGACTACCTGAAAAGATATGCGAGTCTTTACCAGAAGGGTGGGGTATAGGTAAATCAGACAATGGTTGGATGACTACCGAAGTATTTTACGAATTCATCGCAAATGTTTTTCACCCTTACTTAGTAAAGAAGGCTGTTCAGTTCCCAGTCATCTTATATGTTGATGGTCATAAAACACATTTAAATTATCATTTAAGCCAATTATGCACGCATCTTCAAATTGAGTTGATAGCTTTATACCCTAATGCAACGAGAATAATTCAGCCAGCTGACGTATCTGCTTTTAGACCCTTAAAAATAGGTTGGAGAAGATATTTAAAGAAATGGCAACTAACAAATCAAAATAAGGGCATAACAAAGCTAAATTTTGCTCCTATTTTAAATACAGTTTTAGAAGAAAGTCTACGACCAGAAATATTGGTAAATGGGTTCAGAGCATGTGGTCTGTGTCCGTTTAATGCAAATTCTATTGATTACTCTAAATGTTTAGGAAAAACTGCTGATTGCCAAAGAGATTTAGATAAAGATATTTCAGATAATGTCTCTATTACATACAAAACCTTTAAAGATATAACTGGAGCGTCTCTTTGCCAAAAATTTAAAGACCAGTCATTTCATACAACAGAACCTCACTTGAACATAATTTATAATCTCTGGAAACAATTTCAAAACAATGCTGACATAGCTAATACCTCTAATAAACCATCAACAAATCAAGCTGAAACCTCTTCTCCATTAATAAATTTAACAGAAGTATTGGATGAAGTGCAAGTTGAGAACCAAGTCAAAGATCCTCCAATAGAAGTAGACAGTCTGCCAAATACCTCCTTAAGTGACCAAATTCCCTACTACCTACATTGTCTCCCTGGAACATCTAAATCTGATGACCATTTTGAAATCCAAAGTCAATCCAGCCAATCTGAATCTGCTACCTTAACCACTATGATTGAGAGTCCAAAGTTGGTTAAAATAAAATCCTCCTTTGGAGAATACCTGGCATATCCAAAAACACCCATAAGGAAAGGAAAGCGTCAAATAGAGAGGCAACCGTTTGCTATAACATCAGATAGTTTTAAATTAGGACTGCAAAAAAAACAGTCTGACAAAGAAAATCTGTTAAAAGAAAAGGAAAAGAAGAAAATTGAGAGAGAGATGAAGAAGACTGAAAAGAGTAAGAAAGAACTAAGTAAGGGTAAAACCAAAGCTCAAAGTACAAAAGAAGTTATGACTAATTATGTTGAAAGTAATAGCAGTATCATTCCAGAATCTAAAAAAATCACTATCTTAGAAGAAATTCACATGAAACCCATGAGTGTTACTTGTGGAGTGTGCAAACATATAATTCTGAAAAACAATATTGAATGTAGTGGCTGTCATTTATCCTTTCATTTGAGATGTATACCAGATAGCCATAAAAACAATATCCCTGACGATGCTGATATGATGCTATTTTTATGTCATTTTTGTTATAAAGTTGATGACTCAGATAATGATAGTTATTCAGATTGCGAAGAATTATATTTTAATGTGCAAAAAGCTAGAAGAGATCTTAATTTCTAATTAAGATCTCTTCAGGCTTTTTGAACATTAAAATATTATAAAGCATTAAAAAACGCTAAGTAAAGTAATGTGGCAATATGGTCAATAACTGCCCCTGATAAATGGCAATCACTAGCTTTAGTGGACAATTACTGTGATTTTAGAAGTACTTTTGTTTTTATTTTTTTATTTTTGTGTTTCTAAACATATTCAAAATAATGACTGACTTTACTTTAGAAAATATATTTAGGATATCCAAAAAAATGTTTCCTAGTAAATTTAAGTCCAAATAAAGACACTTATAAGAAAAGTTGTGTATCAATCCCTTAACTGGGCAATAACTATACTGGTTACCCTACCTACTTTTCACTTTCTTTACAAAGTTAAAGTGCTAAGGGAGCCGGAACTCTCGCCTCCCCGGTAAATGAAATCATAATTTTTGTAGTCTACGATTGATTCCCAATTCTTAATTTCCCACGTGTGTAATTTTTCAAATTATTATCGAGACGAATTCTTCTTTATTCAAATTCTTAATTTCACCAATTCTTAATTTTCCGAATGCCTCATTTTCTTAATTATAGATAGTACAAATTCTGAATATTTCTAATAAGTACAGTCACAAGCATAAATATGAATTTTACAAAAAAGCCTTTCAAACTCAAACTCAAATTCATTCATTTAGATCAAATACATGATACTTATCAACGTCAAAGAAATGATAAAAAGTCAGCAAATCCTTCTGAGTGGACCAATTTTTTTTGTGTTTGAAAGCTGCTGCTTCCCGTTTGGTCCCATTTTAATTTGGTCCAGATTTGACAGTGACATCCGTGAGAAAAACCATAAACAAGTTGAAGTCGGTTGTTTTTTTGGTATATTATTTTTATATATAGATATTTACTTAAATCGACATAAATTTCGCAAGCATTCTTCAGGTGTGACTTTCCCAATTAGTAGGTCTTCTATAATTTTGCAAATTTTAGCGTCTTTGATAATAAATTTTGATCGTCTTTTCCGCGGCTCAGTATATACTTTATTTTGTTTAATCTTTCTTTCAAAATAAGTTGCTTCTTTTTTCAAAAAATGTATATATGAGAAAAGATCTGTCTTCCCAATCTTTTTGTTTAGGCGGAAGTGCCATCCTTCTAGGGCGTTCGTGGTCCTGTGGCGCTCATGAGAGCAACACCAGGTATTTGAACATAATTTTGTCATCTAAATGTGTCACTGCGCTGTGTATAAATGGCTCGGAAGTTATTGTTTTTATTTCATATTATTTATATTTATTCTAGTGATAACGTGGTGGAGAGGATCGAGGCACTGGACATCCCTGAGTGCGAGAACCAAGACGTCCTGCAGAGGGACATGGGCCACATTATCCGCTGGGTGCCGGAGATCTCCGACGCGAATCTGCAGCGGCCGTCAACGTCGGGAGCGATGCCTACGCCGCTAGTAGATTATAATAGTGATGGCAGTGGCTTCGATAGTGACTGGGACGACGAGTTCGAACCGTCACCTATTGAAGCCGCTGCGCCTAGGGATATCCCTGACGACGCAGCCCTGGACGCGCCGGTCAGGGATATCGTAGAAGCTGTTGAAAGAGGTATAGACGACGAAGCCGATCGACTCTTGGGCATGTCGCCAAATTTTACATGGCGCGAAGAGTTTGAGTCGTTCAGAGGGGTTCCTGATCAATTTTCAGGACCTACTCCTGGACCACTCAGAGACTACGATTCGGCTTATGATGCCTTTGTCGACATCTGGGACAAAGACATCATAGACTGTATCGTCTGTGAAACTAATCGATATGCCCAAAAGACGATCGAAGAATTGAATGCAAAGGGAACCTTGGCACGATCATCTCGTTTGCGTAGGTGGGAGCCCACTAACGCAGATGAGATCATGGTTCTCTTTGCAATTTTTCAATTTATGGCCATCGATCCGCGTACATCACAGGACGAATATTGGAAAAAAGGTGTCCTAGGTATGCCAGTATTTAGGACCCTTATGACCTATAATCGTTTCATTTTGTAGAACAAATTTCTCCATTTTGTCGACAATTCTGACCCTGGTCGGGATTTGCCTCAGAATGGGGCAATAGGTTCAACAAAAGTGCTGTCGCGGAGACTTTTAAAACTGGCCCCTATAATTGCGCATTTAGGATACAAATTTGATTCGCTATATCAGTTAAAGCCTCATATTTCCATTGACGAGTCTTTGACCTTATTCAAGGGCCGCCTGTCTTGGGTCCAGACAATAAGGTCAAAGGCTGCGCGATTTTGAATCAAGTCATATGAGCTGTGTGAATCGGACACCGGCTATATGGCTCGGTTCCAAATTTACACTGGGAAGACAGATGAGATTTTAACGGATATGCAAATCAGTGCTGATCTAGGACTCAAAAGTACGAAGACAGTCCTTGAGCTTTTGCAAGGCCTTGAACATCGGGGTCATTGTGTCACAATGGATAATTTTTACAAAATGTCCATTGTTGGCACCATACCTTAAGAGTTTAGGCTTTGATTGCTTAGGGACTCTTCGTACGAATCGTCGGTATGTGCCCAATGAAATCGCGAAAGAGCCCGCAAACGTGCCGAAGGGGACTATTGTATCTTGCCACTCTGGAGACGTTTCAATCGTGTCGTGGAAGGACTCCAAATTGGTGAGTATAATATCTACCTACCACAATGCGGACACTTTCGTTGGATCGAGGGCTGGTAAGAGAGCTGTTAAGCCTGTGTGTGTAAGGGATTATAACAAATACATGGGAGGAATTGATCTAAAAGATCAAAAACTCTCTATGTATTTGCTAGAGCGCAAGAGGGGAGTAAAATGGTATATGAAATTGTTTAAACGGTTGATGAATGTAAGTATTTTGAATAGTATGATAATGTATGGGTGCTCTCGGGAACGGCGTGGACAATTGCCAATGACGCATCGTAAGTTCCGCTATGCGCTTGCTGAATCTCTAATTGAGAAGCAACGCTTTTCTTAAAAAGAGGTTCAGGAACCTGTAGGGGAGCTTACAAGGCTGAGGCGGGATATTGTTCACGACCCGTCTTACCATCCCGGGAGCAAGAATAGAAGGAGATGTCGTGTATGTTATGCGAGGACGAAAACCACTAAAAATTCTCATTTCCGCTGTGTCCCTTGCGACGCCTTTTTGTGTCTTTGCAACTGTTGGAAGGAGTGGCACACACTCGAGGAGTTGCAGACACAAGAAGAACGTGGGCGAAGGAGACGACGTGATGAGTGAGAATTTTTATTGGATATGGAAGATAATGAAAGGTATGTTCAGCACTGTATCCTAAATGCCAATTATAGTTCATCGTCCACAACTTTTTCAACATGCTTTTAAAGAATTATTGACTTTTTTCGTATTGACAATGTTCTATGAATTTGTTGCTAGGTATTAGATTCTATTTCTTTTGTGAAATTTATCTCTTATTTTCAAATTGTACTCAAGTTATAAACGTTTTCATTGAATGTCTTTACGTACCTATTAAGTCAACTATAAGCTTTCAGAAACAAATAAAATTAATTTTGAGCCAATAACATTGAAGTTATAGCAAATTAAGTACAAGTAACAAGTCAATAACTCGACAAATATTTAAGGCGGTCACTTGCCGATGAGTGACTGTACGATACATTCTTGCCCATTCTACGGTTGACAGATGGATTCGTCGAATGGACGAGAATGTTCTTTTTTATTCAATAACATTTGTTTTACATAGATTTGTATAATAATCTTAATCTAATACAAGGGTGCATAATACCTTTCCAGGGTCTTACCTAAACTAAGATAAACCTGTATCTCAGGTGTAAAATGTGCAAAGTTTAAATAAATATTTTCAAAACGTTACAATTTACATAATAACGCTAGCTCTGAATATTAATTACTGTATACATATTATAAAAAGCGTACATAGCTTAAAACAATTAGCAATGTTTCCATTTCGACGTAGGTCAGTTTTTGTAGACATTAGTATATAGTATGCGATTAATTCGCGCTATGCGCGAGAAAGGTTAAGAGTTCAGGGCTTACCACAAGCGACCATAGATTGTCCTACGAGATGGGATTCTACAGCAGACATGGTTGAGCGCATATTATTATTCAAGGATTTCTTGAGGGGACGCACAGAACCAGTGTTTCAGACATTTGCAGTAGAAGATACATGGCAGAAACTTAATGAAGTTCTTGATGCTTTAAAACCATGTCGTATTCTGTCGAAAACTATTCAACATGAACAATTGACTTTTGGAGATTTCTATTTTGCCTGGCTTAAATGTATCCTAGAAATAGAAAATATGAACACAGTTCTTGCCATATTTTAGTCATTTGTATGAGGGAAAGGGAGAAAGCTCTTCTTGAAAATGAATGTTTTCTGGGTGCAATTTATCTAGATACGAGAGTAAATTCAATGTTTTATTTTATTTTAATGTTGTCAAATCAACAGCTGGAATTAGCTCGTGCCCATTTAGTTCAAACTTATCAAAGATATCTAAGGTTAAATTCGAGCGTTAATGTAAGAGAAACAGAAAATGACACTCCAGATGATCCCTTACCACCAACTTCATCCTCCATGCTTGACAATTTTTTGCAAACGCAGTTCAGGCAACGATATCAAGATTTACCTCATTTAAATCATAGTGATAATTTACAAATTAGTTTGGTTGCTTTTCTTAATGAACCGTTGCTTCCTTCTAATACCAATATTTTAAATTATTGGGAATCAAAGAAGATTACTGATCCACAATTATACTTGATTTCTAAAATTGCCTTGGGTACACCAGCAACACAGGTTAGTGTGGAGAGGCTGTTCTCGTCCTTAAAATTTATAATGAATAATTTAAGAATATCGTTAAAGGATACAACCATTGACGACATTTTAATTGTTAGAAACAACCATTTGTATCATTTGTGTCAGTGACAAAATTATTATTTTAATTTGACAAAACTGATTGACTGATTGTTCTTTTTCTTTCGTCGTTCTTTTTTTAGAGAACTTTTTAGTTATAGGACTTCGAATAAGTCATCAAAATAACATTTTCATGTTGTCTCAGACAATGTTTTTTTTTACTAAATAAGAAAATTAGAATCATTAATAAAAATTACCTGTATGTCTCATTTTGTAAAATAACCAAAAAGATTTTTAAGACTGATTTAGCCAAATATTTTACTTTGTTAATTATATTTCCTAATTCCAACGTTGAACTAACCAGTATCTAAAGTTCAAACGTTTAACTAATCAGTATCGAAATAATGGATTTAGATACTGGTTAGTTCAACGTTGAACTAACCAGTAAGTATCCAAATCCATTGCTTAATTATTATGTTCAAAAAATTTGTTTGCTCATCAACGTAAGTAACGCAATGAATGTTTTTGAGTCGTCGAAATGATTAGTTGTGAACAGACTGTGATTAGTTGTGTATTACGCAGTTAGGGTGCGGTTGAACTAGTGTATAGTTATACCTAATTTTTTTTAAACTAAGCTACCTAATTGTACTTACATATATAATATGTAAACGAAAAGACTGATTAAATAACTGATATAATGAAAAGCATTTAATTTTCTTTTTCCAAATATTGGTAAAAATGACAAATTATTATGTCAAATATACACAAAACACATTGTTTGACATTTGAAGTAGTTTCTTCTCCTGGTTTAGAACTGATATCTTCGCCTGATTTCTTTTCGTCACTATCAGAACTATTTTTTGCATCGTCTTTCACAATTTGGGTGTTTATTTTATACGTGTTAGATGCGTTGATGATACGTTTTTTAGGTGTTAGCAATGATTGGGATTGGTCTCCATCATCACAATATTCCTGTCTTATTTTTCGTGATTCACCTGTGACAAAGTAATAATACACATTAATTTAAATAAACACTAAACGCGTTTAAAAAACGTGGTGTGCACAGGCCTTAAGATCTATCCACAACACATAGATATGATGATATATCATCATCATATCTATGTGGTCCGTTTTTCACTGGTGGTATTAAAGACCAGTGAAACTGGTCGACAATGGCAATGCGGCGGTGTGGACCGCGGCGACAAGAATTTTCACGCAGACGAAGTCACAAGCAGAAGCTAGTTATCTATAATTACGATTGATGCACACGTTTTGTGGCCTATTTATACTTTAATTTTGAGTTTTACTGTCGGATACAGAATTAATCTTTCGAATACCGTAATTACAGACACAATTAAAAGACAACACATGCGCGAACACCGGTGTCCTCTTGGGGCTTAATGAACTAAATTGATGACCTACTTACCTAGATATTGAGAGCTTTCTTCTTCAATAAAAAATGGCTGACTATCTAACTGGTCCATAGGATCTGTGAAATGTAATATTATGTTTACAGATTATTTATTATCATTATCAACTTAATTTCACCAAAAAAATATTAGATAGGTACTTACTAATTTTTTTCTGTTGATGCAATGACATGAACGTCCGACCCCAAACAAAATAAATCTTACTACTGAATAAAATCTGAACAGCGCGCGGCGTTTCTTTATGGTGCGTCCGTATTAACCGGTTTTTATTGCTCTAAACCGTTTAAGCCGAAAAAACCTTTATGTAAATACTCTTCCAAATATCGGTTTAAAAAAACCGGTTTATGCGAACGAAACCAAATGTAAAGGTTTTGCGTCAAGTACATAATAACGGTTTGAAAATTTAACCGGTATCCGAGCCTTGTATGTTAGAATAAAAATTTTACGGTTTAGCACAGTTAAGTAGGAACTAAACATCTTCTCAAACGTTAACAATAATAAGAATTTAATAATACAATTTTAATTGCTTTTATCACTAATTATTGAGCTTACATTTTGCTTACAGGAATATTATGGTTTAACTTCTTGATTCAGAGTGCCAGTGTGCACTGGTGGTGAGAGGCAACATGCTTTTAGTTAGGTCTGATATCCTAAGACTTGAAAGTTGAAGTTAAGGACTAATAAACCACTGTATTATTTCGTCTTACTATGCAGAATACACAACCAACGAACCATATCACAGCATAATAAAATAACTTATGCTTTCATTATAATAGAATAAATGCTGCATACCTTGAATCTAATTCAGTCCTCAATTTTGACCATTTCTCAGAAGTACTCTCTGTCTTAGTCTGATATTAGAATGAAAATATGATTAGTCATGGTCATATAAAAGTGACTTATAAACATCAAAGTTACAATTATTAACCTGTCAATTATCTATGTCTGGCATTCCAATGAATGGCCACAGGCCGCTGCAATTCAATAGGTTACTGTAAATTTACATCTACCTGTTTTCATGTTCAGTAATGCTAGGGTATAGAAACTATGAAAGTAAACTCATAGCCACTGTTTTAACAATTAGCCTGATACCTACAGTAATTAAAGTGTAACTGTTTTAGTATTTAATAGTAACATAACATATCGCTGGTTTTCGAGAATAGCGACATAATTCAAAATTCTGTTAAATTGAACTAAGTATGCCAAACGATCACAAATATTTGGTATTTTATCGTGAATAGAGACGCAGCGCTAATTTCGCGCCAACATTGGCTAAAAAGAGAAAGCGTCATTATTCTTTAGAAAAAGAACACACACAAGTAAATCATAAACACAGACTCAACTCAGTTGAGCCGGCGACAGCAGAGTTAACGCACTGTCAATTCTCGTAAATACCGACGTAATTCAAATTCGGATACAATCATTGTTGTAAATATTTCGTGAATAGTGACGTATTTTGAGATTAGTCGTTGATTTTCATAAAGGTAAGTGTATTTTTATGTCCTATTTTTATTTAGGTCTATATTCTTGAATAAATATAGGCAATTATTTGTGATATCGTATTTTCTACTGAATTTGGCTTACTTGAGTCTATATTCACGAAAAAAAAATAACTTTGTTTAGACACAAATAAGAAACGTCATTATTCTTGGAGCACTAGTGTGCTAATTTTTTACTGTTTATTACGAAATAAGTCCGTGTTCAAGAAATTTTTGGATAAAATAATGAGTTAAGATTTTAAGAAATTCATTGAATAATTGATATTGAAATTGATATTGTTACGGCTAGTGCCCTCTGTCGGCACTGTGGGGAAGATTCGGCGGTTCCATCTAATAATTGATTACAGCACCATCTATTGACATCTTGCGGAACTACGTAGTGTCAGTGCGAGCACAGTAGAGAGAGCGCTAGCACATTCTCGAATCATCGTGCTGTTGCGTGCCGGCTATGGCTTTTCTAGAAAACCCCAGAAACGCTTTACCCGCGTATAAATAGAGCGCACGCGCACGGAAAGCGAACGGAAGCGAAAATAATACGGAGTTTGAAGCAGTTACAGTGGAAAAGTGTAGTATAGTGTTTGTTGTGTATTAAAGTTAATTGTGTGCTAGAATAAAACGTGTTTTAGTCAGTAATATTGTTTTGTATTCTTATCCGTCGAACCCAGCACGTATCAATATTTACGTGAAATTATTTGTTTTAGACGATTGATTTCATAGGAGCTATTCAATATGGCAGAAAGAATGTTATTCGTAGAAAAGTTGAAAAAGTGGCCGGTAAAAATATTTAAAACGAGGACCAAATTAATTCGGGTTATTCCCAGTTGCCCTCACTATCAACGCCACCACTGGTGACAAATGGGATTTCTTTCCATAAAATGTCCCATTTGCCACCAGTGGTGGCGTCTCCAGTGGTGGCAATTGGGAATGGCCACTCATTTTTTTCCCAGTTGCCTCCAGTGGTGACAAATGGAAAAAATAAATTGATACGCCTCCATACTAGTACGGTACACAAAACGAGAGAAATAAAACATTGCACAGACTAATCAACGCTTTATTCACAATAATTTACCTACATAATCTCTACTAAAGATGTTACAGATTTACACTTATGTATATATTCACAATAATTGACGTTTTGTAATATTTTAACTTACTAGCTATTATTTTCAATTGTTTTCCATGATGTAGGATTACGATAAGTTACAAAAAATATAGGTACCTACCTACTTCCTTTTTATAATATTACAGATGATTTTAAATTTATTTCGCAATAATTGATTTCATATATTTGTTTGATTTTGGTATATATACTTTAAAAAAATAGCGTAACTTTCGCGCTCCTATCCTGTCGAACAACCCCCTCCACGTGCTATTCTCAGTTCATAGACCAGTGACGTAACATTATCAGTATATTGCCAACAATGTCAGGGTCAAGTGCGTCGTGCAGTTCTGGTGCAATTTCGTTAGTTTACATAAAACGACGTCACGGAACTATACTGCTTCGCGCAGGATTCCAATATCATACCAAAAGGAAACACAAAAGTGGGTTAACAGTATGGGAATGCACCAAACGAAAAAACAACTGTAAAGGAATAATAATATAAATAAATTAAGATCAAAGTACGAGGGTGCGTTTTTAAGTTCGCGGAATGGAATAGAAGGGGATGAAATAATATTACAAAATTATTTTTCCTTTTCAATATATTCACCTGAAACCCTAATACATTTCTCAGATCTATGAATTAACTTATGAATACCTTCATAAAAAAATGTTTTGTCTTTCTCTGAAAAATACGCCGAAACTGCATCCTTCACTTCTTCATCGGTTGAAAATTTCTTTCCTCGAAGCTCTTTTTTCAGATTTGGAAAGAGATAATAGTCGCTGGGAGCCAAGTCTGGGCTATAAGGTGGGTGATCAATGATATCGAAGCCCACCTTGTGCAAAGCAGCCAACGCAACTCGACTCTTGTGAACAGGAGCATTGTCGTGCAAGAGCAGGACACCTTTGGTCAATTTTCGTCTTCTTTTTTCTCTGATTGCCTCTTTTAACTGCTCTAAAATTGAAGCGTAGTGTTCTCCGGTTATGGAAACATCTTTTTCTTTGTAATCAACCAACAAAATTCCTTCTGTGTCCCAAAAAACTGTCGCCATGAGCTTTCCCGCCGATTGCGACACCTTGAATTTCTTAGGCGGTGGTGTACCCTTTTTATGCCACTGCATGGAATCTTGTTTAGACTCAGGTTCATAGTGATGAACCCAAGTTTCATCCCCAGTAACAATTCGCTCCAAAAAACCATCCTTGTCTTCATTACACTGGCTCAAAAACGCACGCGAACACTCGACGCGCTTCTGTTTTTGAGGCGGTGTGAGCATTCTAGGCACCCATCTTGCACAAACTTTTGTCATGCCGAGATGATCATGGAGAACCTTGAAAATGGTCGTTTCAGATACTCCAACTCTAATAATAAAATATAAAACATACAAGCAACGAGTTTTAACAAAAATAATAATGTAATTGCTTTATTACAAAAATGTATGTATAAACCCAAGGCATTTTTAAATCAGAGCTTATCATTACTTTTATAAACAAGCACTAAATTACAGATTAATCAAAGAGGCAATTTTAGTAACAAAGAAAAGATAAATAAACTTTCAAACTTCATTCCGTCACGGGCAATAAACATAATTTTGAAATTGGACGTATAAATGTGGTGCCTTTACAGCGAAGAGTAACAACACGAGTTATATTATCCTTCCCCGGGTGCAATTCAAGGATTCTCCCATACAACCATTTACCAGGAGGTAAGTTATCCTCTTTTACTAACACTATGTCATCTACTTTAAGGTTAGGAATTTGAGTAACCCACTTTTGCCTTTGGAAGAAATTAGTTAAATATTCTTGCCTCCATTTTCGCCAAAAGCCTTGCACCATGCGCTGTACTAGTTGCCATCGACGTAATGTGCTCAACGTAACACACTCATAATTATAGTCCGGTGCTACAACTAGCGGACCACCCACCAAAAAATGACCAGGTGTTAACGGTGCGGGGTCTTCTGGATCATCGCTACCTTGTGATAAGGGCCTTGAGTTGAGGCATGCCTCGATTTGAGACAAGACTGTTGTCATTTCCTCAAATGTTAGCGTGGAGTCGCCGACAACACGCTTCAAATGGTGTTTTACGCTTTTTATACCTGCCTCCCACAGTCCGCCAAAATTCGGAGCATGAGGAGGTATAAAGTGCCATTCAGTGTTCACGTTTGCAAGAGCAGCTGCAATATCGTTGGTGGCTGAGTTCCCTTGGGCAAATAATAGACGAAGTTCCCGGGAAGCGCCCACGAAATTGGTGCCATTGTCGCTCCAAATGTGGCGACAATGACCACGCCTGGCAACAAACCTTTTAAAAGCTGCTAAGAAACCTTCTGTTGTCATGTCCGAAACTGCTTCGATATGTACCGCGCGAGTAACCATGCAAATAAACAATGCTATATATCCTTTATGCGATCGCTGTCCGCGGCCCTTGGATACTCTCATATTTATTGGCCCAGCGTAGTCTACTCCAGAATTTAAAAAGGGCTTGCAAGGTGTTACTCGGCAAGCTGGAAGATCGCCCATCATCTGATGTCTTGTCGTAGCTGCATATCTCACACATGGTACACAACTGTGTATGTAAGCACGAACTATATTTTTTATTCTAATTATCCAATACCTTGACCTAATGAAATTTATAACTAGCTGTTGTCCTCCATGGAAAGTTCTCTCGTGACCATCTGCTACTATCAATTTAGCCAATTTTGAATTGGGATGTATTATTGTTGGATGCTTTGTATTATCAGGTAATTGGGAATGTCTGATTCTACCTCCTACTCTTAATAATTCATTCTCATCTAAGAAAGGATTCAATTTAAATAATGAGCTTTTTATATGTACTGAATGCTTCTTTTTTACAGCGATAATTGCCGCACTGAACCATTGCTGCTGACTTCTCCGGATGCAAATATTCAGAGCTTCTTGGATCTCCACAACAGACAGGTAAGGTGTATTTACAATGTTCTCTTTCCGTCGTTTTAAAGACAAAATAAATCTTCTGCAGTAAGCAATGCCCCTCACTAGCTTTCTTAGTGACGAGTATCTCATCGCAAGGTCGTCATCACAATCAGAAACTTTAGCTGTATGTACCTTGGCTTGCTTTTTCTCTTCATTGGTACTAATAGACATAGGCCTTGTGTATTCTATGTAGTCACTCTTTAACCACCATGGCCCGAATTTCCAAAGATTGCTTTCAAGAAGAATTGACGGTGGTACACCTCGAGATGCGAGAGGACCTATGAAGGCAACCGTTGCATGTGGAGACAGACTTACAACGAGAAGTAAAGCGCGAAGTAGAGAGCGAGATCTTAGATATTAAATACGACAAAGGACTGAAAAAAACCGGATCCTGATAAGCAAAGCGATATAAGAATATGTCTACCCCAACAGGGTCACTGGAAGACTTAGCCCCTGCTAGAGTAGACAACCAGAGGAGATACCTTGGCATAACGATCGTTTTATTGGTAGTTGCCATCATCTTGATGATCACTTTGATAATTCGGAACGAACTTAAAGTAGTGGCTCTCGATAAACAGCAATCGTCCATGTTAAAGAAGATTTGTGAAGCAACAGTCACAGGTTGTTAACACAAAGGAACGAGATGTCACAACACGAGAAAATAGAGGGCAATGCGCAGGTCGTAGACCTATTCAAATCCACCTTCCAAGCGCCCCTCCCTATGTCAGGCTCAGCAACTTCAAAGCTGAGCGATTTGCCTGTTGGCCTCGACAACTTCTCTGCTCACGGAAGCAGAAGAGAAATATCTATGACGACGTGGAACACTCAGTGTCATACGTACCCGACCTACGTAGGTTATACTGTAGCCGCCGCTGTGGTGGCACCACAGGCACGCCCCCCACCCAGAACCACCATCCTCTTCGATGGGGCGTTGAATCAGGTAGTAGCCAGGATAACAAGCTTGAACCTAACCACAAGACGCGAACTATTGAGCGGGAGAGGGCGATACATCTCATCGCTCGGTGCTCCCCTTTATGTGCTGCCGCACAACTACAGTGCTAGGAGCGCTCCGTACTCCGAGAGTGTTGCTATGAACATCGCACGTGCTTATGACGATGGGAGGCTAGCTAACGAGCCCCCCTTGGATTTACCTGGCGATTCTGATACTGGCGAAGTTCGTCGGGTGCATGAGAGGTATCACACACCAACACCTTCACCTAACTACAGCTCTGACGAGGAAGTGGTAGGAGCTGCCACAAAACCGGCCAAATCGAATTCAATGAATGCAGTGCCGGTTAGAGCGGTGCGGACAGTAGCCATGGCCTTTAAGGGTTTCCGGGCGGCGAAACCACCGAAAAGCGCGGCCATGATCGCAATAGAAAGTTATGCGACCGGAAGCGACCGCGCCGCAACACAACCATACATCAGCACGACAAGGGGTGTCCTGGCTAGGGACGTATCATCAATCCAAGAACTGGTGGCCTATGCAGCGTCGTACAACGTGTCCCATGTGGACACGGCACCTGCATTGCGAGGGCTTCTGTACGCCTACCCTCGATCCCGGGACGTCTGGCGTTTCGACTCTTACGACGGGAGATTTGTCCGACGCCAAAAACACGAGACCAGAAGACTATCCCAAATTCACATCCATCAAACTCCGGCAGCAGATCGAATACGTGTCCGCGTGGCAGCCGTTTCACTTCCAGCTTTCGCCTCCCACCTCAAGAACTTAGATCCTGGGCTCTCGGCCAATGGCGTAGACGGTGTTTGTTTGTCCGGGATGGACACCGACTGGACCGCTGTACCTATCAGCTCAGACATGATGGGGTGCCCATGGTTATTAGAGTACATACTCATACATACCACAACCGAAATATGGACAGGGAAACTCAACCTTCTGTCTAACGCTCAACACGCCACTGACGCCCGGGACGCAACCCTTTTATTTACCGGAATGCCTGCTGCACATCAAGTACACATACCTGGCCCACTCAAAATTTTGCTCGTCATGTTGGATGAAAACACCTACGCTCAGGCCTCAACATTTACCCTACCGGTCGTTGGAGCGATTCCAATATATCGAGGCAGTAGAATTGCCCCTAACGAAGCCGCGTTCGCGACCTTTTGGAGAGATATACAAGGTGCACTGTACGGACTTATCACTGAACCAAATTACCTAATATCCTGTCAGAACATGGTTCAGTGCCTCCAATTTGTAGAAGACAACCTGTGCACGTCCATGGCATTTCAGTTGGCGGTCACACTGGCTGCAGAGTTGTCATCAATCATTCCCGAGTCTCCATCACTACACGGAGACGTGGATGGCACATATGTAGACGAATTGGCCGGTGGGTGGACCATAGGCCCATTCCAAATGAATGGGAGACGACCAAGACATACTTGTTCGAACTTAAATGAAGGAACGGAG
Source organism: Catocala nupta (assembly GCA_963675205.1). NCBI lineage: Eukaryota > Metazoa > Arthropoda > Insecta > Lepidoptera > Erebidae > Catocala > Catocala nupta. Next base: position 9,718,457 of record OY776105.1, read on the forward strand.
GAAGTAGTGCGTACCAGGTTAAGACGGCTGCTACATGGATACTCATTTGCATCCGTGTCTCCATTACAACAACATGCTGTGAGTCATTCTATAATTGTGGAAGACCTTGTCATAAATGAGAACGTGCTAGTGGGAGTAGCGACCCATTGGCAAGCCCAAACCCCAGAGCTGGTCGTCCCTCAATACCAGTGTAATACCGCAAATTCAGCATATCGCCTACTCTCAGGACTGGGCATGATAATTAAAGATGATTACACCTATTGCTTTAGAACTCCCGACGGCCTGTCAAACGTCGTAACAATGCAGGGGGTAGCCTTGACCTTGTCTCTGGGCTTAGCCCTAGTAAAAAGTGATGTGTCAAGAAGAGCATGGTCAGGGCTAGGTGTGAACGAAGCCCCTGTCTCCCAAACACCAATCCGTGCTTGGGTATCAGACTTGACGCAGGGAATGGTGATACCAGTAAACACGGATGCACACATGGCAAGCGTTATAAATGGTAACTTTACCATCATGATGGAAATAGAATCATATTACGGAATAGCAACCACTAGCGCGCTCTGGGGACAATCTATCTGCATGCCATACCCAGCTTTCCTACAGTGGGGAAAGAAATTTAATATAGATATGGTAGGTAACTTTGAAACCACGGAGGGAGTAATAACTGCGGACTTCGAGAGTCCTCATCTCATGGTAACACACAACAGCAACTGCTCAGTACCCTGGCTAGCAACAACTCTAGACACCAGAATGTATCTACCTTCAGTGTATTTGGATTACGCCCGAACCGTACCCTATATGCTGCATCTGTCCACAGAAGATTGGCAGACGTACACAGCAGCCGTCACGTGCACATACTTTGTCCCAGCGGGACTAACGTCCAACTTGATTTGCACTACACTTAAACATCACTACAGGCACGTCTCCACGGCCGGCTGTGCTCTAATAGTGAATAAAAACGCCATGCGCACGAATATTTCCCTGTGGGACGTTTCCGAGCTTCACTACCCGGACCCACCCAACATTGGTTTTTTACGGCAGCAAAGCTCGACCGAGCAGTCGGGCCTTCCAGACCATCCAGATGGTCAGAAGATACTGCCTCAGATGTCGATAAAGGAGACGACGTCAAGGGAGGAAACATCCCAATAACTAAAGAAGAAATGGATGCACTATCTCCGAGCGATAGTACATCATCTTCTGTGAATACAAACTGTACATACCAGAGGAAGCTAGAGTATGTAGAGAACACCTTGAAGGCAATAACTGGGATGAGCTTCCTGATTTTTGTAACATAAGTCATGATTTTACTGCAGCCCAGTTTAATCAAGTTTGTGATATGCTCCGAGCAGCAATTCAACGTGGTGTAAGGTTCGATTTTAGAGTTCGCGGAACCCTAACCAATGAAGAAATGCATTTTTGGGTTGGTCTTAACAATGACCAATTCGATGTCATTTTGGAACAAACTCCATCACTGAACGAGAGATGTAATGATTCAAGAACAGCGTTAGCCGCATTATTGATAAAACTTCGCACGGGAGATTCAAATGAAAGGCTTTCAACTTTATTTAACGTGTCGAGAAGAAAGCTTGAAAGGTATTTAAAAATAGCGCGTAAATGCCTAACTAATGAATATGTCACACAACACTTGGGCATTGATCACATAAATAGAGCGAACATTTTGGCGAGAAACTTAACAATTCCAAAGCGGCTCTTTGGGAATGAAGAAAATAGCAAAATAATATTAATATGTGATGGAACTTACATTTATATAAACAAAAGCAGCAACTTTTTATTCCAGCGACTGTCATACAGTTTACATAAATTCCAAAACTTGTTAAAACCGTTTTTGATCGTTGCCTCAGATGGCTATATAATTGATGTTATAGGACCATTCGCTGCTACCAAAACTGATGCGCAAATCATGCATGATATAATGACCAACGAAGAAAACCCTATACATCTTTTATTAGAAGAGAATGATGCATTCATCTTGGACCGCGGATTTAGAGATGGGTTAGAGTCCATAGAAGCTTGGGGCTACGAATGTTATGTGCCACCAACTAAAGATCGTCGAGAGACACAACTTACAACTGAACAGGCAAACGAAGCTCGCGCTGTAACAATGTGCCGATGGGTAGTGGAAGTGGTAAACGGTCGATTTAAACGAGACTTTAAACTTCTGCGGCAAAAATACTTTAATAGAGTGCTACCGAACATGTTCGTTGATTTTAGAATTGCTGCAGCTATTATAAACCACTTCCACGTGCCCATCGAAGATAACGCTCATGCAGAAGATTTTTTAAATCATATAAGACGCAAAGTTGATACGCCAAATCTTTTGTACACATATGTAGACAGAAAACGATTAAATAACCGGAGAGCAGATTTTCAACGAATTGAAGCAAATCATATAGAAAACTTTCCAAGGCTCACCGAGGATGAAATAATCGTACTAGCCTTGGGTACATATCAATTAAAACTTGCGAGAAGTTATTGCAGCGAACATCTGCAGAATGGTTTATATATCATAAAAACTTATAGAGAAAATCAGTTAGCTGATTTGCCCGATTACGGTTTACAAGAAAACGCGTGGCTTCTGCGTGGACGTATCCAATCTCGTCATGTGAGGCAAAGAATATATTATTGTTATATTTTGATAGGAAATGAAGGTAATAATATTGTTGAACATTATTGCACATGTTTATCAGGAAGGCGAACGATGGGCACATGTGCACACATTATATCAATAATCTGGTATTTAGGGTATGCGATTTATGAAGGGTTTAATGCACCGGCAATATTTTTAAATGACGTCATAGTAGATGATCCCTAACTCACGCGTGCACTTAATACCAGACTAGACATCATGTAAATAGATTTAATTAAAGTGTTTTTGAATGTAATTATAATAATAAATAATTAAATAATAATCAGTGTTATTATTTTTTTTCCCTATTAAATATTTATTTTTACCCTTTATCGGAACTAGTAAGTCATACGTCTCTGAACGGACAACTGTGACAACAAAGCCGTCATAAAAAAAGTTGTTTCTATTGAAAAGACCTATCCAATGACATACGTCTTATTACTATTGGAGGGTGGTCCCAGGTCCCATACATTTTTGCCCATTGTCTTTTGTGTTATTATTATAATATTGTCTTATGTTTACGCGAATGTTATGTTTGTATCTTGTATTTATAAAGATAAGTCATTAGAGAATATATTATAAGACTAAATTTATAAATTAGTTTCTTAAATTATAGTTTAGTTACATCATAATTGTAATTCAAATCATGCTATATTGAAATTACTCAGTGGCTGCCATATTGGAATTATTATTTAGGACTACGCATAGATACTACGTTTCTATCGCGCGTAGGGTCGGACGCTTGGCAATCGAATATCGATAAAATTATCGATAAAACTGCAATTATTACTGAAGTAGCAAAGAAGCTCACGACACGCTTGATGACTGATTTTTATCATATTTTAATGCTAGAATGCTAGAAAAGGGTTGGCTTTAGAAACAGGCCGATCGAAACAGGGGTTGGTGCTGGTTGAAATATGTTGGCGGTGGGTTTTCCAACCCCTAGGAACCATTCCCATCCCGCGCACTCGCGTACTTTTTTTATTATGCGTTTTTATAAACACGTGAAATGGAACGGCTTTTTGATGACACCAACGTAATTTGTTTCGTCTTTTTTTGATAAAATGTGATATAAAGATCTATTTTTAATTATTTATATATGTAACAAAACATTTATTGTAAAATGATCATTTTATTTCACCAAATTTGGTAAAAGATATTATTTTTACGTGAAATGAAACGTAACTTTTGTCGCGCCAGAAAAAAATACTATTTTAAATAGGGTGACCACTACAGTCATTGCCCAATATATAGTGATTGCCAACATTAAGATCAAACGTATTTATTTTAATTACTAAAGGAACTAGTTTCGATCGTTTCCAATAGATGTCACTTTCAGGGTTTTGGTAGCATTTTTCATTTAAAAAACTGGCAACACTTTCTCTTTCCGAGGTGCCATGGCCGAAGTTAATGTGTGACGCTTACAGTTCATCAAAAAAGTAAGTTTCTTAAAAAATATCTCAAGGACAACATAGTTTGTTTGACAATATTTAGTAGAATTTTTTAGCCTGAATCGAGTTTTTATAGATTAATGTGATATAAGAGTTATTGTATTGTTTTTGTAACCAATCTTTTTGACCGTTACTTCTTTCGTAATGTTTAAAATGGGGGTGGGCAATAACTGAATCTTTATTTTAACAATTATAGTAATTGCCATAGGTTAATTTAGTTATTGCCATTGGTAATAGGTACAGTTATTACCCGGTTAATATTTGTATTTTAAGTTTTATTCTCTTACTTAAAAATCATTTTATTTCTTACAGAATGCCGAAGGCACCGAAAGTAAAATATACTCAGGAAAGCCTTCAGAAAGCCATCGCTGAAGTTCAAAATAATGAACAGCAATTGTCAGATCGGCAAATTGCACAAAAATATGGTGTTCCGAGATCCACGCTTAGGTTTTACAAACGTAACCCAGGACACAAAACCAGCCTGGGTCCTTCGACAATTTTAACTCCGAATGAGGAAGCTATTCTTGAAGAGTGGATTATAACTTCAGCTCGAAAAGGATTTCCAAAGAATAAAGAAAATATAATAGACAGCGTACATAAGTTTCTTGTGGAGAATCCAAGACCTAACCCATTTTCCAATAACAGGCCAGGCATTGGGTGGTGGAAAGCTTTTTTAAAAAGACACCCTAAATTAAGTATCAGGGCTTCTGAAGGTGTAACAAAAGCTAGCTCATGCGTGTCTGAGAAAGATATAAGAGGATGGTTTGATGAGATTCATGCGTATGCTGAAGAAAAAGGACTGACTGAGGTTCTCAACCAACCAAGTAGAGTTTTTAATGCAGACGAGACTAATTTTCAAATTTGCTTAAGTTCTGGACTTCTTGTGGCTGAGAAAGGATCTAAAAATGTTTATAATATTGAACACTCAAGCGCAAAAGAATCCATAACTGCCTTATTCACGTTTTCGGCTGCCGGTGACGTCTGCTGCCCATTTATTGTGTACCCGTATCAAAGACTACCTGAAAAGATATGCGAGTCTTTACCAGAAGGGTGGGGTATAGGTAAATCAGACAATGGTTGGATGACTACCGAAGTATTTTACGAATTCATCGCAAATGTTTTTCACCCTTACTTAGTAAAGAAGGCTGTTCAGTTCCCAGTCATCTTATATGTTGATGGTCATAAAACACATTTAAATTATCATTTAAGCCAATTATGCACGCATCTTCAAATTGAGTTGATAGCTTTATACCCTAATGCAACGAGAATAATTCAGCCAGCTGACGTATCTGCTTTTAGACCCTTAAAAATAGGTTAGAGAAGATATTTAAAGAAATGGCAACTAACAAATCAAAATAAGGGCATAACAAAGCTAAATTTTGCTCCTATTTTAAATACAGTTTTAGAAGAAAGTCTACGACCAGAAATATTGGTAAATGGGTTCAGAGCATGTGGTCTGTGTCCGTTTAATGCAAATTCTATTGATTACTCTAAATGTTTAGGAAAAACTGCTGATTGCCAAAGAGATTTAGATAAAGATATTTCAGATAATGTCTCTATTACATACAAAACCTTTAAAGATATAACTGGAGCGTCTCTTTGCCAAAAATTTAAAGACCAGTCATTTCATACAACAGAACCTCACTTGAACATAATTTATAATCTCTGGAAACAATTTCAAAACAATGCTGACATAGCTAATACCTCTAATAAACCATCAACAAATCAAGCTGAAACCTCTTCTCCATTAATAAATTTAACAGAAGTATTGGATGAAGTGCAAGTTGAGAACCAAGTCAAAGATCCTCCAATAGAAGTAGACAGTCTGCCAAATACCTCCTTAAGTGACCAAATTCCCTACTACCTACATTGTCTCCCTGGAACATCTAAATCTGATGACCATTTTGAAATCCAAAGTCAATCCAGCCAATCTGAATCTGCTACCTTAACCACTATGATTGAGAGTCCAAAGTTGGTTAAAATAAAATCCTCCTTTGGAGAATACCTGGCATATCCAAAAACACCCATAAGGAAAGGAAAGCGTCAAATAGAGAGGCAACCGTTTGCTATAACATCAGATAGTTTTAAATTAGGACTGCAAAAAAAACAGTCTGACAAAGAAAATCTGTTAAAAGAAAAGGAAAAGAAGAAAATTGAGAGAGAGATGAAGAAGACTGAAAAGAGTAAGAAAGAACTAAGTAAGGGTAAAACCAAAGCTCAAAGTACAAAAGAAGTTATGACTAATTATGTTGAAAGTAATAGCAGTATCATTCCAGAATCTAAAAAAATCACTATCTTAGAAGAAATTCACATGAAACCCATGAGTGTTACTTGTGGAGTGTGCAAACATATAATTCTGAAAAACAATATTGAATGTAGTGGCTGTCATTTATCCTTTCATTTGAGATGTATACCAGATAGCCATAAAAACAATATCCCTGACGATGCTGATATGATGCTATTTTTATGTCATTTTTGTTATAAAGTTGATGACTCAGATAATGATAGTTATTCAGATTGCGAAGAATTATATTTTAATGTGCAAAAAGCTAGAAGAGATCTTAATTTCTAATTAAGATCTCTTCAGGCTTTTTGAACATTAAAATATTATAAAGCATTAAAAAACGCTAAGTAAAGTAATGTGGCAATATGGTCAATAACTGCCCCTGATAAATGGCAATCACTAGCTTTAGTGGACAATTACTGTGATTTTAGAAGTACTTTTGTTTTTATTTTTTTATTTTTGTGTTTCTAAACATATTCAAAATAATGACTGACTTTACTTTAGAAAATATATTTAGGATATCCAAAAAAATGTTTCCTAGTAAATTTAAGTCCAAATAAAGACACTTATAAGAAAAGTTGTGTATCAATCCCTTAACTGGGCAATAACTATACTGGTTACCCTACCTACTTTTCACTTTCTTTACAAAGTTAAAGTGCTAAGGGAGCCGGAACTCTCGCCTCCCCGGTAAATGAAATCATAATTTTTGTAGTCTACGATTGATTCCCAATTCTTAATTTCCCACGTGTGTAATTTTTCAAATTATTATCGAGACGAATTCTTCTTTATTCAAATTCTTAATTTCACCAATTCTTAATTTTCCGAATGCCTCATTTTCTTAATTATAGATAGTACAAATTCTGAATATTTCTAATAAGTACAGTCACAAGCATAAATATGAATTTTACAAAAAAGCCTTTCAAACTCAAACTCAAATTCATTCATTTAGATCAAATACATGATACTTATCAACGTCAAAGAAATGATAAAAAGTCAGCAAATCCTTCTGAGTGGACCAATTTTTTTTGTGTTTGAAAGCTGCTGCTTCCCGTTTGGTCCCATTTTAATTTGGTCCAGATTTGACAGTGACATCCGTGAGAAAAACCATAAACAAGTTGAAGTCGGTTGTTTTTTTGGTATATTATTTTTATATATAGATATTTACTTAAATCGACATAAATTTCGCAAGCATTCTTCAGGTGTGACTTTCCCAATTAGTAGGTCTTCTATAATTTTGCAAATTTTAGCGTCTTTGATAATAAATTTTGATCGTCTTTTCCGCGGCTCAGTATATACTTTATTTTGTTTAATCTTTCTTTCAAAATAAGTTGCTTCTTTTTTCAAAAAATGTATATATGAGAAAAGATCTGTCTTCCCAATCTTTTTGTTTAGGCGGAAGTGCCATCCTTCTAGGGCGTTCGTGGTCCTGTGGCGCTCATGAGAGCAACACCAGGTATTTGAACATAATTTTGTCATCTAAATGTGTCACTGCGCTGTGTATAAATGGCTCGGAAGTTATTGTTTTTATTTCATATTATTTATATTTATTCTAGTGATAACGTGGTGGAGAGGATCGAGGCACTGGACATCCCTGAGTGCGAGAACCAAGACGTCCTGCAGAGGGACATGGGCCACATTATCCGCTGGGTGCCGGAGATCTCCGACGCGAATCTGCAGCGGCCGTCAACGTCGGGAGCGATGCCTACGCCGCTAGTAGATTATAATAGTGATGGCAGTGGCTTCGATAGTGACTGGGACGACGAGTTCGAACCGTCACCTATTGAAGCCGCTGCGCCTAGGGATATCCCTGACGACGCAGCCCTGGACGCGCCGGTCAGGGATATCGTAGAAGCTGTTGAAAGAGGTATAGACGACGAAGCCGATCGACTCTTGGGCATGTCGCCAAATTTTACATGGCGCGAAGAGTTTGAGTCGTTCAGAGGGGTTCCTGATCAATTTTCAGGACCTACTCCTGGACCACTCAGAGACTACGATTCGGCTTATGATGCCTTTGTCGACATCTGGGACAAAGACATCATAGACTGTATCGTCTGTGAAACTAATCGATATGCCCAAAAGACGATCGAAGAATTGAATGCAAAGGGAACCTTGGCACGATCATCTCGTTTGCGTAGGTGGGAGCCCACTAACGCAGATGAGATCATGGTTCTCTTTGCAATTTTTCAATTTATGGCCATCGATCCGCGTACATCACAGGACGAATATTGGAAAAAAGGTGTCCTAGGTATGCCAGTATTTAGGACCCTTATGACCTATAATCGTTTCATTTTGTAGAACAAATTTCTCCATTTTGTCGACAATTCTGACCCTGGTCGGGATTTGCCTCAGAATGGGGCAATAGGTTCAACAAAAGTGCTGTCGCGGAGACTTTTAAAACTGGCCCCTATAATTGCGCATTTAGGATACAAATTTGATTCGCTATATCAGTTAAAGCCTCATATTTCCATTGACGAGTCTTTGACCTTATTCAAGGGCCGCCTGTCTTGGGTCCAGACAATAAGGTCAAAGGCTGCGCGATTTTGAATCAAGTCATATGAGCTGTGTGAATCGGACACCGGCTATATGGCTCGGTTCCAAATTTACACTGGGAAGACAGATGAGATTTTAACGGATATGCAAATCAGTGCTGATCTAGGACTCAAAAGTACGAAGACAGTCCTTGAGCTTTTGCAAGGCCTTGAACATCGGGGTCATTGTGTCACAATGGATAATTTTTACAAAATGTCCATTGTTGGCACCATACCTTAAGAGTTTAGGCTTTGATTGCTTAGGGACTCTTCGTACGAATCGTCGGTATGTGCCCAATGAAATCGCGAAAGAGCCCGCAAACGTGCCGAAGGGGACTATTGTATCTTGCCACTCTGGAGACGTTTCAATCGTGTCGTGGAAGGACTCCAAATTGGTGAGTATAATATCTACCTACCACAATGCGGACACTTTCGTTGGATCGAGGGCTGGTAAGAGAGCTGTTAAGCCTGTGTGTGTAAGGGATTATAACAAATACATGGGAGGAATTGATCTAAAAGATCAAAAACTCTCTATGTATTTGCTAGAGCGCAAGAGGGGAGTAAAATGGTATATGAAATTGTTTAAACGGTTGATGAATGTAAGTATTTTGAATAGTATGATAATGTATGGGTGCTCTCGGGAACGGCGTGGACAATTGCCAATGACGCATCGTAAGTTCCGCTATGCGCTTGCTGAATCTCTAATTGAGAAGCAACGCTTTTCTTAAAAAGAGGTTCAGGAACCTGTAGGGGAGCTTACAAGGCTGAGGCGGGATATTGTTCACGACCCGTCTTACCATCCCGGGAGCAAGAATAGAAGGAGATGTCGTGTATGTTATGCGAGGACGAAAACCACTAAAAATTCTCATTTCCGCTGTGTCCCTTGCGACGCCTTTTTGTGTCTTTGCAACTGTTGGAAGGAGTGGCACACACTCGAGGAGTTGCAGACACAAGAAGAACGTGAGCGAAGGAGACGACGTGATGAGTGAGAATTTTTATTGGATATGGAAGATAATGAAAGGTATGTTCAGCACTGTATCCTAAATGCCAATTATAGTTCATCGTCCACAACTTTTTCAACATGCTTTTAAAGAATTATTGACTTTTTTCGTATTGACAATGTTCTATGAATTTGTTGCTAGGTATTAGATTCTATTTCTTTTGTGAAATTTATCTCTTATTTTCAAATTGTACTCAAGTTATAAACGTTTTCATTGAATGTCTTTACGTACCTATTAAGTCAACTATAAGCTTTCAGAAACAAATAAAATTAATTTTGAGCCAATAACATTGAAGTTATAGCAAATTAAGTACAAGTAACAAGTCAATAACTCGACAAATATTTAAGGCGGTCACTTGCCGATGAGTGACTGTACGATACATTCTTGCCCATTCTACGGTTGACAGATGGATTCGTCGAATGGACGAGAATGTTCTTTTTTATTCAATAACATTTGTTTTACATAGATTTGTATAATAATCTTAATCTAATACAAGGGTGCATAATACCTTTCCAGGGTCTTACCTAAACTAAGATAAACCTGTATCTCAGGTGTAAAATGTGCAAAGTTTAAATAAATATTTTCAAAACGTTACAATTTACATAATAACGCTAGCTCTGAATATTAATTACTGTATACATATTATAAAAAGCGTACATAGCTTAAAACAATTAGCAATGTTTCCATTTCGACGTAGGTCAGTTTTTGTAGACATTAGTATATAGTATGCGATTAATTCGCGCTATGCGCGAGAAAGGTTAAGAGTTCAGGGCTTACCACAAGCGACCATAGATTGTCCTACGAGATGGGATTCTACAGCAGACATGGTTGAGCGCATATTATTATTCAAGGATTTCTTGAGGGGACGCACAGAACCAGTGTTTCAGACATTTGCAGTAGAAGATACATGGCAGAAACTTAATGAAGTTCTTGATGCTTTAAAACCATGTCGTATTCTGTCGAAAACTATTCAACATGAACAATTGACTTTTGGAGATTTCTATTTTGCCTGGCTTAAATGTATCCTAGAAATAGAAAATATGAACACAGTTCTTGCCATATTTTAGTCATTTGTATGAGGGAAAGGGAGAAAGCTCTTCTTGAAAATGAATGTTTTCTGGGTGCAATTTATCTAGATACGAGAGTAAATTCAATGTTTTATTTTATTTTAATGTTGTCAAATCAACAGCTGGAATTAGCTCGTGCCCATTTAGTTCAAACTTATCAAAGATATCTAAGGTTAAATTCGAGCGTTAATGTAAGAGAAACAGAAAATGACACTCCAGATGATCCCTTACCACCAACTTCATCCTCCATGCTTGACAATTTTTTGCAAACGCAGTTCAGGCAACGATATCAAGATTTACCTCATTTAAATCATAGTGATAATTTACAAATTAGTTTGGTTGCTTTTCTTAATGAACCGTTGCTTCCTTCTAATACCAATATTTTAAATTATTGGGAATCAAAGAAGATTACTGATCCACAATTATACTTGATTTCTAAAATTGCCTTGGGTACACCAGCAACACAGGTTAGTGTGGAGAGGCTGTTCTCGTCCTTAAAATTTATAATGAATAATTTAAGAATATCGTTAAAGGATACAACCATTGACGACATTTTAATTGTTAGAAACAACCATTTGTATCATTTGTGTCAGTGACAAAATTATTATTTTAATTTGACAAAACTGATTGACTGATTGTTCTTTTTCTTTCGTCGTTCTTTTTTTAGAGAACTTTTTAGTTATAGGACTTCGAATAAGTCATCAAAATAACATTTTCATGTTGTCTCAGACAATGTTTTTTTTTACTAAATAAGAAAATTAGAATCATTAATAAAAATTACCTGTATGTCTCATTTTGTAAAATAACCAAAAAGATTTTTAAGACTGATTTAGCCAAATATTTTACTTTGTTAATTATATTTCCTAATTCCAACGTTGAACTAACCAGTATCTAAAGTTCAAACGTTTAACTAATCAGTATCGAAATAATGGATTTAGATACTGGTTAGTTCAACGTTGAACTAACCAGTAAGTATCCAAATCCATTGCTTAATTATTATGTTCAAAAAATTTGTTTGCTCATCAACGTAAGTAACGCAATGAATGTTTTTGAGTCGTCGAAATGATTAGTTGTGAACAGACTGTGATTAGTTGTGTATTACGCAGTTAGGGTGCGGTTGAACTAGTGTATAGTTATACCTAATTTTTTTTAAACTATGCTACCTAATTGTACTTACATATATAATATGTAAACGAAAAGACTGATTAAATAACTGATATAATGAAAAGCATTTAATTTTCTTTTTCCAAATATTGGTAAAAATGACAAATTATTATGTCAAATATACACAAAACACATTGTTTGACATTTGAAGTAGTTTCTTCTCCTGGTTTAGAACTGATATCTTCGCCTGATTTCTTTTCGTCACTATCAGAACTATTTTTTGCATCGTCTTTCACAATTTGGGTGTTTATTTTATACGTGTTAGATGCGTTGATGATACGTTTTTTAGGTGTTAGCAATGATTGGGATTGGTCTCCATCATCACAATATTCCTGTCTTATTTTTCGTGATTCACCTGTGACAAAGTAATAATACACATTAATTTAAATAAACACTAAACGCGTTTAAAAAACGTGGTGTGCACAGGCCTTAAGATCTATCCACAACACATAGATATGATGATATATCATCATCATATCTATGTGGTCCGTTTTTCACTGGTGGTATTAAAGACCAGTGAAACTGGTCGACAATGGCAATGCGGCGGTGTGGACCGCGGCGACAAGAATTTTCACGCAGACGAAGTCACAAGCAGAAGCTAGTTATCTATAATTACGATTGATGCACACGTTTTGTGGCCTATTTATACTTTAATTTTGAGTTTTACTGTCGGATACAGAATTAATCTTTCGAATACCGTAATTACAGACACAATTAAAAGACAACACATGCGCGAACACCGGTGTCCTCTTGGGGCTTAATGAACTAAATTGATGACCTACTTACCTAGATATTGAGAGCTTTCTTCTTCAATAAAAAATGGCTGACTATCTAACTGGTCCATAGGATCTGTGAAATGTAATATTATGTTTACAGATTATTTATTATCATTATCAACTTAATTTCACCAAAAAAATATTAGATAGGTACTTACTAATTTTTTTCTGTTGATGCAATGACATGAACGTCCGACCCCAAACAAAATAAATCTTACTACTGAATAAAATCTGAACAGCGCGCGGCGTTTCTTTATGGTGCGTCCGTATTAACCGGTTTTTATTGCTCTAAACCGTTTAAGCCGAAAAAACCTTTATGTAAATACTCTTCCAAATATCGGTTTAAAAAAACCGGTTTATGCGAACGAAACCAAATGTAAAGGTTTTGCGTCAAGTACATAATAACGGTTTGAAAATTTAACCGGTATCCGAGCCTTGTATGTTAGAATAAAAATTTTACGGTTTAGCACAGTTAAGTAGGAACTAAACATCTTCTCAAACGTTAACAATAATAAGAATTTAATAATACAATTTTAATTGCTTTTATCACTAATTATTGAGCTTACATTTTGCTTACAGGAATATTATGGTTTAACTTCTTGATTCAGAGTGCCAGTGTGCACTGGTGGTGAGAGGCAACATGCTTTTAGTTAGGTCTGATATCCTAAGACTTGAAAGTTGAAGTTAAGGACTAATAAACCACTGTATTATTTCGTCTTACTATGCAGAATACACAACCAACGAACCATATCACAGCATAATAAAATAACTTATGCTTTCATTATAATAGAATAAATGCTGCATACCTTGAATCTAATTCAGTCCTCAATTTTGACCATTTCTCAGAAGTACTCTCTGTCTTAGTCTGATATTAGAATGAAAATATGATTAGTCATGGTCATATAAAAGTGACTTATAAACATCAAAGTTACAATTATTAACCTGTCAATTATCTATGTCTGGCATTCCAATGAATGGCCACAGGCCGCTGCAATTCAATAGGTTACTGTAAATTTACATCTACCTGTTTTCATGTTCAGTAATGCTAGGGTATAGAAACTATGAAAGTAAACTCATAGCCACTGTTTTAACAATTAGCCTGATACCTACAGTAATTAAAGTGTAACTGTTTTAGTATTTAATAGTAACATAACATATCGCTGGTTTTCGAGAATAGCGACATAATTCAAAATTCTGTTAAATTGAACTAAGTATGCCAAACGATCACAAATATTTGGTATTTTATCGTGAATAGAGACGCAGCGCTAATTTCGCGCCAACATTGGCTAAAAAGAGAAAGCGTCATTATTCTTTAGAAAAAGAACACACACAAGTAAATCATAAACACAGACTCAACTCAGTTGAGCCGGCGACAGCAGAGTTAACGCACTGTCAATTCTCGTAAATACCGACGTAATTCAAATTCGGATACAATCATTGTTGTAAATATTTCGTGAATAGTGACGTATTTTGAGATTAGTCGTTGATTTTCATAAAGGTAAGTGTATTTTTATGTCCTATTTTTATTTAGGTCTATATTCTTGAATAAATATAGGCAATTATTTGTGATATCGTATTTTCTACTGAATTTGGCTTACTTGAGTCTATATTCACGAAAAAAAAATAACTTTGTTTAGACACAAATAAGAAACGTCATTATTCTTGGAGCACTAGTGTGCTAATTTTTTACTGTTTATTACGAAATAAGTCCGTGTTCAAGAAATTTTTGGATAAAATAATGAGTTAAGATTTTAAGAAATTCATTGAATAATTGATATTGAAATTGATATTGTTACGGCTAGTGCCCTCTGTCGGCACTGTGGGGAAGATTCGGCGGTTCCATCTAATAATTGATTACAGCACCATCTATTGACATCTTGCGGAACTACGTAGTGTCAGTGCGAGCACAGTAGAGAGAGCGCTAGCACATTCTCGAATCATCGTGCTGTTGCGTGCCGGCTATGGCTTTTCTAGAAAACCCCAGAAACGCTTTACCCGCGTATAAATAGAGCGCACGCGCACGGAAAGCGAACGGAAGCGAAAATACTACGGAGTTTGAAGCAGTTACAGTGGAAAAGTGTAGTATAGTGTTTGTTGTGTATTAAAGTTAATTGTGTGCTAGAATAAAACGTGTTTTAGTCAGTAATATTGTTTTGTATTCTTATCCGTCGAACCCAGCACGTATCAATATTTACGTGAAATTATTTGTTTTAGACGATTGATTTCATAGGAGCTATTCAATATGGCAGAAAGAATGTTATTCGTAGAAAAGTTGAAAAAGTGGCCGGTAAAAATATTTAAAACGAGGACCAAATTAATTCGGGTTATTCCCAGTTGCCCTCACTATCAACGCCACCACTGGTGACAAATGGGATTTCTTTCCATAAAATGTCCCATTTGCCACCAGTGGTGGCGTCTCCAGTGGTGGCAATTGGGAATGGCCACTCATTTTTTTCCCAGTTGCCTCCAGTGGTGACAAATGGAAAAAATAAATTGATACGCCTCCATACTAGTACGGTACACAAAACGAGAGAAATAAAACATTGCACAGACTAATCAACGCTTTATTCACAATAATTTACCTACATAATCTCTACTAAAGATGTTACAGATTTACACTTATGTATATATTCACAATAATTGACGTTTTGTAATATTTTAACTTACTAGCTATTATTTTCAATTGTTTTCCATGATGTAGGATTACGATAAGTTACAAAAAATATAGGTACCTACCTACTTCCTTTTTATAATATTACAGATGATTTTAAATTTATTTCGCAATAATTGATTTCATATATTTGTTTGATTTTGGTATATATACTTTAAAAAAATAGCGTAACTTTCGCGCTCCTATCCTGTCGAACAACCCCCTCCACGTGCTATTCTCAGTTCATAGACCAGTGACGTAACATTATCAGTATATTGCCAACAATGTCAGGGTCAAGTGCGTCGTGCAGTTCTGGTGCAATTTCGTTAGTTTACATAAAACGACGTCACGGAACTATACTGCTTCGCGCAGGATTCCAATATCATACCAAAAGGAAACACAAAAGTGGGTTAACAGTATGGGAATGCACCAAACGAAAAAACAACTGTAAAGGAATAATAATATAAATAAATTAAGATCAAAGTACGAGGGTGCGTTTTTAAGTTCGCGGAATGGAATAGAAGGGGATGAAATAATATTACAAAATTATTTTTCCTTTTCAATATATTCACCTGAAACCCTAATACATTTCTCAGATCTATGAATTAACTTATGAATACCTTCATAAAAAAATGTTTTGTCTTTCTCTGAAAAATACGCCGAAACTGCATCCTTCACTTCTTCATCGGTTGAAAATTTCTTTCCTCGAAGCTCTTTTTTCAGATTTGGAAAGAGATAATAGTCGCTGGGAGCCAAGTCTGGGCTATAAGGTGGGTGATCAATGATATCGAAGCCCACCTTGTGCAAAGCAGCCAACGCAACTCGACTCTTGTGAACAGGAGCATTGTCGTGCAAGAGCAGGACACCTTTGGTCAATTTTCGTCTTCTTTTTTCTCTGATTGCCTCTTTTAACTGCTCTAAAATTGAAGCGTAGTGTTCTCCGGTTATGGAAACATCTTTTTCTTTGTAATCAACCAACAAAATTCCTTCTGTGTCCCAAAAAACTGTCGCCATGAGCTTTCCCGCCGATTGCGACACCTTGAATTTCTTAGGCGGTGGTGTACCCTTTTTATGCCACTGCATGGAATCTTGTTTAGACTCAGGTTCATAGTGATGAACCCAAGTTTCATCCCCAGTAACAATTCGCTCCAAAAAACCATCCTTGTCTTCATTACACTGGCTCAAAAACGCACGCGAACACTCGACGCGCTTCTGTTTTTGAGGCGGTGTGAGCATTCTAGGCACCCATCTTGCACAAACTTTTGTCATGCCGAGATGATCATGGAGAACCTTGAAAATGGTCGTTTCAGATACTCCAACTCTAATAATAAAATATAAAACATACAAGCAACGAGTTTTAACAAAAATAATAATGTAATTGCTTTATTACAAAAATGTATGTATAAACCCAAGGCATTTTTAAATCAGAGCTTATCATTACTTTTATAAACAAGCACTAAATTACAGATTAATCAAAGAGGCAATTTTAGTAACAAAGAAAAGATAAATAAACTTTCAAACTTCATTCCGTCACGGGCAATAAACATAATTTTGAAATTGGACGTATAAATGTGGTGCCTTTACAGCGAAGAGTAACAACACGAGTTATATTATCCTTCCCCGGGTGCAATTCAAGGATTCTCCCATACAACCATTTACCAGGAGGTAAGTTATCCTCTTTTACTAACACTATGTCATCTACTTTAAGGTTAGGAATTTGAGTAACCCACTTTTGCCTTTGGAAGAAATTAGTTAAATATTCTTGCCTCCATTTTCGCCAAAAGCCTTGCACCATGCGCTGTACTAGTTGCCATCGACGTAATGTGCTCAACGTAACACACTCATAATTATAGTCCGGTGCTACAACTAGCGGACCACCCACCAAAAAATGACCAGGTGTTAACGGTGCGGGGTCTTCTGGATCATCGCTACCTTGTGATAAGGGCCTTGAGTTGAGGCATGCCTCGATTTGAGACAAGACTGTTGTCATTTCCTCAAATGTTAGCGTGGAGTCGCCGACAACACGCTTCAAATGGTGTTTTACGCTTTTTATACCTGCCTCCCACAGTCCGCCAAAATTCGGAGCATGAGGAGGTATAAAGTGCCATTCAGTGTTCACGTTTGCAAGAGCAGCTGCAATATCGTTGGTGGCTGAGTTCCCTTGGGCAAATAATAGACGAAGTTCCCGGGAAGCGCCCACGAAATTGGTGCCATTGTCGCTCCAAATGTGGCGACAATGACCACGCCTGGCAACAAACCTTTTAAAAGCTGCTAAGAAACCTTCTGTTGTCATGTCCGAAACTGCTTCGATATGTACCGCGCGAGTAACCATGCAAATAAACAATGCTATATATCCTTTATGCGATCGCTGTCCGCGGCCCTTGGATACTCTCATATTTATTGGCCCAGCGTAGTCTACTCCAGAATTTAAAAAGGGCTTGCAAGGTGTTACTCGGCAAGCTGGAAGATCGCCCATCATCTGATGTCTTGTCGTAGCTGCATATCTCACACATGGTACACAACTGTGTATGTAAGCACGAACTATATTTTTTATTCTAATTATCCAATACCTTGACCTAATGAAATTTATAACTAGCTGTTGTCCTCCATGGAAAGTTCTCTCGTGACCATCTGCTACTATCAATTTAGCCAATTTTGAATTGGGATGTATTATTGTTGGATGCTTTGTATTATCAGGTAATTGGGAATGTCTGATTCTACCTCCTACTCTTAATAATTCATTCTCATCTAAGAAAGGATTCAATTTAAATAATGAGCTTTTTATATGTACTGAATGCTTCTTTTTTACAGCGATAATTGCCGCACTGAACCATTGCTGCTGACTTCTCCGGATGCAAATATTCAGAGCTTCTTGGATCTCCACAACAGACAGGTAAGGTGTATTTACAATGTTCTCTTTCCGTCGTTTTAAAGACAAAATAAATCTTCTGCAGTAAGCAATGCCCCTCACTAGCTTTCTTAGTGACGAGTATCTCATCGCAAGGTCGTCATCACAATCAGAAACTTTAGCTGTATGTACCTTGGCTTGCTTTTTCTCTTCATTGGTACTAATAGACATAGGCCTTGTGTATTCTATGTAGTCACTCTTTAACCACCATGGCCCGAATTTCCAAAGATTGCTTTCAAGAAGAATTGACGGTGGTACACCTCGAGATGCGAGAGGACCTATGAAGGCAACCGTTGCATGTGGAGACAGACTTACAACGAGAAGTAAAGCGCGAAGTAGAGAGCGAGATCTTAGATATTAAATACGACAAAGGACTGAAAAAAACCGGATCCTGATAAGCAAAGCGATATAAGAATATGTCTACCCCAACAGGGTCACTGGAAGACTTAGCCCCTGCTAGAGTAGACAACCAGAGGAGATACCTTGGCATAACGATCGTTTTATTGGTAGTTGCCATCATCTTGATGATCACTTTGATAATTCGGAACGAACTTAAAGTAGTGGCTCTCGATAAACAGCAATCGTCCATGTTAAAGAAGATTTGTGAAGCAACAGTCACAGGTTGTTAACACAAAGGAACGAGATGTCACAACACGAGAAAATAGAGGGCAATGCGCAGGTCGTAGACCTATTCAAATCCACCTTCCAAGCGCCCCTCCCTATGTCAGGCTCAGCAACTTCAAAGCTGAGCGATTTGCCTGTTGGCCTCGACAACTTCTCTGCTCACGGAAGCAGAAGAGAAATATCTATGACGACGTGGAACACTCAGTGTCATACGTACCCGACCTACGTAGGTTATACTGTAGCCGCCGCTGTGGTGGCACCACAGGCACGCCCCCCACCCAGAACCACCATCCTCTTCGATGGGGCGTTGAATCAGGTAGTAGCCAGGATAACAAGCTTGAACCTAACCACAAGACGCGAACTATTGAGCGGGAGAGGGCGATACATCTCATCGCTCGGTGCTCCCCTTTATGTGCTGCCGCACAACTACAGTGCTAGGAGCGCTCCGTACTCCGAGAGTGTTGCTATGAACATCGCACGTGCTTATGACGATGGGAGGCTAGCTAACGAGCCCCCCTTGGATTTACCTGGCGATTCTGATACTGGCGAAGTTCGTCGGGTGCATGAGAGGTATCACACACCAACACCTTCACCTAACTACAGCTCTGACGAGGAAGTGGTAGGAGCTGCCACAAAACCGGCCAAATCGAATTCAATGAATGCAGTGCCGGTTAGAGCGGTGCGGACAGTAGCCATGGCCTTTAAGGGTTTCCGGGCGGCGAAACCACCGAAAAGCGCGGCCATGATCGCAATAGAAAGTTATGCGACCGGAAGCGACCGCGCCGCAACACAACCATACATCAGCACGACAAGGGGTGTCCTGGCTAGGGACGTATCATCAATCCAAGAACTGGTGGCCTATGCAGCGTCGTACAACGTGTCCCATGTGGACACGGCACCTGCATTGCGAGGGCTTCTGTACGCCTACCCTCGATCCCGGGACGTCTGGCGTTTCGACTCTTACGACGGGAGATTTGTCCGACGCCAAAAACACGAGACCAGAAGACTATCCCAAATTCACATCCATCAAACTCCGGCAGCAGATCGAATACGTGTCCGCGTGGCAGCCGTTTCACTTCCAGCTTTCGCCTCCCACCTCAAGAACTTAGATCCTGGGCTCTCGGCCAATGGCGTAGACGGTGTTTGTTTGTCCGGGATGGACACCGACTGGACCGCTGTACCTATCAGCTCAGACATGATGGGGTGCCCATGGTTATTAGAGTACATACTCATACATACCACAACCGAAATATGGACAGGGAAACTCAACCTTCTGTCTAACGCTCAACACGCCACTGACGCCCGGGACGCAACCCTTTTATTTACCGGAATGCCTGCTGCACATCAAGTACACATACCTGGCCCACTCAAAATTTTGCTCGTCATGTTGGATGAAAACACCTACGCTCAGGCCTCAACATTTACCCTACCGGTCGTTGGAGCGATTCCAATATATCGAGGCAGTAGAATTGCCCCTAACGAAGCCGCGTTCGCGACCTTTTGGAGAGATATACAAGGTGCACTGTACGGACTTATCACTGAACCAAATTACCTAATATCCTGTCAGAACATGGTTCAGTGCCTCCAATTTGTAGAAGACAACCTGTGCACGTCCATGGCATTTCAGTTGGCGGTCACACTGGCTGCAGAGTTGTCATCAATCATTCCCGAGTCTCCATCACTACACGGAGACGTGGATGGCACATATGTAGACGAATTGGCCGGTGGGTGGACCATAGGCCCATTCCAAATGAATGGGAGACGACCAAGACATACTTGTTCGAACTTAAATGAAGGAACGGAGGAAGTAGTGCGTACCAGGTTAAGACGGCTGCTACATGGATACTCATTTGCATCCGTGTCTCCATTACAACAACATGCTGTGAGTCATTCTATAATTGTGGAAGACCTTGTCATAAATGAGAACGTGCTAGTGGGAGTAGCGACCCATTGGCAAGCCCAAACCCCAGAGCTGGTCGTCCCTCAATACCAGTGTAATACCGCAAATTCAGCATATCGCCTACTCTCAGGACTGGGCATGATAATTAAAGATGATTACACCTATTGCTTTAGAACTCCCGACGGCCTGTCAAACGTCGTAACAATGCAGGGGGTAGCCTTGACCTTGTCTCTGGGCTTAGCCCTAGTAAAAAGTGATGTGTCAAGAAGAGCATGGTCAGGGCTAGGTGTGAACGAAGCCCCTGTCTCCCAAACACCAATCCGTGCTTGGGTATCAGACTTGACGCAGGGAATGGTGATACCAGTAAACACGGATGCACACATGGCAAGCGTTATAAATGGTAACTTTACCATCATGATGGAAATAGAATCATATTACGGAATAGCAACCACTAGCGCGCTCTGGGGACAATCTATCTGCATGCCATACCCAGCTTTCCTACAGTGGGGAAAGAAATTTAATATAGATATGGTAGGTAACTTTGAAACCACGGAGGGAGTAATAACTGCGGACTTCGAGAGTCCTCATCTCATGGTAACACACAACAGCAACTGCTCAGTACCCTGGCTAGCAACAACTCTAGACACCAGAATGTATCTACCTTCAGTGTATTTGGATTACGCCCGAACCGTACCCTATATGCTGCATCTGTCCACAGAAGATTGGCAGACGTACACAGCAGCCGTCACGTGCACATACTTTGTCCCAGCGGGACTAACGTCCAACTTGATTTGCACTACACTTAAACATCACTACAGGCACGTCTCCACGGCCGGCTGTGCTCTAATAGTGAATAAAAACGCCATGCGCACGAATATTTCCCTGTGGGACGTTTCCGAGCTTCACTACCCGGACCCACCCAACATTGGTTTTTTACGGCAGCAAAGCTCGACCGAGCAGTCGGGCCTTCCAGACCATCCAGATGGTCAGAAGATACTGCCTCAGATGTCGATAAAGGAGACGACGTCAAGGGAGGAAACATCCCAATAACTAAAGAAGAAATGGATGCACTATCTCCGAGCGATAGTACATCATCTTCTGTGAATACAAACTGTACATACCAGAGGAAGCTAGAGTATGTAGAGAACACCTTGAAGGCAATAACTGGGATGAGCTTCCTGATTTTTGTAACATAAGTCATGATTTTACTGCAGCCCAGTTTAATCAAGTTTGTGATATGCTCCGAGCAGCAATTCAACGTGGTGTAAGGTTCGATTTTAGAGTTCGCGGAACCCTAACCAATGAAGAAATGCATTTTTGGGTTGGTCTTAACAATGACCAATTCGATGTCATTTTGGAACAAACTCCATCACTGAACGAGAGATGTAATGATTCAAGAACAGCGTTAGCCGCATTATTGATAAAACTTCGCACGGGAGATTCAAATGAAAGGCTTTCAACTTTATTTAACGTGTCGAGAAGAAAGCTTGAAAGGTATTTAAAAATAGCGCGTAAATGCCTAACTAATGAATATGTCACACAACACTTGGGCATTGATCACATAAATAGAGCGAACATTTTGGCGAGAAACTTAACAATTCCAAAGCGGCTCTTTGGGAATGAAGAAAATAGCAAAATAATATTAATATGTGATGGAACTTACATTTATATAAACAAAAGCAGCAACTTTTTATTCCAGCGACTGTCATACAGTTTACATAAATTCCAAAACTTGTTAAAACCGTTTTTGATCGTTGCCTCAGATGGCTATATAATTGATGTTATAGGACCATTCGCTGCTACCAAAACTGATGCGCAAATCATGCATGATATAATGACCAACGAAGAAAACCCTATACATCTTTTATTAGAAGAGAATGATGCATTCATCTTGGACCGCGGATTTAGAGATGGGTTAGAGTCCATAGAAGCTTGGGGCTACGAATGTTATGTGCCACCAACTAAAGATCGTCGAGAGACACAACTTACAACTGAACAGGCAAACGAAGCTCGCGCTGTAACAATGTGCCGATGGGTAGTGGAAGTGGTAAACGGTCGATTTAAACGAGACTTTAAACTTCTGCGGCAAAAATACTTTAATAGAGTGCTACCGAACATGTTCGTTGATTTTAGAATTGCTGCAGCTATTATAAACCACTTCCACGTGCCCATCGAAGATAACGCTCATGCAGAAGATTTTTTAAATCATATAAGACGCAAAGTTGATACGCCAAATCTTTTGTACACATATGTAGACAGAAAACGATTAAATAACCGGAGAGCAGATTTTCAACGAATTGAAGCAAATCATATAGAAAACTTTCCAAGGCTCACCGAGGATGAAATAATCGTACTAGCCTTGGGTACATATCAATTAAAACTTGCGAGAAGTTATTGCAGCGAACATCTGCAGAATGGTTTATATATCATAAAAACTTATAGAGAAAATCAGTTAGCTGATTTGCCCGATTACGGTTTACAAGAAAACGCGTGGCTTCTGCGTGGACGTATCCAATCTCGTCATGTGAGGCAAAGAATATATTATTGTTATATTTTGATAGGAAATGAAGGTAATAATATTGTTGAACATTATTGCACATGTTTATCAGGAAGGCGAACGATGGGCACATGTGCACACATTATATCAATAATCTGGTATTTAGGGTATGCGATTTATGAAGGGTTTAATGCACCGGCAATATTTTTAAATGACGTCATAGTAGATGATCCCTAACTCACGCGTGCACTTAATACCAGACTAGACATCATGTAAATAGATTTAATTAAAGTGTTTTTGAATGTAATTATAATAATAAATAATTAAATAATAATCAGTGTTATTATTTTTTTTCCCTATTAAATATTTATTTTTACCCTTTATCGGAACTAGTAAGTCATACGTCTCTGAACGGACAACTGTGACAACAAAGCCGTCATAAAAAAAGTTGTTTCTATTGAAAAGACCTATCCAATGACATACGTCTTATTACTATTGGAGGGTGGTCCCAGGTCCCATACATTTTTGCCCATTGTCTTTTGTGTTATTATTATAATATTGTCTTATGTTTACGCGAATGTTATGTTTGTATCTTGTATTTATAAAGATAAGTCATTAGAGAATATATTATAAGACTAAATTTATAAATTAGTTTCTTAAATTATAGTTTAGTTACATCATAATTGTAATTCAAATCATGCTATATTGAAATTACTCAGTGGCTGCCATATTGGAATTATTATTTAGGACTACGCATAGATACTACGTTTCTATCGCGCGTAGGGTCGGACGCTTGGCAATCGAATATCGATAAAATTATCGATAAAACTGCAATTATTACTGAAGTAGCAAAGAAGCTCACGACACGCTTGATGACTGATTTTTATCATATTTTAATGCTAGAATGCTAGAAAAGGGTTGGCTTTAGAAACAGGCCGATCGAAACAGGGGTTGGTGCTGGTTGAAATATGTTGGCGGTGGGTTTTCCAACCCCTAGGAACCATTCCCATCCCGCGCACTCGCGTACTTTTTTTATTATGCGTTTTTATAAACACGTGAAATGGAACGGCTTTTTGATGACACCAACGTAATTTGTTTCGTCTTTTTTTGATAAAATGTGATATAAAGATCTATTTTTAATTATTTATATATGTAACAAAACATTTATTGTAAAATGATCATTTTATTTCACCAAATTTGGTAAAAGATATTATTTTTACGTGAAATGAAACGTAACTTTTGTCGCGCCAGAAAAAAATACTATTTTAAATAGGGTGACCACTACAGTCATTGTCCAATATATAGTGATTGCCAACATTAAGATCAAACGTATTTATTTTAATTACTAAAGGAACTAGTTTCGATCGTTTCCAATAGATGTCACTTTCAGGGTTTTGGTAGCATTTTTCATTTAAAAAACTGGCAACACTTTCTCTTTCCGAGGTGCCATGGCCGAAGTTAATGTGTGACGCTTGCAGTTCATCAAAAAAGTAAGTTTCTTAAAAAATATCTCAAGGACAACATAGTTTGTTTGACAATATTTAGTAGAATTTTTTAGCCTGAATCGAGTTTTTATAGATTAATGTGATATAAGAGTTATTGTATTGTTTTTGTAACCAATCTTTTTGACCGTTACTTCTTTCGTAATGTTTAAAATGGGGGTGGGCAATAACTGAATCTTTATTTTAACAATTATAGTAATTGCCATAGGTTAATTTAGTTATTGCCATTGGTAATAGGTACAGTTATTACCCGGTTAATATTTGTATTTTAAGTTTTATTCTCTTACTTAAAAATCATTTTATTTCTTACAGAATGCCGAAGGCACCGAAAGTAAAATATACTCAGGAAAGCCTTCAGAAAGCCATCGCTGAAGTTCAAAATAATGAACAGCAATTGTCAGATCGGCAAATTGCACAAAAATATGGTGTTCCGAGATCCACGCTTAGGTTTTACAAACGTAACCCAGGACACAAAACCAGCCTGGGTCCTTCGACAATTTTAACTCCGAATGAGGAAGCTATTCTTGAAGAGTGGATTATAACTTCAGCTCGAAAAGGATTTCCAAAGAATAAAGAAAATATAATAGACAGCGTACATAAGTTTCTTGTGGAGAATCCAAGACCTAACCCATTTTCCAATAACAGGCCAGGCATTGGGTGGTGGAAAGCTTTTTTAAAAAGACACCCTAAATTAAGTATCAGGGCTTCTGAAGGTGTAACAAAAGCTAGCTCATGCGTGTCTGAGAAAGATATAAGAGGATGGTTTGATGAGATTCATGCGTATGCTGAAGAAAAAGGACTGACTGAGGTTCTCAACCAACCAAGTAGAGTTTTTAATGCAGACGAGACTAATTTTCAAATTTGCTTAAGTTCTGGACTTGTTGTGGCTGAGAAAGGATCTAAAAATGTTTATAATATTGAACACTCAAGCGCAAAAGAATCCATAACTGCCTTATTCACGTTTTCGGCTGCCGGTGACGTCTGCTGCCCATTTATTGTGTACCCGTATCAAAGACTACCTGAAAAGATATGCGAGTCTTTACCAGAAGGGTGGGGTATAGGTAAATCAGACAATGGTTGGATGACTACCGAAGTATTTTACGAATTCATCGCAAATGTTTTTCACCCTTACTTAGTAAAGAAGGCTGTTCAGTTCCCAGTCATCTTATATGTTGATGGTCATAAAACACATTTAAATTATCATTTAAGCCAATTATGCACCCATCTTCAAATTGAGTTGATAGCTTTATACCCTAATGCAACGAGAATAATTCAGCCAGCTGACGTATCTGCTTTTAGACCCTTAAAAATAGGTTGGAGAAGATATTTAAAGAAATGGCAACTAACAAATCAAAATAAGGGCATAACAAAGCTAAATTTTGCTCCTATTTTAAATACAGTTTTAGAAGAAAGTCTACGACCAGAAATATTGGTAAATGGGTTCAGAGCATGTGGTCTGTGTCCGTTTAATGCAAATTCTATTGATTACTCTAAATGTTTAGGAAAAACTGCTGATTGCCAAAGAGATTTAGATAAAGATATTTCAGATAATGTCTCTATTACATACAAAACCTTTAAAGATATAACTGGAGCGTCTCTTTGCCAAAAATTTAAAGACCAGTCATTTCATACAACAGAACCTCACTTGAACATAATTTATAATCTCTGGAAACAATTTCAAAACAATGCTGACATAGCTAATACCTCTAATAAACCATCAACAAATCAAGCTGAAACCTCTTCTCCATTAATAAATTTAACAGAAGTATTGGATGAAGTGCAAGTTGAGAACCAAGTCAAAGATCCTCCAATAGAAGTAGACAGTCTGCCAAATACCTCCTTAAGTGACCAAATTCCCTACTACCTACATTGTCTCCCTGGAACATCTAAATCTGATGACCATTTTGAAATCCAAAGTCAATCCAGCCAATCTGAATCTGCTACCTTAACCACTATGATTGAGAGTCCAAAGTTGGTTAAAATAAAATCCTCCTTTGGAGAATACCTGGCATATCCAAAAACACCCATAAGGAAAGGAAAGCGTCAAATAGAGAGGCAACCGTTTGCTATAACATCAGATAGTTTTAAATTAGGACTGCAAAAAAAACAGTCTGACAAAGAAAATCTGTTAAAAGAAAAGGAAAAGAAGAAAATTGAGAGAGAGATGAAGAAGACTGAAAAGAGTAAGAAAGAACTAAGTAAGGGTAAAACCAAAGCTCAAAGTACAAAAGAAGTTATGACTAATTATGTTGAAAGTAATAGCAGTATCATTCCAGAATCTAAAAAAATCACTATCTTAGAAGAAATTCACATGAAACCCATGAGTGTTACTTGTGGAGTGTGCAAACATATAATTCTGAAAAACAATATTGAATGTAGTGGCTGTCATTTATCCTTTCATTTGAGATGTATACCAGATAGCCATAAAAACAATATCCCTGACGATGCTGATATGATGCTATTTTTATGTCATTTTTGTTATAAAGTTGATGACTCAGATAATGATAGTTATTCAGATTGCGAAGAATTATATTTTAATGTGCAAAAAGCTAGAAGAGATCTTAATTTCTAATTAAGATCTCTTCAGGCTTTTTGAACATTAAAATATTATAAAGCATTAAAAAACGCTAAGTAAAGTAATGTGGCAATATGGTCAATAACTGCCCCTGATAAATGGCAATCACTAGCTTTAGTGGACAATTACTGTGATTTTAGAAGTACTTTTGTTTTTATTTTTTTATTTTTGTGTTTCTAAACATATTCAAAATAATGACTGACTTTACTTTAGAAAATATATTTAGGATATCCAAAAAAATGTTTCCTAGTAAATTTAAGTCCAAATAAAGACACTTATAAGAAAAGTTGTGTATCAATCCCTTAACTGGGCAATAACTATACTGGTTACCCTACCTACTTTTCACTTTCTTTACAAAGTTAAAGTGCTAAGGGAGCCGGAACTCTCGCCTCCCCGGTAAATGAAATCATAATTTTTGTAGTCTACGATTGATTCCCAATTCTTAATTTCCCACGTGTGTAATTTTTCAAATTATTATCGAGACGAATTCTTCTTTATTCAAATTCTTAATTTCACCAATTCTTAATTTTCCGAATGCCTCATTTTCTTAATTATAGATAGTACAAATTCTGAATATTTCTAATAAGTACAGTCACAAGCATAAATATGAATTTTACAAAAAAGCCTTTCAAACTCAAACTCAAATTCATTCATTTAGATCAAATACATGATACTTATCAACGTCAAAGAAATGATAAAAAGTCAGCAAATCCTTCTGAGTGGACCAATTTTTTTTGTGTTTGAAAGCTGCTGCTTCCCGTTTGGTCCCATTTTAATTTGGTCCAGATTTGACAGTGACATCCGTGAGAAAAACCATAAACAAGTTGAAGTCGGTTGTTTTTTTGGTATATTATTTTTATATATAGATATTTACTTAAATCGACATAAATTTCGCAAGCATTCTTCAGGTGTGACTTTCCCAATTAGTAGGTCTTCTATAATTTTGCAAATTTTAGCGTCTTTGATAATAAATTTTGATCGTCTTTTCCGCGGCTCAGTATATACTTTATTTTGTTTAATCTTTCTTTCAAAATAAGTTGCTTCTTTTTTCAAAAAATGTATATATGAGAAAAGATCTGTCTTCCCAATCTTTTTGTTTAGGCGGAAGTGCCATCCTTCTAGGGCGTTCGTGGTCCTGTGGCGCTCATGAGAGCAACACCAGGTATTTGAACATAATTTTGTCATCTAAATGTGTCACTGCGCTGTGTATAAATGGCTCGGAAGTTATTGTTTTTATTTCATATTATTTATATTTATTCTAGTGATAACGTGGTGGAGAGGATCGAGGCACTGGACATCCCTGAGTGCGAGAACCAAGACGTCCTGCAGAGGGACATGGGCCACATTATCCGCTGGGTGCCGGAGATCTCCGACGCGAATCTGCAGCGGCCGTCAACGTCGGGAGCGATGCCTACGCCGCTAGTAGATTATAATAGTGATGGCAGTGGCTTCGATAGTGACTGGGACGACGAGTTCGAACCGTCACCTATTGAAGCCGCTGCGCCTAGGGATATCCCTGACGACGCAGCCCTGGACGCGCCGGTCAGGGATATCGTAGAAGCTGTTGAAAGAGGTATAGACGACGAAGCCGATCGACTCTTGGGCATGTCGCCAAATTTTACATGGCGCGAAGAGTTTGAGTCGTTCAGAGGGGTTCCTGATCAATTTTCAGGACCTACTCCTGGACCACTCAGAGACTACGATTCGGCTTATGATGCCTTTGTCGACATCTGGGACAAAGACATCATAGACTGTATCGTCTGTGAAACTAATCGATATGCCCAAAAGACGATCGAAGAATTGAATGCAAAGGGAACCTTGGCACGATCATCTCGTTTGCGTAGGTGGGAGCCCACTAACGCAGATGAGATCATGGTTCTCTTTGCAATTTTTCAATTTATGGCCATCGATCCGCGTACATCACAGGACGAATATTGGAAAAAAGGTGTCCTAGGTATGCCAGTATTTAGGACCCTTATGACCTATAATCGTTTCATTTTGTAGAACAAATTTCTCCATTTTGTCGACAATTCTGACCCTGGTCGGGATTTGCCTCAGAATGGGGCAATAGGTTCAACAAAAGTGCTGTCGCGGAGACTTTTAAAACTGGCCCCTATAATTGCGCATTTAGGATACAAATTTGATTCGCTATATCAGTTAAAGCCTCATATTTCCATTGACGAGTCTTTGACCTTATTCAAGGGCCGCCTGTCTTGGGTCCAGACAATAAGGTCAAAGGCTGCGCGATTTTGAATCAAGTCATATGAGCTGTGTGAATCGGACACCGGCTATATGGCTCGGTTCCAAATTTACACTGGGAAGACAGATGAGATTTTAACGGATATGCAAATCAGTGCTGATCTAGGACTCAAAAGTACGAAGACAGTCCTTGAGCTTTTGCAAGGCCTTGAACATCGGGGTCATTGTGTCACAATGGATAATTTTTACAAAATGTCCATTGTTGGCACCATACCTTAAGAGTTTAGGCTTTGATTGCTTAGGGACTCTTCGTACGAATCGTCGGTATGTGCCCAATGAAATCGCGAAAGAGCCCGCAAACGTGCCGAAGGGGACTATTGTATCTTGCCACTCTGGAGACGTTTCAATCGTGTCGTGGAAGGACTCCAAATTGGTGAGTATAATATCTACCTACCACAATGCGGACACTTTCGTTGGATCGAGGGCTGGTAAGAGAGCTGTTAAGCCTGTGTGTGTAAGGGATTATAACAAATACATGGGAGGAATTGATCTAAAAGATCAAAAACTCTCTATGTATTTGCTAGAGCGCAAGAGGGGAGTAAAATGGTATATGAAATTGTTTAAACGGTTGATGAATGTAAGTATTTTGAATAGTATGATAATGTATGGGTGCTCTCGGGAACGGCGTGGACAATTGCCAATGACGCATCGTAAGTTCCGCTATGCGCTTGCTGAATCTCTAATTGAGAAGCAACGCTTTTCTTAAAAAGAGGTTCAGGAACCTGTAGGGGAGCTTACAAGGCTGAGGCGGGATATTGTTCACGACCCGTCTTACCATCCCGGGAGCAAGAATAGAAGGAGATGTCGTGTATGTTATGCGAGGACGAAAACCACTAAAAATTCTCATTTCCGCTGTGTCCCTTGCGACGCCTTTTTGTGTCTTTGCAACTGTTGGAAGGAGTGGCACACACTCGAGGAGTTGCAGACACAAGAAGAACGTGGGCGAAGGAGACGACGTGATGAGTGAGAATTTTTATTGGATATGGAAGATAATGAAAGGTATGTTCAGCACTGTATCCTAAATGCCAATTATAGTTCATCGTCCACAACTTTTTCAACATGCTTTTAAAGAATTATTGACTTTTTTCGTATTGACAATGTTCTATGAATTTGTTGCTAGGTATTAGATTCTATTTCTTTTGTGAAATTTATCTCTTATTTTCAAATTGTACTCAAGTTATAAACGTTTTCATTGAATGTCTTTACGTACCTATTAAGTCAACTATAAGCTTTCAGAAACAAATAAAATTAATTTTGAGCCAATAACATTGAAGTTATAGCAAATTAAGTACAAGTAACAAGTCAATAACTCGACAAATATTTAAGGCGGTCACTTGCCGATGAGTGACTGTACGATACATTCTTGCCCATTCTACGGTTGACAGATGGATTCGTCGAATGGACGAGAATGTTCTTTTTTATTCAATAACATTTGTTTTACATAGATTTGTATAATAATCTTAATCTAATACAAGGGTGCATAATACCTTTCCAGGGTCTTACCTAAACTAAGATAAACCTGTATCTCAGGTGTAAAATGTGCAAAGTTTAAATAAATATTTTCAAAACGTTACAATTTACATAATAACGCTAGCTCTGAATATTAATTACTGTATACATATTATAAAAAGCGTACATAGCTTAAAACAATTAGCAATGTTTCCATTTCGACGTAGGTCAGTTTTTGTAGACATTAGTATATAGTATGCGATTAATTCGCGCTATGCGCGAGAAAGGTTAAGAGTTCAGGGCTTACCACAAGCGACCATAGATTGTCCTACGAGATGGGATTCTACAGCAGACATGGTTGAGCGCATATTATTATTCAAGGATTTCTTGAGGGGACGCACAGAACCAGTGTTTCAGACATTTGCAGTAGAAGATACATGGCAGAAACTTAATGAAGTTCTTGATGCTTTAAAACCATGTCGTATTCTGTCGAAAACTATTCAACATGAACAATTGACTTTTGGAGATTTCTATTTTGCCTGGCTTAAATGTATCCTAGAAATAGAAAATATGAACACAGTTCTTGCCATATTTTAGTCATTTGTATGAGGGAAAGGGAGAAAGCTCTTCTTGAAAATGAATGTTTTCTGGGTGCAATTTATCTAGATACGAGAGTAAATTCAATGTTTTATTTTATTTTAATGTTGTCAAATCAACAGCTGGAATTAGCTCGTGCCCATTTAGTTCAAACTTATCAAAGATATCTAAGGTTAAATTCGAGCGTTAATGTAAGAGAAACAGAAAATGACACTCCAGATGATCCCTTACCACCAACTTCATCCTCCATGCTTGACAATTTTTTGCAAACGCAGTTCAGGCAACGATATCAAGATTTACCTCATTTAAATCATAGTGATAATTTACAAATTAGTTTGGTTGCTTTTCTTAATGAACCGTTGCTTCCTTCTAATACCAATATTTTAAATTATTGGGAATCAAAGAAGATTACTGATCCACAATTATACTTGATTTCTAAAATTGCCTTGGGTACACCAGCAACACAGGTTAGTGTGGAGAGGCTGTTCTCGTCCTTAAAATTTATAATGAATAATTTAAGAATATCGTTAAAGGATACAACCATTGACGACATTTTAATTGTTAGAAACAACCATTTGTATCATTTGTGTCAGTGACAAAATTATTATTTTAATTTGACAAAACTGATTGACTGATTGTTCTTTTTCTTTCGTCGTTCTTTTTTTAGAGAACTTTTTAGTTATAGGACTTCGAATAAGTCATCAAAATAACATTTTCATGTTGTCTCAGACAATGTTTTTTTTTACTAAATAAGAAAATTAGAATCATTAATAAAAATTACCTGTATGTCTCATTTTGTAAAATAACCAAAAAGATTTTTAAGACTGATTTAGCCAAATATTTTACTTTGTTAATTATATTTCCTAATTCCAACGTTGAACTAACCAGTATCTAAAGTTCAAACGTTTAACTAATCAGTATCGAAATAATGGATTTAGATACTGGTTAGTTCAACGTTGAACTAACCAGTAAGTATCCAAATCCATTGCTTAATTATTATGTTCAAAAAATTTGTTTGCTCATCAACGTAAGTAACGCAATGAATGTTTTTGAGTCGTCGAAATGATTAGTTGTGAACAGACTGTGATTAGTTGTGTATTACGCAGTTAGGGTGCGGTTGAACTAGTGTATAGTTATACCTAATTTTTTTTAAACTAAGCTACCTAATTGTACTTACATATATAATATGTAAACGAAAAGACTGATTAAATAACTGATATAATGAAAAGCATTTAATTTTCTTTTTCCAAATATTGGTAAAAATGACAAATTATTATGTCAAATATACACAAAACACATTGTTTGACATTTGAAGTAGTTTCTTCTCCTGGTTTAGAACTGATATCTTCGCCTGATTTCTTTTCGTCACTATCAGAACTATTTTTTGCATCGTCTTTCACAATTTGGGTGTTTATTTTATACGTGTTAGATGCGTTGATGATACGTTTTTTAGGTGTTAGCAATGATTGGGATTGGTCTCCATCATCACAATATTCCTGTCTTATTTTTCGTGATTCACCTGTGACAAAGTAATAATACACATTAATTTAAATAAACACTAAACGCGTTTAAAAAACGTGGTGTGCACAGGCCTTAAGATCTATCCACAACACATAGATATGATGATATATCATCATCATATCTATGTGGTCCGTTTTTCACTGGTGGTATTAAAGACCAGTGAAACTGGTCGACAATGGCAATGCGGCGGTGTGGACCGCGGCGACAAGAATTTTCACGCAGACGAAGTCACAAGCAGAAGCTAGTTATCTATAATTACGATTGATGCACACGTTTTGTGGCCTATTTATACTTTAATTTTGAGTTTTACTGTCGGATACAGAATTAATCTTTCGAATACCGTAATTACAGACACAATTAAAAGACAACACATGCGCGAACACCGGTGTCCTCTTGGGGCTTAATGAACTAAATTGATGACCTACTTACCTAGATATTGAGAGCTTTCTTCTTCAATAAAAAATGGCTGACTATCTAACTGGTCCATAGGATCTGTGAAATGTAATATTATGTTTACAGATTATTTATTATCATTATCAACTTAATTTCACCAAAAAAATATTAGATAGGTACTTACTAATTTTTTTCTGTTGATGCAATGACATGAACGTCCGACCCCAAACAAAATAAATCTTACTACTGAATAAAATCTGAACAGCGCGCGGCGTTTCTTTATGGTGCGTCCGTATTAACCGGTTTTTATTGCTCTAAACCGTTTAAGCCGAAAAAACCTTTATGTAAATACTCTTCCAAATATCGGTTTAAAAAAACCGGTTTATGCGAACGAAACCAAATGTAAAGGTTTTGCGTCAAGTACATAATAACGGTTTGAAAATTTAACCGGTATCCGAGCCTTGTATGTTAGAATAAAAATTTTACGGTTTAGCACAGTTAAGTAGGAACTAAACATCTTCTCAAACGTTAACAATAATAAGAATTTAATAATACAATTTTAATTGCTTTTATCACTAATTATTGAGCTTACATTTTGCTTACAGGAATATTATGGTTTAACTTCTTGATTCAGAGTGCCAGTGTGCACTGGTGGTGAGAGGCAACATGCTTTTAGTTAGGTCTGATATCCTAAGACTTGAAAGTTGAAGTTAAGGACTAATAAACCACTGTATTATTTCGTCTTACTATGCAGAATACACAACCAACGAACCATATCACAGCATAATAAAATAACTTATGCTTTCATTATAATAGAATAAATGCTGCATACCTTGAATCTAATTCAGTCCTCAATTTTGACCATTTCTCAGAAGTACTCTCTGTCTTAGTCTGATATTAGAATGAAAATATGATTAGTCATGGTCATATAA
Source organism: Catocala nupta (assembly GCA_963675205.1). Lineage (NCBI taxonomy): Eukaryota > Metazoa > Arthropoda > Insecta > Lepidoptera > Erebidae > Catocala > Catocala nupta. Next base: position 9,753,179 of record OY776105.1, read on the forward strand.
AAGTGACTTATAAACATCAAAGTTACAATTATTAACCTGTCAATTATCTATGTCTGGCATTCCAATGAATGGCCACAGGCCGCTGCAATTCAATAGGTTACTGTAAATTTACATCTACCTGTTTTCATGTTCAGTAATGCTAGGGTATAGAAACTATGAAAGTAAACTCATAGCCACTGTTTTAACAATTAGCCTGATACCTACAGTAATTAAAGTGTAACTGTTTTAGTATTTAATAGTAACATAACATATCGCTGGTTTTCGAGAATAGCGACATAATTCAAAATTCTGTTAAATTGAACTAAGTATGCCAAACGATCACAAATATTTGGTATTTTATCGTGAATAGAGACGCAGCGCTAATTTCGCGCCAACATTGGCTAAAAAGAGAAAGCGTCATTATTCTTTAGAAAAAGAACACACACAAGTAAATCATAAACACAGACTCAACTCAGTTGAGCCGGCGACAGCAGAGTTAACGCACTGTCAATTCTCGTAAATACCGACGTAATTCAAATTCGGATACAATCATTGTTGTAAATATTTCGTGAATAGTGACGTATTTTGAGATTAGTCGTTGATTTTCATAAAGGTAAGTGTATTTTTATGTCCTATTTTTATTTAGGTCTATATTCTTGAATAAATATAGGCAATTATTTGTGATATCGTATTTTCTACTGAATTTGGCTTACTTGAGTCTATATTCACGAAAAAAAAATAACTTTGTTTAGACACAAATAAGAAACGTCATTATTCTTGGAGCACTAGTGTGCTAATTTTTTACTGTTTATTACGAAATAAGTCCGTGTTCAAGAAATTTTTGGATAAAATAATGAGTTAAGATTTTAAGAAATTCATTGAATAATTGATATTGAAATTGATATTGTTACGGCTAGTGCCCTCTGTCGGCACTGTGGGGAAGATTCGGCGGTTCCATCTAATAATTGATTACAGCACCATCTATTGACATCTTGCGGAACTACGTAGTGTCAGTGCGAGCACAGTAGAGAGAGCGCTAGCACATTCTCGAATCATCGTGCTGTTGCGTGCCGGCTATGGCTTTTCTAGAAAACCCCAGAAACGCTTTACCCGCGTATAAATAGAGCGCACGCGCACGGAAAGCGAACGGAAGCGAAAATACTACGGAGTTTGAAGCAGTTACAGTGGAAAAGTGTAGTATAGTGTTTGTTGTGTATTAAAGTTAATTGTGTGCTAGAATAAAACGTGTTTTAGTCAGTAATATTGTTTTGTATTCTTATCCGTCGAACCCAGCACGTATCAATATTTACGTGAAATTATTTGTTTTAGACGATTGATTTCATAGGAGCTATTCAATATGGCAGAAAGAATGTTATTCGTAGAAAAGTTGAAAAAGTGGCCGGTAAAAATATTTAAAACGAGGACCAAATTAATTCGGGTTATTCCCAGTTGCCCTCACTATCAACGCCACCACTGGTGACAAATGGGATTTCTTTCCATAAAATGTCCCATTTGCCACCAGTGGTGGCGTCTCCAGTGGTGGCAATTGGGAATGGCCACTCATTTTTTTCCCAGTTGCCTCCAGTGGTGACAAATGGAAAAAATAAATTGATACGCCTCCATACTAGTACGGTACACAAAACGAGAGAAATAAAACATTGCACAGACTAATCAACGCTTTATTCACAATAATTTACCTACATAATCTCTACTAAAGATGTTACAGATTTACACTTATGTATATATTCACAATAATTGACGTTTTGTAATATTTTAACTTACTAGCTATTATTTTCAATTGTTTTCCATGATGTAGGATTACGATAAGTTACAAAAAATATAGGTACCTACCTACTTCCTTTTTATAATATTACAGATGATTTTAAATTTATTTCGCAATAATTGATTTCATATATTTGTTTGATTTTGGTATATATACTTTAAAAAAATAGCGTAACTTTCGCGCTCCTATCCTGTCGAACAACCCCCTCCACGTGCTATTCTCAGTTCATAGACCAGTGACGTAACATTATCAGTATATTGCCAACAATGTCAGGGTCAAGTGCGTCGTGCAGTTCTGGTGCAATTTCGTTAGTTTACATAAAACGACGTCACGGAACTATACTGCTTCGCGCAGGATTCCAATATCATACCAAAAGGAAACACAAAAGTGGGTTAACAGTATGGGAATGCACCAAACGAAAAAACAACTGTAAAGGAATAATAATATAAATAAATTAAGATCAAAGTACGAGGGTGCGTTTTTAAGTTCGCGGAATGGAATAGAAGGGGATGAAATAATATTACAAAATTATTTTTCCTTTTCAATATATTCACCTGAAACCCTAATACATTTCTCAGATCTATGAATTAACTTATGAATACCTTCATAAAAAAATGTTTTGTCTTTCTCTGAAAAATACGCCGAAACTGCATCCTTCACTTCTTCATCGGTTGAAAATTTCTTTCCTCGAAGCTCTTTTTTCAGATTTGGAAAGAGATAATAGTCGCTGGGAGCCAAGTCTGGGCTATAAGGTGGGTGATCAATGATATCGAAGCCCACCTTGTGCAAAGCAGCCAACGCAACTCGACTCTTGTGAACAGGAGCATTGTCGTGCAAGAGCAGGACACCTTTGGTCAATTTTCGTCTTCTTTTTTCTCTGATTGCCTCTTTTAACTGCTCTAAAATTGAAGCGTAGTGTTCTCCGGTTATGGAAACATCTTTTTCTTTGTAATCAACCAACAAAATTCCTTCTGTGTCCCAAAAAACTGTCGCCATGAGCTTTCCCGCCGATTGCGACACCTTGAATTTCTTAGGCGGTGGTGTACCCTTTTTATGCCACTGCATGGAATCTTGTTTAGACTCAGGTTCATAGTGATGAACCCAAGTTTCATCCCCAGTAACAATTCGCTCCAAAAAACCATCCTTGTCTTCATTACACTGGCTCAAAAACGCACGCGAACACTCGACGCGCTTCTGTTTTTGAGGCGGTGTGAGCATTCTAGGCACCCATCTTGCACAAACTTTTGTCATGCCGAGATGATCATGGAGAACCTTGAAAATGGTCGTTTCAGATACTCCAACTCTAATAATAAAATATAAAACATACAAGCAACGAGTTTTAACAAAAATAATAATGTAATTGCTTTATTACAAAAATGTATGTATAAACCCAAGGCATTTTTAAATCAGAGCTTATCATTACTTTTATAAACAAGCACTAAATTACAGATTAATCAAAGAGGCAATTTTAGTAACAAAGAAAAGATAAATAAACTTTCAAACTTCATTCCGTCACGGGCAATAAACATAATTTTGAAATTGGACGTATAAATGTGGTGCCTTTACAGCGAAGAGTAACAACACGAGTTATATTATCCTTCCCCGGGTGCAATTCAAGGATTCTCCCATACAACCATTTACCAGGAGGTAAGTTATCCTCTTTTACTAACACTATGTCATCTACTTTAAGGTTAGGAATTTGAGTAACCCACTTTTGCCTTTGGAAGAAATTAGTTAAATATTCTTGCCTCCATTTTCGCCAAAAGCCTTGCACCATGCGCTGTACTAGTTGCCATCGACGTAATGTGCTCAACGTAACACACTCATAATTATAGTCCGGTGCTACAACTAGCGGACCACCCACCAAAAAATGACCAGGTGTTAACGGTGCGGGGTCTTCTGGATCATCGCTACCTTGTGATAAGGGCCTTGAGTTGAGGCATGCCTCGATTTGAGACAAGACTGTTGTCATTTCCTCAAATGTTAGCGTGGAGTCGCCGACAACACGCTTCAAATGGTGTTTTACGCTTTTTATACCTGCCTCCCACAGTCCGCCAAAATTCGGAGCATGAGGAGGTATAAAGTGCCATTCAGTGTTCACGTTTGCAAGAGCAGCTGCAATATCGTTGGTGGCTGAGTTCCCTTGGGCAAATAATAGACGAAGTTCCCGGGAAGCGCCCACGAAATTGGTGCCATTGTCGCTCCAAATGTGGCGACAATGACCACGCCTGGCAACAAACCTTTTAAAAGCTGCTAAGAAACCTTCTGTTGTCATGTCCGAAACTGCTTCGATATGTACCGCGCGAGTAACCATGCAAATAAACAATGCTATATATCCTTTATGCGATCGCTGTCCGCGGCCCTTGGATACTCTCATATTTATTGGCCCAGCGTAGTCTACTCCAGAATTTAAAAAGGGCTTGCAAGGTGTTACTCGGCAAGCTGGAAGATCGCCCATCATCTGATGTCTTGTCGTAGCTGCATATCTCACACATGGTACACAACTGTGTATGTAAGCACGAACTATATTTTTTATTCTAATTATCCAATACCTTGACCTAATGAAATTTATAACTAGCTGTTGTCCTCCATGGAAAGTTCTCTCGTGACCATCTGCTACTATCAATTTAGCCAATTTTGAATTGGGATGTATTATTGTTGGATGCTTTGTATTATCAGGTAATTGGGAATGTCTGATTCTACCTCCTACTCTTAATAATTCATTCTCATCTAAGAAAGGATTCAATTTAAATAATGAGCTTTTTATATGTACTGAATGCTTCTTTTTTACAGCGATAATTTCCGCACTGAACCATTGCTGCTGACTTCTCCGGATGCAAATATTCAGAGCTTCTTGGATCTCCACAACAGACAGGTAAGGTGTATTTACAATGTTCTCTTTCCGTCGTTTTAAAGACAAAATAAATCTTCTGCAGTAAGCAATGCCCCTCCCTAGCTTTCTTAGTGACGAGTATCTCATCGCAAGGTCGTCATCACAATCAGAAACTTTAGCTGTATGTACCTTGGCTTGCTTTTTCTCTTCATTGGTACTAATAGACATAGGCCTTGTGTATTCTATGTAGTCACTCTTTAACCACCATGGCCCGAATTTCCAAAGATTGCTTTCAAGAAGAATTGACGGTGGTACACCTCGAGATGCGAGAGGACCTATGAAGGCAACCGTTGCATGTGGAGACAGACTTACAACGAGAAGTAAAGCGCGAAGTAGAGAGCGAGATCTTAGATTTTAAATACGACAAAGGACTGAAAAAAACCGGATCCTGATAAGCAAAGCGATATAAGAATATGTCTACCCCAACAGGGTCACTGGAAGACTTAGCCCCTGCTAGAGTAGACAACCAGAGGAGATACCTTGGCATAACGATCGTTTTATTGGTAGTTGCCATCATCTTGATGATCACTTTGATAATTCGGAACGAACTTAAAGTAGTGGCTCTCGATAAACAGCAATCGTCCATGTTAAAGAAGATTTGTGAAGCAACAGTCACAGGTTGTTAACACAAAGGAACGAGATGTCACAACACGAGAAAATAGAGGGCAATGCGCAGGTCGTAGACCTATTCAAATCCACCTTCCAAGCGCCCCTCCCTATGTCAGGCTCAGCAACTTCAAAGCTGAGCGATTTGCCTGTTGGCCTCGACAACTTCTCTGCTCACGGAAGCAGAAGAGAAATATCTATGACGACGTGGAACACTCAGTGTCATACGTACCCGACCTACGTAGGTTATACTGTAGCCGCCGCTGTGGTGGCACCACAGGCACGCCCCCCACCCAGAACCACCATCCTCTTCGATGGGGCGTTGAATCAGGTAGTAGCCAGGATAACAAGCTTGAACCTAACCACAAGACGCGAACTATTGAGCGGGAGAGGGCGATACATCTCATCGCTCGGTGCTCCCCTTTATGTGCTGCCGCACAACTACAGTGCTAGGAGCGCTCCGTACTCCGAGAGTGTTGCTATGAACATCGCACGTGCTTATGACGATGGGAGGCTAGCTAACGAGCCCCCCTTGGATTTACCTGGCGATTCTGATACTGGCGAAGTTCGTCGGGTGCATGAGAGGTATCACACACCAACACCTTCACCTAACTACAGCTCTGACGAGGAAGTGGTAGGAGCTGCCACAAAACCGGCCAAATCGAATTCAATGAATGCAGTGCCGGTTAGAGCGGTGCGGACAGTAGCCATGGCCTTTAAGGGTTTCCGGGCGGCGAAACCACCGAAAAGCGCGGCCATGATCGCAATAGAAAGTTATGCGACCGGAAGCGACCGCGCCGCAACACAACCATACATCAGCACGACAAGGGGTGTCCTGGCTAGGGACGTATCATCAATCCAAGAACTGGTGGCCTATGCAGCGTCGTACAACGTGTCCCATGTGGACACGGCACCTGCATTGCGAGGGCTTCTGTACGCCTACCCTCGATCCCGGGACGTCTGGCGTTTCGACTCTTACGACGGGAGATTTGTCCGACGCCAAAAACACGAGACCAGAAGACTATCCCAAATTCACATCCATCAAACTCCGGCAGCAGATCGAATACGTGTCCGCGTGGCAGCCGTTTCACTTCCAGCTTTCGCCTCCCACCTCAAGAACTTAGATCCTGGGCTCTCGGCCAATGGCGTAGACGGTGTTTGTTTGTCCGGGATGGACACCGACTGGACCGCTGTACCTATCAGCTCAGACATGATGGGGTGCCCATGGTTATTAGAGTACATACTCATACATACCACAACCGAAATATGGACAGGGAAACTCAACCTTCTGTCTAACGCTCAACACGCCACTGACGCCCGGGACGCAACCCTTTTATTTACCGGAATGCCTGCTGCACATCAAGTACACATACCTGGCCCACTCAAAATTTTGCTCGTCATGTTGGATGAAAACACCTACGCTCAGGCCTCAACATTTACCCTACCGGTCGTTGGAGCGATTCCAATATATCGAGGCAGTAGAATTGCCCCTAACGAAGCCGCGTTCGCGACCTTTTGGAGAGATATACAAGGTGCACTGTACGGACTTATCACTGAACCAAATTACCTAATATCCTGTCAGAACATGGTTCAGTGCCTCCAATTTGTAGAAGACAACCTGTGCACGTCCATGGCATTTCAGTTGGCGGTCACACTGGCTGCAGAGTTGTCATCAATCATTCCCGAGTCTCCATCACTACACGGAGACGTGGATGGCACATATGTAGACGAATTGGCCGGTGGGTGGACCATAGGCCCATTCCAAATGAATGGGAGACGACCAAGACATACTTGTTCGAACTTAAATGAAGGAACGGAGGAAGTAGTGCGTACCAGGTTAAGACGGCTGCTACATGGATACTCATTTGCATCCGTGTCTCCATTACAACAACATGCTGTGAGTCATTCTATAATTGTGGAAGACCTTGTCATAAATGAGAACGTGCTAGTGGGAGTAGCGACCCATTGGCAAGCCCAAACCCCAGAGCTGGTCGTCCCTCAATACCAGTGTAATACCGCAAATTCAGCATATCGCCTACTCTCAGGACTGGGCATGATAATTAAAGATGATTACACCTATTGCTTTAGAACTCCCGACGGCCTGTCAAACGTCGTAACAATGCAGGGGGTAGCCTTGACCTTGTCTCTGGGCTTAGCCCTAGTAAAAAGTGATGTGTCAAGAAGAGCATGGTCAGGGCTAGGTGTGAACGAAGCCCCTGTCTCCCAAACACCAATCCGTGCTTGGGTATCAGACTTGACGCAGGGAATGGTGATACCAGTAAACACGGATGCACACATGGCAAGCGTTATAAATGGTAACTTTACCATCATGATGGAAATAGAATCATATTACGGAATAGCAACCACTAGCGCGCTCTGGGGACAATCTATCTGCATGCCATACCCAGCTTTCCTACAGTGGGGAAAGAAATTTAATATAGATATGGTAGGTAACTTTGAAACCACGGAGGGAGTAATAACTGCGGACTTCGAGAGTCCTCATCTCATGGTAACACACAACAGCAACTGCTCAGTACCCTGGCTAGCAACAACTCTAGACACCAGAATGTATCTACCTTCAGTGTATTTGGATTACGCCCGAACCGTACCCTATATGCTGCATCTGTCCGCAGAAGATTGGCAGACGTACACAGCAGCCGACACGTGCACATACTTTGTCCCAGCGGGACTAACGTCCAACTTGATTTGCACTACACTTAAACATCACTACAGGCACGTCTCCACGGCCGGCTGTGCTCTAATAGTGAATAAAAACGCCATGCGCACGAATATTTCCCTGTGGGACGTTTCCGAGCTTCACTACCCGGACCCACCCAACATTGGTTTTTTACGGCAGCAAAGCTCGACCGAGCAGTCGGGCCTTCCAGACCATCCAGATGGTCAGAAGATACTGCCTCAGATGTCGATAAAGGAGACGACGTCAAGGGAGGAAACATCCCAATAACTAAAGAAGAAATGGATGCACTATCTCCGAGCGATAGTACATCATCTTCTGTGAATACAAACTGTACATACCAGAGGAAGCTAGAGTATGTAGAGAACACCTTGAAGGCAATAACTGGGATGAGCTTCCTGATTTTTGTAACATAAGTCATGATTTTACTGCAGCCCAGTTTAATCAAGTTTGTGATATGCTCCGAGCAGCAATTCAACGTGGTGTAAGGTTCGATTTTAGAGTTCGCGGAACCCTAACCAATGAAGAAATGCATTTTTGGGTTGGTCTTAACAATGACCAATTCGATGTCATTTTGGAACAAACTCCATCACTGAACGAGAGATGTAATGATTCAAGAACAGCGTTAGCCGCATTATTGATAAAACTTCGCACGGGAGATTCAAATGAAAGGCTTTCAACTTTATTTAACGTGTCGAGAAGAAAGCTTGAAAGGTATTTAAAAATAGCGCGTAAATGCCTAACTAATGAATATGTCACACAACACTTGGGCATTGATCACATAAATAGAGCGAACATTTTGGCGAGAAACTTAACAATTCCAAAGCGGCTCTTTGGGAATGAAGAAAATAGCAAAATAATATTAATATGTGATGGAACTTACATTTATATAAACAAAAGCAGCAACTTTTTATTCCAGCGACTGTCATACAGTTTACATAAATTCCAAAACTTGTTAAAACCGTTTTTGATCGTTGCCTCAGATGGCTATATAATTGATGTTATAGGACCATTCGCTGCTACCAAAACTGATGCGCAAATCATGCATGATATAATGACCAACGAAGAAAACCCTATACATCTTTTATTAGAAGAGAATGATGCATTCATCTTGGACCGCGGATTTAGAGATGGGTTAGAGTCCATAGAAGCTTGGGGCTACGAATGTTATGTGCCACCAACTAAAGATCGTCGAGAGACACAACTTACAACTGAACAGGCAAACGAAACTCGCGCTGTAACAATGTGCCGATGGGTAGTGGAAGTGGTAAACGGTCGATTTAAACGAGACTTTAAACTTCTGCGGCAAAAATACTTTAATAGAGTGCTACCGAACATGTTCGTTGATTTTAGAATTGCTGCAGCTATTATAAACCACTTCCACGTGCCCATCGAAGATAACGCTCATGCAGAAGATTTTTTAAATCATATAAGACGCAAAGTTGATACGCCAAATCTTTTGTACACATATGTAGACAGAAAACGATTAAATAACCGGAGAGCAGATTTTCAACGAATTGAAGCAAATCATATAGAAAACTTTCCAAGGCTCACCGAGGATGAAATAATCGTACTAGCCTTGGGTACATATCAATTAAAACTTGCGAGAAGTTATTGCAGCGAACATCTGCAGAATGGTTTATATATCATAAAAACTTATAGAGAAAATCAGTTAGCTGATTTGCCCGATTACGGTTTACAAGAAAACGCGTGGCTTCTGCGTGGACGTATCCAATCTCGTCATGTGAGGCAAAGAATATATTATTGTTATATTTTGATAGGAAATGAAGGTAATAATATTGTTGAACATTATTGCACATGTTTATCAGGAAGGCGAACGATGGGCACATGTGCACACATTATATCAATAATCTGGTATTTAGGGTATGCGATTTATGAAGGGTTTAATGCACCGGCAATATTTTTAAATGACGTCATAGTAGATGATCCCTAACTCACGCGTGCACTTAATACCAGACTAGACATCATGTAAATAGATTTAATTAAAGTGTTTTTGAATGTAATTATAATAATAAATAATTAAATAATAATCAGTGTTATTATTTTTTTTCCCTATTAAATATTTATTTTTACCCTTTATCGGAACTAGTAAGTCATACGTCTCTGAACGGACAACTGTGACAACAAAGCCGTCATAAAAAAAGTTGTTTCTATTGAAAAGACCTATCCAATGACATACGTCTTATTACTATTGGAGGGTGGTCCCAGGTCCCATACATTTTTGCCCATTGTCTTTTGTGTTATTATTATAATATTGTCTTATGTTTACGCGAATGTTATGTTTGTATCTTGTATTTATAAAGATAAGTCATTAGAGAATATATTATAAGACTAAATTTATAAATTAGTTTCTTAAATTATAGTTTAGTTACATCATAATTGTAATTCAAATCATGCTATATTGAAATTACTCAGTGGCTGCCATATTGGAATTATTATTTAGGACTACGCATAGATACTACGTTTCTATCGCGCGTAGGGTCGGACGCTTGGCAATCGAATATCGATAAAATTATCGATAAAACTGCAATTATTACTGAAGTAGCAAAGAAGCTCACGACACGCTTGATGACTGATTTTTATCATATTTTAATGCTAGAATGCTAGAAAAGGGTTGGCTTTAGAAACAGGCCGATCGAAACAGGGGTTGGTGCTGGTTGAAATATGTTGGCGGTGGGTTTTCCAACCCCTAGGAACCATTCCCATCCCGCGCACTCGCGTACTTTTTTTATTATGCGTTTTTATAAACACGTGAAATGGAACGGCTTTTTGATGACACCAACGTAATTTGTTTCGTCTTTTTTTGATAAAATGTGATATAAAGATCTATTTTTAATTATTTATATATGTAACAAAACATTTATTGTAAAATGATCATTTTATTTCACCAAATTTGGTAAAAGATATTATTTTTACGTGAAATGAAACGTAACTTTTGTCGCGCCAGAAAAAAATACTATTTTAAATAGGGTGACCACTACAGTCATTGTCCAATATATAGTGATTGCCAACATTAAGATCAAACGTATTTATTTTAATTACTAAAGGAACTAGTTTCGATCGTTTCCAATAGATGTCACTTTCAGGGTTTTGGTAGCATTTTTCATTTAAAAAACTGGCAACACTTTCTCTTTCCGAGGTGCCATGGCCGAAGTTAATGTGTGACGCTTGCAGTTCATCAAAAAAGTAAGTTTCTTAAAAAATATCTCAAGGACAACATAGTTTGTTTGACAATATTTAGTAGAATTTTTTAGCCTGAATCGAGTTTTTATAGATTAATGTGATATAAGAGTTATTGTATTGTTTTTGTAACCAATCTTTTTGACCGTTACTTCTTTCGTAATGTTTAAAATGGGGGTGGGCAATAACTGAATCTTTATTTTAACAATTATAGTAATTGCCATAGGTTAATTTAGTTATTGCCATTGGTAATAGGTACAGTTATTACCCGGTTAATATTTGTATTTTAAGTTTTATTCTCTTACTTAAAAATCATTTTATTTCTTACAGAATGCCGAAGGCACCGAAAGTAAAATATACTCAGGAAAGCCTTCAGAAAGCCATCGCTGAAGTTCAAAATAATGAACAGCAATTGTCAGATCGGCAAATTGCACAAAAATATGGTGTTCCGAGATCCACGCTTAGGTTTTACAAACGTAACCCAGGACACAAAACCAGCCTGGGTCCTTCGACAATTTTAACTCCGAATGAGGAAGCTATTCTTGAAGAGTGGATTATAACTTCAGCTCGAAAAGGATTTCCAAAGAATAAAGAAAATATAATAGACAGCGTACATAAGTTTCTTGTGGAGAATCCAAGACCTAACCCATTTTCCAATAACAGGCCAGGCATTGGGTGGTGGAAAGCTTTTTTAAAAAGACACCCTAAATTAAGTATCAGGGCTTCTGAAGGTGTAACAAAAGCTAGCTCATGCGTGTCTGAGAAAGATATAAGAGGATGGTTTGATGAGATTCATGCGTATGCTGAAGAAAAAGGACTGACTGAGGTTCTCAACCAACCAAGTAGAGTTTTTAATGCAGACGAGACTAATTTTCAAATTTGCTTAAGTTCTGGACTTGTTGTGGCTGAGAAAGGATCTAAAAATGTTTATAATATTGAACACTCAAGCGCAAAAGAATCCATAACTGCCTTATTCACGTTTTCGGCTGCCGGTGACGTCTGCTGCCCATTTATTGTGTACCCGTATCAAAGACTACCTGAAAAGATATGCGAGTCTTTACCAGAAGGGTGGGGTATAGGTAAATCAGACAATGGTTGGATGACTACCGAAGTATTTTACGAATTCATCGCAAATGTTTTTCACCCTTACTTAGTAAAGAAGGCTGTTCAGTTCCCAGTCATCTTATATGTTGATGGTCATAAAACACATTTAAATTATCATTTAAGCCAATTATGCACGCATCTTCAAATTGAGTTGATAGCTTTATACCCTAATGCAACGAGAATAATTCAGCCAGCTGACGTATCTGCTTTTAGACCCTTAAAAATAGGTTGGAGAAGATATTTAAAGAAATGGCAACTAACAAATCAAAATAAGGGCATAACAAAGCTAAATTTTGCTCCTATTTTAAATACAGTTTTAGAAGAAAGTCTACGACCAGAAATATTGGTAAATGGGTTCAGAGCATGTGGTCTGTGTCCGTTTAATGCAAATTCTATTGATTACTCTAAATGTTTAGGAAAAACTGCTGATTGCCAAAGAGATTTAGATAAAGATATTTCAGATAATGTCTCTATTACATACAAAACCTTTAAAGATATAACTGGAGCGTCTCTTTGCCAAAAATTTAAAGACCAGTCATTTCATACAACAGAACCTCACTTGAACATAATTTATAATCTCTGGAAACAATTTCAAAACAATGCTGACATAGCTAATACCTCTAATAAACCATCAACAAATCAAGCTGAAACCTCTTCTCCATTAATAAATTTAACAGAAGTATTGGATGAAGTGCAAGTTGAGAACCAAGTCAAAGATCCTCCAATAGAAGTAGACAGTCTGCCAAATACCTCCTTAAGTGACCAAATTCCCTACTACCTACATTGTCTCCCTGGAACATCTAAATCTGATGACCATTTTGAAATCCAAAGTCAATCCAGCCAATCTGAATCTGCTACCTTAACCACTATGATTGAGAGTCCAAAGTTGGTTAAAATAAAATCCTCCTTTGGAGAATACCTGGCATATCCAAAAACACCCATAAGGAAAGGAAAGCGTCAAATAGAGAGGCAACCGTTTGCTATAACATCAGATAGTTTTAAATTAGGACTGCAAAAAAAACAGTCTGACAAAGAAAATCTGTTAAAAGAAAAGGAAAAGAAGAAAATTGAGAGAGAGATGAAGAAGACTGAAAAGAGTAAGAAAGAACTAAGTAAGGGTAAAACCAAAGCTCAAAGTACAAAAGAAGTTATGACTAATTATGTTGAAAGTAATAGCAGTATCATTCCAGAATCTAAAAAAATCACTATCTTAGAAGAAATTCACATGAAACCCATGAGTGTTACTTGTGGAGTGTGCAAACATATAATTCTGAAAAACAATATTGAATGTAGTGGCTGTCATTTATCCTTTCATTTGAGATGTATACCAGATAGCCATAAAAACAATATCCCTGACGATGCTGATATGATGCTATTTTTATGTCATTTTTGTTATAAAGTTGATGACTCAGATAATGATAGTTATTCAGATTGCGAAGAATTATATTTTAATGTGCAAAAAGCTAGAAGAGATCTTAATTTCTAATTAAGATCTCTTCAGGCTTTTTGAACATTAAAATATTATAAAGCATTAAAAAACGCTAAGTAAAGTAATGTGGCAATATGGTCAATAACTGCCCCTGATAAATGGCAATCACTAGCTTTAGTGGACAATTACTGTGATTTTAGAAGTACTTTTGTTTTTATTTTTTTATTTTTGTGTTTCTAAACATATTCAAAATAATGACTGACTTTACTTTAGAAAATATATTTAGGATATCCAAAAAAATGTTTCCTAGTAAATTTAAGTCCAAATAAAGACACTTATAAGAAAAGTTGTGTATCAATCCCTTAACTGGGCAATAACTATACTGGTTACCCTACCTACTTTTCACTTTCTTTACAAAGTTAAAGTGCTAAGGGAGCCGGAACTCTCGCCTCCCCGGTAAATGAAATCATAATTTTTGTAGTCTACGATTGATTCCCAATTCTTAATGTAATTTTTCAAATTATTATCGAGACGAATTCTTCTTTATTCAAATTCTTAATTTCACCAATTCTTAATTTTCCGAATGCCTCATTTTCTTAATTATAGATAGTACAAATTCTGAATATTTCTAATAAGTACAGTCACAAGCATAAATATGAATTTTACAAAAAAGCCTTTCAAACTCAAACTCAAATTCATTCATTTAGATCAAATACATGATACTTATCAACGTCAAAGAAATGATAAAAAGTCAGCAAATCCTTCTGAGTGGACCAATTTTTTTTGTGTTTGAAAGCTGCTGCTTCCCGTTTGGTCCCATTTTAATTTGGTCCAGATTTGACAGTGACATCCGTGAGAAAAACCATAAACAAGTTGAAGTCGGTTGTTTTTTTGGTATATTATTTTTATATATAGATATTTACTTAAATCGACATAAATTTCGCAAGCATTCTTCAGGTGTGACTTTCCCAATTAGTAGGTCTTCTATAATTTTGCAAATTTTAGCGTCTTTGATAATAAATTTTGATCGTCTTTTCCGCGGCTCAGTATATACTTTATTTTGTTTAATCTTTCTTTCAAAATAAGTTGCTTCTTTTTTCAAAAAATGTATATATGAGAAAAGATCTGTCTTCCCAATCTTTTTGTTTAGGCGGAAGTGCCATCCTTCTAGGGCGTTCGTGGTCCTGTGGCGCTCATGAGAGCAACACCAGGTATTTGAACATAATTTTGTCATCTAAATGTGTCACTGCGCTGTGTATAAATGGCTCGGAAGTTATTGTTTTTATTTCATATTATTTATATTTATTCTAGTGATAACGTGGTGGAGAGGATCGAGGCACTGGACATCCCTGAGTGCGAGAACCAAGACGTCCTGCAGAGGGACATGGGCCACATTATCCGCTGGGTGCCGGAGATCTCCGACGCGAATCTGCAGCGGCCGTCAACGTCGGGAGCGATGCCTACGCCGCTAGTAGATTATAATAGTGATGGCAGTGGCTTCGATAGTGACTGGGACGACGAGTTCGAACCGTCACCTATTGAAGCCGCTGCGCCTAGGGATATCCCTGACGACGCAGCCCTGGACGCGCCGGTCAGGGATATCGTAGAAGCTGTTGAAAGAGGTATAGACGACGAAGCCGATCGACTCTTGGGCATGTCGCCAAATTTTACATGGCGCGAAGAGTTTGAGTCGTTCAGAGGGGTTCCTGATCAATTTTCAGGACCTACTCCTGGACCACTCAGAGACTACGATTCGGCTTATGATGCCTTTGTCGACATCTGGGACAAAGACATCATAGACTGTATCGTCTGTGAAACTAATCGATATGCCCAAAAGACGATCGAAGAATTGAATGCAAAGGGAACCTTGGCACGATCATCTCGTTTGCGTAGGTGGGAGCCCACTAACGCAGATGAGATCATGGTTCTCTTTGCAATTTTTCAATTTATGGCCATCGATCCGCGTACATCACAGGACGAATATTGGAAAAAAGGTGTCCTAGGTATGCCAGTATTTAGGACCCTTATGACCTATAATCGTTTCATTTTGTAGAACAAATTTCTCCATTTTGTCGACAATTCTGACCCTGGTCGGGATTTGCCTCAGAATGGGGCAATAGGTTCAACAAAAGTGCTGTCGCGGAGACTTTTAAAACTGGCCCCTATAATTGCGCATTTAGGATACAAATTTGATTCGCT
Organism: Catocala nupta; assembly: GCA_963675205.1. NCBI lineage: Eukaryota > Metazoa > Arthropoda > Insecta > Lepidoptera > Erebidae > Catocala > Catocala nupta. The sequence goes on from OY776105.1 coordinate 9,769,068, forward strand.
ATATCAGTTAAAGCCTCATATTTCCATTGACGAGTCTTTGACCTTATTCAAGGGCCGCCTGTCTTGGGTCCAGACAATAAGGTCAAAGGCTGCGCGATTTTGAATCAAGTCATATGAGCTGTGTGAATCGGACACCGGCTATATGGCTCGGTTCCAAATTTACACTGGGAAGACAGATGAGATTTTAACGGATATGCAAATCAGTGCTGATCTAGGACTCAAAAGTACGAAGACAGTCCTTGAGCTTTTGCAAGGCCTTGAACATCGGGGTCATTGTGTCACAATGGATAATTTTTACAAAATGTCCATTGTTGGCACCATACCTTAAGAGTTTAGGCTTTGATTGCTTAGGGACTCTTCGTACGAATCGTCGGTATGTGCCCAATGAAATCGCGAAAGAGCCCGCAAACGTGCCGAAGGGGACTATTGTATCTTGCCACTCTGGAGACGTTTCAATCGTGTCGTGGAAGGACTCCAAATTGGTGAGTATAATATCTACCTACCACAATGCGGACACTTTCGTTGGATCGAGGGCTGGTAAGAGAGCTGTTAAGCCTGTGTGTGTAAGGGATTATAACAAATACATGGGAGGAATTGATCTAAAAGATCAAAAACTCTCTATGTATTTGCTAGAGCGCAAGAGGGGAGTAAAATGGTATATGAAATTGTTTAAACGGTTGATGAATGTAAGTATTTTGAATAGTATGATAATGTATGGGTGCTCTCGGGAACGGCGTGGACAATTGCCAATGACGCATCGTAAGTTCCGCTATGCGCTTGCTGAATCTCTAATTGAGAAGCAACGCTTTTCTTAAAAAGAGGTTCAGGAACCTGTAGGGGAGCTTACAAGGCTGAGGCGGGATATTGTTCACGACCCGTCTTACCATCCCGGGAGCAAGAATAGAAGGAGATGTCGTGTATGTTATGCGAGGACGAAAACCACTAAAAATTCTCATTTCCGCTGTGTCCCTTGCGACGCCTTTTTGTGTCTTTGCAACTGTTGGAAGGAGTGGCACACACTCGAGGAGTTGCAGACACAAGAAGAACGTGGGCGAAGGAGACGACGTGATGAGTGAGAATTTTTATTGGATATGGAAGATAATGAAAGGTATGTTCAGCACTGTATCCTAAATGCCAATTATAGTTCATCGTCCACAACTTTTTCAACATGCTTTTAAAGAATTATTGACTTTTTTCGTATTGACAATGTTCTATGAATTTGTTGCTAGGTATTAGATTCTATTTCTTTTGTGAAATTTATCTCTTATTTTCAAATTGTACTCAAGTTATAAACGTTTTCATTGAATGTCTTTACGTATCTATTAAGTCAACTATAAGCTTTCAGAAACAAATAAAATTAATTTTGAGCCAATAACATTGAAGTTATAGCAAATTAAGTACAAGTAACAAGTCAATAACTCGACAAATATTTAAGGCGGTCACTTGCCGATGAGTGACTGTACGATACATTCTTGCCCATTCTACGGTTGACAGATGGATTCGTCGAATGGACGAGAATGTTCTTTTTTATTCAATAACATTTGTTTTACATAGATTTGTATAATAATCTTAATCTAATACAAGGGTGCATAATACCTTTCCAGGGTCTTACCTAAACTAAGATAAACCTGTATCTCAGGTGTAAAATGTGCAAAGTTTAAATAAATATTTTCAAAACGTTACAATTTACATAATAACGCTAGCTCTGAATATTAATTACTGTATACATATTATAAAAAGCGTACATAGCTTAAAACAATTAGCAATGTTTCCATTTCGACGTAGGTCAGTTTTTGTAGACATTAGTATATAGTATGCGATTAATTCGCGCTATGCGCGAGAAAGGTTAAGAGTTCAGGGCTTACCACAAGCGACCATAGATTGTCCTACGAGATGGGATTCTACAGCAGACATGGTTGAGCGCATATTATTATTCAAGGATTTCTTGAGGGGACGCACAGAACCAGTGTTTCAGACATTTGCAGTAGAAGATACATGGCAGAAACTTAATGAAGTTCTTGATGCTTTAAAACCATGTCGTATTCTGTCGAAAACTATTCAACATGAACAATTGACTTTTGGAGATTTCTATTTTGCCTGGCTTAAATGTATCCTAGAAATAGAAAATATGAACACAGTTCTTGCCATATTTTAGTCATTTGTATGAGGGAAAGGGAGAAAGCTCTTCTTGAAAATGAATGTTTTCTGGGTGCAATTTATCTAGATACGAGAGTAAATTCAATGTTTTATTTTATTTTAATGTTGTCAAATCAACAGCTGGAATTAGCTCGTGCCCATTTAGTTCAAACTTATCAAAGATATCTAAGGTTAAATTCGAGCGTTAATGTAAGAGAAACAGAAAATGACACTCCAGATGATCCCTTACCACCAACTTCATCCTCCATGCTTGACAATTTTTTGCAAACGCAGTTCAGGCAACGATATCAAGATTTACCTCATTTAAATCATAGTGATAATTTACAAATTAGTTTGGTTGCTTTTCTTAATGAACCGTTGCTTCCTTCTAATACCAATATTTTAAATTATTGGGAATCAAAGAAGATTACTGATCCACAATTATACTTGATTTCTAAAATTGCCTTGGGTACACCAGCAACACAGGTTAGTGTGGAGAGGCTGTTCTCGTCCTTAAAATTTATAATGAATAATTTAAGAATATCGTTAAAGGATACAACCATTGACGACATTTTAATTGTTAGAAACAACCATTTGTATCATTTGTGTCAGTGACAAAATTATTATTTTAATTTGACAAAACTGATTGACTGATTGTTCTTTTTCTTTCGTCGTTCTTTTTTTAGAGAACTTTTTAGTTATAGGACTTCGAATAAGTCATCAAAATAACATTTTCATGTTGTCTCAGACAATGTTTTTTTTACTAAATAAGAAAATTAGAATCATTAATAAAAATTACCTGTATGTCTCATTTTGTAAAATAACCAAAAAGATTTTTAAGACTGATTTAGCCAAATATTTTACTTTGTTAATTATATTTCCTAATTCCAACGTTGAACTAACCAGTATCTAAAGTTCAAACGTTTAACTAATCAGTATCGAAATAATGGATTTAGATACTGGTTAGTTCAACGTTGAACTAACCAGTAAGTATCCAAATCCATTGCTTAATTATTATGTTCAAAAAATTTGTTTGCTCATCAACGTAAGTAACGCAATGAATGTTTTTGAGTCGTCGAAATGATTAGTTGTGAACAGACTGTGATTAGTTGTGTATTACGCAGTTAGGGTGCGGTTGAACTAGTGTATAGTTATACCTAATTTTTTTTAAACTAAGCTACCTAATTGTACTTACATATATAATATGTAAACGAAAAGACTGATTAAATAACTGATATAATGAAAAGCATTTAATTTTCTTTTTCCAAATATTGGTAAAAATGACAAATTATTATGTCAAATATACACAAAACACATTGTTTGACATTTGAAGTAGTTTCTTCTCCTGGTTTAGAACTGATATCTTCGCCTGATTTCTTTTCGTCACTATCAGAACTATTTTTTGCATCGTCTTTCACAATTTGGGTGTTTATTTTATACGTGTTAGATGCGTTGATGATACGTTTTTTAGGTGTTAGCAATGATTGGGATTGGTCTCCATCATCACAATATTCCTGTCTTATTTTTCGTGATTCACCTGTGACAAAGTAATAATACACATTAATTTAAATAAACACTAAACGCGTTTAAAAAACGTGGTGTGCACAGGCCTTAAGATCTATCCACAACACATAGATATGATGATATATCATCATCATATCTATGTGGTCCGTTTTTCACTGGTGGTATTAAAGACCAGTGAAACTGGTCGACAATGGCAATGCGGCGGTGTGGACCGCGGCGACAAGAATTTTCACGCAGACGAAGTCACAAGCAGAAGCTAGTTATCTATAATTACGATTGATGCACACGTTTTGTGGCCTATTTATACTTTAATTTTGAGTTTTACTGTCGGATACAGAATTAATCTTTCGAATACCGTAATTACAGACACAATTAAAAGACAACACATGCGCGAACACCGGTGTCCTCTTGGGGCTTAATGAACTAAATTGATGACCTACTTACCTAGATATTGAGAGCTTTCTTCTTCAATAAAAAATGGCTGACTATCTAACTGGTCCATAGGATCTGTGAAATGTAATATTATGTTTACAGATTATTTATTATCATTATCAACTTAATTTCACCAAAAAAATATTAGATAGGTACTTACTAATTTTTTTCTGTTGATGCAATGACATGAACGTCCGACCCCAAACAAAATAAATCTTACTACTGAATAAAATCTGAACAGCGCGCGGCGTTTCTTTATGGTGCGTCCGTATTAACCGGTTTTTATTGCTCTAAACCGTTTAAGCCGAAAAAACCTTTATGTAAATACTCTTCCAAATATCGGTTTAAAAAAACCGGTTTATGCGAACGAAACCAAATGTAAAGGTTTTGCGTCAAGTACATAATAACGGTTTGAAAATTTAACCGGTATCCGAGCCTTGTATGTTAGAATAAAAATTTTACGGTTTAGCACAGTTAAGTAGGAACTAAACATCTTCTCAAACGTTAACAATAATAAGAATTTAATAATACAATTTTAATTGCTTTTATCACTAATTATTGAGCTTACATTTTGCTTACAGGAATATTATGGTTTAACTTCTTGATTCAGAGTGCCAGTGTGCACTGGTGGTGAGAGGCAACATGCTTTTAGTTAGGTCTGATATCCTAAGACTTGAAAGTTGAAGTTAAGGACTAATAAACCACTGTATTATTTCGTCTTACTATGCAGAATACACAACCAACGAACCATATCACAGCATAATAAAATAACTTATGCTTTCATTATAATAGAATAAATGCTGCATACCTTGAATCTAATTCAGTCCTCAATTTTGACCATTTCTCAGAAGTACTCTCTGTCTTAGTCTGATATTAGAATGAAAATATGATTAGTCATGGTCATATAAAAGTGACTTATAAACATCAAAGTTACAATTATTAACCTGTCAATTATCTATGTCTGGCATTCCAATGAATGGCCACAGGCCGCTGCAATTCAATAGGTTACTGTAAATTTACATCTACCTGTTTTCATGTTCAGTAATGCTAGGGTATAGAAACTATGAAAGTAAACTCATAGCCACTGTTTTAACAATTAGCCTGATACCTACAGTAATTAAAGTGTAACTGTTTTAGTATTTAATAGTAACATAACATATCGCTGGTTTTCGAGAATAGCGACATAATTCAAAATTCTGTTAAATTGAACTAAGTATGCCAAACGATCACAAATATTTGGTATTTTATCGTGAATAGAGACGCAGCGCTAATTTCGCGCCAACATTGGCTAAAAAGAGAAAGCGTCATTATTCTTTAGAAAAAGAACACACACAAGTAAATCATAAACACAGACTCAACTCAGTTGAGCCGGCGACAGCAGAGTTTAAAAAAAAAAAAAAAAAAAACACGGATACAATCATTGTTGTAAATATTTCGTGAATAGTGACGTATTTTGAGATTAGTCGTTGATTTTCATAAAGGTAAGTGTATTTTTATGTCCTATTTTTATTTAGGTCTATATTCTTGAATAAATATAGGCAATTATTTGTGATATCGTATTTTCTACTGAATTTGGCTTACTTGAGTCTATATTCACGAAAAAAAAATAACTTTGTTTAGACACAAATAAGAAACGTCATTATTCTTGGAGCACTAGTGTGCTAATTTTTTACTGTTTATTACGAAATAAGTCCGTGTTCAAGAAATTTTTGGATAAAATAATGAGTTAAGATTTTAAGAAATTCATTGAATAATTGATATTGAAATTGATATTGTTACGGCTAGTGCCCTCTGTCGGCACTGTGGGGAAGATTCGGCGGTTCCATCTAATAATTGATTACAGCACCATCTATTGACATCTTGCGGAACTACGTAGTGTCAGTGCGAGCACAGTAGAGAGAGCGCTAGCACATTCTCGAATCATCGTGCTGTTGCGTGCCGGCTATGGCTTTTCTAGAAAACCCCAGAAACGCTTTACCCGCGTATAAATAGAGCGCACGCGCACGGAAAGCGAACGGAAGCGAAAATACTACGGAGTTTGAAGCAGTTACAGTGGAAAAGTGTAGTATAGTGTTTGTTGTGTATTAAAGTTAATTGTGTGCTAGAATAAAACGTGTTTTAGTCAGTAATATTGTTTTGTATTCTTATCCGTCGAACCCAGCACGTATCAATATTTACGTGAAATTATTTGTTTTAGACGATTGATTTCATAGGAGCTATTCAATATGGCAGAAAGAATGTTATTCGTAGAAAAGTTGAAAAAGTGGCCGGTAAAAATATTTAAAACGAGGACCAAATTAATTCGGGTTATTCCCAGTTGCCCTCACTATCAACGCCACCACTGGTGACAAATGGGATTTCTTTCCATAAAATGTCCCATTTGCCACCAGTGGTGGCGTCTCCAGTGGTGGCAATTGGGAATGGCCACTCATTTTTTTCCCAGTTGCCTCCAGTGGTGACAAATGGAAAAAATAAATTGATACGCCTCCATACTAGTACGGTACACAAAACGAGAGAAATAAAACATTGCACAGACTAATCAACGCTTTATTCACAATAATTTACCTACATAATCTCTACTAAAGATGTTACAGATTTACACTTATGTATATATTCACAATAATTGACGTTTTGTAATATTTTAACTTACTAGCTATTATTTTCAATTGTTTTCCATGATGTAGGATTACGATAAGTTACAAAAAATATAGGTACCTACCTACTTCCTTTTTATAATATTACAGATGATTTTAAATTTATTTCGCAATAATTGATTTCATATATTTGTTTGATTTTGGTATATAAACTTTAAAAAAATAGCGTAACTTTCGCGCTCCTATCCTGTCGAACAACCCCCTCCACGTGCTATTCTCAGTTCATAGACCAGTGACGTAACATTATCAGTATATTGCCAACAATGTCAGGGTCAAGTGCGTCGTGCAGTTCTGGTGCAATTTCGTTAGTTTACATAAAACGACGTCACGGAACTATACTGCTTCGCGCAGGATTCCAATATCATACCAAAAGGAAACACAAAAGTGGGTTAACAGTATGGGAATGCACCAAACGAAAAAACAACTGTAAAGGAATAATAATATAAATAAATTAAGATCAAAGTACGAGGGTGCGTTTTTAAGTTCGCGGAATGGAATAGAAGGGGATGAAATAATATTACAAAATTATTTTTCCTTTTCAATATATTCACCTGAAACCCTAATACATTTCTCAGATCTATGAATTAACTTATGAATACCTTCATAAAAAAATGTTTTGTCTTTCTCTGAAAAATACGCCGAAACTGCATCCTTCACTTCTTCATCGGTTGAAAATTTCTTTCCTCGAAGCTCTTTTTTCAGATTTGGAAAGAGATAATAGTCGCTGGGAGCCAAGTCTGGGCTATAAGGTGGGTGATCAATGATATCGAAGCCCACCTTGTGCAAAGCAGCCAACGCAACTCGACTCTTGTGAACAGGAGCATTGTCGTGCAAGAGCAGGACACCTTTGGTCAATTTTCGTCTTCTTTTTTCTCTGATTGCCTCTTTTAACTGCTCTAAAATTGAAGCGTAGTGTTCTCCGGTTATGGAAACATCTTTTTCTTTGTAATCAACCAACAAAATTCCTTCTGTGTCCCAAAAAACTGTCGCCATGAGCTTTCCCGCCGATTGCGACACCTTGAATTTCTTAGGCGGTGGTGTACCCTTTTTATGCCACTGCATGGAATCTTGTTTAGACTCAGGTTCATAGTGATGAACCCAAGTTTCATCCCCAGTAACAATTCGCTCCAAAAAACCATCCTTGTCTTCATTACACTGGCTCAAAAACGCACGCGAACAGTCGACGCGCTTCTGTTTTTGAGGCGGTGTGAGCATTCTAGGCACCCATCTTGCACAAACTTTTGTCATGCCGAGATGATCATGGAGAACCTTGAAAATGGTCGTTTCAGATACTCCAACTCTAATAATAAAATATAAAACATACAAGCAACGAGTTTTAACAAAAATAATAATGTAATTGCTTTATTACAAAAATGTATGTATAAACCCAAGGCATTTTTAAATCAGAGCTTATCATTACTTTTATAAACAAGCACTAAATTACAGATTAATCAAAGAGGCAATTTTAGTAACAAAGAAAAGATAAATAAACTTTCAAACTTCATTCCGTCACGGGCAATAAACATAATTTTGAAATTGGACGTATAAATGTGGTGCCTTTACAGCGAAGAGTAACAACACGAGTTATATTATCCTTCCCCGGGTGCAATTCAAGGATTCTCCCATACAACCATTTACCAGGAGGTAAGTTATCCTCTTTTACTAACACTATGTCATCTACTTTAAGGTTAGGAATTTGAGTAACCCACTTTTGCCTTTGGAAGAAATTAGTTAAATATTCTTGCCTCCATTTTCGCCAAAAGCCTTGCACCATGCGCTGTACTAGTTGCCATCGACGTAATGTGCTCAACGTAACACACTCATAATTATAGTCCGGTGCTACAACTAGCGGACCACCCACCAAAAAATGACCAGGTGTTAACGGTGCGGGGTCTTCTGGATCATCGCTACCTTGTAATAAGGGCCTTGAGTTGAGGCATGCCTCGATTTGAGACAAGACTGTTGTCATTTCCTCAAATGTTAGCGTGGAGTCGCCGACAACACGCTTCAAATGGTGTTTTACGCTTTTTATACCTGCCTCCCACAGTCCGCCAAAATTCGGAGCATGAGGAGGTATAAAGTGCCATTCAGTGTTCACGTTTGCAAGAGCAGCTGCAATATCGTTGGTGGCTGAGTTCCCTTGGGCAAATAATAGACGAAGTTCCCGGGAAGCGCCCACGAAATTGGTGCCATTGTCGCTCCAAATGTGGCGACAATGACCACGCCTGGCAACAAACCTTTTAAAAGCTGCTAAGAAACCTTCTGTTGTCATGTCCGAAACTGCTTCGATATGTACCGCGCGAGTAACCATGCAAATAAACAATGCTATATATCCTTTATGCGATCGCTGTCCGCGGCCCTTGGATACTCTCATATTTATTGGCCCAGCGTAGTCTACTCCAGAATTTAAAAAGGGCTTGCAAGGTGTTACTCGGCAAGCTGGAAGATCGCCCATCATCTGATGTCTTGTCGTAGCTGCATATCTCACACATGGTACACAACTGTGTATGTAAGCACGAACTATATTTTTTATTCTAATTATCCAATACCTTGACCTAATGAAATTTATAACTAGCTGTTGTCCATGGAAAGTTCTCTCGTGACCATCTGCTACTATCAATTTAGCCAATTTTGAATTGGGATGTATTATTGTTGGATGCTTTGTATTATCAGGTAATTGGGAATGTCTGATTCTACCTCCTACTCTTAATAATTCATTCTCATCTAAGAAAGGATTCAATTTAAATAATGAGCTTTTTATATGTACTGAATGCTTCTTTTTTACAGCGATAATTTCCGCACTGAACCATTGCTGCTGACTTCTCCGGATGCAAATATTCAGAGCTTCTTGGATCTCCACAACAGACAGGTAAGGTGTATTTACAATGTTCTCTTTCCGTCGTTTTAAAGACAAAATAAATCTTCTGCAGTAAGCAATGCCCCTCACTAGCTTTCTTAGTGACGAGTATCTCATCGCAAGGTCGTCATCACAATCAGAAACTTTAGCTGTATGTACCTTGGCTTGCTTTTTCTCTTCATTGGTACTAATAGACATAGGCCTTGTGTATTCTATGTAGTCACTCTTTAACCACCATGGCCCGAATTTCCAAAGATTGCTTTCAAGAAGAATTGACGGTGGTACACCTCGAGATGCGAGAGGACCTATGAAGGCAACCGTTGCATGTGGAGACAGACTTACAACGAGAAGTAAAGCGCGAAGTAGAGAGCGAGATCTTAGATTTTAAATACGACAAAGGACTGAAAAAAACCGGATCCTGATAAGCAAAGCGATATAAGAATATGTCTACCCCAACAGGGTCACTGGAAGACTTAGCCCCTGCTAGAGTAGACAACCAGAGGAGATACCTTGGCATAACGATCGTTTTATTGGTAGTTGCCATCATCTTGATGATCACTTTGATAATTCGGAACGAACTTAAAGTAGTGGCTCTCGATAAACAGCAATCGTCCATGTTAAAGAAGATTTGTGAAGCAACAGTCACAGGTTGTTAACACAAAGGAACGAGATGTCACAACACGAGAAAATAGAGGGCAATGCGCAGGTCGTAGACCTATTCAAATCCACCTTCCAAGCGCCCCTCCCTATGTCAGGCTCAGCAACTTCAAAGCTGAGCGATTTGCCTGTTGGCCTCGACAACTTCTCTGCTCACGGAAGCAGAAGAGAAATATCTATGACGACGTGGAACACTCAGTGTCATACGTACCCGACCTACGTAGGTTATACTGTAGCCGCCGCTGTGGTGGCACCACAGGCACGCCCCCCACCCAGAACCACCATCCTCTTCGATGGGGCGTTGAATCAGGTAGTAGCCAGGATAACAAGCTTGAACCTAACCACAAGACGCGAACTATTGAGCGGGAGAGGGCGATACATCTCATCGCTCGGTGCTCCCCTTTATGTGCTGCCGCACAACTACAGTGCTAGGAGCGCTCCGTACTCCGAGAGTGTTGCTATGAACATCGCACGTGCTTATGACGATGGGAGGCTAGCTAACGAGCCCCCCTTGGATTTACCTGGCGATTCTGATACTGGCGAAGTTCGTCGGGTGCATGAGAGGTATCACACACCAACACCTTCACCTAACTACAGCTCTGACGAGGAAGTGGTAGGAGCTGCCACAAAACCGGCCAAATCGAATTCAATGAATGCAGTGCCGGTTAGAGCGGTGCGGACAGTAGCCATGGCCTTTAAGGGTTTCCGGGCGGCGAAACCACCGAAAAGCGCGGCCATGATCGCAATAGAAAGTTATGCGACCGGAAGCGACCGCGCCGCAACACAACCATACATCAGCACGACAAGGGGTGTCCTGGCTAGGGACGTATCATCAATCCAAGAACTGGTGGCCTATGCAGCGTCGTACAACGTGTCCCATGTGGACACGGCACCTGCATTGCGAGGGCTTCTGTACGCCTACCCTCGATCCCGGGACGTCTGGCGTTTCGACTCTTACGACGGGAGATTTGTCCGACGCCAAAAACACGAGACCAGAAGACTATCCCAAATTCACATCCATCAAACTCCGGCAGCAGATCGAATACGTGTCCGCGTGGCAGCCGTTTCACTTCCAGCTTTCGCCTCCCACCTCAAGAACTTAGATCCTGGGCTCTCGGCCAATGGCGTAGACGGTGTTTGTTTGTCCGGGATGGACACCGACTGGACCGCTGTACCTATCAGCTCAGACATGATGGGGTGCCCATGGTTATTAGAGTACATACTCATACATACCACAACCGAAATATGGACAGGGAAACTCAACCTTCTGTCTAACGCTCAACACGCCACTGACGCCCGGGACGCAACCCTTTTATTTACCGGAATGCCTGCTGCACATCAAGTACACATACCTGGCCCACTCAAAATTTTGCTCGTCATGTTGGATGAAAACACCTACGCTCAGGCCTCAACATTTACCCTACCGGTCGTTGGAGCGATTCCAATATATCGAGGCAGTAGAATTGCCCCTAACGAAGCCGCGTTCGCGACCTTTTGGAGAGATATACAAGGTGCACTGTACGGACTTATCACTGAACCAAATTACCTAATATCCTGTCAGAACATGGTTCAGTGCCTCCAATTTGTAGAAGACAACCTGTGCACGTCCATGGCATTTCAGTTGGCGGTCACACTGGCTGCAGAGTTGTCATCAATCATTCCCGAGTCTCCATCACTACACGGAGACGTGGATGGCACATATGTAGACGAATTGGCCGGTGGGTGGACCATAGGCCCATTCCAAATGAATGGGAGACGACCAAGACATACTTGTTCGAACTTAAATGAAGGAACGGAGGAAGTAGTGCGTACCAGGTTAAGACGGCTGCTACATGGATACTCATTTGCATCCGTGTCTCCATTACAACAACATGCTGTGAGTCATTCTATAATTGTGGAAGACCTTGTCATAAATGAGAACGTGCTAGTGGGAGTAGCGACCCATTGGCAAGCCCAAACCCCAGAGCTGGTCGTCCCTCAATACCAGTGTAATACCGCAAATTCAGCATATCGCCTACTCTCAGGACTGGGCATGATAATTAAAGATGATTACACCTATTGCTTTAGAACTCCCGACGGCCTGTCAAACGTCGTAACAATGCAGGGGGTAGCCTTGACCTTGTCTCTGGGCTTAGCCCTAGTAAAAAGTGATGTGTCAAGAAGAGCATGGTCAGGGCTAGGTGTGAACGAAGCCCCTGTCTCCCAAACACCAATCCGTGCTTGGGTATCAGACTTGACGCAGGGAATGGTGATACCAGTAAACACGGATGCACACATGGCAAGCGTTATAAATGGTAACTTTACCATCATGATGGAAATAGAATCATATTACGGAATAGCAACCACTAGCGCGCTCTGGGGACAATCTATCTGCATGCCATACCCAGCTTTCCTACAGTGGGGAAAGAAATTTAATATAGATATGGTAGGTAACTTTGAAACCACGGAGGGAGTAATAACTGCGGACTTCGAGAGTCCTCATCTCATGGTAACACACAACAGCAACTGCTCAGTACCCTGGCTAGCAACAACTCTAGACACCAGAATGTATCTACCTTCAGTGTATTTGGATTACGCCCGAACCGTACCCTATATGCTGCATCTGTCCGCAGAAGATTGGCAGACGTACACAGCAGCCGACACGTGCACATACTTTGTCCCAGCGGGACTAACGTCCAACTTGATTTGCACTACACTTAAACATCACTACAGGCACGTCTCCACGGCCGGCTGTGCTCTAATAGTGAATAAAAACGCCATGCGCACGAATATTTCCCTGTGGGACGTTTCCGAGCTTCACTACCCGGACCCACCCAACATTGGTTTTTTACGGCAGCAAAGCTCGACCGAGCAGTCGGGCCTTCCAGACCATCCAGATGGTCAGAAGATACTGCCTCAGATGTCGATAAAGGAGACGACGTCAAGGGAGGAAACATCCCAATAACTAAAGAAGAAATGGATGCACTATCTCCGAGCGATAGTACATCATCTTCTGTGAATACAAACTGTACATACCAGAGGAAGCTAGAGTATGTAGAGAACACCTTGAAGGCAATAACTGGGATGAGCTTCCTGATTTTTGTAACATAAGTCATGATTTTACTGCAGCCCAGTTTAATCAAGTTTGTGATATGCTCCGAGCAGCAATTCAACGTGGTGTAAGGTTCGATTTTAGAGTTCGCGGAACCCTAACCAATGAAGAAATGCATTTTTGGGTTGGTCTTAACAATGACCAATTCGATGTCATTTTGGAACAAACTCCATCACTGAACGAGAGATGTAATGATTCAAGAACAGCGTTAGCCGCATTATTGATAAAACTTCGCACGGGAGATTCAAATGAAAGGCTTTCAACTTTATTTAACGTGTCGAGAAGAAAGCTTGAAAGGTATTTAAAAATAGCGCGTAAATGCCTAACTAATGAATATGTCACACAACACTTGGGCATTGATCACATAAATAGAGCGAACATTTTGGCGAGAAACTTAACAATTCCAAAGCGGCTCTTTGGGAATGAAGAAAATAGCAAAATAATATTAATATGTGATGGAACTTACATTTATATAAACAAAAGCAGCAACTTTTTATTCCAGCGACTGTCATACAGTTTACATAAATTCCAAAACTTGTTAAAACCGTTTTTGATCGTTGCCTCAGATGGCTATATAATTGATGTTATAGGACCATTCGCTGCTACCAAAACTGATGCGCAAATCATGCATGATATAATGACCAACGAAGAAAACCCTATACATCTTTTATTAGAAGAGAATGATGCATTCATCTTGGACCGCGGATTTAGAGATGGGTTAGAGTCCATAGAAGCTTGGGGCTACGAATGTTATGTGCCACCAACTAAAGATCGTCGAGAGACACAACTTACAACTGAACAGGCAAACGAAGCTCGCGCTGTAACAATGTGCCGATGGGTAGTGGAAGTGGTAAACGGTCGATTTAAACGAGACTTTAAACTTCTGCGGCAAAAATACTTTAATAGAGTGCTACCGAACATGTTCGTTGATTTTAGAATTGCTGCAGCTATTATAAACCACTTCCACGTGCCCATCGAAGATAACGCTCATGCAGAAGATTTTTTAAATCATATAAGACGCAAAGTTGATACGCCAAATCTTTTGTACACATATGTAGACAGAAAACGATTAAATAACCGGAGAGCAGATTTTCAACGAATTGAAGCAAATCATATAGAAAACTTTCCAAGGCTCACCGAGGATGAAATAATCGTACTAGCCTTGGGTACATATCAATTAAAACTTGCGAGAAGTTATTGCAGCGAACATCTGCAGAATGGTTTATATATCATAAAAACTTATAGAGAAAATCAGTTAGCTGATTTGCCCGATTACGGTTTACAAGAAAACGCGTGGCTTCTGCGTGGACGTATCCAATCTCGTCATGTGAGGCAAAGAATATATTATTGTTATATTTTGATAGGAAATGAAGGTAATAATATTGTTGAACATTATTGCACATGTTTATCAGGAAGGCGAACGATGGGCACATGTGCACACATTATATCAATAATCTGGTATTTAGGGTATGCGATTTATGAAGGGTTTAATGCACCGGCAATATTTTTAAATGACGTCATAGTAGATGATCCCTAACTCACGCGTGCACTTAATACCAGACTAGACATCATGTAAATAGATTTAATTAAAGTGTTTTTGAATGTAATTATAATAATAAATAATTAAATAATAATCAGTGTTATTATTTTTTTTCCCTATTAAATATTTATTTTTACCCTTTATCGGAACTAGTAAGTCATACGTCTCTGAACGGACAACTGTGACAACAAAGCCGTCATAAAAAAAGTTGTTTCTATTGAAAAGACCTATCCAATGACATACGTCTTATTACTATTGGAGGGTGGTCCCAGGTCCCATACATTTTTGCCCATTGTCTTTTGTGTTATTATTATAATATTGTCTTATGTTTACGCGAATGTTATGTTTGTATCTTGTATTTATAAAGATAAGTCATTAGAGAATATATTATAAGACTAAATTTATAAATTAGTTTCTTAAATTATAGTTTAGTTACATCATAATTGTAATTCAAATCATGCTATATTGAAATTACTCAGTGGCTGCCATATTGGAATTATTATTTAGGACTACGCATAGATACTACGTTTCTATCGCGCGTAGGGTCGGACGCTTGGCAATCGAATATCGATAAAATTATCGATAAAACTGCAATTATTACTGAAGTAGCAAAGAAGCTCACGACACGCTTGATGACTGATTTTTATCATATTTTAATGCTAGAATGCTAGAAAAGGGTTGGCTTTAGAAACAGGCCGATCGAAACAGGGGTTGGTGCTGGTTGAAATATGTTGGCGGTGGGTTTTCCAACCCCTAGGAACCATTCCCATCCCGCGCACTCGCGTACTTTTTTTATTATGCGTTTTTATAAACACGTGAAATGGAACGGCTTTTTGATGACACCAACGTAATTTGTTTCGTCTTTTTTTGATAAAATGTGATATAAAGATCTATTTTTAATTATTTATATATGTAACAAAACATTTATTGTAAAATGATCATTTTATTTCACCAAATTTGGTAAAAGATATTATTTTTACGTGAAATGAAACGTAACTTTTGTCGCGCCAGAAAAAAATACTATTTTAAATAGGGTGACCACTACAGTCATTGTCCAATATATAGTGATTGCCAACATTAAGATCAAACGTATTTATTTTAATTACTAAAGGAACTAGTTTCGATCGTTTCCAATAGATGTCACTTTCAGGGTTTTGGTAGCATTTTTCATTTAAAAAACTGGCAACACTTTCTCTTTCCGAGGTGCCATGGCCGAAGTTAATGTGTGACGCTTGCAGTTCATCAAAAAAGTAAGTTTCTTAAAAAATATCTCAAGGACAACATAGTTTGTTTGACAATATTTAGTAGAATTTTTTAGCCTGAATCGAGTTTTTATAGATTAATGTGATATAAGAGTTATTGTATTGTTTTTGTAACCAATCTTTTTGACCGTTACTTCTTTCGTAATGTTTAAAATGGGGGTGGGCAATAACTGAATCTTTATTTTAACAATTATAGTAATTGCCATAGGTTAATTTAGTTATTGCCATTGGTAATAGGTACAGTTATTACCCGGTTAATATTTGTATTTTAAGTTTTATTCTCTTACTTAAAAATCATTTTATTTCTTACAGAATGCCGAAGGCACCGAAAGTAAAATATACTCAGGAAAGCCTTCAGAAAGCCATCGCTGAAGTTCAAAATAATGAACAGCAATTGTCAGATCGGCAAATTGCACAAAAATATGGTGTTCCGAGATCCACGCTTAGGTTTTACAAACGTAACCCAGGACACAAAACCAGCCTGGGTCCTTCGACAATTTTAACTCCGAATGAGGAAGCTATTCTTGAAGAGTGGATTATAACTTCAGCTCGAAAAGGATTTCCAAAGAATAAAGAAAATATAATAGACAGCGTACATAAGTTTCTTGTGGAGAATCCAAGACCTAACCCATTTTCCAATAACAGGCCAGGCATTGGGTGGTGGAAAGCTTTTTTAAAAAGACACCCTAAATTAAGTATCAGGGCTTCTGAAGGTGTAACAAAAGCTAGCTCATGCGTGTCTGAGAAAGATATAAGAGGATGGTTTGATGAGATTCATGCGTATGCTGAAGAAAAAGGACTGACTGAGGTTCTCAACCAACCAAGTAGAGTTTTTAATGCAGACGAGACTAATTTTCAAATTTGCTTAAGTTCTGGACTTGTTGTGGCTGAGAAAGGATCTAAAAATGTTTATAATATTGAACACTCAAGCGCAAAAGAATCCATAACTGCCTTATTCACGTTTTCGGCTGCCGGTGACGTCTGCTGCCCATTTATTGTGTACCCGTATCAAAGACTACCTGAAAAGATATGCGAGTCTTTACCAGAAGGGTGGGGTATAGGTAAATCAGACAATGGTTGGATGACTACCGAAGTATTTTACGAATTCATCGCAAATGTTTTTCACCCTTACTTAGTAAAGAAGGCTGTTCAGTTCCCAGTCATCTTATATGTTGATGGTCATAAAACACATTTAAATTATCATTTAAGCCAATTATGCACCCATCTTCAAATTGAGTTGATAGCTTTATACCCTAATGCAACGAGAATAATTCAGCCAGCTGACGTATCTGCTTTTAGACCCTTAAAAATAGGTTGGAGAAGATATTTAAAGAAATGGCAACTAACAAATCAAAATAAGGGCATAACAAAGCTAAATTTTGCTCCTATTTTAAATACAGTTTTAGAAGAAAGTCTACGACCAGAAATATTGGTAAATGGGTTCAGAGCATGTGGTCTGTGTCCGTTTAATGCAAATTCTATTGATTACTCTAAATGTTTAGGAAAAACTGCTGATTGCCAAAGAGATTTAGATAAAGATATTTCAGATAATGTCTCTATTACATACAAAACCTTTAAAGATATAACTGGAGCGTCTCTTTGCCAAAAATTTAAAGACCAGTCATTTCATACAACAGAACCTCACTTGAACATAATTTATAATCTCTGGAAACAATTTCAAAACAATGCTGACATAGCTAATACCTCTAATAAACCATCAACAAATCAAGCTGAAACCTCTTCTCCATTAATAAATTTAACAGAAGTATTGGATGAAGTGCAAGTTGAGAACCAAGTCAAAGATCCTCCAATAGAAGTAGACAGTCTGCCAAATACCTCCTTAAGTGACCAAATTCCCTACTACCTACATTGTCTCCCTGGAACATCTAAATCTGATGACCATTTTGAAATCCAAAGTCAATCCAGCCAATCTGAATCTGCTACCTTAACCACTATGATTGAGAGTCCAAAGTTGGTTAAAATAAAATCCTCCTTTGGAGAATACCTGGCATATCCAAAAACACCCATAAGGAAAGGAAAGCGTCAAATAGAGAGGCAACCGTTTGCTATAACATCAGATAGTTTTAAATTAGGACTGCAAAAAAAACAGTCTGACAAAGAAAATCTGTTAAAAGAAAAGGAAAAGAAGAAAATTGAGAGAGAGATGAAGAAGACTGAAAAGAGTAAGAAAGAACTAAGTAAGGGTAAAACCAAAGCTCAAAGTACAAAAGAAGTTATGACTAATTATGTTGAAAGTAATAGCAGTATCATTCCAGAATCTAAAAAAATCACTATCTTAGAAGAAATTCACATGAAACCCATGAGTGTTACTTGTGGAGTGTGCAAACATATAATTCTGAAAAACAATATTGAATGTAGTGGCTGTCATTTATCCTTTCATTTGAGATGTATACCAGATAGCCATAAAAACAATATCCCTGACGATGCTGATATGATGCTATTTTTATGTCATTTTTGTTATAAAGTTGATGACTCAGATAATGATAGTTATTCAGATTGCGAAGAATTATATTTTAATGTGCAAAAAGCTAGAAGAGATCTTAATTTCTAATTAAGATCTCTTCAGGCTTTTTGAACATTAAAATATTATAAAGCATTAAAAAACGCTAAGTAAAGTAATGTGGCAATATGGTCAATAACTGCCCCTGATAAATGGCAATCACTAGCTTTAGTGGACAATTACTGTGATTTTAGAAGTACTTTTGTTTTTATTTTTTTATTTTTGTGTTTCTAAACATATTCAAAATAATGACTGACTTTACTTTAGAAAATATATTTAGGATATCCAAAAAAATGTTTCCTAGTAAATTTAAGTCCAAATAAAGACACTTATAAGAAAAGTTGTGTATCAATCCCTTAACTGGGCAATAACTATACTGGTTACCCTACCTACTTTTCACTTTCTTTACAAAGTTAAAGTGCTAAGGGAGCCGGAACTCTCGCCTCCCCGGTAAATGAAATCATAATTTTTGTAGTCTACGATTGATTCCCAATTCTTAATTTCCCACGTGTGTAATTTTTCAAATTATTATCGAGACGAATTCTTCTTTATTCAAATTCTTAATTTCACCAATTCTTAATTTTCCGAATGCCTCATTTTCTTAATTATAGATAGTACAAATTCTGAATATTTCTAATAAGTACAGTCACAAGCATAAATATGAATTTTACAAAAAAGCCTTTCAAACTCAAACTCAAATTCATTCATTTAGATCAAATACATGATACTTATCAACGTCAAAGAAATGATAAAAAGTCAGCAAATCCTTCTGAGTGGACCAATTTTTTTTGTGTTTGAAAGCTGCTGCTTCCCGTTTGGTCCCATTTTAATTTGGTCCAGATTTGACAGTGACATCCGTGAGAAAAACCATAAACAAGTTGAAGTCGGTTGTTTTTTTGGTATATTATTTTTATATATAGATATTTACTTAAATCGACATAAATTTCGCAAGCATTCTTCAGGTGTGACTTTCCCAATTAGTAGGTCTTCTATAATTTTGCAAATTTTAGCGTCTTTGATAATAAATTTTGATCGTCTTTTCCGCGGCTCAGTATATACTTTATTTTGTTTAATCTTTCTTTCAAAATAAGTTGCTTCTTTTTTCAAAAAATGTATATATGAGAAAAGATCTGTCTTCCCAATCTTTTTGTTTAGGCGGAAGTGCCATCCTTCTAGGGCGTTCGTGGTCCTGTGGCGCTCATGAGAGCAACACCAGGTATTTGAACATAATTTTGTCATCTAAATGTGTCACTGCGCTGTGTATAAATGGCTCGGAAGTTATTGTTTTTATTTCATATTATTTATATTTATTCTAGTGATAACGTGGTGGAGAGGATCGAGGCACTGGACATCCCTGAGTGCGAGAACCAAGACGTCCTGCAGAGGGACATGGGCCACATTATCCGCTGGGTGCCGGAGATCTCCGACGCGAATCTGCAGCGGCCGTCAACGTCGGGAGCGATGCCTACGCCGCTAGTAGATTATAATAGTGATGGCAGTGGCTTCGATAGTGACTGGGACGACGAGTTCGAACCGTCACCTATTGAAGCCGCTGCGCCTAGGGATATCCCTGACGACGCAGCCCTGGACGCGCCGGTCAGGGATATCGTAGAAGCTGTTGAAAGAGGTATAGACGACGAAGCCGATCGACTCTTGGGCATGTCGCCAAATTTTACATGGCGCGAAGAGTTTGAGTCGTTCAGAGGGGTTCCTGATCAATTTTCAGGACCTACTCCTGGACCACTCAGAGACTACGATTCGGCTTATGATGCCTTTGTCGACATCTGGGACAAAGACATCATAGACTGTATCGTCTGTGAAACTAATCGATATGCCCAAAAGACGATCGAAGAATTGAATGCAAAGGGAACCTTGGCACGATCATCTCGTTTGCGTAGGTGGGAGCCCACTAACGCAGATGAGATCATGGTTCTCTTTGCAATTTTTCAATTTATGGCCATCGATCCGCGTACATCACAGGACGAATATTGGAAAAAAGGTGTCCTAGGTATGCCAGTATTTAGGACCCTTATGACCTATAATCGTTTCATTTTGTAGAACAAATTTCTCCATTTTGTCGACAATTCTGACCCTGGTCGGGATTTGCCTCAGAATGGGGCAATAGGTTCAACAAAAGTGCTGTCGCGGAGACTTTTAAAACTGGCCCCTATAATTGCGCATTTAGGATACAAATTTGATTCGCTATATCAGTTAAAGCCTCATATTTCCATTGACGAGTCTTTGACCTTATTCAAGGGCCGCCTGTCTTGGGTCCAGACAATAAGGTCAAAGGCTGCGCGATTTTGAATCAAGTCATATGAGCTGTGTGAATCGGACACCGGCTATATGGCTCGGTTCCAAATTTACACTGGGAAGACAGATGAGATTTTAACGGATATGCAAATCAGTGCTGATCTAGGACTCAAAAGTACGAAGACAGTCCTTGAGCTTTTGCAAGGCCTTGAACATCGGGGTCATTGTGTCACAATGGATAATTTTTACAAAATGTCCATTGTTGGCACCATACCTTAAGAGTTTAGGCTTTGATTGCTTAGGGACTCTTCGTACGAATCGTCGGTATGTGCCCAATGAAATCGCGAAAGAGCCCGCAAACGTGCCGAAGGGGACTATTGTATCTTGCCACTCTGGAGACGTTTCAATCGTGTCGTGGAAGGACTCCAAATTGGTGAGTATAATATCTACCTACCACAATGCGGACACTTTCGTTGGATCGAGGGCTGGTAAGAGAGCTGTTAAGCCTGTGTGTGTAAGGGATTATAACAAATACATGGGAGGAATTGATCTAAAAGATCAAAAACTCTCTATGTATTTGCTAGAGCGCAAGAGGGGAGTAAAATGGTATATGAAATTGTTTAAACGGTTGATGAATGTAAGTATTTTGAATAGTATGATAATGTATGGGTGCTCTCGGGAACGGCGTGGACAATTGCCAATGACGCATCGTAAGTTCCGCTATGCGCTTGCTGAATCTCTAATTGAGAAGCAACGCTTTTCTTAAAAAGAGGTTCAGGAACCTGTAGGGGAGCTTACAAGGCTGAGGCGGGATATTGTTCACGACCCGTCTTACCATCCCGGGAGCAAGAATAGAAGGAGATGTCGTGTATGTTATGCGAGGACGAAAACCACTAAAAATTCTCATTTCCGCTGTGTCCCTTGCGACGCCTTTTTGTGTCTTTGCAACTGTTGGAAGGAGTGGCACACACTCGAGGAGTTGCAGACACAAGAAGAACGTGGGCGAAGGAGACGACGTGATGAGTGAGAATTTTTATTGGATATGGAAGATAATGAAAGGTATGTTCAGCACTGTATCCTAAATGCCAATTATAGTTCATCGTCCACAACTTTTTCAACATGCTTTTAAAGAATTATTGACTTTTTTCGTATTGACAATGTTCTATGAATTTGTTGCTAGGTATTAGATTCTATTTCTTTTGTGAAATTTATCTCTTATTTTCAAATTGTACTCAAGTTATAAACGTTTTCATTGAATGTCTTTACGTACCTATTAAGTCAACTATAAGCTTTCAGAAACAAATAAAATTAATTTTGAGCCAATAACATTGAAGTTATAGCAAATTAAGTACAAGTAACAAGTCAATAACTCGACAAATATTTAAGGCGGTCACTTGCCGATGAGTGACTGTACGATACATTCTTGCCCATTCTACGGTTGACAGATGGATTCGTCGAATGGACGAGAATGTTCTTTTTTATTCAATAACATTTGTTTTACATAGATTTGTATAATAATCTTAATCTAATACAAGGGTGCATAATACCTTTCCAGGGTCTTACCTAAACTAAGATAAACCTGTATCTCAGGTGTAAAATGTGCAAAGTTTAAATAAATATTTTCAAAACGTTACAATTTACATAATAACGCTAGCTCTGAATATTAATTACTGTATACATATTATAAAAAGCGTACATAGCTTAAAACAATTAGCAATGTTTCCATTTCGACGTAGGTCAGTTTTTGTAGACATTAGTATATAGTATGCGATTAATTCGCGCTATGCGCGAGAAAGGTTAAGAGTTCAGGGCTTACCACAAGCGACCATAGATTGTCCTACGAGATGGGATTCTACAGCAGACATGGTTGAGCGCATATTATTATTCAAGGATTTCTTGAGGGGACGCACAGAACCAGTGTTTCAGACATTTGCAGTAGAAGATACATGGCAGAAACTTAATGAAGTTCTTGATGCTTTAAAACCATGTCGTATTCTGTCGAAAACTATTCAACATGAACAATTGACTTTTGGAGATTTCTATTTTGCCTGGCTTAAATGTATCCTAGAAATAGAAAATATGAACACAGTTCTTGCCATATTTTAGTCATTTGTATGAGGGAAAGGGAGAAAGCTCTTCTTGAAAATGAATGTTTTCTGGGTGCAATTTATCTAGATACGAGAGTAAATTCAATGTTTTATTTTATTTTAATGTTGTCAAATCAACAGCTGGAATTAGCTCGTGCCCATTTAGTTCAAACTTATCAAAGATATCTAAGGTTAAATTCGAGCGTTAATGTAAGAGAAACAGAAAATGACACTCCAGATGATCCCTTACCACCAACTTCATCCTCCATGCTTGACAATTTTTTGCAAACGCAGTTCAGGCAACGATATCAAGATTTACCTCATTTAAATCATAGTGATAATTTACAAATTAGTTTGGTTGCTTTTCTTAATGAACCGTTGCTTCCTTCTAATACCAATATTTTAAATTATTGGGAATCAAAGAAGATTACTGATCCACAATTATACTTGATTTCTAAAATTGCCTTGGGTACACCAGCAACACAGGTTAGTGTGGAGAGGCTGTTCTCGTCCTTAAAATTTATAATGAATAATTTAAGAATATCGTTAAAGGATACAACCATTGACGACATTTTAATTGTTAGAAACAACCATTTGTATCATTTGTGTCAGTGACAAAATTATTATTTTAATTTGACAAAACTGATTGACTGATTGTTCTTTTTCTTTCGTCGTTCTTTTTTTAGAGAACTTTTTAGTTATAGGACTTCGAATAAGTCATCAAAATAACATTTTCATGTTGTCTCAGACAATGTTTTTTTTTACTAAATAAGAAAATTAGAATCATTAATAAAAATTACCTGTATGTCTCATTTTGTAAAATAACCAAAAAGATTTTTAAGACTGATTTAGCCAAATATTTTACTTTGTTAATTATATTTCCTAATTCCAACGTTGAACTAACCAGTATCTAAAGTTCAAACGTTTAACTAATCAGTATCGAAATAATGGATTTAGATACTGGTTAGTTCAACGTTGAACTAACCAGTAAGTATCCAAATCCATTGCTTAATTATTATGTTCAAAAAATTTGTTTGCTCATCAACGTAAGTAACGCAATGAATGTTTTTGAGTCGTCGAAATGATTAGTTGTGAACAGACTGTGATTAGTTGTGTATTACGCAGTTAGGGTGCGGTTGAACTAGTGTATAGTTATACCTAATTTTTTTTAAACTAAGCTACCTAATTGTACTTACATATATAATATGTAAACGAAAAGACTGATTAAATAACTGATATAATGAAAAGCATTTAATTTTCTTTTTCCAAATATTGGTAAAAATGACAAATTATTATGTCAAATATACACAAAACACATTGTTTGACATTTGAAGTAGTTTCTTCTCCTGGTTTAGAACTGATATCTTCGCCTGATTTCTTTTCGTCACTATCAGAACTATTTTTTGCATCGTCTTTCACAATTTGGGTGTTTATTTTATACGTGTTAGATGCGTTGATGATACGTTTTTTAGGTGTTAGCAATGATTGGGATTGGTCTCCATCATCACAATAGTCCTGTCTTATTTTTCGTGATTCACCTGTGACAAAGTAATAATACACATTAATTTAAATAAACACTAAACGCGTTTAAAAAACGTGGTGTGCACAGGCCTTAAGATCTATCCACAACACATAGATATGATGATATATCATCATCATATCTATGTGGTCCGTTTTTCACTGGTGGTATTAAAGACCAGTGAAACTGGTCGACAATGGCAATGCGGCGGTGTGGACCGCGGCGACAAGAATTTTCACGCAGACGAAGTCACAAGCAGAAGCTAGTTATCTATAATTACGATTGATGCACACGTTTTGTGGCCTATTTATACTTTAATTTTGAGTTTTACTGTCGGATACAGAATTAATCTTTCGAATACCGTAATTACAGACACAATTAAAAGACAACACATGCGCGAACACCGGTGTCCTCTTGGGGCTTAATGAACTAAATTGATGACCTACTTACCTAGATATTGAGAGCTTTCTTCTTCAATAAAAAATGGCTGACTATCTAACTGGTCCATAGGATCTGTGAAATGTAATATTATGTTTACAGATTATTTATTATCATTATCAACTTAATTTCACCAAAAAAATATTAGATAGGTACTTACTAATTTTTTTCTGTTGATGCAATGACATGAACGTCCGACCCCAAACAAAATAAATCTTACTACTGAATAAAATCTGAACAGCGCGCGGCGTTTCTTTATGGTGCGTCCGTATTAACCGGTTTTTATTGCTCTAAACCGTTTAAGCCGAAAAAACCTTTATGTAAATACTCTTCCAAATATCGGTTTAAAAAAACCGGTTTATGCGAACGAAACCAAATGTAAAGGTTTTGCGTCAAGTACATAATAACGGTTTGAAAATTTAACCGGTATCCGAGCCTTGTATGTTAGAATAAAAATTTTACGGTTTAGCACAGTTAAGTAGGAACTAAACATCTTCTCAAACGTTAACAATAATAAGAATTTAATAATACAATTTTAATTGCTTTTATCACTAATTATTGAGCTTACATTTTGCTTACAGGAATATTATGGTTTAACTTCTTGATTCAGAGTGCCAGTGTGCACTGGTGGTGAGAGGCAACATGCTTTTAGTTAGGTCTGATATCCTAAGACTTGAAAGTTGAAGTTAAGGACTAATAAACCACTGTATTATTTCGTCTTACTATGCAGAATACACAACCAACGAACCATATCACAGCATAATAAAATAACTTATGCTTTCATTATAATAGAATAAATGCTGCATACCTTGAATCTAATTCAGTCCTCAATTTTGACCATTTCTCAGAAGTACTCTCTGTCTTAGTCTGATATTAGAATGAAAATATGATTAGTCATGGTCATATAAAAGTGACTTATAAACATCAAAGTTACAATTATTAACCTGTCAATTATCTATGTCTGGCATTCCAATGAATGGCCACAGGCCGCTGCAATTCAATAGGTTACTGTAAATTTACATCTACCTGTTTTCATGTTCAGTAATGCTAGGGTATAGAAACTATGAAAGTAAACTCATAGCCACTGTTTTAACAATTAGCCTGATACCTACAGTAATTAAAGTGTAACTGTTTTAGTATTTAATAGTAACATAACATATCGCTGGTTTTCGAGAATAGCGACATAATTCAAAATTCTGTTAAATTGAACTAAGTATGCCAAACGATCACAAATATTTGGTATTTTATCGTGAATAGAGACGCAGCGCTAATTTCGCGCCAACATTGGCTAAAAAGAGAAAGCGTCATTATTCTTTAGAAAAAGAACACACACAAGTAAATCATAAACACAGACTCAACTCAGTTGAGCCGGCGACAGCAGAGTTAACGCACTGTCAATTCTCGTAAATACCGACGTAATTCAAATTCGGATACAATCATTGTTGTAAATATTTCGTGAATAGTGACGTATTTTGAGATTAGTCGTTGATTTTCATAAAGGTAAGTGTATTTTTATGTCCTATTTTTATTTAGGTCTATATTCTTGAATAAATATAGGCAATTATTTGTGATATCGTATTTTCTACTGAATTTGGCTTACTTGAGTCTATATTCACGAAAAAAAAATAACTTTGTTTAGACACAAATAAGAAACGTTATTATTCTTGGAGCACTAGTGTGCTAATTTTTTACTGTTTATTACGAAATAAGTCCGTGTTCAAGAAATTTTTGGATAAAATAATGAGTTAAGATTTTAAGAAATTCATTGAATAATTGATATTGAAATTGATATTGTTACGGCTAGTGCCCTCTGTCGGCACTGTGGGGAAGATTCGGCGGTTCCATCTAATAATTGATTACAGCACCATCTATTGACATCTTGCGGAACTACGTAGTGTCAGTGCGAGCACAGTAGAGAGAGCGCTAGCACATTCTCGAATCATCGTGCTGTTGCGTGCCGGCTATGGCTTTTCTAGAAAACCCCAGAAACGCTTTACCCGCGTATAAATAGAGCGCACGCGCACGGAAAGCGAACGGAAGCGAAAATACTACGGAGTTTGAAGCAGTTACAGTGGAAAAGTGTAGTATAGTGTTTGTTGTGTATTAAAGTTAATTGTGTGCTAGAATAAAACGTGTTTTAGTCAGTAATATTGTTTTGTATTCTTATCCGTCGAACCCAGCACGTATCAATATTTACGTGAAATTATTTGTTTTAGACGATTGATTTCATAGGAGCTATTCAATATGGCAGAAAGAATGTTATTCGTAGAAAAGTTGAAAAAGTGGCCGGTAAAAATATTTAAAACGAGGACCAAATTAATTCGGGTTATTCCCAGTTGCCCTCACTATCAACGCCACCACTGGTGACAAATGGGATTTCTTTCCATAAAATGTCCCATTTGCCACCAGTGGTGGCGTCTCCAGTGGTGGCAATTGGGAATGGCCACTCATTTTTTTCCCAGTTGCCTCCAGTGGTGACAAATGGAAAAAATAAATTGATACGCCTCCATACTAGTACGGTACACAAAACGAGAGAAATAAAACATTGCACAGACTAATCAACGCTTTATTCACAATAATTTACCTACATAATCTCTACTAAAGATGTTACAGATTTACACTTATGTATATATTCACAATAATTGACGTTTTGTAATATTTTAACTTACTAGCTATTATTTTCAATTGTTTTCCATGATGTAGGATTACGATAAGTTACAAAAAATATAGGTACCTACCTACTTCCTTTTTATAATATTACAGATGATTTTAAATTTATTTCGCAATAATTGATTTCATATATTTGTTTGATTTTGGTATATATACTTTAAAAAAATAGCGTAACTTTCGCGCTCCTATCCTGTCGAACAACCCCCTCCACGTGCTATTCTCAGTTCATAGACCAGTGACGTAACATTATCAGTATATTGCCAACAATGTCAGGGTCAAGTGCGTCGTGCAGTTCTGGTGCAATTTCGTTAGTTTACATAAAACGACGTCACGGAACTATACTGCTTCGCGCAGGATTCCAATATCATACCAAAAGGAAACACAAAAGTGGGTTAACAGTATGGGAATGCACCAAACGAAAAAACAACTGTAAAGGAATAATAATATAAATAAATTAAGATCAAAGTACGAGGGTGCGTTTTTAAGTTCGCGGAATGGAATAGAAGGGGATGAAATAATATTACAAAATTATTTTTCCTTTTCAATATATTCACCTGAAACCCTAATACATTTCTCAGATCTATGAATTAACTTATGAATACCTTCATAAAAAAATGTTTTGTCTTTCTCTGAAAAATACGCCGAAACTGCATCCTTCACTTCTTCATCGGTTGAAAATTTCTTTCCTCGAAGCTCTTTTTTCAGATTTGGAAAGAGATAATAGTCGCTGGGAGCCAAGTCTGGGCTATAAGGTGGGTGATCAATGATATCGAAGCCCACCTTGTGCAAAGCAGCCAACGCAACTCGACTCTTGTGAACAGGAACATTGTCGTGCAAGAGCAGGACACCTTTGGTCAATTTTCCTCTTCTTTTTTCTCTGATTGCCTCTTTTCACTGCTCTAAAATTGAAGCGTAGTGTTCTCCGGTTATGGAAACACCTTTTTCTTTGTAATCAACCAACAAAATTCCTTCTGTGTCCCAAAAAACTGTCGCCATGAGCTTTCCCGCCGATTGCGACACCTTGAATTTCTTAGGCGGTGGTGTACCCTTTTTATGCCACTGCATGGAATCTTGTTTAGACTCAGGTTCATAGTGATGAACCCAAGTTTCATCCCCAGTAACAATTCGCTCCAAAAAACCATCCTTGTCTTCATTACACTGGCTCAAAAACGCACGCGAACACTCGACGCGCTTCTGTTTTTGAGGCGGTGTGAGCATTCTAGGCACCCATCTTGCACTGACTTTTGTCATGCCGAGATGATCATGGAGAACCTTGAAAATGGTCGTTTCAGATACTCCAACCATCTCTGCGATTTGTTTTTTCTTCAAACGTGCATCCTCCAATATTAATTTTTCGATTTTTTCGATAAGATCTGGAGTGGTGACCTCAACAGACCGCCCAGGCCGGGAATCGTCTTCAATTGATTCCCTGCCTTGCTTAAAGAGGTTGTGCCACTTGTATACCATGGTTTTTCCTGGACAAGAGTCCCCGTATACAGATGACATCTCTTCCAAAATGGTTTGAACATTTTTTCCTTGCTTGGTAAGGAACTTTATAACGGCGCGGAACTCGATTTTCTCCATACTTCACAATTTCTTCCAGATTGAGTTGCTTGAGGGACGATAGTTCAAAGACTAATGACCTCATTATGATAATACTCGGTATATATACTAATTATTAGTTGCTAAACACGTTAGTGACTAAACAAGCACCCCCACCACCTTCCATACCCTCCATTCCGCGAACTTAAAAACGCACCCTCGTAAGTTTTCAGCTTTTGTTTGAAAATTATATATTTGTTACTTAGTTTTTAAGAGTATATTTATGTTTTCAAACGATGTATAAATTATTGGAAAACAATCAATACTTTTGAAGGCGCTCAGATTTATAACAAAGTACCCTCAACTAAAAAAAAAACTCATTGAACATATTCAAAAATAATCTTGCTCAACACATGGTATCTAATAAATTCGTGACTAAACTGAACAGTAAACGTTAAATATGAATGTTCCTTTTGCTATACTAACTAGATATACGAAATCTCTAAAATCCTCACTATTATTAAAAATTTTAAAGTGAGTTTGTGGTTTGCTTGTTTATATAAATAAATAAATATAAACAATTAGTAATATAGATAAATGAATATTAAAGAGTACTTTAATGAATAAACTCATTCCAATACAAAAAACAAAACAAACGGCCATTTTGTGCACATTTGTACTTTTTGTTAATGTTAATATTGATAAGTCAAATGAATTGTTTTTATTTATTTTGCAACTAAAATAAATAATAACAATAATAATATCTCCGGACAACTCACACACGGGCATCTAATTCCAAACTAAGCAGAGCTTGTATTATGGTAACCAGATAACTGATAAACATACTTATATATTTTTAAATACATACATAAATTAGATAAATAACACCCAGAAACAGAACAAATAATCATGCTCATCACACTAAGATTTGTCCTGGGTGGGAATCGAACCCACGACCTCCGCTTTAAATATTTTGATACGCTTAATTTTTTTCTGTATTTTAGGATAACAATGTTCTTCATGAAAACAGGCACTCCTGTACCCCAGACTTTTTAAAAAATGAAGTTGATGAGCGACTATATAACTGCAAACAACAAATTACTAAAGAAAACTACCCAGCTGTACCGCAAGCTTACAATGATATGGTCGGCTCATTTCAGTCTTCCGGATTGGATTTGATATGTAAAATACCGAACTTTCAGAGTGTAAAATCATCTCTTTATAGATTTAGAAACACAGCAGCTGGAGTAACACTCCTAAAATCAAGCGAAGGAGTGAAAGTTCAAATCCCCTCGAAATTTGATGATTTTGTATTAGCCGATTTTAGTGATGGTGACAACCGTATAATAGCATTTTGCACTAAAAAGGCAAAGAAGATGATGACCGAAGTTAATGATTTCTATAGCGATGGAACTTTTAAAAGTTCCCCTCATCGTTTGTGCAACTATACAGTATTCATGGAGACTTGGGAAGTACTGTGAACAACACGAATATAGTGCCGCTTGTGTACGCACTTATGAGTGACAAGAAGATGAATTCGTACATTATTTTATTTTCTTTAATCAAATCCCAAATACCTGAGTGGAATCCAAAGAAATATAAAACAGATTATGAAAGAGCAGCAATGAGTGCTATAACGACTGTGTTTCCATCTGTAAATATAAGTGGATGTTATTATCATTTTAATAAATCTATTTGGGAGAAGGGTCGTAAGCTTAGAATAACTAAATCTAATGATAAAAATAAAATAAGAGAAGTGGCATTAAGCGCAGTTTTGCCACTGTTGCCGCCGAATGAAATTCAAAATGGATGGAACTATATAACTCGGAAGAATACACAAGAAGCCGACATTAAAAAGTTTAGAGATTACATGGAAACACAATGGATGATAGACAAGTACATTCATGTGTGGTGTGTATACGGTGAACAGCATCGAACAACGAACTTTTTAGAATCGTGGCATCATAAATTAAACCAAGCAGTAGGCAAAAAAAATCCTAACATTATACATTTTCTAAACATCTTGGTCAAGGATTCGGCATATTACAGTGTCTGTAAGAATATGATTTCAAATAAAATTAAAACAAGTAAGAAAAATTATGTACTCAATGATGAGTTCATCCAAGATATTCAAATGGAGTTCTTGCATGGAAATATGACAGTGGGCCATTGTTTAGAAACTTTAAGGCGCTAATTTTTGATAAAAATAGTACCTAAATGGAAAAAATATGTAAAATTAATTATTGTATATTTCTTTTTTTCATATCTGTGATATGAAAAAAAGAAATATAATTTATTGTAAATACTGCATTGTTTAATCTGTGATAGACAACAATTGAGTAAAATAATAGCTGGTAAGTTAGAATATTATGAAACGTCAATTATTGTGAATAATATACTGATCTGTGATAAATAATAATAAGAAAGTTAATCACTGAAGCTTGTAACTTTGTGATAAAACCGTAGGAATTACAGGAGTACGTATTAAAATTGTACTTGTCTGATTTATTTGATGTGAATTAGAAAATTCGAAGTAAATGATAGTGTAATTTTGTATACATAAGTGTAAATCTGTAACATCCTTAGTAGAAACTATGTAGGTAAATTATTGTGAATAAAGCGTTGATTAGTCTGTGCAATGTTTTATTTCTCTCGTTTTGTGTACCGTACTAGTATGGAGGCGTATCAATTTATTTTTTCCATTTGTCACCACTGGAGGCAACTGGGAAAAAAATGAGTGGCCATTCCCAATTGCCACTACTGGAGACGCCACCACTGGTGGCAAATGGGACATTTTATGGAAAGAAATCCCATTTGTCACCAGTGGTGGCGTTGATAGTGGGGGCAACTGGGAATAACCCATTAATTCCACGGTTAATGAACTAGAAGGTTATCGACTACCCTACATTTTTTATTTTGTTTTCTCAATTTTATTTATTCTTTTTACTTTTTAGTAATCTATACTAATATTATAAAGCTAAAGAGTTTATTTCTTTAGTCGAACGCGCTAATCTCAGGAACTACTGGTTCGAATCGGAAAATGATTTTAGTGTTGGATAGCTTATTTATCGAAGAAGGCTATAGTGATGATATAGCACATCACGCTACGACCCACGGGAGCGGCGCAGTAACTATAAACGCGGGTGAAACCGCGCGCATAGCTAGTAGAAATATACTTTTAGGCAACAATATAAATAAAAGCAGTTTGTTCATAGATGCAATAAGTTGCGATGTAAATATCGAAAATGACATAATTAAATTATAATAACACGTTAAATAAGTAAAAGAAAATATTTTTCCTTTAATCAGTTGCATAATGTTTTCGATGCAATTCAAATGTGTAGTTTATACTATTGCAAATAGTTGGCACTCAGGCTGATCGTACCTCCCGGGTTCAAAGCCCGGTTATTACAAATACATTCGGGTGCAAATAAATCGCACATGTGATAATTTTTTGCAAAATATTGATTTGGAGGATGATGGTGGATGATGGATACTACCCCGGAAAAAGCCGCTGAAGTCGTTGTTCTAATTAAAGTGGGCCAGAACCAGAGTGCTGTAGCTCGACAGCTGAATATCAGCTGATATTTAGTTCGTCGTGTCTACCAGCGCTATCGGGAGACTGGTGGCTATGAACGACGACGAGGATTTGGTCGAGCCAGAGCTACAACTGAGCGCGACAACTGATTTCTCGTTACGACGGCTTTGCGAAATCTTCACCTGACTTCCGTTGATCTTGCGCATCGTCTCCAAGAGATGTATGAAGTGGAAGTCTGCCGGTGGACGGTCAGAAGACTTGCTTTGCTGAAGGTGGCCTGACTGCGCATAGGCCAGCAAATGGCCCTAGATTGACGCGAGCTCACCGCCTGGCCCGTCTTCGATTTGCACGAGAACATGTCGACCAATGGAGAGCAGTCCTGTTTTCAGACGAGTCCAGGATGTGTCTTCATGGCAATGATGGACGAGAACGGGTCTACAGAAGGCCTACAGAGAGATTTGCCGAGTGTTGTATCACGGAACGTGTCGCATACGGCGGTGGTTCGTGTATGTTCTGGGAAGGGATCTCGCTCGAAGCCAAAACTGAGCTTGTCTTCATCGCTGGGGCCAATATAAGGCGTCAAGACAGAGGACTAACTGCTCGGGGGTACATAGAGGAAGTTCTATAGGAACATGTCGTACCATTTAGCGGTTTCATTGGAGATAACTTCCTCCTTATGCATGACAATGCAAGACCCCATACCGCTGTTACTGTACGACAGTATCTTCAAGAGGTGGGTATTCCCGTAATGGAGCGGCCAGCTCGGAGTCCGGACCTTAACCCGATCGAGCATTTATGGGACACGTTAAAAAGAAAAATAAGAGGCCGAAATATTGCTCCAACCGATCTCCAGGAGCTACAAACTGCGCTCAGTAAAGAATAGGACGCTTTCCCACAAGACTCTATCAAACACTTGATAAAGTTGATGGAACACCGGTGTCGAGCGGTAATTCGGGCAAGAGGGGGTAACACTAGAAACATATATTCTCCTATTAATAAAGATATTTTAGTAGATTTTTTTTTAATTAATCTCCTAATTTTCAAACTTTGTTAGTTAAGCAAATATCTTACAATAAAGATAAATGAGTTAGTCTATTTTTTCGACATTAAGGTAAAATTATTACCGCTAATGTGGTGTCACTGAATAGGTATTGAAATAATCTTTAATCCCATATTAAAAAATATATGTATTTCTTTACATCCGAGTGTATTACTCAACGGCTTTTTCCTATGCGAGACAACCTATGCAACCAGGACGAGTGTGACCTGCGCGTTACCGCCACATGTCGAACACTCGCGGTCGCGGCATGGGTAGTACTCGCCCTGAGAATGATCTCCTGATGAGATCAAAACTAGTCAATGGACCCGACTACTTTTTACGTGACTAAACCGTTTATTTTTAATTGATAATGTTAGTTGTTAGTTTTAGTAGTCTTATAAATGAATGTTCATTGATTTCAGGCGTTGATTTACAAGAAAAGGTGTTTATGCGACAAAGATCCACATCATATTCATCGTCACTTCTAGCTCTACCTGCTCATCTTCTTGTACAAAATGTGATATAACTGACTAACCAAAGATAGAGAAATATTAATCTTGAGAGCATGATAGTATAAATGAAGAAGATTGCCATCGCCATAGTCTACTAAATAAAACTAAATAAAATAAAATCAGCACAGAATTTGTAAATGGTAACACAAAAGATGAGACTGAAGTAGATAGTAATTTACAAATGAATGAAAGTGAATCATAATTTATTGAATTGACCGTTATGAATGCTGAAAGCGAAGAAGATAAGCAAGAAAAACATTACTCATCGGATGATAGTGTCGCAGATCCTAGTCATCACAACGATAATAATGATGTATCGTCAGATTCGGATAGTACAGTAGCAGATACCTAATTAGGCTGAGAATGTTTCACATTAATCAAAGCAAAATATTACATGAAAGAGAAAAGCACACAGCCAGATCTTTGGAAAATGAATGTAGCGGAACGGTTACGAAATGCATGAAATAATATTTAGACAAAAATAACAAAATTATAATACGAGCCCCAATGCAAAAATGTTCGTCTAGTCACACATTATGAAGAACACATTTTTCTTTTTAACTTTCTTCGTTCCTAGAAAGACACTAGCAGTAAACAATTTATTTAATAAAATACTCCATATAAATAACGTTATATTGGTTGATATTGAAAATAATAATCCTTTTTTAAAATTATGTATCTTAGTTAAATTACTGTTTAAATGGTCACGCAAAATAATTCGTCTAGTGCTTAATTTATGCAAAATAGTTCGTCTATGCCTAATGTTAATATACTTATCTTATCTTAAAAATAGAATTCAATTATTTTTAAGATGTCAAAGGCTATAAAAAGGCGTGTTCCAAGTATTTTTTCATTATTTTCGCTAATAATTTTGAGCAATATGGGTCGTGGAAAACCTATCGCGGTAGAAGTTTGAAAAATTATTATTTCAAGCAGTGATAATGGGAAATCTGCATACCAAATCGCCAAAGACTTATTATTGCCAAGATCAACTGTCCAGTCAATAATCCAGCATAGCAAAAATAACGGCACAGTTTCGTGTTTGAAGAGATCAGGCCCCGCCGAGTGAAGCTGAAAACCGTGTTTTAAAGAAAATTATAAAGAAAAACCGTCGTGCTCGTGCAGGAGAGCTTACCGTACAATGGCGTGATATGATTAAAAAAGATGTCTCGGCCGATACTTGTAAAAGAGTCCTGAAGAGAATGGGTTACGGCTTTTACACGGCTAAAGAGAAACCCTTACTCACATTACTTCAGAAAAAGAAAAGGTTAAAATTCGCTCGTGATCACTTAAACTGGACTGCTGACCAGTGGCGTCAAATAATATGGAGTGACGAGTCCAAATTCGAGGTGACTGTGGGTGATGTACGAAAACAAGTTATCCGAAATAAAGATGAAGCATTTCACCAAGACTGTATCAAAAGAAAAGTGAAGTTCCCTACGTCTGTAATGATATGGGGCTGCATGTCAGCACAAAGTGTGGATCGCCTGCAATTTGTAGACGAGACTGTTAATGCAGTAAAATACCAAAACATTTTAGAAACGAGTTTATTGTCGTCCATTCCGATTGTTTCCGATGTTTCAAACATCAAAATGCCTATGTTTTTCAACAAGATGGTGCTTCCTGTCATACTGCAAGGACAACAAAGGCTTGGTTCACCTCTCAACAAATACCTATAATGGAGTGGCCATCAAACAGTCCAGATTTGTCTCCTATTGAGACAATGTGGTCGAAAATGAAGATGTTGCGAAAAAATCCATCAAGGTCAAAAAAAGATTTAAAGGAGAAAATTAAGACTGTTTGGGATTCAACAACTCCAGAAGAATGTGAACAGTTAGTAGCGACGATGCCACTTAGGATTAAATCCGTTATTGATAGTAAAGGAGACACAACCAAGTGGTAGACGTACTGTTTTGCGTGTTCAACTGCGATAGCCGAACTGTTATGAGTTATAATTGATGGAAGAATTAATTTTTTTTGTAACGACAAAATATTTTATTTGAGTACTTCACAGTAAAGAAACTTAATTTAATTTACTAATCTCATTTTTATTTGTTAGACTCATTAAACCGACATTATTTATCTATATTACACTTACAATACATGGTTACATTCAATTTTCTTAGTGGACGAACATTTTTGCATTGGGGCTCGTAGAAAGACGATTAGGATCAGGATGTACAGAAAAGTGAAAGTTAAAATGTAACACAAAGTTTGATGATGAGACAACGATATATTTTTGACGAATATTACAAATTGCCTGATTTAAGTAAAATACCTTTTGTAGCACTGAATATGTATCTCTTTTGTATTGATACGTCAAGGCAATAGACATATCAATACAAAAGAGAGACACGTCGAAATAACAACGCATTTTGAGCCGCTGGCAAACGACAGGAGACAAAGGTGGCGAAAATATTCGTGTTCGTAAGAGTTGTCATGTATGGGAATCGTATCCACGACACGCAATGCAATGTTAGAAGCGAACCTTAACCACAAAGTCAGACGTGCATTCAATGTATTTTGTATGAAAATAAATGACATAAGTTCATTTATACATATTGTAGTGTCGTGAATAAAGACTGATGTCTGAATACCTTCTTTCTATGACAATTTTTATATAATATTTGAATAAACACATCCTTTGATTTATACAATGTCCATAGAATAAATCGGTAAACAAAATGGAAACGAAAGCTCCGATGCTAGTGCTGATTTGGAGTCTTTCGATTCATTAGCATCGTCATCTACTAGTCAATCACAGACGAGTGACATTGTCCAAATAAGAACGAAAAGTCGTAAAAGACAATTACAGATGACTTTTTGTCAAAAATGCTATTCAGGTCATCTCAAAGAATATAGACAGAGAGCTAGTAAATATGATTTGTGTGGATGTGCAACCTCTTTCTATTGTGGAAAATGAAGGCTTTCAAAAATATACTCAGAAACTAAATCCGAACTATTTTCTCTCCTTTAAGGAAGATTTTGTCAGGAAAACTACTGCCACAACAATATGATTTATCGAAGAGCACTAATTGATAAGGTACAGCAAGTAGATTACATAGCATTCACAACTGCCATGTGGACATCGGACAGCAGTAAGTGCTATTTAATCCTAACAGCACATTACATATATCAAGGCACAGCAGAATCTCGAGTAATTACTACAAAAGCGATGGCCAAGTCACATACATCAGAAAACATAACGGCTTTAAGAAGATGAATGGAAATTTTAACAAAGTTGTATCTAAAACTACTGATAATGCAAGCAACATGAAGAAGGCCGTAGTAGAAATCTTGCAGAAACGCCACCATTCTTGCGTGGCTCATACTCTGAATTTGGCTGTTGCTGATTGTTTAAAAGATAATGAGCGATTATGACAGAGAAATGCCGAGATATTGGTGCCAATTCTGTTGTCACAAAATTCTCTTATCTTAGCTAAAAATCTCTAAAATTGTTTAGTCCTGACATTTCGTATTCTGAAATCACTAAAAGAGACAGGACTAAAATAAATTTTAGAGATTTTAGCTAAGATAAGAGAATTTTGTGACAACAGAATTGGCACCATTGTCACTTATTTTAAAAGAAGCAATATCGCTTCTTACAAACTTTTAACAATGCAAGAGCAGATGAATCAAGACCAATTTAAACTGCTTCAAGATGTCAAAACTCGGTCGAACTCCACGTATATAATGCTTGATAGACTTGAAGCAGTTAAGGTACCACTGATAGCTGCTTTATTTTCATTAACTTCATCACCAGATGACTAACACTTGATTAGTCGCGCGTACTACTATTGTAAAACACGCATACATTTCGTGGAATTATAACATGAATTATGGGTATCTAACGCACACACTCATAGTATTCCTCTATTACTAACTGGTGATCACTATTAGTAACCGTGCGGCGGGCGACCGGCGCGACCGCAAATTTTAGAAATTTCGCGCCAAAACTGAAATTCTACAATAGTAGAGCGCGCGAGCACTCTCGTGACATTTTTGTTTGAAGTTCACCTTTCATGTTTATTTAACGTAAGTGTTTATATTATTTTTAAATATTGTTATTATGAGTTCTTGTTTTGATTATATATTATTTGTAAAGAGAGTAACTATATTTCGCAGAATAATGGCACATATTTCGAGATGGTTGGAAGAAGTTAGTACGGATGATGAAGATGTAATCAAAAGTGACACTGAAGAGATATGTGATGAAGATTGTGTCATTGAAAATGAAAGGGAAAATGCTTTCGGGTATGAATGAGCCATCTGAATTACAGCCATGCCTTGCACAACCACCCAATACTGGTCGCGTTGGGAAATGTTCCTTTTGTGGCAGAGCAGGGAATAAGTCAACCAGAAAACAATGCCATACCTGTAACAAGTGAATTTGTCCTCAACATCAGGTTCTTCAATGTCCTGACTATTGTAAAAATGATGAAGAATGTGTGGAGGATATGAGCGAGTAAAAAAATAGGACTGAGGTCTGATACCAAAAAATAATAGCTTTTTCTAAAAATTTACAAGTAATCTGATATTTAGTTCCTAATAAATGTTAACAGTTGTGTTTCGCCTGATTTAGTTTCTCGTTAAAGTTTATTTTTGTATGATATTGAAGTATTTTATTTATTTATATTGGCCCTGTAAAATCTTTACACAAAATAGTTCTGCATATGTAGAGCGCGCGAGCACTCGCGTCCCAAACAGGGGCGCGTCTAATGGAGTGCTAATGAAGAGTGGATTGTGTTATATGAATGTGTAATTGTTTTAAAGCCTGTTAAACAATTAACGACCATATTTTCGGATCAAGAGTATCCTACACTACCTACTGTGCATAATTCCGCTTATTCGGGGAGTACAGGCCTCATGACGAAATTTTGAGCTATCTACTGATACGGCAATACTTTTAAATGACAAACTTATAGAAACAATCGATAGACGTTTAGGATGCTATGAAACTAACAAAACTACCGCCAAGGCAATGTTTTTAGATCCCAGATTAAAAAGGGCTGGTTTCGGAATAGAACCAAATGCTGATAATGCTCAGAAGTGGGTAGTTGGAGAATTGACATGTCATGAAACACCTTCGACACCCTCTTCTCTGGAGCTACCTTCATGTTCAAGCAATGAACTATCTTACCAAACACCTGCAAATAATGAGTCTAATAGTTTATGGGGATTCTTAGATAAAAAAATACAACAGCAAGTGAGTATGGCGACACCAAATTCTTCTATCATAAAACTGAACCAGTACTTCAACTTCTTCACTTGGAACGAAATATGGATCCATGTAAGTTTTGGGAGGCTAGAAAGATTATTTATAAAGGTTTGCACAAAATGTCCCAGAAATATTTATGCATTCCTACAACTTCTGTGCCATCCGAACGTGTCTTTTCCATGGCAGGACTTCTATGTAATCAGCGTAGAAATAGGTTGGAATCATAAAAAGATGAGCAAATATTATTTTTGAATAGTCATCATAGAAATAAGAAATAAGTGGTCATTTTATTCATTTAACGCATACTTTGAGGTAAAAGTGAGATTTTTAATATGCCTCTCATTTGACTGATTCAAGTTTCAGATTTAATTTTTTTTGTATTATCTATAAATCACAAATTAACAACAAATAAGCTGTTTATGTTTAAAAGTAAGATGTTTACTATTTTTATATTACATTATATTTTTGTATTGACTTTTATGTGATATTTTTTATCTAAGTTTTAATGAAGAATACTCATTATCATAGCTTCAGCTTACCAAAGTGGTACAATTGTGGTTCCTTTTTTTGTTAAGTTAAAATATTTTTATTTGTAACTAATGACACAGAATTAGTACTTCATACATTAGTATGGAGTACTGATTCTGTGCCATAAACATTAGGTTACATTTTCGTTGATTAAGTACTAAGAATTTTATTGAAGATTTTTATGTTTTGAAAATAATTGTTCATTTTTTTTCTTAGCCTCCTGACACCTCGCGTCCTTTACAAAGTGCTAAATAAACAGTACTCTAAAGGCCGAATATTTTTGAACTTCTTATTTCGACAACGGACGACCGACCTTCAGGTAGCATCAATCCCCGAGTGTTTGTTTTTTCCCGCTAAAAAAGTATTGGACATGTGATTGCTAGCAGCCAATGAAATTTAAACAATGGCGATAGTTTGTCCATGAAGTTCGATAGAGATGTCATATCTAGTGTCCATCATTCTTGCGACGCGTGCTTAGAAGTTCACAAAGATGGCAGCGCGTGGCCGACGTGGTAAGTAAAACTTAAAATGTTTTTGATAAATTCACTTGTTTCAATGTAGATTTTTTATAGAATTGCAAATTAGTAAACATTCTTTCGAATTCACGTACTTTTGTGGAGAAATAAAGAATAATAAAGTAAATAAACCGTCGTAAATAAATTAAACCTATAGAAAGTCACTTCGTTCGTAATTCCTGTTTTAAGTATGTGGAATTGATCTTATGTATATCACTTTCGGCGTTAGTACTTAAAGTAGCGTATATATTATTTTCAGCGTTACGAGACTGCGATGTTACGGAATTATTAAATAACTCCGAGTATGAAGAGTCGAGTGAGGATGAAGATTTCATTGAAGGTGTACACGCTTTTATAAATGAATTCCGATCTTCGGCAGATGAAGACTCGAGCGACAGTTACGACAGCGATGATAGCAATTTACCAAGAGGTCGAGGTCGTTCTCGTAGCCTCGTTAGGACTACGGGTCGTCGAAGTCGGGGCAGACGACGTGCTGGCTGTCGGGTTCGTACACGTGGTGGTACTCGCAGTCAAGGTCCGAGTCGGCCACAAAATAGTGCTTCGTGGAAACGGGATAAATTCGACGTTGATTTGCCAGGTTTGTCCTCACCATCTTACTTGCCATCTATTCAGAATCCATCAAATATCAACGAGTATGTGGAAGAATACTTGGATGTTGAATTGTACAAATTAATTGTAGAAAAGTCTAACCAGACAGCTATCGAAAAATTTGGTAAGCCTCTTAGATTATCTATTGAGGAATGCAAAACATATGTGGGTATAACTTTACTTATGTCATGCATCAACTACCCGCATTTAAAGATGTACTGGAATCGTAAATACGCTATTCCCATTATAATTGAGGCCATGTCTCGTACAGATACATTCAGCTACGGAACTCATTGAAGCTAGTATTTGATCTTGATGTCACCACTGAAATAAAACAGAAGGATAAACTGTGGAAAGTTCGGCCTATTTTAGATCGAGTGCTCCAAGGCTGTCGCGCATAAAATCGAGAACAAAATATATCAATCGATGAAATGATTATTCCTTTTACGGGTGCTTGTGCAATTAGACAATATTGCCCGGGAAAACCACATCCAACTGGCTTAAAAGCTTTTGTTCT
This sequence comes from Catocala nupta, assembly GCA_963675205.1. Taxonomy (NCBI): domain Eukaryota; kingdom Metazoa; phylum Arthropoda; class Insecta; order Lepidoptera; family Erebidae; genus Catocala; species Catocala nupta. Next base: position 9,810,727 of record OY776105.1, read on the forward strand.
CACGAACCCCAATGGATTGGTATGTGATATTTTGGTTTACCAAGGGAGTACGACATTTGAAGAGTCTGAAATTAAACGTTCTTTGTGCGAGAACGTAGTTTTAAAATTAACTGAAACCTTGGTGCCTGGTCATAATCACACTTCTTTTAAACTCACAACTTTTAAACTCATCGAGGAACTCAATTCAAGGGGGTTTAAGTGTACAGGAACGATAATGAAAAATAGAATTCCAGGATACCTGAGAAATGATCTCGAAAGTGACAAATGTCTTTCACGCAAAGGTCGAGGAAGTTATGTCTTAGTGCGAGAGGATAAAGCCGTTGCTATAACAAAATGGTATGATAACAAGCCCATTTTGTTTGCATCGAGTATCCATGCCGCGGATACCGCAGATATTTTTTATTTTATTTTTATTTATAAGGTTCACCAACAATTGATTACACTGTTACAAGATATGATACATTCATAAAACTCATTTACTAGCGTAACAATCTCTTACAGGTAAACACAGCATGCATAATTTTTATATCTAAAGTTTAAAATTACCAGTTCAAAGACAATTCAAACAATACAAGAAAAAAATATGTAGACAAAATTAAAAATAAATAAATACACAAACAAACAAACCAACCTTAATACAGAGAGAGCATTAGGTGTTTTGATAGTCAGACATAATTTTTTTGATCCTATTAAGTGAGTCAGCATGCACGTCAATTAGATCACTTAGGCTATTTAACAATTTGCATAGTCGGGGAATCGGCGAATTTGCGCCGAAGACGGTTCTACGGAGTGGAGGATGCAAAGGCGTGATTGGAGCACGAGGACTTCTGGCGGGGACACGGAGTTTTAAATATTTCAGCAATTGGGGACAATCAATTTTATGCTGTATAATTTTAATTAAGAAGAGGGAATCAAGGATGTCTCTTCTTTTCTGTAAAGACACCATATTAAAATGAGAAAGTTTGTCATTATAGGACACCTTTATCTTTGCAATCCCAGAAGAATATGCCAAATGCCACAGAAACCTTTTTTGAACCCTTTCTAGCCTAAGGGCATGGGTGGCATAGTGCGGCCTCCATACAGTGCTACAATATTCTAGTGAGCTGCGGACAAGACAATTGTAAAGTGAAATCTTAGTTTTGTTGTGTCGAAAGCTAGTAACATTTCTAATAACGAAGCCAAGCATACTTGATGCTTTTTTAATTACATTTTCAATATGGGGCACAAAGGTTAACTGTTTATCGAATAATATCCCTAGATCTCTTATCATATCTACATTTTGGATTTGTGAATGGCCAATGTGGTAATTGGAAGAAAGTAACTTCATTTTGCGGGAAACTTTACGTGATAGCACTTTTTAATGTCCAAACTCATATCAGATATGGTTCAAAGGTATGATAAAAAGCTGAAACAGTACATTTCGGTGCAACGGCCAGAAATCGTCAGAGGATATAACGCTAACATGGGAGGAGTGGACCTCGCAGACAGGTTGTTGGCTGTATGTCCGGCACGAATTCGTACCAAGAAATGGACGGTGAGGTTTATTTCCCACATGTTAGATCTCGCAATTGTCAACTCGTGGATAAAATACAAACAGGATAATCGAGCATTGGGGAAACCTGCCCATAGAATATTTAAGTTACGAGATTCATTGAAATTAAACTACTAAGACAATATTATGTAAGTTACGAGAGTTTAAAATGGAGTTTTCTGAGTTACTGATACTCAAAAGCACATTCACAGATTTGAAAGATGTTTCTGAAACTGAAGAAGAAGAAGAAGAGTCTCGAAAACGTGGCAGACAGTTTGTGAAGCCTTTGCCTCCCATGGCTAAACGCCTTCATGCATCTAATCATTTGCCTGACATGCAATCAAAACAACAACGTTGCCGAAATCCTTCGTGCGCCAAAAAAACAACGGTAGTTTGCATCAATTGTAATATGCATTTATGTTTGACACCAAATCGCAATTGTTTTGTGGACTTTCACAGTTCTTAATAAGGTTTGTTTGCTAGTCTTGTTTATCTCATTGTGATTATGTTAGCCTTAACCAATTAATATTGTTAATTTATATTGTTTTTATTAATGTTAGAAACCGAGAAGGTTCCCAGAATATTGAATCAGACATGATTCAATTTTCATGTGGGTTTAATTTTTATTTAATGATTAAAGGCAATTGCCATAATTTTGTTCCTATTTGCAGAAAATGATCTCGATTTGACCAATGTTGTTGGTCATTTTTAAGTTGTTATGATACTAAACATATTAAGATTTAATGAAAGACATATTTCATACAAAATGTTAATTAATAATATGTTAGGCATTTGCTATAATATTGCTCCTATCTGCAAAGAAAGATCTCAATTAGATAGAGATATTAAGTTGTTTTGAGTTTTGTTAAAATAAATTATTTAGATTTAATTAAAGGTGTTTCTCATAAAAAACATTAAAAATTGATTGTTGATTGGGTAGTCTTGTGACTTTTATTATTATGTTGATAAAAATAAATAAATATGTTTATGTTTGGTACTTAATTTTTGACATTACATTAAATTATATAAAAATTTTAATAATTTGTTTTATTTATACAACTAACCTACTTATGCTTTAACAACCTAAAGTCCTTTATAAAAGACAAAAAATACCTAAACACAAATATGCTCAATGTCTTTGTCAAATAATATTAAAAAAACATTTGTTTTAGTGAAAACTCGGGCAAATCCTTAGTTTATGTTTTATTCAACAGGCAAGGTCTCGGCCTTTGCAACAAAAACAGTTTAATGCTTTGTAAAGTACATTCGGCCATAGTGGAAAGTGATTTCAGTAAATGCTTCAGTGTCAGGAGGTTAAGTAAGTGTAGGTAAGTTCACAATTGATCAATGATCAATGCTTTATTTTTAAATAATTTTAAAGTATTTTATAGTTTCAATAACTTTAGTGAGATTATCAAAGCAAGTAAATCATGCTCCTAGTCTCTAGAACTATAGAACTTCTTTGGTATACATAATTCTAAGTTAAAAATTCCAATTGATAATTATTATTTGCTAGCTTTATAAGCATGCCATAATTGCCAAAGGATGATTAAATTACTTATTATAAATATTATGTTATTATTTCCATATACTTTCCGTTCATACATGATTTGTGATGAAATATTAGGATTTGTCGCCAAAAGCAAACTACAAAGTTCGATTCAAAAAGTACTCGAGTCCACTGAAGTGTTCATATCCTCGTGTTGGTACTCAAATACCTGTCCAAGTATTCCAACTGGAGTACTAATTCAATTATTTTTTTAGTTAATACCAAAATATTTGAATACCAAAAATAGCCGACTCGGCACATCACTATTTCAAAGTAGAGGATGCAACTGAGAGAAGATACAACTATATATTAATATGTGAATTGAAAACTGTAATACCTAATAGAGAACACTGAGTGCATGAAGTGTAAGATTTGGCATAGTTAAATTTGTAAAGATAATAAATAATTTGAGTGTCATTCTGAACAACTAGTAAATATATTATGTGTTTCCCTACCGATAAGACTTATGTTTAAAACATGATCTTGCAGAAAAGGTAAATGGAATTACTTAGGGCAGTAAGTGTGCCATATTGAACGAATAATATTTAGAAAACACGTCACAACACAGAATTGCAACTAAATTTTTGAGATTTTAGGTATAACATTATAGACATGTTTGACATGGCCCTCAGCGGATGCCAATATTGTCGGACTTATCAAACCCTCGAAATTCGTGCCATATATAGACAACATAACATTTACAGATAAGGCAGTTGAAAGAGCCATAATTAAAATTTTCCAAAAACCAAAGATTTCGACAAACCCGAAGCTTCTAGAAACTTGCTAAATATGTCACATACTAAATAAATAACACGCTTCGGACAAAGTTAGAGTAGACCTAGTTACCAGGAATCTAATGTACGATGGAATCTGAAAACGGGCAATAAGCGTCCCGTCGTAGTTAGACCTATTCTAGCAAAGCGATGTTTTAATTTGTTACTATTGCCACACGACACATTTACTTACTTGCGTTTCACTTTGGTTTTTATGTTATAATGATTGTATTTGTGATTAGAAGTACACATAATAACGATTTTATTTTGAGCTTGGTTGGACGCGTTAATGCAATGATTATTCTCACGTTAGTGTTTAATTACACTACAGATTCTGGTTTATAAGAATATATATATGAAAGAAAATGGTTATGTACCTATGTATTACAAACTGCAATTATTGTATTTCACAGCATAATTTTATTACTTATTGCAGAACCTGTAAGGTCTACAAATTCTATCTTGTACCTATTGATTTCTCAGTATATCTAGGTATATAGTGTCTTATCTATGGTATTGATGAATTGAATTGAAGGAATTAATCATTAGTGAAGTGAGTAGTGAGTTTAGAGGTATAGACAGAGACACATAGACTTAGAGTTAAGACTATACGGTATAGACTATGGTATAGTTACAAATTATTGATTTAAAGAATCGTATTCAGTTTTAGGGTAAACACACGACCTTTGCTTTAGTCCGGTAGTGGTAAGACCGCAGCAGTCATCATACCTACCTTACACAAAAGATTAGTATAAAAATAACAGTTTTTACATAAGTACTTATAAATGCTGGTAGTTTTACCCCACTCATCACGATAATGTTTGACATATTTACTAGTGGTGCGATAAAACAACGCTTACAACATTATGTTTATATTGAAAAAGCTTTTCACTTAAAACGCTTTTTGTAATTCGTTGTGAAAACGGTAATTAATGCTGCCGCTGCCCGCTTGTCAAATCGTTTTATTAAAGCTGTATTAAACGTTAGTAAATTGGCTTACAAATTTACAACAACGCAACAAAACGGTGTATCATCAAAATCCAAATCAAAATCTTTATTTTGCAGAACATGAGTAGGTATAAAAGCTCTTACAATGATATTAGTCTCATCATATTCTGCTGTCACAGCAGCATGCAAAATTAACATAAGAAATAATATGGATTACATTCAGAAAATTCATTAATACATGCTGTTTATATAATTATCACTTGAATATAATCTTTTTACTATAAATATTATTACGCAAACAAACAACTCGTAATTTAGTAGCTTAATCCTAATGTTGACATGTTCGTTTAAATATTAGTCTTTATGTCCTTATGTATTGAGTTCATTTTCAATGTTACTTTAAAAAAGCAGTGAGCAGTGCGGCCAACTTAACGTTCGCAAATCGTTGTCGACTATCGCGCTAGTCGAGTCGCCAGCCAGAGCGCCCAGCGGCTGCGTCAGCATTACAGTTTGTGAAGTTGCTTTCCGTTTTAACAAAATCGGCGTGTACTTATAAACGAACGCTTATGCTTATGTTGATAAGCAGATTGTGTAAATTAATATAAATTACTTGTCCCTGAAGTAGCCTAATAGGCAACCTTTACCGTCGCCTTTTAGATTTTTTCGTCGCAGATTCTCGTTCTACATAGCCTAAATGGCGGCAAATCGCCTACGTTGGCAGCACTGTTGCTGTACCTGTCAATAAATAATTGACCTAAGAACAAAATAATATTGGTGACGAAAATCATTCGTGTCAATTATTAAATCGTTATCTAATGATTTTATGCAACAATAATTATGCATTCTTGTCTAATTAACACAATTTATATAACACAAACACTTACCGTGTTTGTGTTATTTAAATTTCTAAAGAATTTATTACAATTTCGATATTTGTGTTATTTTACGTATGGCAACTGCTAAACACGTAACTACGTTTAGTTTACGATTTTATTACGTTTATTTATTCAAATCTTTTTACCGATATTATTAATTACTCCGAAGTGCTAAAAAATAAAAATCGTAAACTTACATAAAAATAAATGGCTTAGTTGCCTAAATAAATAATACAAATTCTATAGTAAAACAACACAAAAAGTATGTTGTACAAAATCTGCCGTTCACCTCTCAATAGGAAATGGACATTGACAGAGAAGATTTTTTTTTTTTTAATTTTATTTTGCTCGTCAGCATGACCAAACTGCACCTGACGGTAAGCAGTCGTGTGGTCTAAGAGTAATGGCTTCCACACCGTCCTCATAGCAGCCGAGGCGATGTTGAGGTCTCTACTTTGACGGCCTGAGAAGGTGCTTTTTCACGCCCTGCTTAAAGGACCCAGGAGTGAAGGAAGAAGGAAATACTTGGCAAAGAATTCCATGCCTTGATTGTTCGGCAGAGGTATGAGAACCCAAACTTGTTGGTACGCACTCTAGTTGACTCCACCGTGTAAGGATGGCATCTGAGCCCATACGAAAGGGGGAGGACGGGATAAGGTGGAATAACTCTTTAGAGCACTCCCCGTGGTATATTCTGTAAAAACATGCCAATGAGGCAATGTCCCTACGGAGTTGCAGAGGTTCCAGTGAACTCGTGGCCTCTGGATCTCCGATGATACGGACAGCCCGGCGCTGTAGCCTGTCGAGAGCGTCTAGCAATTACTGCGTGGAGCCATCCCAAAGATGAGAACAGTACTCCATGTAAGGTTGCACTTTTGCCTTATACAATAGGCACAGATGCCCAGGCGCGAAGAACCGGCTCACCCTGTTCAGAACGCCGAGTTTTCGCGAAGCTTGCTTAATGACGCTCTCGATGTAGGTTTTGGGATTAAGGGAGCGGCAAAGATCCACACCTAAGATGGAGAGGCTGTCACATATTACCACAGTGGAGTGTTCTTCAGAGAAAGGAGGGGAAGGAACGGAGATTTTTTGTTGAGAACGCGCATGCCTGGGTCATATTGGCGGTGAACTGCATCAAGTTCTTGGCAGCCCATTCAGAGATGCGGTCCAAGGTCTAGTCAAGTTCGGTTCATGCTAGAAGAAGTACCTACTAGAAAATACCTCTCATAACGCGAACTCTGGAAAAACAAAATTGATAGCGCTATTGGAGACCAGAGAAAGCCCGATATGATAACATTCTACAATTCTCAAGCTTACTTTATTACGAGATGTTAAATATCGCTGCTGTCAATGCATTAAATATAGCTGCTGTCAATGCAAATATTATTTTTCGTGAAAATCAGGGCAATGACACCAAACGTACCGATTTTATCGGTATTTTTTTTTTTTTTTTATGTGGGGGAATGCAATGACGCATATCCCTCCGCGGGGGCGGGCGGAGGGATTATGTCGGACTCGCCGGGGTAAAAGAAAGATGTTGAAAAGATAATGTACCTCCCGGAATACCGACTAAACCTACCACGGTGTACCTCGACAAAACCACTATCGACGGGGCCGCGCGAATCGCTTTCGCATGCGGTCGCGACCCCGCCGAGGTTACGGCCCGCCGTGTGAAACGGCAGGCCACTACACAAGAGACCTACCCAAAGGACTCACTCGAAAAATTCCCTACTGTCTCCCCCCTAGAGGGGAAACGGACTCGACACAGAGGCGCGTGTGGGAACACGCACGCCACCTCTCGGACCTGGTGCTGAACGGATGGCGGGCAGGCCCACAAAGCCCGCCACCCCCAGGTCAAACCTCAGGGTGGCTGGAGGTCATCGCGCGCCCTCCGGCGCCCGGTTCTGCGGTTGGGGAGAGGGTTTAAACGCTCCCTCTCCCGCTCCGCCGCCTCCTTGATGGAAATTACTTCCTCGCAGAAGGAGGCGACGGCGTTCCACGACCTCTCACTCCGGACCATAGACTGAAATACGGCCGGGAGCGAGAGGGCAACCAATCCGACTGCCGCGATCAACTCACGGCGCTGCGATGCCCAGGCGGGGCAAACCGCCAAAGTGTGCAGCGCCGTGTCCTCAACAACGTCGCGGCAGTCGCCGCAGTGGTGACAACCGGGCGTCTCTTGCCAGCGTATACAACACAGGAACCGGCCAAAACAACCGTGGCCAGTCAGAACCTGTGTCAGCTGGAAGGTGAGGGCGCCATGCCGCCTCTCCAGCCACTCCTGAAACACGGGACTTACCGCCACGATCGTGGCGTGCCCGGCACTGAGGTGCACAAGTCGCTCCTTCCAATTCGCCACTAGGACCTGGCGGAGCTCGGACCTCGCCGCCTTGATAGCGGGAGAATCCGGTCCTTCGTCCCGAGCTAGCGCCTCCTGGCGCCAACGATAGAGCGATGCCAGGAGCGCCGCTTCCAGGTCCCATAGCATTGATCCGGCGAGGAGGCTCGCAGCCTCGAACGAGATCGTGCGGTATCCCCTAATCAACCTGACGGCAATGGCGCGCTGTGGAGCACGAAGCACCGAGATGTTGCGAGCCGTCAGGTTGTCCGCCCAAATTGGGGCCCCATATAGGGCCATGGACCGCACGACCCCCTCGTAGAGCCTCCGGCAGGAGGTGTTTGGCCCCCCAAGGTTGGGCAGTAGGCGTGAGAGCGCGCCTGGAGCGCCCCGAAGAATAGGGGCCAAACGACGAAAATAGGCTGTCGAGCAAGAGACCTAAATACTTTAGGGTTGACTCGATGCCGATGCGGACCCCTCCTAGCATAATATGGGCCCCTGGAGGTGGCCGTTTCCGAGGGCCGTGGAAACAAACGGCCTCGGACTTGGACAGAGCCACCTCGAGGCCCAACCGCCGGATACGACCAACGACTTGTGCGACCCCAGCGGTCGCCAGTATGGCCGCCGCCCGGTGCGACTTACCCCTCGCCGTGACAAGCGTGTCGTCGGCGTCACAAATGACGCCGACGCCACGGAGGAGCGCACCTCGCAGCACCCAGTCGTAACCGATGTTTCACAGGAGCGGACCCAGAACCGATCCCTGTGGAACACCGCACGACATCTCTCGCCGACTCCAACCGTCGTGACCCGCGTAGACGACTGGGCTCTCTGAAAGATATGCCCCGACTATATTACTTATATATATTAGATATTGGTGCCAATTCTGTTGTCACAAAATTCTCTTATCTTAGCTAAAAATCTCTAAAATTTAGTTTAGTCCTGTCAAACGACATTTCGTATTCTGAAATCGCTAAAAGTGACAAGACTAAAATAAATTTTAGAGATTTTTAGCTAAGATAAGAGAATTTTGTGACAACAGAATTGGCACCATTTTGTCATTTTAATTTAGTTTACATAGATATTTATTTCATATTCTAACATATGTTTGAGTTTTTATTACAAAAAATTGTTTTCTTTAGTTCCTTTGTAGTTTTTATGAGTGTGTAATTTTTTGTTGAAAATTTAGAGTGATTTGTTTCCGGTTTAGTAAAATATAAAAAAAATAAGATGGCATAAATGATTTATTTTCAATATGTTATAATATAGTCTTATTAAAATAACGAGTTCTCTTATAAATCAAGTTTTATGACTAATTTTGTAAACGGTTAAGTAATACCATGCCACATACTTCTTGTTAAATTTTTCACCACACTCACGTGGGGTTAACCTACTCCTTTCCTGTATAAGGGTGATACTTTGCAGAGAATGTCTGTAGATCCTTATACTGCTCTTACAGCCATCACGTTATCTATTCGATTATAAATAAGCATAGCTTACAATGTGCAAGTGTACAGCATCATCCTGCACAAAATCGCCACGAAACATTTTATTGTGTCAGAATAATAATTATTTTACCGTTTATTGATTGTCGCTTCGTTTACAAGCAAAACTCAGAAATGCACATCGGGATTAAAATAACAAATAGAATGTTTCTTATCCTGATGTGCCTGTCTGTGGTTTATATAGATTTGCTCAGCTGATTTTTTTTTACAGCTAGCACGTGTGTATCTGCTGCAAAAAGTGAGTCACTAGCACAGATTTGTTTGGTCACTATTCCGAATTAATTAATAATTTAGATAAACGCACACTATATGTATGTCTGTGCCATTTAAACGTATGTTCTGTACCTGTGCTATGACATGGACAGAACTTTTGGATTCAAAGGCATGTAACCTTATACATATGTGTTTTGATTATTGTTTAAACGCTGCTTCTTGGTAAATTCTACGGGATTCAGCAAACGTGAAAAGGTTAAGAATCTGGCACAAATATCAGCTACCTATGTAATTTTTATTTTATATTTCTTTAGGTCAGAGAATATTTCCAGACGATCACCATATGTCACGAGTCATGAATTGAATTGTCATTTTGACATCAAAAAGGTTCTTTTATCAATACATTAGTTTAATAATGTAAATTTGTTTGAAATACTATTATAATTTGGTAAAAATGTGCTAAATATTAGATGAATATTTAATTATTCTTCCATTTGTTAATGTTGTTCTAGAGATTAGTAATATAAAAATCCAATGCTCTTTCACTGAGAAAAAAATTAATACTTATAATATAATAATTGTCATTGTTTTACACGATGACATCCAAAAAACCTTTTGTTTTGCCGAATACACAGGCCATCTCTGTAATGACTGTAATCAGTAGAACGTAAATATTTGACGAAAACAGTCAAGAAAATATAAATATGTTTAAAATAGTAATTGGTGCTCTATGTTTAACATCAGTGCTCGCTACATATCAGAATAGTAGTGCAATAAGTAAAAGAAACTTTCTTTTTAAAACGTAAGTTTTACTTAATAATTACGATACCGATATTAATTGTTATTTTGCCAGTACAAAACAATATTAATTACTTGGGTATATACGTAATTGCTTTAATATTAGATATGTTTGTCATCGACTTTTTTACAATGTAGTAGAAATATATAAGGGTTTTCATGTAGATAAGTTACGACGGGCTATTGATACGATTCTATTGGGGAATCCCCAGTCTGACAGCACTGGGATATATAAATAAGCTTTGGGTTCTGAGGAATCGCCTACTGTGCAGCCCAGGGTAATTCATGAGAATTTAATTAAATAGAAATGTTATGTAAATTTTTTAGTAGTGGCTTTGTGATTAAAGTGGCATTAATATTAGAAACTGTCTTGGTATCGGAGCCGTGGTGTATGTGACTGCTGTGCATGAGATCTCATGTTTGATTCCCGGGTCAGACAGTGCTAATATTTTCTGACTCCCTGTGAAATTCTCATATCATGGAGCCTGGAACTTAGCCTAGTTATTGGCATTGATCACAAATCCAATGCTTCATACTCATGTATAGCTGGTCATGTCATACAAAAACATAGTAGATATGCTTTTAGCACAAAGTATAAAACATTGTCTCCATGCTGACCGCATCACTCTTTCATCTGAATTTCTGAGATGATAAGAAAAAGCAATTGTTTGGCTACAGTCTTTGGCTACAGCTTAGGCTGCACAGTGTAATGGTTTAAATGGCCGCTTCATCATTACCATTGTGCTGCTGCTTGTTGTTGGTTCGATCCCAATGAATATGGAACAAAATTTGTGTGATCCACATATAGTTGTTCTGATACTGGATTTCATTGTGTTTAAATGTTTGTAAAGTCTATCACAACAGGAAATTGATTAACAGAGTGCAGTTACCATGACCGTGCTGGGATGTTCTTAATTGTAGTGGTCATTGTAGTATAATTTTGTATTAATTTTCCTGTATTCCACTATAGGTAGTTATAAAAGCTATACATAAGCACCCATGGGTCTACATATCTCAAATAAGAATGTAGTCTGATATCCTAACTAATATTTTAAATGGGAGTGTGAGTTTGTTTGTTACAAATTCACTCCTAAACTACTCGACCCATCATCATGAAATCTCACATACACAATTTCAGGGGAACAGAAATGGACATAGGGTACTAATACAAACTACACTAAGCTACATTTATGCTAGGAAAGCTGCGGACAAAATCTAGTAATGTGATGTATATATTATAATGTAGTTAAGTAATAATATAATATTCTACAACACCATCTAGCCCACACTAAGCAGAGCTTGTACTATGTGTACTAGACAATGGATAAACATACATATATACTTTTTTTGTAAATACATACATATTATACATAGAAACATCCAGACCGAGACAAACATCCATGTTCATGCATACAAATGTTTGACTTGTGCGGGAATCGAACCCGCGACCTCAGGCGTGGCAGTCGGTTACACTAACCACTACGCCATTGAGGCTGAGGATTGACTATCAATTTCCTCTTACTATGATTGTTGGATTATTACTTGAATGACGTTTTCCATGCACTCTTATTGGTGTAAGGTAATGGTTACCTTATTGTAAATATAGTTTACAATTTATTTATTTATTTAAGTTGTAAGTAGTAATAATGAACATAATATATAACCCGGACAGTAATCCTAAGGAAGTGTACACAACATGTATATGTATATTAAAGCAGATTACTTGTGCAAAACAAAAACCATTATTAAAATCTTAAATTCGTTAGCGTAGGATATAAGTGGATAATTGTAAGTACATAGGTTTTTACTTGATAACTGTAATTTTACATTATAATTAGACATGGAAATTTTCGGTACTAAATACTCCTGATATAATCTTTTTATATCTATGGAATTTTATGTCAAAAATTTCGACCTCTTTATACGTGCTACTGTTATTATATGTTCTGTAATATACAAATAGGTATATAAACAGTTTAATTAATCAATAAGCAGAAAACTAGAAACAATTAATATAAATATGTACTTATTATAAACTAGCATTTGCCGGCAGCTTCACTATGGCACACAACTCTTTTCGAGATAAAAGGTACCGTACCTCTACCTTTTTCATCCAGAAAAAATACTGTTACTAAACTAACCTACAAAGCCTACACTAACGCGGGCGAAGCCGCGGCCAAAACCTAGTGTAATATATAGCAACAGATCATATTATTCTATTTGGAGGTAATATAATGAACCGAGATGGGTGTAAAAACCCGGGATTCAACCTCTTTATCTTCATGTGACTTTTTTTCTTCATCATTTTTTTGTAATTATCCACTGCTGGGCAAAAGCCTCTCCCTTCGACTTCCAAATCACTTTGTTGGTGGATATCCCCTGACCTTATGACCTTGCGACCCCTATATCTCGGGGGTCTTTTGATCCACAGTGCCCATATTCAAACTCGACCGAGGGATGACCCCAAGGTGTGTGCACACCAAGTTACATGTCAATCCGTCCAGTAGTTCTGGCGCTATGCCTGTCACTAACAAACTGTCACTTACAGACGGACACACAGACTCACATAGTGTTTTCATTAACCTCTTCGAAGAAGACTCAGAGGTTAATAAAGTTAGTATTAAGACTAGCATGTGAAAATCTATATTTGCCTGTCCCTCTGGGAAATTGGCAAGAATGTTTGTAGGTATGAAAGCTAATTATGCTAATTAAAGTAATCAATGAATGTTGAGTCAATTATGACTAACCAGTTAAAAATATATAAATTAATAATCTCTATATTACTTTCACTTACCTCAACTACTTTCTAAAACCATTTTCATTGCAGGCCCGAAAATGCGACGGCTCATTGCAAAATGTATATCTTTGTCTCTTTCTTGCATGTGCAATATCTTAAGGGACCCTGGTATTAAAGATACTCTAAGGAGTGCAGTGCCTACAAGCATGGTAGTCAATAATTGACAGATTAGACCGAGACTTAAGGTTTAAATTATACAGAAGCGTCATAATGCGCGGCAGCAGAGGCATGGTGTCGCTTTAAAATTGTTCCGTTCTAACTTCCTAACTAATATTATAAATGGGCATGTGGGTTTGTTTGTTTGTTTGTTCCGTTTTCACGGTGTAACAACTCGACTGATTGTCATGAAATTTCTCATACACGGTGTCAGGGAAACAGAAAAATAATAATAAATAATATTCTATCACATACACACAACACCATCTAGCCCAAACTAAGCAGAGCTTGTATTATGGGTAGGCAATGGATAAACATACATATACAACATGTAACATAATAAACGCACATTCTGAAAGTAGTTTGTTCAAAATCGGCTACTGAATCAATACCAGCAATTTTTAATATAGGTAATTTTTATCCCTAAAATAATTAAAACGAATTAAATTATAGTCACCCATTTATTAACAGCTGAAATAAACGAAAATGTATCATATTTCAAGGCAATAAGGTTTTTGATCCGATGAAGGCAATAATGTTAGATTTATTGTAATATATCCATACTATCCGCGCACAGTAAGGAGAACTAATTCGTTAAATTAAAATATTTAAGTACATAAAAGTATCATTTTAAAGATTATATTATTATTACGATTTAATAATCTAATTGGGGTGTTTGAGATTGTGCGTTATATCTGTGACATGTTGTATATACTTTTTTTTTGTAAATACTTAAATATTATACATAGAAACACCCAGACCAAGACAAACATCCATGTCCATGCATACAAATGTTATACTTGTGCGGGAATCGAACCCTCGATCTCGGGCGTGGCAGTCCGTTACACTAACCACTACGCCATCGAGGCCGCCAAATCATCCAAAATAATGTATTATTAACCACTTTATATTGCTGGCCCTTAGAATCTATCTCGAGACCTCATGCATAACAGTCACATTTAATCAGTATGCCTCCGAGGCGAAAATAATAATGTAATAAAAGAAAATCAAAAGAAATAGTAATGTAATAATTCAATTATTTTTCCAGGTATAAATATGACACTCTTATCAGTGTGTTTGTCAACAGCACGACTGAGCATGTTATGGAGTTCGCTGAGGTAATTCTACATTTGTATATCAGGTCTATAAGGTCCTATAAGGTCCTGTAAGGTCCTCCAGACTGAATTAAGGTCAAGGCAGTCATTTTCAACGGAGATTAGCCATCTGCGCGGGAGATATTATAGCACATAAGTGTGTATGCCCTCTCTCATGTACTCTCTGTTACCTAACTCCCATGGTCCGTTGGTACGCCAATCCGACACGACCGGAGAGTTTACGTATTTTTCGAGGCAGGGAGGTGTGCAACACTGCCGACTTCCTAAATCCGAGACCACTATTAATAATACTACTATTGAGAATTTCTCGACAGAAAAGCCAATATCTGACTGCAGGCACGTCCCGGGATTCGAACCCAGGACCTCTTATCTTATCTTGTGTGGGGGCCAGTCAGTACAAACCGACGACATTTTGATCCAGTGGGATCTTTTGTGTTTGACTCCACCAATAACGACTGCCATAGATGTTCATGGCAACCCGGACCGACGACTTAACGTGCTCTCCGAGGCACGGAGCAGGCGATAATTGTCAATCAATACGCACATAATTTCGAAAAGCCATATAACTTCCGAAAGTCAGATGTGCGTGACGTGGGTTCGAACCCGAGATCCTCTGCATTGCAGTCTGTTGGTCTCCCCACTGAGCTATCACTGCTCTTAACCCAGGACCTCAAGCACAGCAGTCGCGTTCACTACTGCTACCCCACCGAGCCAATCGAATATACTTATACATTAGTGATGAAACATGATTGTGTTCGATCTCACATGATTGCGTATCCGTATATGCATTTACAATACATGCGAATCCGAATTATTGCTTTTTAAATACGGCGTCTAAATATAGTCAATGAAAATGCGTCAATGTATTGATAAAAAAACAATTAATATATAATTAGCCGTATGACGAACGTAAACGACGTACGTAATATGAGGCCTGTATTAAACTGTCCCTCTGCTGGGCACAGGCCTTCTCAGTGTGAGAAGGGTTAGACCAGTGGTCGGTAAACCGCGGCTCGCGAGCCGCATGCGGCTCTTTGACTCCTCGGCCGCGGCTCTTCCACGAAATGCTTAGTGTAGGCACTGAATTTTACTTATTATCTTGCCAAAGTATGATACGATATTTTATTTAATCTACCGTTAGTTGAACTAAGAATTATTTGCCAAACGCACGCTAGAGAGTGTACTTTTAATCCAAATTTTCCCATAATAACGTTAACGTTAACTGCTAAAGCAAAACTTAAGTTAATAAAATGGCTCTTTGAATAGATACCATTTGTGGATTGTCTATATTTGGCTTTTTTGAACAAGGTTGCTTACCACTGGGTTAGCCTATAGTCCACCACGCTGACCTAGTGCGGATTGGCAGACTACACAAATCTTCTAGAACGTTACGGAGAACTCTCAGACATGCAGGTTTCCTCACGATGTTTTTCTTTGCCGTTAAAGCGAGCGATAAGTGATTATTAATACGTATATAATTTCGAAAAGTTAAAGATGTGCGTCCTTGGATCGGGCTTGAGACCTCTGCGTGGAAGTCCAACGGTCTCCCACTAGGCTCTCGCTTTTATTATATGCTACTGTTTATGTAATATTCATACTGCTCTCTGTTTTATTAAGAGTGCGATATGTAGGACAACGTATGCAGTTAACGGCAATACGTTGTCTTATAAAATTAGTAAGTTAGTTAATAGTATCTGTGTAATGTATGTGGTAAACCACGTGCTATTCCTTCTATCCTCAGGACTCGTCGGAGTGTCAGAGGTATCCCACACGTGTCCACGTGTCAACTAACGAGACGCTTAGCGTCGATAATCCACTTTTCGTGACGGTGACACAGCAGAAAGGTAAGTATAAATAAACCACCAGGTTTTATAAACACAACATACAACTGAAGGCCTACCATGAAACATTAAGACCGACCGACCGCCGAGCGAAATGTGCCAAAACAGGCGGTCACAGTTAAGTTGATAAAATCAACACTTTTGTTTAATACAAATATAAAATATACATTTACCATAACAATGAACGTGTTTACAATTACCCCGTAAAAAACTTAAAATAATTAATATTTTCGCTTACAAAATTAAGTAAATTTGCACGAGAAATGCAAAAACGTAAGCTCGTGTTACGTTATTTTTAGATTATAACAGTAGATACTATCCTATTTTACAGCTTAAACGAAACATAAATACTTATATTACAATTTGTCCGTCACAAATATTTAAGTTATTAGTTGACAATAAAGAAACCTACATATTTATTAAAAAGTACTTGAAATCCTACATACCTACAATTTTACTATGGCGGCCGCGCGCCGATTTTAATATCGAGCTCTGTCATTCAGTCCAACTGCGTCTTACGCTCGGCGCAGTCTTAATGCCAAAGTTACTGGCTAGTTGTTCGTACAGTGAAACACATTTATTTCGTAAATATATTTTGCCTGCGGCTTTGCTCGCTTAAATGTAAGTTAGGTTAGTAACAGTACTATTTCCTGGATAAAAGGTACCGTATGTCCATTTATGTTTCCTTGACAAACGTGTTTGCGAAATCTCATGATGATCGGTCGAGTAGTTAAGGCGTGAAAGTGTAATAAGCAAACAAACTCACATACGCATTTATAATATTAGTTAGGTTTTGTCATTCGGTACGTAATCTATTAATTATCCTGAAACCTTTCATGAATTACGCCAAAAAACGGAGTAATGTCATTTTTGAAAGAAATAAATCGGATGAAACTCCATTGGAAGTATATTTCGTTCCCGAAGGTTCAGATAGAAATTTTCATGGCTCACTATCACTAGCGACGATTCATAGGACTTCGCGGTGCCGAGTCCCTCCAATGGCATTATCGGTAGGTCTGAGCACCCATAATATTTTCTAAGATCCTAATTACTAGATACTAAGTTTATGAAAAGAGGCAAAAGGTTATATTCGTTAGTTTTTATACAGGGTGTCTCAGAAGTCGACGTCAAGCCGGAATCAGGTAACAGGCTAAGTTATAATAACTATCAGAAAATATTAAAAAAACTTAGACACGTATTTAAAAACTATAGAAATTTAAAAATATCAAAAATATCTACACCTGTGACGGTCTTTTCACTCCTGTTACTACAGATATTTACTTCGTGAAGTTTTTTTTTGTTATTTAATCTCGAGTAATGCTTCTTTAAGCTCTCGATTTATTTCGATTATTCGAGATTATATAACAAAAATAAACTAAAAAAATAAATTTCTGTAGTAACAGGAGTGAAAAGACCCTCACAGGGTGTAGATATTTCTGTTTCTTTTTTAATGTCTATAATTTCTTTCTGGGACATTCTGTATATTAACTATACTAATACTAACTAATATTATAAGTGCGAATGTAAGTTTGTTTGTTCGTTTGTTACGCTTTCACGCCTTAACAACTCGACCAATCCACATGACATTTTGTATATACATTGTCAGTGGTTCAGAAAAGGACATAGAAGGATACCTTTCATAAAGAAGAATTCTTTTGTTCCCGGGGGATAATTTATTGACAAAACCTATCTTAACGCGGGCCTAATCTAGTATATTATATTAAAGCCAATGGCGTAGCGTAGTGGGGGCGGCAAAGACGTCCCGCCCCGGGCGGCACTTTTAGAGGGCGGCAAAATTTCACAATAATAATAATATCTTGTAAATATTTGAACCATTTAATGACGAACGAAAGAAATGAGTAGATCTACAATACACAATAATGACTGTTCTTGCCGAAAAGTTATTTAGAATTACATACTTTATATTATAATCTTTTAAATTGAAATATTTACCTAAAAAGGAGGGCGACAACATTTGCTGACACCTACGCTATGCCACTCATTAAAGCTTTCCCAATATTTTTATGAAGTCGACGCCCTTTTGCACTTGATGGTAAGCTGCAACCGTCTCTCAAGGACATAGCTGTGTTTTCTCCACATCTCAGAATTACTTCGAAGTAATACACAGTCCGCCCAAGACCACAATATGTAAAGCAATCGTATTTACTACCGTTGCGCCACTAAGACAGTCGGATCAGAATACTGTATTTGTAAACTTAAATAGCTTGCAATAGTGTGAGATGATTAACGAATTATGATAAAGATGACATTATGGATTGTATCATTAAGCTTTGCCATGTGGCGTAAAATTATTTGAATATTTATCATGCAGATTACACATTACACTATACGTTATCTGTGTACGTGTTCAATATATAAATATATGATTTACATACAGTAAAATTAAAATTCCATAGTATGTTTCGGTAATTACTTAGGTAATTACTAGGTATTCATAGTAAAAAAATAAGAAAGCAAGATATATTTTTCTTTTAGGTCGCAAAGTAACACTTATGATCGTCTAGTTACACTAAAATATACTATGAATTTACATTAAAAGGGGCGTAGAACAAATTAGAAGATCGGAAAAGAAACACAAGGACAGTCTTTTAAATCGCCAAAGGAGGATGGGCAAAAATGTATGGACGCATACCCAGCGACCAATAACGACCAGACATATGTCGTTGAAAAGATCTTTTCGTGAGTATCATTTGTTATTATGGGGGTCAGACTCAAATCTCAGTGTGAAAAAGTTATAGCTAAAATAAATACTGAAACTCGATACAAATCATTTATTAAACAATAACATTTGTATTTAAACAGAAATGACCATGGTCATCCACAATCACATAATTTAAAATCGCTGCTGGAGGATTGAAATGTTCATGTCTTGCAAAACCAATATACCATATTATTGAAGTAATGTGTGCACAGCTGTCTATCGTTTGTCGCCCAGTTAAACGATTTATCTTTCTATGTATGTTTTTAATATTAATTCTGCATCAATGTTATCCTGAATGGGTTTGCGGAAAGCATTTATTAGAGCACCCGCTATTTTGAAATCTATTATTGCGTTAGATAGTGTAGAATTGAAGTAATCCTGACGCAATAACTTAAAATCTCTTTTAAATCTACCGTTGATTATTTCAATTACCCATCGACATATGGTAACCAATCTTGATTTATTGGCTTGTTCCGTAGTTAATTGTGTTTCATTTCTTTGCTACGAGGGCTTTCTCTTGTTATATGGTCCAAACCCAAATGACGATCAACGAAATCTGCTGATAAGCAGTCTTTCACAATTTTTAGCTTTCTTCCGATACTTCTTCGGGACATATGCAATAGACTAGCTAGTCTATCGTTCGTACGCAGTTTTGTTAAGTAAATGCCTAGAGCCAGTCTTGGTTTTATCATCAAACTTGAGGCTTCTTGAATTATTAATTGAAACTGATGCCTGTCCAAAAATGCATGTCTTCCTCTGTTATGGCACGTTCCGTTTCGAAGTCCAAAAATCTGTTTTTCGAGGCTCTTGTAATATTTCACAAACGTCCGTGAATTGGTCACTGTCAAAATCATGTGTCACATTACAAAAAGCTTCTAATTCATTCCAAGCATTAGCCTGTAGATGCTCTAGACAGACATAAACTTTTGGTGGTATATATAGTTTGTATTCAATTAGAAAATACATCTTTACTGTATCTGGTACGCGATGATTTAGATTGTTCATACAGTTATTAAAAACGCAGTGTCTGATAGTGTTCGGTGCTCTCATGTAAGCTGGAACTTAAATAACTGCCATATTTCTTTCGAGTTCAGCATTATTTTGTTCTGCAACGTTTACTTGTTCTGCAACATTTACTTGTTCTTGATCTGCAACGTTTACTTGAACCGGTAATCCAAGTGCATTTACAGTTCTTTGCCAGCATCGATGGCATAGGTAACGTGTATTATTGAATACAACCTGAAAAGACATAGGCAATCACTTATAATAATTATAACAACCGAGTATTGACAATAAATAAAATTGACGTTATTATTAAAATGAAAAAATAATGCATGTTTCCCACTTTGAATCTAACATTGGATTATTTAGTTAGTTATTATAGTAGATACGTTACAATAGCTACGTTATATACAAACGTTAAAGCAGTTGACATGGTCCAATTCAATTTAGCATTTTGATGCACATAAGCTGCAAAATCTGTTT
Source organism: Catocala nupta (assembly GCA_963675205.1). Classification (NCBI taxonomy): domain Eukaryota; kingdom Metazoa; phylum Arthropoda; class Insecta; order Lepidoptera; family Erebidae; genus Catocala; species Catocala nupta. The sequence continues at coordinate 9,831,370 of OY776105.1, forward strand.
GGTCACGGGCAAGATTGCCAGTTAAAACGTGCCGCTGATATCTTCTATTATTCCTCTTCGGCACATAACACAGTTGTTTGGACGTTCTTCCATCGGCAAGATCACACAGTCTGAAAAACTAGCATAGGTCAAACAAATAACAAATAATAAAATAAAAATCTTCTATTATTCCTCTTCGGCACATAACACATTTGTTTGAACGTTCTTTCATCGGCAAGATTACACCAAAAACTAGCATAGGTCAAACAAGTAACATATAACAAGTCCGGTAGGAAAGCAAAGTTGAAGTTGACGCGGAGAGATAATAAAAACACAAGAATAAAGTTCTCACAAAACGAACGTAAGCTGTCGACTGCGGGCACAAAGCGCGGGCGCATGGAGTGTGAGACAGCGGCGGTAACAAAAAAAACAGTTATGTTCGCGTACGCGCAGGTAGAAACCTCAATAAATAATATAATTCCAAAGAAAAGTTGTGAAAAAAAAATGGAGAAAAAGAAGATGGTGGTGTTTGACCATTCATCGTAATAGAACCAAGTAAGTAGTCACAAGAAATATATAATACTGTTACGTGCAGGGTTAAATAAAAATAAAATAATAAATAAAATAAAATAAAAAATAAAGGTCCTCACAAGGGACGAATGGAGACGAGGTCTACGATCCCCTGACAAGGGTTGTCTCATCTGGTACACCGATGGTTCCAAAATGGAAACAGGATCAGGCGCTGGTATAAGCATGGGCAAATATGCAACGGTCTTCCAGGCGGAAACCTATGCTATAATTGCCTGTGCGCAGGAGAATATTAACAACAATGTCACTGACAACATTGTTTATATTCTCAGTGACAGTCAAGCTGCTCTTAAGGCTCTGAACTCCTGTAGGGTGGACTCAGCACTGGTCCTGAACTGTGTTAAAGCCCGTAACAAACTTGGCAGGAAAAACACAGTCAGGCTGGTGTGGGTTCCGGGGCATGCAGGGGTGCAGGGTAATGAGGAGGCTGATGTATTAGCCAAAAAGGGCTCGGAGCAACTATTTGTGGGCCCCGAGCCATTCGTAGGTCTCTCTGAGAGTACCGTCAAGGCAGCTTTGAATGCACATGGCAATGATAAACACAGGCTGGAGTGGATGGCCCTTAGGGGTCTGGAACACTCCAAGAAATTCATTGCAAACAGAGCCACGGGCTTTACCCGGAAGTTCTGCGGGTACAATAAGGGCCAAATACGCCTACTCACAGGAGCGTTTACTGGTCATTTTGGCACCAACGACTTCCTGTGCAGATTGAGATTGTCAAACAATTCGATCTGCAGAGCCTGTGGTGAACAGGACGAGTCCATATCACACCTACTGTGTGAATGTGACGCGTTGGCCGGACTAAGGATGGGTCTGATGGGATTGGCATATCCGAACCCTGAAGACTTCAGGCTTCTCCCTCTGAAGTGTACGCTGCGACTGATGCAGTACATTCATAGGGAGATAGCTCAGGGATAAACCTCGGGGCCGACACAAAAGATCCCACTGGGTCGAAGTGCCGCCTGTCTACAATGACTGGCCCCCGGATCAAGATAAGATAAGATAAGATACGTGCTGGGTTCGACGGAAAAGAATATAAAACAATATTACCGACTAAAACGTTTTATTCTATCACACAATTAAATTTAAAACACTACAAACACTATACTACACTTTTCCACTGTAACTGCTTCAAACTGCGTAGTATTTTCGCTTCCGTTCGCTTCGATGAACACTTGATCGCTTACGATAGTAAACTGACTCGGCGGTGCGCGTGCGCTCTATTTATACGCGGGTAAAGCGCTTCTGGAGTTTTCCAGAAAACGTCACACACGGCACGCAGCAGCGCGATGATTCGAGAATGTGCCAGCGCTCTCTCCACTGAACTCGTACCGACAAATGCGTAGTTCCGTAAGATGTCAATAGATGGTGCTGTAATAAATTATTATTAGAAACCGCCGACTCTTCCCCACAGTGCCGACAGAGGGCACTAGCTGTAACAATACAATTACCCTTAGGCGGGCTTGTTCTGGTTAGCTGTATCTTATGCGCATGTGAGAAATGAATACCAAGGTAATTGTTTTTGTATTTGTAATAAACAACTTCTCACATTTTAGTAAATGCTCTAAGTAACGACAACAATACGTCAGTATACAACAATAAAAGTAATTTTTAAGTTGTCCAAATGAATACCAACTGCACCTGTGTACATTCTTCTGTTTGTTGTTTTATTGCTATTTATTATTACGCAACGCTTCACTATCCGACGGCGAATGAATGATCGGCGATCGTGAGGGCACCTCCACGGAACCACCCGGTGATTCCCTTTGATGCGTGTCCGAAAAACCGACAATTCACGGGTCGCAGACGATTATAGACGATGATCGGCGAGTACAGCCGAGTATGCCCTCTACACGATCGTGCTCGCGCGTAATCGTCTGTAATCGCCGAGTATGTAGAGGAGCCACAGATAAATACGAAAAATCAAAAAGCAACAAAATGAACCGTTTTTGTAATATGGATTTTTTAAATTTATTTTCTCTATATCTTTTTTCACACAGCGATTTGAGTCTGACCCTCATAATAACAAATGATACTCACGAAAAGATCTTTACAACGACTGTATTCGAATATCATTCGAATGAAAAAGATATATGGCTAATTAATATTATGAGGTCACATGTTTATCCGACTTCGAACGGGTTGAGCATAGTATGCCATATGCCACAAGTAAAATATATTTTGCAATAGGTGCAGTGGTACAGCAAGTTTGCATCTTTACGAATACGAAATAAAATATTATTATAATTCCATATTCGTAAAAAATAATTTCGATACAGCCGCAGACACTAAGCGATATAACTTTAAAAATAAATCGTATAAAAGATTATAGTTATATGTTATTTATACATGTTAGGTATTAAAATATATTATCTATTCTCGAAATATAAATGGATATATAAAATGTCTTTTGCATTTTGTACAGAAACCACGAAATTAGACGTAGAATATCATTTCATAACCCAAGCCCTAATATATGTATACCTATATACCTATACTGCCGCCGTGGTGCAGCGATAGTGAATGCGACTGCTAGGCATGAGGTCTCGAATCCCGGGTCCCGCCAACAAAAAGTTATTGGGTTTTTCAATGAAGAAATCTCAATAGCAGCCCGAAGTTAGGAAGTTGACGGTGTAAGACACCCCCGTGGCTCGGAAAGCACGTAAAGTCAGTGGTCTTGCGCCTAACCTCTCTCCGGTCGTGTCGGATTACCGCCATATCGGATCATGAGAATTAGGGAACAGAGAGTGTACTTGTGTTTGCGCACACACTTGTGCACTATAATATCTCCTGCATAGTTGGCCAGTCTCCGTTAAGACTGGTCGCCGTGGCCGAAATTCGGTCTGGAGAATATTATTATATACCTATAATAAGTGTTTGTTTCACAGGCGTGTCATCTTGGGAGCTGCCACAGCTGATTCAGACGCACAAATGGGCGCTGCTCTTTACAGACATGGCGCGGACTCTGTGTCCACACGACGCTGGACCTGGTATGTTTTATCACTAAGTACTTATAATTCAAAACTGCCTAGCCGATCGATTTTTGTGAAAAACCGATGAGGTCAAGAAAGTGGTCTACAAGTTTTCACAAAAGTTTCAGTGAGATCTAATAAATAAATATCGCTAAGGTTGACTTTTCTAACGGAGTGTAAGATATCTTAGACAAGGAGGTGGGTTGTTGTTAGCTGTGATAATTCAAACTTGCAAGCAAAAACCATTATTTCAGAATTCTTGTCTGTTTGTACGCAGAATTCTTGTCTGTTTGTATGTCTGTACGCAGAATTCTTGTCTGTTTGTATGTTTGTACGCAGAATTCTAGTCTGTTTGTATGTGTGTACGCAGAATTCTTCTCTGTCTGTATATTTGTAACGCGCATCACGCTAAAACTATTGCATGAAATTAAATGCGGTTTTCATAGTAAGCACGGTCAAGCAACTGTCCATCACACTGTCCCAGTGCATGTTGGCAAACTTCATATATTTTCGAGAACATTATGGAGAACTCTTAGGCGTCGTCCTAATTGGTCACGATCGTTCGATGACATGCGTTCTTGTCGTGCGATGATTAAATAGGGGTGTCCTAATAGATCGCGCGATGTGCATCGTACGATGCCGTCGCACGATGGCACCGCGTCGCCATCAACTCAACAGCGCCATTTTGACAATGCACGGTTTTTGCTGTCGAATAATATTGCTTTGAAAATTGCAAATGACATTAAAAAAAGGAAAAGTACACATAATACACTTTATAGATCCAGAAATGAGCGCGGTGAATTTTCAACTATTATTTTGATGTACGAAATAACGAAGAAATATTTTACAATTATTTGTCCATGTCAAAAGAAACATTTGACTACATCTGCGATGGAATACGTAGCGATTGTAATCATAGAGTGACCAACTTTAAAAAACCCATTAGTTTTGAAGAAAGATTGGTATAAACGCTCAGGTAAGTTTTTAATTTTAATTATGTGTGCGTTGTAATCGGTCGCTGTACCATGACATTAAATAGTCATAACTTCTAAATGAAAAAAATGTACAATAAAAATATTGTTGGCCTTGATGGCGTAGTGGTTAGTGTAACCGACTGCCACGCCTGAGGTCGTGGGTTTGATTCCCGCACAAGTCAAATATTTGTGTGCATGAACATGGATGTTTGTCTTGGTGTTCTTATGTATAATATGTATGTATTAGAAATTAGGACATTCAAAAGAGATCGATGTATTTGATTATACGATCGAACGATCAGACCCATCGTAGGTACGATCGTTATTAAACATTGTCTGTGCTCGTGCGACGTCTTGCGAGCTACAATTAGGACACTCTTAAGAAATCTGTATGTTTGAACTCATCGCACGACGAGAACGCATCGTGTCATCGCACGAGCGTGGCCAATTAGGACGACACCTTAGACATGCAGAATTCCGTACGATGTTTTCTTTCACTGTTAAAGCGAGCGATAGGTACATAAATATTTAATACGCACATAACTTCGAACAGTTAGAGATGGTAACTAGCAGGTGGGTCTTTTGTAATATAATGGCAGCCTTAAGTGATTAAATATCGGTCATATTTTTCAGACATAAGGCAGGAGAGTCCTCCATTGATCCACGTGACTACATCCAACCCTAAGAATGTCTCCGTCAATATTACGCTGAGGAGAGTCACCGACTTCTATGTAGACGTCAACAAGGTCAGTATTTAACCATTCTAATATTATAAACGCGAATGTGAGTTTGTTTGAGTGACAGCGTATTATAGGACATTTATGTTTCGGGACAGTTATTTAAATTATAAACAATTATTAAACAAGTGACAGTACAGTGAAATAAACTGTTAATATAACAAGTGACAATACAGTTAATCTGATAAATAACATATTACAAACACAATACAATTAGTGTCAGTGCCCTGTGATACCTAATTAAACAATAGTGTATAAATAAGTTACCAATTCAAAACTAAAACATAATTTAGTTATAACAAGTGAACTCTTCCAACCAAACGCGTAAGCAACAACTGCACGGCGCTTAAAACCTTTCACTCGCGAACTACAACGCGCATACTTGCACCACAGACAGCGGCGCTTCCTGGAATTTTTCGACCAACGTGTCGCCCAGCTGAGCCAAATTATTATTATACGATTCTGAAGTGATACAACAAAGCTAAGTTGAACTTTTTCCTTTATCTGGTGATTATATCAAAATAATTAAAACAAATAACAGTTGAATGAAAATATTTGAATACTCGGTTCTTGATCTGGCATTATATCCAACAACTAGCGCCACTATTCCAGTACATATGTCAATGTGACGAATAGCTGCAACTTTAACACCGCTACCGGGTACAAGAGGGCGTTATAAATGATACCACAGTAGAAAACCTTAGTAATTATACTGAAATTTTACTCTTCAAGAACCGTCAGTCACAAAGTGTGATGTAAAAGGTTTAAAAAAAAATCAATACTCGGTCATTTGTATGGACTAAAGAAGAATTGTTTTTATATACGTATAAAAATGGATACCGATAATATAACAGTCAGAAACCGAAGGCGATGTCAATTACGATCACTGTCTACTGAATCAGATGATTCCCTGGAATTGTCCTCAAATGTTAAGAGCAGAAGTATGCTAGATCTATCAACTCGTCTTCCAAATGACGAAATAACTGCATTACAACATTCACTTGAGGAGTTAAAGAATCAGTTATTAATTGCCCATAATGAAATAGAGAATCTTAATATTGAAAATACTACTTTGAAACAGAAACTGGATGAACAAATGTATAAAAATGGACAACTCAAAAAAATATGCATTTCTGGTTCTAACTCAAAGAAGCAAAAGAGTAAGAAAGATCTCAATATTACAAAAGCAAACGTTTCTGCAAGAAAATTAGATTTAGATTTAGGATTTGAAACTCCCAAGTCTTCCCCTATATATCGAGCGTATGCGGAACACAAAGATAAGGACGACCATACATCATAGCATCTACCCTTATAAAAACAAGGATAAATACTAAATATGAAAAGTATCATATTACAGCCCATACAAAGCCATTTGCTTCATCTGAAACAGTTTTAAAATGCTGCAAGAATTTGAACCTAGATAAGGATGATAAGGTAGTTATAGGCGTCGGTGAAAATGACACCAATCCATATAAATTGATTATAGAATTGTCAGCAACTTTAAAAAGTCTATACAATGTTACGGTTATTGTGTTACAAATAAAATTTAATAAAACATTGAATATAAACCTGCTAAATAATAATGTCAAATTAGTATGCAATAACTTTACAAATTGTATATTCCTAAATAAGTGTAAAAATAGTTTTAACCTGTCTAAACAAATAAATTATCTTATAGACAGCGTAGACTATAACACTAAATATTTACATTTTTATAATTACAATACAATAAACGTACCAAATAAAAATACTAATTAATAATAATAATAATAATAATAATAATATTCTACTACATACACACAACACCATCTAGCCCAAACTAAGCAGAGCTTGTACTATGGGTACTAGACAATGGATAAACATACATATATACTTTTTTTTTTTGTAAATACATACATATTATACATAGAAACACCCAGACCAAGACAAACATCCGTATTCATGCACACAAATGTTTGACTTGTGCGGGAATCGAACCCGCGACCTCAGTTATATTAATATAGCACATAACCAGGTAGTTTTGACGCAGAAATCTATATTGGATTATTTTTCTAAAAAGAATAAACCTCAGACATGTACAGTATTAGACCCACCAACAACAAACAATTGTATGTTTTTTCGAAAATAACTTAAATGTCAGCAGGAAACTAACACTTTTACATCAAAATATAGCCGGCCTATTAGGAAAAACTGATATACTTAAAATTACATTGCTTGAATTAAATAACAATGGCACAGATATAGATGTATTATGTTTTAGTGAGACATTTCTTAAATCAGGTGAAGAAGCAAACCTGCATCTACAGGGTTATAAACTGGCAAATTTTTATTCAAGAGGTAAACAACGGAGAGGTGGCGTTGCTATATTATGTAAATACAACTTATGTACCAACCCAATAAAGTGGATCAAAGACTTAGCCAGTGAATTCAATTTTGAATGTTGTGGAATAGAAATACCAACATATAACTGTATAATTATATGTATTTACAGAACACCAAATTCGATAATAAATATTTTCTTGGAAAAATTGAAAAACTAATGAGCAAAATTCGTAGGAAAACTAACAAAAAAATTGTCATCTGTGGAGACTTTAATATAAATATTCTAAAAAGCTCTAAAGTTTTAAATGAATACTTGAGAATAACACAAAATTACAGATTCCATATTCATATTAAACAACCTACCAGGAAAAACGCGTGTTTAGATCAAATAATTAGTAACGTCAAACAAGCAGAAAGCAAGATACATTTCTTAGGATTATCGGACCATGAAACTGGCCATACAATTAGTATACCTGTAGAACCTACTGAAATACCAAAAAAAGCTTATTATGTACAGAAACGTGATTTTTCAGAGTCAAATATTAACAAGTTTGTTGAATGTGTAAGTTCTTTATCTTGGAAAGAAGTATATGACATGCCTAATCTAAATTTCGCGTTCAATGTTTTTCATAGTGACCTTATTCTGTTTTACAACTTATGTTTTCCATTCCGCAAAATTAAGATCAATAATAAAATAAATAATAACATATCTTGGGTAACTACTGGTATTAAAAAATCATGTATGAATAAAAGGAAGCTTAGATACTCTTACTTAAAGAATAAAACAAATGCAATTAAAATTAAATATATTAAATATAACAAAATATTAAAAAAATGTATACTTACTGCACAAAAAATTAAGAACGAAAATTATATTAAGAAATCAAATAATATATGTAGGGCATCTTGGCATATAATAAAACAGAATGATAATAAAACGGCTACTAATAGGGAAAATAATATAAAATTAATTTTACACCACAATAAAATACACACTAACTTGAATGAAATAGCTAATATTTTCAATACTCGTTTTATTGAAGTAACAAATGCAACATATCAAAAGAGAAACCCTTCACACGTGATAAAGGTAAACGACACAGATAAATTAAATTCAAGCATATTTTTAGTACCTGCCACGTGTCAAGAAATTCATAATGTTATTAACTCCCTTAATAACACCATGTCTACAGGATATGATGAATTGCCCACATTTATATTAAAACGCTGTGCAATAGCTATCACTCCCATATTATGTCACCTAGTCAATCTGTCACTAACTGATGGAACTTTCACCGACAAAATGAAAATTTCTGTTGTAAAACCTATATACAAGAAAGGGTCGAAGGAATGTGTTGATAACTATAGACCGATAACCTTAATACCCATACTTGCTAAAGTGTTTGAAAAAATCATGCATTTAAGACTCACATCTTTCTTAAACAAATTCAATATTATAAAATCTGAACAACATGGTTTTCAAAAGGGAAAATCTACCACATTAGCTGCTTTTAAACTTGTTAGTACCATAACGGAAAAAGTAGACAAGAAGGTACCGACAGTAGGAGTGTTTTTCGATATGTCCAAGGCATTTGACTATGTAGACCATAATATATTGCTCCACAAATGTAATAACTATGGTATCCGAGGAACAGCTGAAAAATGGTTGTACACTTATCTAAGTAATAGAAAACAATATGTTGAAGTAAAGGATATTAATAATAAAAATGAAGAAATATCTGTAAAGTCCTCATTAGAATATAACAGGGTTGGTGTGCCCCAAGGAAGCATTTTGGGACCGCTTCTCTTTATAATCTACATTAATGACCTACCTGATTATATAAATTACCCATGTAGTCTATTCGCTGATGATATTGCTGTAGTAATTTCACGGAATACCACGCTTAATTTTAACGAGCAGATAAACTCTACTGTTACTAAAGTAGTTGAATGGATGGAAATTAATAATTTAAAAGCAAACATAGAAAAAACAAAATATGTACAATTCTTCAACCGACACAAAATAAATAATAAATTAAATATAACCTACAATAATCACTCATTAATAGAAACTAACAATGTAATGTTTTTGGGACTAAATGTGGATAATCAATGTACATGGAATCTGCACATAGATAATATATGCACCAAGATCAACAAGTTTTCATATGCACTTTGGCGACTTACAAAAATATGTAACGTAAAGATTGCACTACAAGCGTACCACGGATATGTAGCATCAAACCTGAGATACTGCATACCTCTGTGGGGTAATTCTGTAAATATAAATAGAGTGTTCATTGCTCAGAAACAGTGCATACGCGCTATGTGTAATGCGGAACCATTGTCTTCTTGTAAACCGCTTTTTTGTAAACTCAAAATTTTAACTGTGCCCTCAATGTACATATTTGAATGCAGTGTCTTTGTTAAAAAATATCCTCAATTATATAAGTCTTTTGGCGAACACTGTAATTTCAATACCAGGTATCCCTCTAGACTAATACTTCCAAATATAAAAACGAGGTATTATAATGTGAATTGTTATCCTATGACAATAAAAATATTTAATAAGATTCCAAACAATATAAGAAATCTGCCCCTATCACTCTTCAAAGTTAGGCTGTATTCGTGGCTAGTCGAGAAATGTTTTTATAGTATTAATGAATTTTTAAAAAGTACTCATGCATAGTAATTACATTAATTTATATTGTTAATAAGAAGATAAGATATTATAATAAGTAATAAAAGGCTAGCAATACTGTTCTTGAGCTATGTAAACATTTATTTATAAGATTTTAGTATTCGCATGCCTAGAAAAGGCGAAATATGTTGTGGACATGTTCTTTTTTTCCAACAACCTTGTAACCATGTTTCGTGCGAATAAATGTTTCTTTCTTTCTTTCTTTGTCGCGCTTGCACGACTTAACTACTCGACCGATCATCATAAAATTTCGCATTTTTTTTCATCCAGATAAAAATAACCAAACACCTTTCATCCAGATAAAAATACTGTTCCGAAGGGATAGACATTTATATATCCTTTATATATATAGCCGCGGGTAAAATATAGTAATATTATAAATGCGTATGGAAGTTTGTTACGTTTTAACGCCTTAACGTGCTCTCCGAGGCACGAAGCAGGCGATAATTGTCAATCAATACGCACATAATTTCGAAAAGTCATATAACTTCGGAAAGCCAGAGGTGAGCGACGTGGGTTCGAACCCGTGACCCTCTGCATTGCAGTCCGTTGGTTTCCCCACTGAGCTATCGCTATATCGTATAATGTAATATCATCGTTACATATCTTTCTATGGTTCGATCGACAGTCGTTTCTATGTGGTGTCAGCAATTTTGGTTTCGTACTATACTCGTTGCCTACGGCGCATTGAGGTCATTGCAGTGTAAGCATTTCAACATTTCAGGTAATGTAACACATCATGTAATTAAAATAATATTATCCATTACAGTAGTAGGAAAAAAGACAATTACCGCATTAGAAATAAATACTATGTATCGCGAGAGACAAACATGCATACAACGGCCATAAAGGAAGACCTGGATAAACTATTTGAGGAACACCCAATTTTTGTACCGTGTGGGGATCGAACCCACAACACTCGATGCAAAGGCGCGGCGAGGCGCTTAAATCATATTCGAATTATATTCGATATGCAAACATAGCGCATGCACTTATTATAAAATATACATCATATTATAAAGAAGAAAGGCTTGATTTTTTGTTTGTTTGTTTGTAAGGATTTAACTCAAAAACTGATAAAACGATTTAAAAAAATCTTTGTCTATTAGAAAGCTATATCATCACTGAGTAACATAGGATATACCTACTATATATTTCTAAATATTGATGTTACTAACATAAACTAATCTACTTTTAGGCGAGCGAAGACGCAGGCAAAAGCTGTTACTTTATATATATATGTCGGAGAGTAGGTCGGCAACTCGCTTTTGACATGATGAAGCAACAAAATATATTATACTTCGTACGTATACTAATGACAGGCAAATACAAGAGAAATAAAACAATAAAGATTGACTGTGGATAATGATTTGATCCGTAACGCAGCGAGTTCATCACCCGAATGTGTCCGCCAGGGTGTGGAAACTGTCGAACATTTACATGAAAAAAAAATACTCATAGATAGTGCTGGTCTCTAAAGTAAACGGTACAAAACTCAAGTTCCTTCTAGTCGCATAGATGGCGTTAATATAAGATTTAATATTTGGTTACGAAGTGTCAAGATATGACGTGGGTCAATTTGAAGTTTCAAACTTCGACGTTGATATTATTTTTTGTTTCCTTGAATTCTGTGAATTTTATATCTATTCGATCTACTGTATCTTCCTTAAACGTTTGAACTCCCCTGCTTATTCTTGGACCCCTATTCCTGCTAATTACGATCGACACTACTTGTTTTAATGGACCTTGATTGCCTTTGCGAAATTGGATCATTGACGAAACTATTTATAAGATGCCGAGGAAATCAGCAATAAAATGTTATTTTGGATGTGCGACTGAAGGTGTAATCTTGATTTCGGTCTATATAAGAAATGTGTATAATACTAATAATGTCCTCCAGACCGATTTTATTGGCTAAGTTTTAAGTGACTACTATTCCCTAAATCGTGATAACAAGACAAGTAAATGTAAATTCATAGTATAGTTACGTTATAGTAATTTTGGCGTTCATAAGTTTTACTAGTGATTTATTTAAGTAAAGATACTTGTATTTTTATTTCGCTTTTGATTTAAAAATCTCTAGTGTAAACTGTACAGTGTTCATTTAAATTACGCTTTAATTAAGCGTAATTTAAATAATACATTGGTTTCTTGGTGAATAATGTTTTCTTTTTGTGTAAATTGGCTTTTTCATAAATTTCTTACGCTATTTCCAAGAAATTCAAAGTAAATAAGCGTAATTTAGAAGGATTTTGTAAGAATTATAAAAGCGCCATCTATCGGCTATTCTAATTACTAAACGAAAAAGCCATCTAAAGTAAACGGTACATAATTTTTAAAACTGGTTCGAGAGTGGCGTATCTATTCTCAGTATATAGTGTCTTATTTATGGTGTCCGCGCACGAGTCACCGGCGCTTATATAACGTCAATATGACACTGACAGTTATAACTGACACATTAGCTCTATAGCGACCTCATTCAAGCTTACGCTTGACGTTCCGAAACAAACCAATAGATGGCGCTTTATTCAACTCCAATTACAGAAACAAAATTACGTTCCAATGATTATTTTCTTGACGTTCCGACATATAAGTACTTTCGCTTTGGTTTTAAAATGCAAAGTAGTAAGTATGCACAACTGTATCCGAATATCATTCGAAAAGAATTATGTGAAACTACTGTATACATTATTGCAGCGAAAGCCTAGTTGGAAACCGCAGAGGTCTCGAGGACTATCCCAAGGCACGCATCTCCAACTTTTCGAAGTTATGTGTATATAGTTAACTAGATGTGCCCGCGGTTTCATCCGCGTTTATGATTACTGCGCCGACCCCGTGTGTTGTAGCGTGATGTTATAAAGCCTATAACCTTCCTCGATAAATAAGCTATCCAACAATAAAATAACTTTTCAATTCGAACCAGTAGTTTCTGAGATTAGTGCGTTTAACCAAACAAACTCTTCAGCTTTACAATATTAGTACAGATTATTGCTCACTTTAACGTTAAAGGAAGAAATTATCGCGAAGAAAACTGCATGTCTGAGAGTTCTCCATAATGTTCTAGAAGATGTGTGAATTCTGCCAACCCGCTCTGGACCAGCGTTGTGGATTATGGCTCCTTCTAACACTGAGAAGAGACCCTTGCCCAGCTATGGTATTGAATGGGTATTATTATTATATAATACTGTATGCATCTTTTGTATCTTTATGTTCAGGAGTTGGTACTGAACGTGACTCCAAGCACTCCGAAGTATTACTACTTCTCGTTCGACCAGAAACCTTGGAACATCAGCAATGGAGAACACCAGGTGCAAAGGTAAGTTCAATTTACACTCCTGATGGTTACCAGATAGTCGTCAAATTAATAGGTAATTTGTATAATGACACGTTCGGACTATCACGCAGGGGTCTCGAGCTCGATCCCAACGCTCGCTATAATAGTGCAGGAAAAACATCGTGTCTGAAAGTTCTCCATAATAAAATTATTGGGAAGGGAGGAACTCGCGACGCACCCTCGGATTGCCCGCCCCAACTATTGCTATAGAAAAAGGTTGATAATACCGAACTTCTCTGTATAGGGACAGCCATGATGTGGGGTCCGAGCGTAGTCCAACTTACAGTATTCCGCTTCGAACACAAAATATGCGTCGACACGTTATTCGCAACGAATGAGCGATGCGTAGTCTTGTGAGCCTGCTTTTATTGCCTTTCTATTCTCCCACTACCCTCTTATCTTATCTTGTATAAGGGCCATTCAGTACAGATCGGCGACACTTCGACCCAGTGGGACTGCCATAGATGTTCATGACAGTCGGGACCGATGGCTTAACGTGCTCTCCGAAGCACGGAGCAGGCGATAATTGTCAATCAATACGCACATAATTTCGAAAAGTCATATAACTTCTGAAAGTCGGATATGCGCGACGTAGGTTCGAACCCGAGACCCTCTCCATTGCAGTCTGTTGGTCTCCCCACTGAGCTATTGGTGCTCCTCCCACTACCCTCCCTATCGCTCGAATGATGAAAATGTCAATTATTTCATAATATTTTCGAAGACGTTGCATGTCTGCCAACCCGCACTGGGCCAGCGCGAAGGACATCTCATAATGAGAAGAGATCCGTGCCCAGCCAGTGGGACAATTTAATACAGAGCTGATGTTTCTTTTTTATGAAAATTGTTTGTCATGTACCCTATTGTCCCGTGTGGGATTCAAATCCACGACACTCTTAACGCTGTAAGTGGCACGATGACCTCTTGCCTGCTACACCATCCGTGCGTGATATTACGTTGTGCTTCGTTCCAGATTAAACTACACGATACCCAAGAGTGTGATCCTGATGATCGACTCTGTTGACGACATATGTGCCACCGTCTCCATACAGAACAACTCGGTACGTGAAGATCCTAATTATTTTTCTTAATCTAAGTCAAAATTTATTTATTTATTGAGGTCACAAAGTAGGACTTATCGTCAAAAGTTACTGAAGCTACATTAGGTTAGTTGCTAGGTTCAGTAAAGGATTGAACCTATGAGAAGATATCTGCGCTGATTTCAGCATGTATGGGCCGGCTCGACCGGCGAAGGACTACCCTCTCACAGAATATCGACCTGAAATAGCAGTATTCCTACTGTTGTGTTTCGTTCGGTGAGTGAGAGTGCCGGAGGCCCAATCACTTTCTTTCCTCATTCCCGCTCCTTTACCTTCCCACTTCCTTTCCTAAAGGGTTGGCAACGCACAAGTGATGCGTCTGGTGTTGCAGGCGTCCATAGGCTACGGTGACCACCTACCATCAGGTGGGCTATGTGTGTTTAGCTCCAAAGTTGTATAAAAAAAAGTAATAAAAAAAAGGATATGCAGGATTTATTCCTAAAACGTGAGCTGTCTTTTTAATAATACAAATAATTTGATCTGAGTTATAAATATACTATTATCCAGCTCACTCATATAGAAAACTGTACACTATCGTTCTCTATCATGTGTCTTGTGAGGTCACTCTTCTTAATGTGGACATTTTTTGTGCGAAGTATGATGAGAGCTCATATGCAACACACAAGTTTAAAAGTTATGATTGTAATATTTTTCTGTTTTTTGCAGTGCCCTATATTTGATAATGAAAAAGATTCACTGTACAAGGGATATCACCTGACTATGACTACCAAGGGAGGAATCACACTCACAGTAAGTACTCAATAACCTAAATACAGTAATAACACAATGCCTATTTTCTAGTTTCTGTAAGCGGGTTCGATTCCAAACAAATGTTTGACTTGTGCGGGAATCGAACCCTTGACCTCAGGCGTGGCAGTCGGTTACACTAATGACTATGGCATCGAGGACGCCATAGTGTGAGATGGCTTACAGAAACTAGAAAATAGGCATTGTGTTATTTGTGTGCATGAACATGGATGTTTGTATTGGTCTGGGTGTGTCTATATCTTTAGGAATTTACAAAAAAAAAGTATATATCTATATTTATTAATTTTCTAGTATCCATAGTACAAGCTCTGCTTAGATTGGGCTAAATGTTGTTGTGTGTATGTGATAGAATATTATATTATTATTACTATTAAATGGTGTCTGGATCCTAAAAAAACATTTTCATTTATTATATTAAGCAATAATATTTCATGAAAATCATTACAAAACAACAAACAATTCTACATACATTATAAGACACTTATATTTTTTGTATTGCGCTTGATATTTCATTTGATTATTTCAAAGATGTTTTCGCTAGAAAATGTATAGAAACATTGTCAGAATATAATGCATATGTAGGTAAAAGCTTCACAGCTCCACACTTGCAGATACGCTGTTCACAATTACATACAACTCCATAAATTTTGCACTAAATGCGGAATAATGCAAACGTAGTGGGTGTGGCTCCCAAAATTTTCAATAAATTGTCTAGGTATACAGGGTGTACAGTAATTAATGGATAACCTTGAAATGTCTTATAGCAGAACTGAAGACCGTAGAGAAAAAAAAACAGAATGAAAAAAAACATATATATATTAAAAAGTGCAAGCTATATTAGCATAGCATACTTTTGACTATCTGTATATTAACATAATAAGTGTTTAATAATAAAACAACAAAAAACCGATGGATTTCATTCATTTATGGTCGTAGTATACAAGAAAGTTATACATGGTAATATAAAAAAAGAACACATATCTCAGGTAGTAGTTGAGATAGATTTTTTTCATATTTCTTTCTGAACGGCCATCAGTTCCACTATAAGACATTTCCAGGTTATCCATTAATTAACGGACAGCCTGTATAAGAAAATTAGACAAGTTAATAAATTAAAAAATGTCCTTACTGATTTCCTAATAAAGAGGGCATATTATAGTATCAGTAATGTCTTAGATGATGATTTTACTGAATAACAATGTTAATTGTATGTGCTGTTAGTTACAATATTATATAAATTATTTATTTTTAGGTTTTGTAATTTATGATGCACATTGTATTCTGAGGATGTACATTAGTTTGCCGAATGTCAAATAGTTTACATCTATTGTAATTATTAAATACAATAGTAACTTACTCCTGATTTGTTCCTCTAAAAGGCTTAGCATAGTGAGCTTATAATATTATATAAACACCATGTACACAGCGACACATCAACCTAGACTGTTTGGACTTTGAACTATTAGAAGTTGAACGCTGCGAATCGTGCGAGAGAGTGCGTTTAGATTTTTGTTACGCTCTATCCTTACCATTACATCGATACCACTATGCACTGTCCCTTTCCGACAATTTTCTATTTTGTATGTAGCGTAGTTATGCGTATATAGGGTGTCTAACTTGATGTTTAGCCGTGTGTACCATCTATGTATGTTATATAAATAAATATTTTTGATTTAATTTGATTTGAAGTGTTCACTATGAGTTATTATGTGCACAAGTTTTCAAAATCACATAGCATGATCGGACTAACCTTCCTTTTTGTTAGAGAGACATTACACCTCTTGCCTTCAATAGTGAAATTGTTTTACATTGGTTTTTCTTGTTGTAGCAATCCATGTTTCCAAACGGGTTCTATATAGTGTTCATAGTAAAAGAGAGTGATGGTGAATGTACGGGCAGCGTTGAAGCTTCCTCTAACCACCAGAACAGGATGAAGGACTTCAAGTAAGTTGGTAGTAATGAGATAATAATATCAGCCCTGTATTAAACTGTCCCACTGCTGGGCACGGGCCTCTTCTCAGTGTGAGAAGGTTAGGCCATAGTCCACCACGCTGGCCCAGTGCGGCTGGGCAGACTTCACATGTCTTCCAGAACATTATGGATAACTGTCAGACATGCAGCAGGCTTCTTCACGATGTTTTCCTTCACCGTTAAGTCGAGCGATATTTAACTATCTAATACGCACGTAAAAAAGTCAGGTTCAGTTAGGTCAGGTGCGTGCTTGTGATCGAATTCGAGACCGCTACGTGGCAGTCCAAAGGTCTCCCAATAGGACCACATACAAACACCAAAACATAAAATACTAAACAAAAAGGAAATACACATAAGATAATACAGAGGGACACAAATGCAAAGGTATGAATCATAGATGTGCCACTGTACTTGGATCGCATGCAAAATTGTCTATGCTATGAAGAGTGAGCTCACACATTACATTTACACTATAGAGAACGATATATTACAATCGATACTTCTATACTAATATTATAAAGCTGAAGAGTTTGTTTGTTTGTTTGGTTGAACGCGCTAATCTCAGGAACTACTGGTTCGAATTGAAAAATTATTTTAGTGTTGGATAGCCCATTTATCGAGGAAGGCTATATAACATCACGCTACGACCCACGGAGGCCGCGCAGTAACCATAAACGCGAGTGAAACCGCGGGCACGTCTAGTCTATAATATGAGTGGCCGTAATAACACTAATTTAAAAATAATATTTATAATTCAGATGTCATGTTGGCATTGTATATCAGATGACAATTTGACATCCAGAAATATGACCATATTAAATACCTCTATGACAACAAAGTATATGCTTGCGGTACGGTAAAAAAAAATAGATTAGGTATGCCAAACCTGAGCGGTACCATACAACGTGGTGAAGTTGAAGCCCAATATTGTCCTCCAATTACGGCTTTTAAATGGCGAGACAAGAAGGATATATTTATATTATCTACCATACATAATAATGTTATAGAGCCATCATTAAGGCAGGATAGAACGACAGGGCTACCAGTACTAAAGCCTAGAGCAATAACGGACTACAATAAGAATATGGGTAGTGTAGATACAGCTGACACGTTACTGTCATCGCTGCAATGAAATCTTTAGAGCGTAAGTGAAAGTTAAAACAGTAGCGCAAAATGGCCACCGCTCAGCATAGCGTGAGCAGTACAAGTTATTGATTATTTTTTGGTAATTAATATGACATTTCCTAGTCGTGGGACTTCTATTTGTGGGCTTCTGACACCGTGGCGCAGCGGTAGTGAATGCGACTGCTGTGCATGAGGTCTCGGGTTCGAATCCCGGGTCGGGCCAACAAATAGTTATTGGGTTTTTTAGTTAAGAAATCGCCATAGCAGCCCAGAATTAGGAAGTTGGCGGTGTTAGACACCCTCGTGCCTCGGAAAGCACGTAAACACGTTGGTCCTGCGCCTGATCTCTCTCCGGTCGTGTCGGATTACCGGATCATGAGGGTAAGGGAACAGAGAGTGCACTTGTGTTTGCGCACATACTTGTGCACTGTAATGTCTCCTGCGCAGATGGCCAGTCTCCGTTAAGATTGGCCGCCGTGGCCAAAATTCGGTCTGGAGGACATTTATCATTATTATTATTATTTGTGGGCTACACACTATGTTTCGCTTGTGAATCAAACCAACAACACTTCTTGCTAACTTAATCAACTAATCTTAGCCTTGAAACATCTGTTAACCAATTTTTGTGTAGTCTGCCTTTTAGAAATCAAGTGACATCGTTAAACAATATTAAGAACTAGAGTTATTCTAATCCCTAGGGTGTTTATTATGTTATAGATTCAAAGTGATAGCGACGATATCGTACAAAGAGTACGTGGTCGGTGCCATTGTGACTCTGGCAGTACTTCTGGTAGTAGCTGTGTTGGTGTTAGTAGCTTTCTTCATACCTAACTCTTGTAAATGTTCAGGTAAGCTAATATTTCTTTATTGAAATTAAACTACTATATACGGATTTCATCGCGTTGTTTATTTATCACTGTATTACATAATTTTGAAACTGTTACACTACTACTACTATTGAATTTTACTCATTTATAAGGTAATAACATTATTTAAACTATTAAAACTATTTATATTTAGGTTTACACTTTCCCTGACGTTTCGGTTGCTTTTCAGCAGCCATGGTCACGGGGAGACTAAGATGGTAGTTGTCTCAATGTTGTTATTTGTGTAGTTATTTCAAAGTACCCGAACATAATTTAATCATTGGTGTTTCTATTTACGCAGAATGGGCTCAAAGTATCATGAAGTTTAGCTGTGGTTTGCTTCTTCTTGAGTTTGACTATTTGAAGTACTGGATCCCAAGCTAGTGATACATTCCAACCATCTTCTCTATTGAAATTAGGATGTTTTTTGATTTCAATAGCCTCGCGAAGCATCCTTGGTAGGAATCGGTGTTCTTTAGCGAGAATCTGTGGTTTGTCAAATCTTAACATTCGCGTAAACAGAAGACAATATTAAATACTATTTATTTTTTTATTTTGCAATCATTCTTAAACTATAAGCAGATTTATTCTCTGTCGTTTTTATATTATTATGTATATCATGGCGTTTTCTTAGTCTGACTAAGAAACTACTGACTAACTAAGAAAGATTATAAGGCTAGTGTGAATGGAACAGTCGCAAAGGGAAGACCTAGGCGAACGTTTATTGATCAGATCGAAGACGTTCTGGATAAAGGCCTGGTTAAGAGAACCTTAAACCGGCGAGCGTGTGTGAGGAATGTTATGAAAGTGAATGAAGCCAGAGAAATATGTCAGGATCGTAGCAAATGGAAATCCGTAGTCTCTGCCTACCCCTCTGGGAAACAGGCGTGAATCTATGTATGTATGTATCATGGCGTTTCAGTCGTTAAGTGTAGCCGATAATTGCTAACGCGGTAGTTATGTCATTTAGGTAATTTTTCAGCAGATTTTTTTATTTCTGGGCTCTTTTCTGCATTCTCGTTAAATTTCAGGTAAATTTTTTTATAGTAACAGTCGTATTTAATTTTACTAAATTAATTTTACTGTTCTACATTTATTGTATACACATGAAACTGTCCCATTGCTGGGTACGCGCCTCTTCCCAGTGTGAGAAGGGTTAGGCCATAGTCCACCGCGCTGGTCCAATTCGGGTTGGCATTCTTCACATATCTTGTAAAACATTATGGAGAATCGTCAAACATGCAGGTCTTATCATGCTGTTTTCCGAATGCCAATGTAAGGTTGTTCGTTTGTTTATTATGCTTTTATGCCTTAACTACTTGACCGATAATCATTAAATATAATCTAGAAAAATAAAATACTATACCTGAATAATAGGGATCGTTTATTGAATTTATCTAGATTAACGCGACCGAGCCTCGGGCAAAATCTAGTATGAATATATAAATAATGTTGTCTCTCTCTTACAGAGGAAGTACTGATAATAGAAGAGGAGCCGATTATCCAGCCAACGACATCAGGTGTGAGTAGTAGCGGAGAAAGAGACGAGGTAGCGAGAGCGATAGAGCAAGCGATGGCGGGAGGGAGCAGCACAGCGGGAGGGAGCGGGACAGCGGGAGTGAACAAGATAGCGGGAGGGGATGTAGCTACACACAGCGATGACGACTCGGATATACGTGAAGTTGAAGGTCAGTCTACTTTTCAGTCTTTACAAAAGACTGCCAGCTCTTAGTTACAAATAATTAGTATGTTTGATAGCAGCTTATCTAGAATGCTTGTCTTAGTATCTACTTAGTTTGGGCTAGATGGTGTTGTGTGTACTTATGTGAGAAAATATTATTATTATTATTCTAGCTTAGCTGTTAGGAACGAAATATTATTACATTCTAACGTGAATCTTCACGTGTAAATGCAATAGGTGGGCTTCGAACCCGTGACTTTTCGATCGTGAGTGCTATATCTTGGCTATCGGGATACCGCCGCTTTAATTTTATGAACAGGAACTCATAACATAACCTCAGATTCGATATAATAATAATATCAGCCCCGTTTTAAACTGTCCCACTGCTGTGCACGGGCCTCTTCTCAGTGTGAGAAGGGTTAGGCCATAGTCCACCACGCTGGCCCAGTGCGGGTTGGCAGACTTTACATATCTTCGAGAACGTTATGGAGAACTCTCAGACATGTAGGTTTCCTCACGATGTTTTCCTTCACCGTTAAAGCGAGCGATAATTAACTATTTAAGATTCGATATAAATAATTTAATTAAATATGGTCATTGACGCCTAGCCTATTTTCTGACTGCATGGCACAAGACTGTATGGTATTATAAGTGTAACAAACACTTTTATAATCGTCGAAACGAATAAAGAGATAAATAAATCAGCATTTATTTGAAAGGACCACTCCCGCCCCGGAAATAATTCCTGTGTCCCGGGGGACTTTACAAACATTCAAACATCAGACAAAAAGAACTTCCAATATGAACAAATATTTGTGGATTGAAATTAAACTACTATATACGGATTTTATCGCGTTGTTTATTTAACATTCTATTACATAATTTAGAAACTGTTACACTACTATACTATACTATTAAACTTTAATAATTTTAAGCTAATTAAATTATTAAAACTATCAAATCTATTTGTTTTTAAGTTTACACTTTCCCCGACGTTTCGGTTGCTTTTCAGCAGCCATGGTCACGGGGAGTGTAACAGTTTCTAAATTTTGTAATAGAGTGTTAAATAAACAACGCGATAAAATCCGTATATAGTAGTTTAATTTCAATGAATAATATTCGCGTAAACAGAAGACAATATTATGTAAATATTTGTGGATCAATTCCTTGTTCCGCAATTCCTTGTCTAAACGTTATAAGATGGCTCAATGATTCAAATGTTTCCTTGCCAAGTGTTGTGGGTTTCGATCATATTATGGTCTGACTGGTCTTGTGGCTTAAAGTTTTATGTATGTTTGCAGTCTCGGTCTTTCCGGTTCAAGTAAGTGATGGATTTATTGACGCGAATTGGTTGTGTGTTAAGTGTCGTGTGTTTGGTAGACGGCAATAGAGTAGCCGACTCACACTTTTTTCCCTTCTTCTTCTTCTTAGTCGGGCACTCTTGTCAGAGTGATCGTGGCTATCATTGATGGACAGGGTTGCGGCGCACTGACGTCATTTGCCGCACGTCGAGCGATGTCCCTCCATCCCTGGCGGGTACTGGCATTGCTAACACACTGTATTGCGGTTGACTGCGTAACTTTGGTGATAAGTTTGATCCAGCGCATTGGAGACCGACCGCGGCCTCTCTTGCCTTCAAGGCGGTCCTGCACCACAAGTCTCTCCATCGAGTCCTCGTTTCTGATGTTGTGTCCAAAGTACTTCAGTATTCGTAACTGCAGAATCGACGAAAGCTTGTGTTGTATGCGAAGCTCTTTGAGGATGGAATTATTGGTTCGAAACGCTGTCCACGGTATTTTTAACATGCGTCTCCAACACCACATCTCCAGAGCATCGATTTTTCGGCAATCTTGTAGCCTTAATGTCCAAGTCTCAGCACCATAAAGAAAGATTGGAAATACCAGACACTTACATAAAGACAAAAATATTTTCAAAAATACCTACTCAAAAAAAACATGACTCATGCGTTTTAAATCCGGTAATAGGGGTAATTTTAAATGACAGAAGAATGTCGCTCGATAAAACCTGTGACATAACCGCTGTTTTATCGTAGCATATGGATTTTGTTATATATAAAATATTAATTTCTTCTTTCTTCGTCCTCACGCCGAGCAGTCTCTTTCACTACATCATAAAGGGAACTGTCCACTTTGTATGGTGGTTTTGGCTTGGAATGGACAGTTACTAAGAGTAATAATTACATATTAATTTAGAAGCATTAACCAGTAGGAATTAGAAAAATAACAAAGTTCTGTGTCCAGGTGTTCCTAATTCGTTTTTTGTGGTGGTTTATATAAAGGTATTTGAAATCAAAAATCAGTTTTTATGTTATTTTTATTATTATTCTGATTCATATGTTACTAAAATGTTATCTAGGAACTGGTCTGGTGAATTTAAATTGTTTTGATGTCTTGCCCAACTCAAAAACCAAATAATTGTCATTATATGGGCGCAGAAACCTGTCCGTCGACCGTAGGATCGCCATTAATTGCTTTATGTATGAATTCAGTTCACGCTAAGTCAATAATGGACAGTTCCCTTTATTACATACTTGATAATGACCATGCCTATGTACTTTGTAAGTTATGTTATCACTGGCTAAGCTGATGATTCGATAAATTATATGTTCTTTTATTTCATTCTTGTAAAATTATTGTTGTAATCTTAATCTATATATTTATATATATAAAAATCTCGTGTCACGGTGTTTGTTGTCGCATTCCTCCGAAAGGGCTCGAGCTATTTTGATTTATTTTTATAGGTCGTAAAGTATATTTTATACCGCTAGATGATCAGGGTGTCCGTGTTGAATGAATTTATAGGGCAGAATGATGTTTGTCGGGTCAACTACTAATATATAATAACGTTGTTGTGCCCTAATAGGGTTCAAATTTGAAACCACACAAAATATTACAACTCTGTTAAAAAATGAATATAAATATGATTTAACCTATTGTCTTACAGTAGAAGAGCAATGGTCTCGAGAACACCCGCTGACTGTGCTAAAGCTGACCCGGGCTCCACCTGAAACCCTGGCCAGGAGATCAGATAGGTACGTACTTTTATCCTATCTTGTGTGGGGGCCAGTCAGTACAGACCGGCGACACTTCGACCCAGTGGGATCTTTTGTGTCGACTTCCCTAATAACGAGTGCCATAGATGTTCATGGCAGCCGGGACCGACGGCTTAACGTGCTCTCCGAGGCACGGAGCAGGCGATAATGTTAATCAATACGCACATCATTTCGAAAAGTCATATAACTTCCGAAAGACAGAGGTGCGCGACGTGGGTTCAGACCAGAGACCCTCTGCATTGCAGTCTGTAGGTCTCCCCACTGAGCTATCGCTGCTCTTTGGTACGTACTCTTACAAATCTTTATCTTTTTTTACAGCATATGTGTCAAAAAACATATATTATAATAATATCAGCTCTGTATATAAATTCTCCCACTGCTGAGCAGGGGTCTCTTCTCTGAGTAAGAAGTGGTTAGTCATAGTCCACTACGCTGGCCCAGTGCAGGTTGGCTGATTTCACATATCTTCGATAACATTATGGAGAACTCTCAGACATGCAGATTTTCTCATGATGTTTGACTTCACCGCTAAAGCGAGCGATAATTAACTGTTTAATACGCAAATAACTTTGAAAAGTCATAGGTGATAGGGATAGTCATTCCTTGGGATCTAACTCGAGGACTCTGTGTGGCAGTCCAACGACCTCGCACTAAGCTATCGCGTCTGTTATATAGAAACTGGATTTAAAAATGATTTTGGCACACTTAGGAATTAGTAAGATGTGTTGTTTGGGCTTAGGAAGTAAGAAGCCAAAAACGCTGACAACTACTTTAAGGCATTGGCAGGAGTTTCTGTCGAAGTCCAAAATGTCCCTTTTTGGACTAGATAAGGAAATTAGAGTGCTATAGGGATCCGTAGCAGTACTCTTAGAAGTACTTATTATTTTTGTACAGCATAAATGTAAAAGGTATACAAGGTTTAACGAAAGTACTAATAACATCATACTGAACATTTTTTGTGATACCACTTTTTGCAAAACTGTATACGTTCTCCAAAGACATTTAAAATTGCGCACAATGCCTTCCATCCGGCGGTGTGTTGTTCTGTTACGGAGCTGCTCTCTTTTGCGACAGCGTGTAGTCTTAAGTCTTACTTGAAGTAGATGGAGCTTAATAAAACAGCCGTGTTGTTATAGTAATACATTATATCAATGGGTTTGAGTTCTTGATATTAAAAGTAAGTAAATAAACTATAACAGTAACCTCAATATTTAAGTAGTAGAGTTGAGTAAATAGCTGAGTTGTCAATAATAAACTGTGGTTACTATGAAAGTATGGCTTCCATATTTTATTACTAACTGACCCGCGCATCTTCGTCTGCTTCATATAAGATAATTTCCCCCGTTTTTGCAACATTTTTCATTGCTGCGCCGCTCCTATTGGTCGTAGCGTGATGTTATATAGCTTATAGCCTTCCTCGATAAATGGGCTAACCAACACTTAAAGAATTTTTTAATTCGAACCAGTAGTTCCTGAGATTAGCGCGTTCAAGCAAACAACCAAACAAACTATTCAGCTTTATAATATTAGTATAGACTTACCCTCACAGTAAGTAGGGTATAAAAAAGTTAAGAGTTATTAGTATTTTTTAATAAAGTCTTGTATGCACGCTAACATTAATCGATAATTAGCGGCCTCGATGGCGTAGTGCTTAGTGTAACCGACTGCCAATCCTGAGGTCGCGGGTTCGATTCCCGCACAAGTCAAACATTTTTGTGCATGAACATAGATGTTTGTCTTGGTCTGGGTGATTCTATGTATGTATTTATAAAAAAATAAAGTATATATGTATGTTTATCCATTGTCTAGTACCCATAGTATAAGCTCTGCTTAGTTTCATGTTTGGGATATACTCCATTTGATTAGGTATTTAACTAAAGGTAAACAATCTTGATGTGACTTTTTACACAAACATATATTAAACAAATAAACTACTGCTTAAACTAACGGTTCAATGGATTTAGTAATCGTTATTGTTGTATTTACATTGATCTTTAGCAGCATTTTATTTTTAAACTGAGTTTTTAGATAAAAAGACACATCAAGATTGTTTACGTTTAGTTAAGTACCTAACCAAATGGAGTATAGATGGTGTTGTGTGTATGTGATAGAATAATTATTATAATTTTTATAATTGAACATGATCAACATTTTCACAGCTCTTAGCATAGGTGTTATAGGATCCCAGCTATATTTTTCGGAGTATAATTCTATATTACTGTTTTAGGTACTTCTGGGGTGCTTTGACGGTAGCTGTGGTATACGCGTTACCTGTCGTACAGCTCCTGTTTACATATCAGATGGTAAGTGTATTTAGAGTCACGTCTTAATATCCCCGAAGGGGTAGGCAGCGGTAAATTACTCTGTAATTTTGCCAAATATGTCTTAAGCCTACGTAAAAAAGGTAAGTCCATCACGGTTACCGGTGTATGTTTTAGACACTATAGCGCTACGGCTTTCATAACAGAGGTCGTGAGGTCAGAGGTCAAAGGTCATAGCCATTTCGGGGTATATCGACTATGCTGAGTCGAATGGCGTTGACCGCGAGTCTCTAGCTCTTACGGTTCTTGAGTTGAAAGTTGTATATCAGACAGACAGACGGACAAAGCTGTTGTATAAAGGTGCGTACATATTATATAACATAACATTGTTATATAACATGTTTAAGTAATGTGGAGACTGAATGTTATAAAAAATGTGTACAGTATTGTTATATGTTGCAATGTTGAAAAACAATGTTACATAATGTGGACGTGTTATAAAACACAAGTTACACAACATGTTACTTATTCTGTACGCACCTTAAGAGTTTTTTCGAAGTCTAAAAACGCAATCAAATGCCTATTCACACAAAAAGAGTTTCTTGAACAAAGTTTAAAATCCTGTGCTTTAAAAAACTGTCATCGTGTAAACGGGGCTTATACCTAACTAGCTGACCCGCGCAACTCCGTCTGCTTCATATAAGATAAGAGAACTTACCCTGTTTTTGCAACATTTTTCATTACTGCTCCGCTCTAATTGGTCGTAGCGTGATGTTACATAGCCTATAGCCTTCCTCGATAAATGGGCCATCCATCACTAAAAGAATTTTTCAATTCAAACCAGAAGTTCCTGAGATTAGCGCATTCAAGCAAACAAACAAACAAACTCTTCAGCTTTATAATATTAGTATAGATATATTTTGAATGCACGGATGGCGTAGGGGTTTATGTGGTTGTCTCGCCACTGCGACTATGCCGAGTGTTGTGGGTTCGAAACCCACACGGGACAAAAATGTGTGTAATCCACAAATGGGTGTTCTTTGTTTGAATGTTTGTAAAGCCTCTCACGACACAGAATTTATAAGTAGGGAGTTGCCATTTAAAAAAAATGTGCTTATTTCATTTATGCGCCATGGGCATGTTAATAAGTGTTACTTTGCCCCACTTATAATTTGTTTCAAATACGAAGTCTCTCCACATTCTATAGTGATTGCAGTAACTAACATTGATTATTTATGGTCCTAAAGACTATATACTGCAACCGTGCCGAGTGTTTTGGGTTCGATCCCCACTTAAGACAAAACTTGTGATCCATAACTGGTTGTTCCGAGTCTGGTTGTTCATTGTGTCCGGTGTTTGAATGTTTGTAAAGTTCTCCCGAAAAATACACGAATTATTCTTAGTGTAAAAGACAACTACTTGTCTTTTTTTAAGTAACAAAGTATACAACGTGTCACAGATATAACGCATAACCTCAAATACCCCAATTAGATTATTAAATCGTCATAATAATATAATCATTAAAATGTTACTTTTATGTACACACGACTACACATCAAGTTAGACACCCTATATACGCATAACTACGCTACATACAAAATAGAGAATTGTCCGAAAGGGACAGTGCATAGTGGTGTCGATGTAATGGTAAGGATAAAGCATCGCGTTCCGTTCAGCGGGAATGTGACAAAAATATAACGCACTCCCTCGCACGATTCTCAGCGTTCAACTTCTAATAGTTCAAAGTCCAAACAGTCTAGTTTGATGTGTCGCTGTGTGTACTTAAATATTTTAATTTAACGAATTAGTTCTCCTTACTGTGCGCGGATAGTATGGATATATTACAATAAATCTAACATTTATTGCCTTTATTGCATCAAAAACCTTATTGCCTTGAATTATGATACATTTTCGTTTATTTCGACTATTCAAAGAAAAGGATGACTATAATTTACGTTCTTAATATAATGTTAGACAACGGGTCTTACTCGCGATAAAGTATAAAACTGACTGACTGAGTCAACCCGTGACCACGATCGATGCAAGTCGGTCGAAACGTGGGGCAATCAATAGGTATTTATTA
Organism: Catocala nupta; assembly: GCA_963675205.1. NCBI lineage: Eukaryota > Metazoa > Arthropoda > Insecta > Lepidoptera > Erebidae > Catocala > Catocala nupta. The sequence goes on from OY776105.1 coordinate 9,859,902, forward strand.
CCTTTTAAATACTTTATCGCGAGTAAGACCCGTTGTCTAACATTATATTAAGTATGTGCACAAATCGCGATCGTCTAAAAACATATAATTTACGTTGTTTTCATTATTTTAGGACAAAAAATACCTAAGTATATTAAAATGTCAGAAATGGACTCAATAGCCGATTCTGAACAAAGTACTTTCAGGAAGTGCGTTTAATATGTTACACGTTGTTTATTAGACTAGATAAGTAGATAATTAACTATTTCTATACACATGACTTCGAACAATCAGAGGTGCGCGCCTTGGGATTGAACTCGAGACCTCTGCGTGGCAGTTCACCGTTCTCCCACTAGACTATCACTGCTATATACACTATAACAATTCCATTACTATTTTCTCTTACAGATGGTGTTCCAAACTGGTAACCAAGACCTTTGCTACTACAATTTCCTCTGCGCTCATCCCCTGGGCTTCCTATCTGACTTCAACCATGTATACTCGAACATAGGATACGTGGCACTAGGGTCGGTGTTCATAGGCCAGGTGCGATACAGGCAGGCCAGGAGTTATAAGCAGCCCAAGGTACAGTAATATTGCTTCAGATAATAATATAATATGAGCCCTGTTTTAAACTGTTCCACTGCTGAGCACGGGCCTCTTCTCAGTGAGAGAAGAGTTAGGCCATAGTCCACTACGCTGGCCCAGTGCGGGTTGGCAAATTGGCGATTAAAAAGAGTGGCCATGAGTTTCTTGCAGGTTCTTCTCATGAGCCCTACACCCTTGCTTTGCTGAACGTGGCAGTAAATTAACAAATTTTATTGTAAATTCACAGGAAAAATATATTGTAACGTTGACATTCATAAGTGTTGTTACCTTGTAACCTAACTTGAATAAATTTATTTTTCATTTTGATTTTCATATATCTTTGAGAAGATTATTAAGAATTCTTGCAGGTTTTCTCACGATGTTTTCCTTCACCGTTAAAGCGAGCTACAATTAACTATTTAATACGCATATAACTTCGAAAAGTCAGAGATGCGCGCCTTGGGATTGAACTCGAGACCTCTACGTGGCAGTCCAATGGTTTCCCACTAGGCTATCGCTGCTTCAGATAAAAAGTATTATAAGTAAGGAAGAAGACAATCTATAAATTAGGAGATGATTTTGCGACTTTGACAAACCGTGTCACAAATGTGTGCGCAAACAGAATCCCTAATGTTTATAGTCTAATGAGACGGCAATCCGACACGACTGGAGAGAGTAGTAGCGTAGTGGTTTACGTTTTCGCCTCGCCACTATAGACGCGCCGAGTGGTTTGGGTTCGAATCCTACACGGGACAAGAATTTGTGTGATCCAGAAATGGTTGTTCCGAATTTGGGGTTGTTATCTGTGTCAGTTGTTTGAATGTTAATGAAGTCCTTCGCTACACAGAAATTATCATTAGAGCAGGAATGGAGCTTAATAAAACAGTCACAGACTCAACGGCTTTACATGCTTTCCGAGGCAGAGGCTTATTTTCAACTTTCTCCGAGCTACTATTGAAAATGTCTTGTTAGAAAATCTTATAACACTTGCCCGATCCGGGTATCAAACCCGACAGTCTTGCCACCAAGACAATCATAAGGTTCTTCAATAATGATAGTGTACATCAGGACATGGTTATGCAAACACAAATGTTAAAGTTTAATCGGACGGCAATCCAACACCACCGAAGAAAAATCTGCACCAAAGAAAAACACCGCCTGTTTTTTCTTTCTAACTCTTAGCTTCTAATAAGATTTTCTGTCTTAGTCAGAGAATCTTAATACAATTGAGTAACTTGGGTAGAAAATCCGAGATTACCGCACTACCGACCTTTATTTATATTTGAAGTAGCCTTATTTGTCAAAACAAATCCTCATCTATTTAATAATTTATCAGATGTTATCCACAATAGACGTAAAAACAAATTATGTATTCGTAAGGTTAATACGGCACTTTTGTGGAAAAGTGTCTTTTGTTTAGCACCGAAAATATTTAACAAACTGCCAGAGACAATTAAAACATTAAACCTGTTTAGAAAGATATTAAGAATATTGTTGGCTGAAAAGTGTTAGTATTCCATCAAAGACTTCCTTAACGACACAATTATAAAAAAATGTTATCTTTTAATGTGTTAGATTAAGTTTTATTGTTTTATAGATCTTTTATATTTTATTTATTATTTGTGTTTTATTTTTTACTTTGTTTATTATTGATGTGTACCTAAATATTTGTACGCTAATATTGGCAAGGTACAAAACTGCACATTATTTTAGTAAAATCTTTTAAGCCTGTGTTTAGCAAATAAATGTTATTTGAATTTACCAAGTTAATCATAAGGTTTATAAACTCTCGCGTTGCATGATATACATATATACAGGGTGTCCTGTAATTAATGGATAACCTGGAAATGTCTTATAGTGGAACAGATGGCCGTTCAGAAAAAAATATGAAAAAATCTATCCTAACTACTACCTGAGATGTGTTTTTTTTTAATTACCATGTATAACTTTCTTGTATACTACGGCCATAAATGAATGGAATCCATCGGTTTTTTGTTGTTTTATTATTAAACACTAATTATGCTAATAGATAGACAGTCAAAAGTATGCTCTCCTAAAATAGCTTGCACTTTTTAATATATATATATATATATTTTTTTTTTTTTTCTTTTTTTCTGGACGGCCTTCATTTCTACTATAAGACATTTCAAGGTTATCCATTAATTACCGGACAACCTGTATAATACGCCACAGGCATTAACGCGATCGTGCGTAATATCCAGCACCAGTCAGCTTGTGACCACTGCCGGTGTAACCTGGTCGAAACGTTAAGCATAAAAACATTATGCATGATCGCGTTAATACCCGTTACGTATTATATATAAGTCATATGGTTCTCGAATAATGATGGTGTGTTCCAGGATATGGGTATCCCTCAGCACTTCGGTCTCCTGTACTCGATGGGGCTGGGGCTCATCATGGAAGGTCTGCTGTCAGCTAGCTACCACCTCTGTCCTAACAAGATGAACTTTCAATTTGGTATGTATTACACAAGCATTTTTTTCAAATATGTTTTAGATTCCACACATGGCCGACCTCTCCGGTAAACAGATTTGTATACAATTAGATTATGTCCGCAGCTTCGCTTACGTTAATCTAGTTATTATGAATAACATTATATCCCGAGGGAACAGTACTTTTTCCTGGTTGAAATGTACCCCATGTCCTTTTCTGTACCCCTGACAACGTATATGTCAAATTTGATGACGATCGGTCGAGTAGTACGCTTTAACGCTTTAACTACTCGACTGATCATCATGAAATTTCGCCTAGACGTTGTCAGGGGTACAGGAAACTACATAGGGTACCTTACATCCAGAAAAAAGTACCTACTGTTACTAACCTTGCCTAACCTAACCTACATTTAAGCGAGCGAAGACGCGTCCAAAATCTAGTAAAATAATATAAAATAAATAACTGGAGTTAACTTCTGATTACAGACTCGTCGTTCATGTACGTGATAGCCGTGTTGGTGATGATCAAACTGTACCAGAACAGACATTCAGACATCATTCCCAGCGCACACACCACTTTCATGGTCATCGCCTTCGTCATGACTCTAGGTGAGGTACATTCCAACTTCAAATATACCTTCATAGAAAAGTTCTCACTTTATGAAGGTAGAATTTGAACCTCATGACGCCAGCGGGCCACTCAATGGTAGGTATGGCTTTCCTACTTCAAATTTTACCACCATGGAAAAGAAAGGATGAAGCTAGCAAGCCAGTTAATGAGTAAAGCCAATACTCAATGGCTTTTTGTTGCCAATACTCTTCTTCTTCCTAGCCTTCATTATTCCCAAGTCACTTGGGATCGGCTTTTCTGGTCTAATCGGATTTGACTGGATATCAGTTTTTACACGGAGCGGCTGCCACCTGACCTCCGCAACTCGAAGGCTAACGATACCCTAAGGCTAGACCAGTGTCAGGATATTATAGGGCACTGACTTCCCAATAACGACTGCCATAGATGTTCATGACAGCCGGGAATGACGGCTTAACGTGTTCTCCGAAGCACGGAGCAGGCGATAATTGTCAATCAATACGCACATCATTTCGTAAAGGCAGAGGTGCGCGACGTGGGTTCGAACCCATAAGGCTATGTAGTATTGGCAAAAAAAAAGTGGTCGTCTCGCTATGGCCACAATGCCAAGTGTTGGGTTTGAGCCCCACACGGGACACAAATGGTTTAAGTTGTCGCCTCGCAATAGGAATGTTGACAGGGTTAAAAATAAGTGATTCGAATTAGTCCATCTTTCAGATTAGTAAAAAGTATTGGACACCTATTTTTTGTTTTAAAGAAATATGGAATATTTACTAAGATATAACGCATTAAAGTTTGGGGCTGGGGGCTTGTGACGTCACTGTCCTGTGTACTTTTCTTTTGTCCCACAAACTAATAACAACGCGTTTTAATTTCGTGTTACGTCACTTGTCGGTAAAAAATTTACAAGAGAGTGACGTCACAAGCCCCCCGTCCCGAACTTTAATGCGTTATATCTTAGATATTTTTTATTGTTTTGTTAAAAAAATAGATGTTCAATATTTTTTTGCTAATCTAAACTATAGACCAATAAGAATCACTTATTTTTAACCCTGTCATCGTGCCTATTACTCCTAGAGCGTAAGGAGTCTTAAAATAACCTTTGTGTTTCTTTTTTCATGAGATAAACGATATGTAGTTTCACGCCTATACTGTACGACGCTACCTACAGCCATCTTGTCATGTTGGTCTTATTACTCCGTGGTTAATTACTGTCTGTTACAGGTTTGTTCGGGATTCTATTCCCGAGCATGTACTTCTCCGTGTTGTTCACAATACTGCATCTGCTGACTTGCTTCGTGCTCACCTTGAAGATATACTACACTGGCAAGTTCAAAATGGGTGAGTTTTGTAATTTCACTGGTCATACTAATACACACATCAACATAATCTAGGGATACCTTAATCCTAAATTATTTACAACTTTATAGTTTAAAATCTTTTTATTTGCCATTAAAAGTTTATATACAGGTTGAAACCTCTTATATTTTAATTTCAAAATTTGAAAATGTAAATATAAAAAACAAAAGAAAATCAAAATACGGCGGCAAAATAGTAATTCGTTACAAGGAAAATTAAAATTGTTTTATTGATATTAATTAATGAAAAGGGATTAGATTGTTTTCTCTTTAATTTAACGTGTCGTGTGAGCTTTAAGAGTCATGTCACGTCGTCACTTGAGTCGAGATGAAATGTTACGAGCCGTGGGCATGTTAGAAAATAATACTATTCAACGCGTCGCTGCTGAGGCCCTACACAGCCAAAACGTGATATCAAGGTTGTGGTCACGCTATCGCAGTACTGGGGATGTGGCTGAATGGCACATGGGTAGATATCGTGTTACTACGCAGATAGGATCGATTTCGCCATATGACCGCCAGAACACAACCCAATATCACAGCGATGCAACTAAGTCAAAGGCTCCGGGAGGATCACTGCTGGTAAGCGACCAAACCGTGTGAAGGAGGTTGCATGAAGTTGGTCTTCATGCTCGAAGCCCGCTACGTGTTCCAGCATTGCGACTCGGCAATCGCGGTCGGCAGCTTTCGTGGGCTCGAGAGCATTTACCATGGAGTAATAAACAATGGTATTGGGTGCTGTTCACCGATGAGTCCCGGTTTAGGTTTCATCCCGATTCACGAAGAACACGCGTTTGGAGAAATCCAGCCAGAGTTAGCTGTCTACGGCACCCTCAGGTCCACTCATACCAAGGCGGGACAATCATAGTGTGGGCAGGAATTCGTCTTGGCAGACGAACCCAGTTCGTTTGGATCCAAGTCAGCATGATTAAAAAATACCACTAGGAGACAGTAGCGCCTGTTATTGTCCCACACAGAATCTAAATGGGCCAGGAATTTCTACTCATGCACAATGGTCCTACCACCGACCACGATATTCAAGTTTTGGATTGGCTTGCACAGTCGCCCGACTTAAATCCTATCGCAGCATGCCTGGGACATGTTACAACGAAACGCTTCGAGAGATATCCTGCCAAATTTTACGACGGAACAACAACTTAACGAACACTTGCAAAGAACATGGAACCTCATACCGCAGCAAGACATTGACAATTTAATTTTAAGTATGAACAATCGATGTCGATGTAATGTAATGGTGGCAACACCGATTATTATAAATTTAAAAAAAAATTAAACTTTATTAAATTTAATAATTTTATAAGAAGAAATTAATTTTTTTAATCATACAAATTTTCTACGTCGATTAAAATAATTACTATTTTTATTGAAAACCAAAAAATCACGAAATGTTTTTTATTAAAGACGTTAAAATAACCTATCCATTTACTACATATATCAGAAAATTCTTCATAGATTTTTAGATATTTGATGAAATATAAAATATCCCTAGATTCTGTTGATGTGTGTATTATAAAAGATGGAGAAGAAGTTATAAATTTTTGGTAGTACTATTATTAGTAGAAAGATACACTATTCTTAAGTAATATTGTTACGTGCTAGGTTCGAAGGATAACAATGTACAACAATATTACCCACTAAAATGTTTTATTCCTGCACACAATTAAATTTAAAACACACATACACTATACTACACTTTTCCACTGTGACTGCTTCAAACTCCGTAGTATTTTCGCTTCGACTTCCGACAAATCTACGTATTTCCGTAAGTATTCAATAGATGGCGCTGTAATAAATTATTAGACGGAACTGCCGAATCCTCCACACGATGTTCTGTCTTGGAAAATATAATTCAAAAATATCCAAGATTGGGTGTTTTGATTCTTGGTGACTTCAATTTGAACTCGTGTAGTCAAAATGTTAGTTTACAATTCGCATATTTTCTCGCGTTTTGTAAACTAAAGCAACACAATGTTATTTTTAATATATTAGGCAATATGTTGGATCTGGTACTGAGTAATCTGGGCGATGAGCATGTAAGTGTGACGGACGACATCGAGCCGCTAGTGCCTGTTGACGCGCATCACCCGCCGCTCGGGGTCCGGCTGCGCGTGCCGCGGCCGGCCGCTGAGCGTGCTCGCTCGCTGCCCGCGCTGTCACAACAACATGACTCATCTTCGCCGCAGTGGAACTTTAAAAAAGCGGACATCTATTCGCTGTATGAATCTATTGCCACATTATCTTGGTCGGAAGTAATGGGTTCTACTGATGTTAATGAAGCGTTGGATGCCTTCTATTCACAGATAACGAATAGCATTAATTATAATGTTCCTTTTAAAACTGTAAATAATTACAAATATATATACCCTACGTGGTATACATCAGATTTAATAAAAAATATAAAACTGAAGTACTATCATCTGAAGAAATTTAGAGAATTACATTTAGTTTTCAATAGGGAATTGTTTGTGTTTTGTAGGCAACGAGTTAAAGAGTTAATAAAGGAGGCATATGCCAACTTTATCGAGCGAACTGAGACGGGTATAAAGAGGGAACCGAAAGCTTTTTGGACATTTGTAAAAGCGCAACGTTGTTCGCGGCACACCTGTGATCAATTCGAGTATAATGGAAGCGTAGTCTGCGGTCAGGATGCTGCAAATGCTTTTGCAACCTATTTCCAATCGGTATTTTTAGTTGATGAGCTAACATCTGACCCAGAAATCACACAGGACTCTGACGGAGGACGAAATCTCTGCTCGTCGAGAATTGCAATAGATTTTATCGATGAGTCTGATTTGTTATTAGCCGTCAAACAGTTAAAGACTAAATCATCTGTAGGACCTGACGGCATACCTGCTTTTATTATCAAGGACTGTATTAGAGTACTCCAGCAACCTCTTCTACATATATTAAATTTAGCTTTGAAATCTGCTACTTATCCAGCTAGGTGGAAGGTCTCACGCGTTACACCTGTACCCAAGGATGGCTCCAGGTATGAAGTTATAAACCATAGACCCATTGCGGTGTTGTCAGCGCTTGGCAAGGTATTTGAGCATATATTAAACAAACATATCACTAGACAGATTACATCGCAGCTAAGTGAATGTCAGCATGGTTTTAGTGAGTTTGAGCGGTAAGTCAACAGCTACAAATTTAATTAACTTTGTTGACTACTGTGTAAGCGAAATGGATCAGAATAGGCAGGTGGATGCGGCATATTTCGAATTCAAAAAAGCCTTTGATCGTGTCCACAATGGTATACTTCTGCAAAAATTCGCTGCATTTGGATTTACTTCTAATCTATTAAAATTATTTGCCAACTATTTTGCGAACCGCACACAGTATGTCCAGCTAGATAATTACAAGTCTAGCGCATATATCACCCGCTCTGGCGTGAGCCAAGGCAGCGTTTTAGGTCCGACGCAATTTTTAATAATGATCAATGACTTGCCAAGTGTTGTTAAAGCATCGCAGTGTCTTATGTTTGCGGACGATTTGAAGCTGTTCTTGGGTATTAATAACGTAACAGACTGTGAAATGCTTCAGCGGGACATCGATAGTGTTGTAGCCTGGGGTGTCCGAAACAGACTGGACTTTAATACAAACAAATGTAAAACCATAACTTTGACAAGATCTCGCTCGCCATATCATCATGTTTATAGCATATCAGATGTCTCGCTGGAGCGCGTCACACTTGTGCGTGACTTGGGTCTGACTGTGGATTCGGGCCTAACTTTTAACATGCACATCACAAGCATCTGCAGTCAAAGCTTGAAAGCATTGGGCTTTGTAATGAGGCAATCCGCACCATTTCAGAGCAGGAGTGCTGTCGTTGTGCTGTACTTTTCTTTTGTGCGGAGTATCTTAGAGTATAACTCAATAGTCTGGGACCCGCACGAGGCTAAGTACAGCATAATGATAGAACGCGTTCAGCGCAAATTCGCTCGTTATTTGTACAAGAAGCTTTATGGATTTTATCCTTATCTTTATCCGTCTCTTTTCGTATCTGGAATGGTAGGCATCGATACGCTTGAAACACGCCGCAAATGTGCATTAGTATTGCACTATTATTTACTGATGAACAATAAAATCGACAACCCGTGTTGTTTGTCTCGGTGCTCATTATCAGTGCCTAACCAGTATACGCGATTACGCTCGCGCCGTCTTCTGGCCGCACCGCCAGTACGAACGTGCACCGCCCAATATGCACCGACTAATCGAGCGATTGCACTGCTCAACGCCCTGATGATGAATACTGAGCTCAGTATCCGGTACTTGATCTGTTTTTTACAAAAAAAGCTACTATTACCAAAATTTTTGAATGTTTCTGTACAAATACATAATCAAATGTAATGGCTCACTGCACGTGTTGGGAAACTGTGAGTGTAGTGAGTAATTGAATGTAAATAAATAAATGTTAAGAGATAGCACTGGGTGTAACAATATCAAAGACCATGTTTTCACTATACCGCACGGAAGGAACAGTACTTTAGTGGTAGCCGCGCTACTAGAGTACTGCGCCGGGTGTTGCCGGTTCACCCCCACAGGAAAATAGTTTGTGTGATCCAACAATATTTTTGCCGAGGGGGTGTTCTTTGTGTTCGTTGTTTGTAAAGTCCTCCACGACGCAAAATCTCCTAGTGCTGGAGCTGTCTTTATAAAAACAAAAAGAGTGAATTGTTCCGTTAAAAGGCTCCGAGCTTGATTCCTGGATCCCATAAAGTGTTGCCGTCTACCGATAACTAGTTCTAGACCCTGCTGCTATTGAAAATATCTTGAGAAAAATCCAATAGCACTATATCTGGGAATCGTACACGAGACCTCTTGCAACTCTAGGCATTAATTACCGTTATGCCATTAAGGTAGTTGGCATTCAGGCTGTATTACACCTCTGGTTTCCTCCTTTGAATTAAAAGGCGTGATGATATTTTAGTTAGTTAATATTTTCTTCACATTTTATCTTTTTTTCTTTTGCTTTGTTTTGTTTTAATTATCATTCATTATTCTTGTGAAAGTCATATACAGTCGGCCAAAAATGTGTTCTATTACCGTACTATTGAGGGTCATTTGAACGTCATGAAACAATAAGGTCGATTTTCCTTTACAATAATATTATGACAGTTACCAGCGATAGCCTAGTGGAAAACGGTTGGACTGCCACGCAGAGGTCTCGAGTTCGAACCCAAGGCGCACATCTCTGACTTTTCGAAGTTATATGCGTATTAAGTCATTTTTTATCGCTTGCTTTAACGGTAAAGGAAAACATCGTGAGAAAATCTACATGTCTGACAGTTCTCCATAATGTTCTCGAAGATATGTGAAGTCTGCCAACCCGCACTAGGCCAGCGTGGTGGAGTACGGCCTAACCCTTCTCACAGTGAGAAGAGGCCCGTGCCCAGCAGTGGGACAATTTAATACAGGGATGATATTATATACCATTGCTCTCTGTATATTTACGTCATGCCGTGTGTCAAGCTACAAAAGTCAAACTGAGCAATAATTAGATTTTACAGAAACTTTTTTCAAAACTGGTAGACCACTTTCTTGGCCGACTGTACATGTCTATAATATGTCTGTTATGTAATAGGCAAATACACCTACGAGTCCCGGGTGGGGTCCTGCTGATCCGTTACACAGAGATCTCCCTAGTACGGACTCCAGTCTCTCACAAAGGATCTCTATGACCACCTATCTATTGTTGATCGACTGTATGATGCACATGTACGTGAAACTATGAGAGAAATAAAGTTAATTATTATTATTACGTTTCTCTTATCACAGATATTTTTCTAACATATTAGAAAAATACCTGGCCCTTTGGGAGGCTTACACGGAGACATGGGTCCAACGTGAAGAGGCCCTTCGAGAGTTTTATTCTAAAGTGGGATGGAACACCTACGGTTGCACTGTACTTAGTAGGCGTAGGACTATTGCTACATATGTAAGAGCAGCGATAGCTCAGTGGGGAAAACAACAGACTGCAATGCAGAGGGTCTCGGGTTCGAACCTCTGACTTTCGGAAGTTATGTGACTTTTCGAAATGATGTGCGTATTGATTGACAATTATCGCCTGCTCCGTGCCTCGGAGAGCACGTTAAGCCGTCGGTCCCGGCTGCCATGAACATCTATGGCAGTCGTTATTGGGGAAGTCAACACAAAAGATCCCACTGGGTCGAAGTGTCGCCGGTCTGTACTGACTGGCCCCCACACAAGATAAGATAAGATTGCTACATATGGACTCTAATACTTCTGGGCTATAGGGATGAGTGTTTGATGGACCGGTATATTGGTGAATATGGATGAAAAACTATTATTATTATTATATACATATATGATGATGTAACATTTTGTGCACACAGAATGGTCGGCACTGAGCCGTGGAGTGGCCAGTCTGCGTGCGAGTGGCCTCAACGCGCTGCGCCCAGCTCACCCCATGCGGGCACTGCTCATAGCGCTGGCTAATATCGCTAACTGGTCATTGGCCATATACAGGTGAGGAACAGCTTCCTATACATATATTTTCTTACTACCCACAGTTTCCAAGTTGTAATTGAATTTCTGGATTGATCATTACTTTTCGCATGTAGACGAGTAATTGCGCATTCATGTAAATTTCAATTTGTATCTCTTACACGTAATTATTTTCTTCTGGAAGAAAGGTAACTTATGTCCTTTTCTGTACCCCTGAAAACGTGTATACGAAATTTCATGATGATAGGTCGAGTAGTTATAGCATGAAAGCTTAATAAACTCACATTCTCATTTATAATATTAGATAGACAAGTTAGGATTAGGCATTTTGTAACAATTATACTACTATTGTGAAATGTTTCTATTATTTGAGGTATTTAAATTATTAAAATTTAATTTTAGCATTCATGTCCATGGGAAGACATGTCTGCTGAAAAGCAATCGTTTTAAAATAAATAAAAATAATTATTACCAATAATAATACAAAATATACGCAATATCCATTGGTCCCAAACTAGGCAAAGCCTGTACTGTTGGTACCTATTACAATTTACAATTTGCTTAATTATTTGCTCGGGTAAAGTAGTGAATAACGCGATAAAATCCGTATAAAGTATTTTATTTCCAATGTATAACATTCGCGTGAACTTAAGACAATATTATAGAAATAATTTTCCTTCCAGTACATACCAACACAACAAAGACTTCGCGCGCCAACTCCTGGCCATCCTAATGGGCAACGCTATCATGTATACTCTGTTCTACATCGCCATGAAGGTGATCCACAAGGAGAGGCTAGCCATCTACACGTGGCTCTACTTCGTGCTGGCACACGTGGCCTGGTTCACGGCCTTGAAGCTGTTCCTGCAGTCCAATACCAAGTGGTCGGTAAGTAGACCCGGGAATACAGGGATAGCCTAGTGGTAGGCTCTACTTCGTGCTGGCCCACGTGACCTGATTCACAGCCTTGAAGCTGTTCCTACAGTCCAATACCAAGTGGTCGGTAAGTAGACACGGGAATACTGGGATAGCCTAGTGGTAGGCTCTACTTGGTGCTGGCACACGTGGCCTGGTTCACGGCCTTGAATCTGTTCCTGCAGTCCAATACTAAGTGGTCGGTAAGTAGACACGGCAATACGTAGACCTTGGACCTTTGGACTGGCACGCAGAGGTCGATCTTGGACCTTTGGACTGCCACGCAAAGGTCTCTAGTTTAACCCCAATCCCTGAAGTCTGCCACACAAGAGTTATACCTAATTGTCTTTAAAAATAAGTTATGTGCGTCATAAATAATTAATTATCGCTCGGTTTATCGGTAAAGAAAACCAAGTAATAATACTATTCTACTACATACACACAACACCATCTAGCCCAAACTAAGCAGAGCTTGTACTATGGGTACTAGACAATGGTTTAACATACATATATACTTCTTTTTTTGTAAATACATACATATTATACATAGAAACACCCAGACCAAGACAAATATCCATCCACAAATGTTTGACTTGTGCGGGAATCGAACCCGCGACCTCAGGCGTGGCAGTCGGTTACACTAACCACTACACCATCGACCATCGCCATCGTGACGAAACATGCATGTCTGAGTGTTCACCATAATGTTTACAAAGATATTATTATGTAAAGTTTCCAACCCGCGCTGGGCCAGCGTGGTGGACTATGGCCTAAAATGTTTAATACTGAGATGTGGCCCGTGCTCAGCAGTGAGGCAATTTATATAAAGGGCTAATATTATATGCGTATACGCACTTTGTCGCAGGTTCCTATTAACTGATGGTCTCGATGGCGTAGTGGTTAGTGTAACCGACTGCCTCATGCCTGAGGTCGCGGGTTTGATTTCCGCACAAGTCAAACATTTGTGTGCATGAACATGGATGTTTGTCTTGGTCTGAGTGTGTCTATGTATAATATGTATGTATTTACAAAAACAAAAGTATTTATGTATGTTTATCCATTGTCTAGTACTCATAGTACAAGCTCTGCTTAGTTTGGGCTAGACGGTGTTGTGTGTATGTGATAGAATATTAAAGAAAACTTTCGTTGGAACTTCACGAGTGTCTAAACGCAGAGGTTTCTCTTAACATTCTAAGAACACCCAAATTACTGGTCATCTGTTTTTATGACTGCGCCGAGCCAAATGTGCCTACACAGCCTGTCACAGTTAAGCTGATAAAATCAACACTTTTTTGTTTAATACAAATGTAAAATATTCGTTTACCATAACAATTAATGTGTTACAATAAAAAAAACTTACGTAAATTTGCACGAAAAATGCAAAAGCGTAAGCTCGTGTTACGTGATTTTTAAATTATAACAGTAGAAATCTATCCTACTTTACAGCTGAAACAAAACATAAATGGTTATATTACAATTTGTCCGTCCCAAATATTTAAGTTAATGGTTGACAATAAAGATACATATTTATCAAAAAAGCACTTCAATTCCTCCATACAATTTTACTATGGCGGCCGCGCGCCGATTTGAATATCGAGCTCTGTCATTCAGTACAACCGCGTCTTACGCTCGGCGCAGTCTTAACTAGTAAAACAGTTTCACGTTCTTTACTTGTGCATTCAGACATGACAGTCGGTAATTGAGTTAGGGTATCAGGCCACAAAAACATAAAGAAAACGTATGCGTGAAGTCAAGGATTGTGATACTATACTTATAATTTTACTTTTGACTTAATTGTAAGTATTACAGATATAAGTATGCTTAACTTAATTCAATTACCGATTGTAATTTGTAACACAATAGTTTTACAAACTCGCTGCCATATATATATGTTTTGCAGCAAACACCGGCGCAGTCCCGTCGGTACAACCGCGCCTGCACTTCACTCCAACTATTCGACTCCCACGACATGTGGCACGTGTGTTCTGCCGCAGCCATGTTCCTTAGCTTCAACCTGGTCCTTACAGTTGACGACCCTAATGCGGCTACTCATCGGGAGCTGTTGCATACCTTCTAACTCCAGTCCAATCATGTCGATCTTTGATGATCTCTGCTACTATCTAAGGAAACCAGCTGGTCTGAGAGACTCTACTGCTGCCGGCCATTGGGAACTGCTGCAGACCTTCTAGTTACAGTACTATAAGTCCAAAATTGCTCATAACCAACGATCTTAGCACTGCCACATAACAAAAACCACATCAAACTGCAACTCCAGGACTGGTCCTCATGATACCTCACTGGTGTTCCTGAGCCCCTATGTTACTTTTTGTGCTAATGGTGTCTTCTCAATTAATATATGGCTGTGACCGTTTACAATACCACGATGGATGTCCACTGGAGAATGTATACCACCATGTGAGGTGTGTATATGTGACTGAAAAATATGCCTAAGAATGTATGTGTATGCGGCAAAAGAGATAGGGTAGCAGGCCACACTAACAAACACAGTTGTAACAGTAAAATGTAAATGTAACAGATAAATATGTTCAAGAATTTATGTATACACGGCAAAAGAGATAGCAGGCCATACTAACAAATACAGTTGTAACAGTAAAATGTAAATGTAACATATAAATATGTCCAAAAATATGTTCAAGAATTTATGTATACACGGCAAAAGAGATAGGGTAGCAGGCCATATTAATAAACATAATAGTTTTTAACGGTAAGCCTATTCATATAGGGTCGTAAAGTATTGGTGATATATAATAATAACAATACCAGCCCTGTATACTGTCCCACTACTGGGCACGGGCCTCCTCTCAATGTGGGAAGGTATTGGTGATACATACATATCATAAAATAATCATTTGTTGTTTTCCATAATCTATCCAGTCTGTAATCATAAATGTCTTTTACCATACCATACATTTCCTAAAGCAAGGCCCGCTACCCTAACTATTTTGCTCCCGAAAAAGAGACATTATCTTGTGCTTAAAAAGGTGAATAAAGATTTTAATGTAATTTTAGGTTAAGTTCTGATTGTATCGATGACTCCTTGGACTCTTGTTCGATTCCCAGCTCAGCAAAGCGTTTGGGAAACACGGATTTTGGAAGTGTGCCCGATAGACTAGAATAGTTTTAGCGAGCAAGTGCCTCCTAAAACTGCTGGCGAAATGTGAGCGCTATATACCTCTTCCTACCCCTTTGGGGATATAAGCGTGAGACTATGTATGTACTTTAAGGTGCTTATGTATTATTTTATTTTAATATTTTATATGACAATATAGTTTAAGTAAAGAATGTTTAAATATTATTTTATACAAAGCTAGTTGTGCTCAATATGCGTTGCAATGTGTCTTAAATGTCAATTTTAAATATAGCCGCGGCTGTAGCTTAATGGACAACCGATTGAGATGTCGTAGGTTCGAATCCCAACTTTACCAGTAGTATTGTGAACCTACAAGCATTCTCGCTTAGATGGAGAGGTTCAACTCGTAACCCAAATTGCTAGTAACCAATTTTTCGCTGTTGTCTTTTTAATACAAACACGTGCGTTACATAACTTACCAAATTTTATAGTAATCGGATGAATAAAGAACGAACAAATTAATATTTAGGTATATATTCTGCTGACAAGATATTGCCCCTAGGCTTCCCACCAGAGGCATACTGGCGCCGGGTCGCAATACTGTGTACACGAATTAATATTAACCACAGCAACGCAATGCAGTCGCACTGCATACGCACAGCAGCCGCACCGCAACCGCTCTGCAGCCGCAACGCAACCGCACCGCGGCTATGTAAACTGAAACGTCGCTGCGCCGCCACTTTGTTTATATTGCACGATGCGCCACTGCGCCAGTGCTTGCTTTGTTTGTAAATGAAGTAAGTTAATAAGTATACTTGTCTTTTTGTGCTAGTATCATGATATGACAATAAGAACAGGACGTCTTTACAATTACGAATGAAGTTATAGAGAGAATAAAGTTATTCTACCCTATTCTATTTATTTTATTCTAATTTTACGCTGACAATTCTATACTGACTGTGACTGTTGCTATATTACTCAATTATATATATATAATGCAAAAACGAGGCGGAACAACGGTGCGGCCACGATGCGGATGCGTTACGGTAGCGATGCGTTTGTTACGTGAATACACAGTATTGCGATCCGGCGCCGGCTCGGCTCCGGAGTCATGTATAGGAAGCCTTAGGGACTCATGTAGACATCCTCACTACAAGAAAACAACACAAGGTCTGTTGATCTTCTGCAGGGTAGGGAGGTAATTGTCCACCAAATCTGGAGCTTGCTGTGTTGTATACTTACCCTCAAAAATATCTATACGGAAAAATATTCCATTAAAATATTGTGCATCTATTGTATTTACTTCGTTATTAAACAATAGTTGTATACAACGTTTTGGATGTCATCGAAACCTATGAAACATCCACGTAAATGTCCTTTTCTGTTTCCTTGACAACACGTATGCGAAATTTCATGATGATCGGTCGAGTAGTTAAGGCGTGATAGCGTAACAAAAGAAGTCACTTTCGCGTTTATAATATTAGTTAGAATTTTGGTATATTGGATGTAGGCATTTTAATGGCACTTTGTTTCGTATATATCTTATAGAGAGTGGCTGTACCATAAATATAATAAATAAAAGCGTATTTATTTATTATAATTATCGCTTTGCCTCTCAGTAATTAATTGGCAAGTTATTATGCTATTGTCCTAAGAGAGCTGGCAACACAAACCATTGACAAAAATATTTTTACCTATATAGAATAATTAATTTTAAGACTATTGTTTAATGGTTACCAACCGTATATAGAATTAAGTGTTTTATATTTCATTATGGTCATAGAACACACGTTACTTTTAGCAGTGGCCATCAGCGGTTTTACGACTAAATCGCGAATTTACATGAAAGTTAGTCAAAAATAAATTTATTTAGGTCACTAAGAAACACTGATCGTCAAAATATATGTATATAAGTATATTAGTAAGTGAATTTACTAAGTTACTGGAGCTACATCTAGGTTAGTTGCTAGGTTCATGCAAAAGGTTGAGCCTATAAACAAAAAGATATCAGAAGATGGCAGTCTTAAAGTTACGTTTGTAAACTACTACTACATGCAGGATCGCGCTGTCGAAGGTGCAGCGATTGGCCTGCATGGCTATAACAGGGGCGATCCCGACTACGCTAACGGCAGCGTTAGAGGTCCTGCTGGATCTAACGCCGCTACACATTGTTGTGGAGTCAGAGGCGATGAAGGCGCTACACAGACTATCTGTGCATGGGCTGTGTAACGTCAACATGCCGGTAACTCGACACACAAAATTGGAGATTTCAAAGGATCTCAAAAGGATTATGAGCATGGGATGCGACAAAATGCAACCCTTGCACATATTCAAAAAGAATTTTAAATTAAAGGTCCCCACAAGGGACGTATGGAGACAAGGTCTACAATCTCCTGACAAGGGTTGTTTCATCTGGTACACTGATGGTTCCAAAATGGAAACAGGATCGGGCGCTGGTATCTATACCAACGACTGCAAGGTGAGCCAAAGCATGGGCAAATATGCAACGGTCTTCCAAGCGGAAACTATGCTATAATTGCCTGTGCTCAGGAGAATATCAACAGTAATGTCACTGACAGGACTATGTATATTCTCAGTGACAGTCAAGCTGCTCTCAAGGCTCTGGACTCGTGTAGGGTAGACTCCAGACTGGTCCTGAACTGTGTTAAGGCCCTAAACAAACTTGGCAGGAAGAACACAGTCAGACTGTTGTGGGTTCCGGGGCATGCATGCATAATTGTGGCTGATTGCAGATTCTTGTGGAATCAATCCCTAAACAGGACAATTCTTATGAGCCACAAATATTTGTTTCGAGCCTGGGTATTCTTTGTAGCAGTTATTTGAATGCTTGAAAGCTTCCCGCGAAGCTGGAAATGTGCCTAGTTGTCTAATTTATTTAAAAACAATATTTTAAACCGGTATATAAAATTTAATTCTAATAAAATCGCTGCGATTAGCTCCCGAAAGTAAATTGTGCGTATTTTTTGGTCGATTTATCTAATATTGTAAATATTGGCGATGGTCGATGTTAAAAGTAGCATGTTCATATGGCCTATAGATTTGTCAAAAAGAATACGACATGGATTAGTCAGCGGCTTGTAACAAGCAATAATTTTCAAAATCTAAATAAGTTAGAAAGGATCGGTTATTTCCGTATAACCAACGTTTTTTACCCACAAGCTAAAATTCATAATAGATATTACGTTTTTAACCCACTACGAAAATGTTTCTTTCAAATATTCCTTTTTCGATTCTGTGGCTAATTAAGTATTGAATTAATCAATACGGGTCATTGTTTACAATTGTATTGTGTCATTGTCAACAGAAAAGTGATGTTTACACGTTGATAAAAATATTTATTAATCTACTTTAATCTACAGAAAATGAGTAACTGAGCTTAAGATTAATAATTAAAATTAAAATAAAATAATAGAAAAATGATAAAAAATTGAAACAGGATTTAGTCCTCAACAGAACATATCAAGATGAAAAAATATTCCATGTATGCTACGTGGAATACAAACGAATGACGCCACAGGTTTCTCTAGTATTGTAATAAACCAAATTACAAATAAATTAAAAGGAGTGGCCATGAGTTTCTTGCCCGTTTTTCTCATGAGCCCTACACCCTTGCTTTGCTGAACATGGCAGTACCTAAATGTAAATTCACAGAAAAAAATAGTGTATCTTTGACATTCATAGGTGTTACCTTGTAACCTAACTTTGATTGATTGAATAACCTTATTTATTTTAGGTTAATTATTTTGTCTGTACAAAAATAATGATAAAATGTCGTAGGTTGAAAGCGATATTTTAGATAGAATACGGAACAATATTATATACCTACATACTAAAATAGGTAGAAACGAAATATTTGTGTAATTTGTGGGTTGAAAATGTAGGTTAAAAACGGAAACATTCATGAGATCTAAATCCTAAATACCAAAGGACATTTTGTGAAGAAGCCCGAGTAGGTCTGGGTATCTTTTAGTCATGTTGTAAATTTATTTCTTGTATTATTTAATCGATCTGACAATTTTAGTTACTAAATTAAAAGTGCTTGTCTTGTACGCTTATGTTCGCGATCAATTGTGACGAGTCGGGTTCGATCCTTGCTCAGGCAAAGAGTTCATTTTTGCTTGCTTCCTATAACGTAGGATTTAAAACATAGTTTGCAAAATACTTACTTCGAGGATACAACTGTTTGTAAATTAAAAGTATTTTATTTGAGTTAAGTCCATATTAAGTTCCATTATGATCGTTTTGAACTAAATTTGTATTGTTAACTGTTAACCTTAATTCTTAAGTTAAATATTATACTTGTGATAAACGCCGACAATGTATGAACTATTTAAGAAGAGCAAATAAATTAATGTACCACGAAAAGTAGTTTTATTTGTATTTTGATAAGTTTAAAGTTAATTGTATCCTACACATGATTAATCCATTATTGATTAATAATTGTGAAATAAATACGAAATTATTTAAAACCTTTTGCTGCCATAGAAATCCGTACTATAATTCTTCTCCTAAGCCTTTATTATTCCCAAGTCACTTGGGGTTGGCTTTCTAGTCTAACCGGATTTAACTGGATATCAGTTTTTACACGGAGTGACTGCCATCTAACCTCCGCAACCCGAAGGCTAACGATACCCTAAGGCTAGACCAGTGTAAGGATATTAGAGGGCTTTGCCTTCCCAATAACGACCGCCATAGATGTTCATAGCAGCCGGGACCGACGGCTTAACTTGCTCTCCGAGGCACGGAGCAGGCGATAATTGTCAATCAATACGCACATAATTTCAAAAAGTCATATAACTTCCGAAAGTCTGTGGTGCGCGACGTGGGTTCGAACCCAAGACACTCTATCTGCATTGCAGGTTGTTGGTCTCCCCAAAAATTCGAAAGTAATTCGGTCTGTTTGTCTGTTACATCTTCACGGCTAAACGACTTAACCGATTTGGATGATATTCGGTACAGACATAGTTTAAAACCTGAGGAAGGACATAGGATTTTTATTGATGTACTAGATTTTGCTCGCGTAAATGTAGGTTAGGTTAGGTTTGTAACAGTACTTTTTTCTGGATAAATGATATCCTATGTCCTATTCTGTACTCCCGACAACGTGTATGCAAAATCTCATGTTGATCGGTCGAGTAGTTAAGGCGTAAAAGCGTAACAAACAAACTTACATTCACATTTATAATATTAGTTAGGTTAAGACTGCGATGATCTTTAACAGCAATAGTTACATTCGTTATATGTACACACAGCGACGCATCAACCTCTAGACTGTTTGGACTTTGGACTATTAGAAATTGAACGCTGCAAATCGTGCGACAGAGTGCGTTATATTTTTGTTTCGCTCTATCCTTACCATTACATCGACACTACTATGCACTGTCCCTTTCCGACAATTCTCTATTTTGTATGTAGCGTTGTTATGTGTATATAGGGAATCTAACTTGATGTGTAGCCGTGTATACCTACTTGTGAATCGCATATTTCTATAGCTATACAATAGATGACACAGTATATCCTTAGATGAAGCAACCTTACTTGACATAGGTCCATGAATAGCTTCTTGGTCTCTTGAACCAAGGCGGGGCCAAGGTAAAGAGGCAGGGGAGAAACAAACTCCGAGCGCTGAAGTCAAACGTGGTGATTACCTACAGTATTGCCGGAAGCAGTTAAGCGCGGCAAAAACCGTCATTGCGCCAATTATACTTTTTGAATTCTACATAATAAAAAAGGTACCCTAAACTACACGATCGGCTGCAACCATAATCGCATGCTTAAGCCACGAGACTACGCGGCAGATTTATATATAGCATTTCCAAGATTTTTGCTCACGCATGTACCGATGCGTTATATGCATGAGCGTGATAATTTTATTTTCAATAAATTGCGTACTTTTCCAACTAATAATAAAGTGTCACTTTCCTTAGTCATCGCAAATGCGTGACATTTTCCTCGGCATTGTGATGGATGGGTGGGCGATTGATGATTGATGGCAAAAGAGCTTTACGCGACAAGACAAGTAGTTGGGATTAGAGGAAAATGGCGAAGTTGCATATTTTTGATTTGGACTGTGATTTTATAGACAACAAGATAGTATTCAAATTAAATTGTACTCTCTAAACTGTATTAAAATTGGTTACAATATTAGGAAATTATAAAGGTGCCTATTAAGCGGGGGCGTAGTGTAGATAATCTATATCTAGCATTTGCTGCTCTAATATAGCGACCGTGTCACAATGTGTAGCCATTGGACGTGGTGACTATCCCAAGGCACGTGCAACTTGTCGAAGTTATGTGTGTATTAAATAGTTAAGAAGAAACACAAGAGCCGTTTTCCCATACAAACGTAGTCCCCTGGTTCCTCCCTTGATAATGCCAGTAGAGCAATTTTTCCCAAAATATGTATGGCCTCTAAATTGGCATGTCTCTATGCTTTCCTTTTTTTCATAAATTAGTTATTAAAAGAGCCTTCAAAAACCTAAAAAATTGGCCAGGTCTGCCGCTGTGTTCAAACCTCCAGAAAACAAATTGACTAGATTATATAAAAGGAAAACATAGGAACACAGCCAATGCCTTTCTTTATTTTTTAAGTCAAGTTTTGGAGAAGAAATCAGGGGCTACGAGAAACGTTGATTTTGTGTACTTTTAATAGGTATTTTCGGTCCAAGCTGCAGTTGTCTCTATCACGCACTACGCGATAGTGATAGATTTTACAAATAGGTACCTATTTTTAATTTTCTCGCCCTTAGTGTTTGCTCTTAATTATCGCTCGTTTTAACAGCGAAGGAAAACATCGTCAGGAAGCCTGCATGTCTTCTGAGAGTCCTCCATAATGTTCTCGAAGATATGTAAAGACTGCTGACCCGCACTGAGGTAACGTGGTGGACTATGGCATACCTATTCTCGCTGAGACCAGGCCCGAGCCCAGCAGTTTGTATAGAGGACTAATTTTGTTATATTATTAATATAAAACAGAAAACTGATTCGAAGAATCGTATCTAACGCATTTATTTCTACTATTTTATTTATCACTTTTATAGAATACCTACTTAGTTGTATAAAATATTAAATTAAAACCCTTATTTTCATTATACTAGATTTTGCCCGCGGGTCGTGTAATATATTTCTATCCCTCGGCAAATACATTTTCTAAATAAAAGGGTACCATATATTGTATAAATAAATCTAATAATGATTGTGGTAACATAGTGTATATTTTGTTAATTTGCGCGTACGCAGCGGTAATGTATGTTTTATCATTGTATTCGACTCTGTTAGACGCTTTTTTGACATTCGTGACAGATGTGACTAGTTTAATTGGCGTTCGAAAACTCATTAATATTATATTGTTCCTTTGTTTTTCTCGTTATTGCTTTTGTTTATTTTTACTTTTTTATTTTTTTTGTGTATCACATGCTGTATTTTGTAGTATAACATAATTTTATATATTACGCTAATGAATATAGACTATTTACGTTTATATATATACATATATCTATATATATTACATAATATATGAAGATAATATAAATATATTGTTATGAGGTTATATTTATTATTTTTATTAAATTTTTTGTATGTTTATTTTATTATGTATTGGTTTATAATAAATTATTATTTAGTAGGCCTGCGAGAATACCAGCGTTGTAGTCTATACTGCAACAATAGCTGACGCAGTGCCTAATTTGATCTCCATGTACCGTCGTTAAATTGTATGTAATATTGTTTTCTTTTAAATTATGTTTGTATGGAGGTTCAAATAAAACATTTTTCTTTCTTTCTTTCTTTCTTTCCTTTTCTGTACCCCTGACAACGTGTATCCAAAATTGCACGGTGATCCGTTGACGTTAAGGCGTGAAGGCTTAACAAACAGACAAACTCACATTCGCATTTATAATATTGGTTAACATATATCACTGAAAACTGATGCAAAGAATATATCAATTAAATTAATTTTTATAAATTATTTTCATATAAGATCTTAATCAAAATAGTCGAATATATTGAGTCGTAAACCTTTTTTTAAGTATCTCCTTTGTACAGACATCGACCAGTTCCTATTTAATAATTATGAATACATTTAAATGTAATGGTAGTTTTTTACCAGCAGTATTTACCACTTTAGTGGTATCTAATACACGGTTATATTTTGCTGTGAATTTCTATGAGGGTATGGCTAGCGGCCCACCGCCCACATTTCTTATTTAAGTTCTTTTGAAGTCTAAAGTTCGCTATCGATCGAAGCTGCAAATAGGTTTTACATTTTTTATGCAACCCTGACGTGGAACTATGGCTATTGGCCAGTAATAATACGATATGTAACAGCTTTTCTTGTAGTGACTCACTCAAGGACACCCCCTATCGAGGTATTAAACAAATTTAATGGAGTAAATAACATTTTCAGCATTTGCACAAAGTGTAATTAGAACTTTTATATTTTCTCATGACTTCCAGACCTAATTTCGGTCACGGCGGCCAATCTTAAGACTGACTATTTGCGCAGGAGATATCAGTGCACTAATGTGAGCGGCAACAAAAGTGCACTGTCTATTCCCTAACTCTTATAATCCGATAGGACGGCAATCCGACACGACCGGTGAGAGGTCAGGCGCAGGATCCATGCCTTTACATGCTTTGGTGTTCAACACCGCCAATATCCTTACACCAGGCTGCGAGAATTTATAGGCAGGAAAACCCAATCTCTTTTTGTTAGGCCGACTCGGCATTCGAAATGGAGAATTCATGCACAGCCTTCGCATTTACCACCGCTGCGTCACCGAGGTAGCCAAGCCCATCTATCTAACAAGTGCACCGTCACAGATAATATACTAGTACCATAGCTCATGGGCGATTAGAATACTAGGTGTCCCTATTACGTTAAAAAAAAGGCCTTTTGGGAGGCTAACACGGTGACATGGGTCCAACTTGCAGAGGCCTTTCGAGAGTTTTAATCTAAAGTGGGATAGGCTGACTAGCAGTACTATAATTATTATTATTCTTCGAATGATGGTGCTGCTGCACCTACTATTGCGCATCGATAACATAAAGAAATATCCGCGGAAAGTAGTAACTTTACGTGGATATTTCTTTAATACATCTCTTGCATTAAGAATTATTCTTGTGTAAAATGTAAATTCCCCTTCTTTACAAACATTCAAACAATGGACACAAAGAACGCCCAAGACTCGGAATATCTATTTGTGGATCACATAATTTTTTGTCACGTGTGGGAGTCGAACCCACAACACTTGCTACGTGTGGCGAAGACACTTAAACCACTAAGCGTATATTCTGTTAGAGGGTAGCACTCACCCAGTCAAGCCGGCACATTCGTGTTGAAACCAGCATGTCTCTACTTATGTTTAATACAACATAGCAAGATGCTCAGGTACTACCTACTTTATTTTCCGATATCTGCCAGAATCGATTCCGGATTTCAATCCATTAATTCAAAACCTAACCCGAAATTATAAATGTAAGATTTTTTGTTAAACTTTCACGACTTAACTTTATCATCATGACATTTTGCATACCTATACATGTTGTTAGGGGTACAGAATAGGACTTAAAGTACCTACATTGCATCTGGAAAAAGTACTGTACCCGATAAATATAAATTAATGTCGCGGGCAAAATCTAGCGTTATATATACATATACCTATATTAAATGTCATTGGGACAGTGGATTTAATTCTGTATAACATTGTGCAATCCACTACTATTTGTGTGTAATAAGTATGAGTATTATTTGTGAATAATGCCCTCGCGATAAAGAAATTAACCTGGTATAGGGTTGTCGTTTAAAAAACAAATAATACCTACTATATTTTTAGTGAAAATATGAATGTTTGCCCAAAGCCGGACCATAAATTTTGAAAATTGCTCCTCACTGCATAAATGGTAATTATGGGCTCGACTCCCACATGAAAGAAAAACTGTGTGATTCACAAATTGTTGTTCTGAGTTTGGGTGTTCTTTGTGACCATTGTTTGAATGATTGTAAAGTCCCCCGTGATACGGGAATTACCCCAGTGCGTAGTCTTTTTTAAACAAAAACAAAATAACTGTATTCTGTCCTTATTCTACACAAGGATGGATAGACATGAGATTTTGCACAGAGAATGTTTATTTATTTTCAAAATGTTTTAATATACTATATAGAATAAAGTGAATGGAAAAATTTTGAAAGTCGAAGTTTGGAATGCATAATATGCATAGTCAAAGAACTACAATTGTAAAGATATTCCATCTATGATACTTTTTTACCTTGGTCTATAAAGTGTTTTAAAATACACTGAAAATAAACCCATAATAAATAAATCACAGACAACACAACCTAAAAATTTTACAGCTACTTGCGACATTGCCAATCGTAAACGCTTCTAAAACCTCCCACAGATGACAGCAACGATCATTGGTGCCGGCAGCAGGGCGCAAGAGAGTGCACTTGCACCTCTCTGTGAAGAAAAAGAAACAAATAAATGTTTTATTTTTTTTGATGAACGATATACAGGGTGTTTGGAGGGTGAGTAACCATAGGAAAATGGTCGATATGTGATGGTGTTGGCTACGTGTTGCGCTTACTTAAATAACATTTTGCCTAAAGTTTAATGAGTAATATTTTTTTTTCTATTTTTCTAGAAAATCTCCATTTTTTTGTATAAAAACTTTAATTATTTTTTTAATAACCGCTGAAATGTTAAAAAAATGATGTCATTTGTTAGTGTAGTCTTACCTTATTCAGATTTAATCATAATTTCATACAAACAATTCAAAAACAAATAACAGTGAAGTATCAAACTTTCATAAATAAAAAAAAAACATCCTTATGTCAGCTTCACATGGTAAAATAAAAAAAACTAACGGTGTATGGCATTTACAAATGTTTTTAAAAACTTCTCTAGTTAATACTCTTTCGAACGGTATGTAACATGTATCATAACTAACCAGGTAACTCAACAAAAACCGGTTTGTCGTCACGAACGCATTAAAAGGGTGAAAACCTAAATTATTCAATTGAGCAGGTAAAATGTTTTGTTTTGGATGACGCAACGAAAAAGTGCAATAGGTTTAGCTGTTGCACTTTTTTGTCTTCTATTACTATGTATGTACTTTATTTTGGGGCAATTAAAACAAAAAAGTATTTTTTTAAATCATTTATTACAAATCTTGTTCAAATTGATGTCCATTATTTCTGATACATGCGTAACATCTCTTTCTAATTTCCGTTGTGGTATGGCTTAACCTGATTTCTTGTTTCATTATCACAAATGCATTATCTATTTTTTCAATTAATTGCTCTCTTGTTTCAATGGTTTCCGTATACACTAGAGCTTTAGCACGACCCCAGACATAAAAATCAAGCGGTGTTAAATCCGGCAACTTTGCAGGCCATGGGATGGGACCATTTCTGCCAATCCAAGCGTTGGGAAATGAATTGTCAAGATGTTCCCGGAATGCTAATGTCCAGTGCGCTGGGCAGCCATCTTGTTGAAAAACAATGGGTTCTTGATTCTGAACATTTGGAACTCTATCCATAAGTTCGGGCAAATCATTTATTAAAAAATCTAAATAATTATTGCCATTCAAATTGTCTGGTAGATAATGTGGAACAATAAGTGTATTGCCAATTAGTCCTGCCCAAACGTTAACCGAAAACTTCTTTTGATGTGTCACCGCTCTTTTCTTTTTAGGGTTTTCATCCTTTGAGGCCCAATGATGCAAATTATGAAAGTTTACAATGCCTTCCCTTGAAAACTTTGATTCATCCGTCCACAGGATACTTTTTAAGAAGTCGCGGTTGTCAACATCCATGTGTAACAAGAGACGGCAAAACTGGACGCGTCTTTGATAATCGTTTTCTTCTAGACCTTGCACGGGAGTGTAATGAAAAGGATACTTTCCATTAGCGCGAAGAACAGACCACACTTTCCAAGGGCTTAGATTTAGTGTTGCAGCTACAGTGTGGATACTTGTTGTGGGATCTTCATCAAAAGCTTCCAAAATGCGTTCGTCATCAGCAACGTTACGTTGTCTGGCAACTCCAGGTTCACGGCGATTTAGATTACCAGTTTCCCTTAAGCGTCTAAATGTCGTTTCAAAAGTATGACGATTAGGTTGACGTCTATTGGAAAAACGCTCTTCATAAATTCTTTTTGCTTCTCGTCCATTTCCATCAGCTTTGCCGTAAGCCATCAACATATCAGCGTATTCCTCGTTAGTAAAAGCAGCCATTAAAAATAACAGTAACAACAAAACTTAACAACAACAATCGAAAACAAAAATAATGCGCAGAGCGGAGTTGTGAAGTACAACACGTGAAGTAGCAAAGAACGACAAGTGTCGACTAAATGCACCCGACAGGGTGCGCAAGGGCCAAAGGGAGCATAATAGTCAACCGATGAAAGAGATAGCACAATACTTTTAGCTGTGTTACAATGAGACAAAACATTTTACCTGCTCAATTGAATAGTTTAGGTTTTCACCTTTTTAATCCATTCGTGACGACAAACCGGTTTTTGTTGAGTTACCTGGTTAGTTATGATACATGTTACATACCGTTCGAAAGAGTATTAACTAGAGAAGTTTTTAAAAACATTTGTAAATGCCATACACCGTAAGATTTTTTTATTTTACCATGTGATGTTGACATAAGGTTGTTTTTTTTTTATTTATGAAAGTTTATACTTCACTGTTATTTCTTTTTGAATTGTTTGTATGAAATTATGATTAAATCTGAATGAGGTAAGACTACACTAACAACGGGCACGCCACAATCGTGGCGGTAAGACCCGTTCTTAGAGAGTGGCTGGAGAGGCGTCATGGCGCCCTCACGTTTCGTCTGACGCAAGTGCTGACCGACCACGGTTGTTTCGGTCGGTACCTGTGTCGAATAGGCAAACAGGAGACGCCCGGTTGCTATCACTGCGGTGACTGCCACGTCGCTGTCGAAGACACGGCGTTGCACACATTGGTAGGTTGCCCTGCTTGGGCCACGCAACGCCATGTCATGCACGCGGCAGTCGGTAGAGTCGTCCTCTCGCTCGAGGCTCTGTCCATGGTTTCGAGCGAGAGGTCTTGGGATGCCGTCGCCTCCTTCTGTGAGGAGGTGATGTTAGTGAAGGAGGCGGCAGAGAGGGAGAGGGAACGGTCAATCTCTCTCCCTAACCGCAGAACCGGGCGCAGGAGGGCGCGAGACGACCTCCAGCCACCTTGAGTAGAAGCCTGCGGGTGGTGGACCTATTGGGGCTGTCCACCGCCCGATCAGCGCAGGTCCGAGCAGGCGGCGTTCGTGTTCCGCGCACGCCTCTCGATGTCGCAAGGAGGACTAGGTCCCCCGCTTTGTCTGTGTTAATTTGTGAATTTGTCCTGTATGTGTGATGGTTGTGTGGGACCCGCCACGTCCATCGGTGGGTCGAACCTTTGGCGGGGTCGCGATTCGAATGCGAGAGCGATCCGCGTGTCCTCGCCATAAAGGTGTGAGGAACACCGCGGTGGTTTTAGTCGGTTCAGCCCAAATCCATCTTAGGGGCTGGATCCCGACATATCCCCATCGCCCGCCCCAAAACCGGCGATGGGAAATGTGACTTGCACATTTCCCCGCGTAAAAATAAAAAAAAGACTACACTAACAAATGACATCATTTTTTTAACATTTCAGCGGTTATTAAAAAATTATTAAAGTTTTTATACAAAAAAATGGAGATTTTCTAGAAAAATAGAAAAAAAATTATTACTCATTAAACTTAAGGCAAAATGTTATTTAAGTAGGCGCAACACGTAGCCAACACCATCACCTATCGACCATTTTCCTATGGCTACTCACCCTCCAAACACCCTGTATATTTGATCAAATACCCGCGCGATTTGAATTTGATATTACATTTATTTACATGTATAATTCTATCTTTTATATCAGTTAATAGTATAATGTGTAGGGCAGATGCACCTCCCTGAAAGTTCTGTTGGCGGCTGCGCCCATGGCAACGATGTGCATCAGTGTATTCGAATGTGTTAATACTAAGAGTGCGCTCAGTCCTACCTACACCATGCAAAGTTGATATCGCGTAGTGCACAACTGTATTCGAATACTATAACCGTCCATTACCAGGCTCGTTTGCTATAGTAGTATTATATGCTTTATTATTTTATTATAAAAGAAATAATTAAGGGGTGCCTAGTTACTACTATTAACAGTTTCAATAGAAGATCAGTAGTAATGATGATTTATAATGCAGTCAGAACGCTGACAGACGTTATTTCGTGCAGAAGTTTAGTACTATATTGATTAGATTCAGTTATACAATTTATTAAATATTTCTTGTTTATATTTGCGCCGACTGCATAGAACCTCGAGGTCCCCGTGCCCGAGCCCTCGGTTTTCGGTAGGACCTTACGAGGGCTCGGGCCTCTAAATTAGGGCAAATTATTGGGAGAGGGATTAAGCCCCTCTCTCAATAATTTCACCTGTGGCCTTGAATAATAGACACAAATTGTATAAAAAGTAGCAAAACGAAAGTTATCTCACAGTTACTTTTTATATCTACCTATAGTTTGTAATAAGTTAGCTTTTGTTTAGCTAGGTACTTAGGTACTATTACATTAAAAATATGCTACCCCAAAAAACGCCTGCTCTGTGCCTAGGAGAGCACGTTAAGCCGTCGGTCCCGGCTGCCATGAACATCTATGGCAGTCGTTATTGGGAAGTCAGTGCCCTATAATATCCTGACATTGGTCTAGCCTTAGGGTATCGTTAGTCTTCGGGTTGCGGAGGTTAGGTGACAGCCGCTCCGTGTAAAAACTGATATCCAGTCAAATCCAGTTAGACCAGAAAAGCCGAATCCAAGTTACTTCTAGACTTGGGAATAATAAAGGCTAGGGAGAAGATTAAAGACCCCAACTTTTTATAAAGTATACGCCTGCTTCTTTATAATTATTTTGTTTGTGTCATAAGCCCCAAAAGCAGAGACAAGGACAAGCAAACAATTAACTCATTTCGAAAACTTCCCAATAAATTAAATCAATTTAAATATGGAATGCATAATCAAAGACAAGATATTCATTTAAACATAGGGTAACAATCATGGAGTTCCATTCATTAATGTAAAAACGTTAAGCATCTGCGGCAAAATTGAATAGTTACCTATTGGTTGTATTACCCGGCGAGCGTGCATTGTTACATTACACCCGATGCGGACCGAGTTTATTTAGCTCTGTTATTTATAGGTACTTTATTGCGATCCTATAACTTAACGCGGTATAAATCCAACACAACTATATTCAAATAATAAATCCATAGTATATTTATTATCTATTCCGTACCTATGTTATTACCAATTCCGGCTCATTGTGTCGTGCTACAGATGATAAGTTTTAGCCGCCAGTTTTCATTAGCTCCTATATTTTACCAAGAATCCTGTGCGTATTTCCTTAGAGTCTGAGTATATGTTACATCTTATACTTATATACTTTTATTAGCAAATGAAAATTGAAGACAAACGTTGTTCTAAGGTAAGACTATAACTATCTTTGTTTATAAAGTAGTATTAAGCTATTATAATTTGATTCTTTGTTTGTTTTCTTGTGGTTTAAAGCCCATAAAACCTGTTGCGGGCGTATACATATATACGATGTCTGATCCCTGCATTTCCATTCTATCTATATAATATAATGATGCTTACTTGTTTATGCACCTGAATTTGCGTACCACCAAATGCTATATTAATATCCAGTGATAATAATTAATATATAATTGGTGTATTAAATATTATTCCATAAACTTCTACAGGGAAATAGAGACCGTAATTTCGTTGATAAAATTGCAGTTGGCTATTGACTTCATTGGTTTTCAAAGCAATACATAGGTAATTCAATTTGTGTATAGCGTAGGTAGGATTTTGTCATTCAGTGAAATACTTAATGACTAAATGGTTTTATACGCGTGTTCTACCCCTAAATTAATAAGTTATGATAGCTGGAGCGTGTTCGTCATAATACATACATGAGTAATACGTTGCTAAGTTACGGGCACCACAATAGCCCCATATACCCCTAACTCACTCAACTTTTACAATGGGCGTGGGACGACCCACAACCGACGACTTTATTTTCATAAAACATTAAAACTTAGTTTATTCAAGATTTACCATATAAGTTATTATTGTAGCAGTCATTCTTACGACAATATTGGTAATAAATGTACTTTTAATGCGACCTTAATGAAATTTAGACCAGAGGCTCGCGACCTAGATAGTAGATAAGTATGTACGTTCGTGTTTTGACCTAGGCGCGGGCTGCAAGGGCCAGTCGATGCCCTAGTGGCCCAGATCGCAGCCGGGGAACGAACCGCGCATGTGCACTCCACCCGCTGAATGGAACACCCGACTACGCTCCATGACAATATCTTAGCGTTTTCATTTACTTGGAAACTGCACGATTTTGTGGAAAATGTGAGGATAATTAATATTTTCTAAAATATTTGTGATGATTGTGTGAATAGATTCTGGAATCAATTCTGATTGTAATATGAAGTTATGAAAGAGCATTTATTAAAATAAATAATTGCTTCTGATTAAAATTTGCATTCAGAGTGGAAAATCTGCGTAAATAAAGGCTGTCAAATAATCTATTTTAATAAAAATTCGTAATGATATTATGACTAATATGTGACGGGTGATATACTTTATATACTGGTAACACTCCCTGCTTTTGTTGTCCCTCGAAAGAAAAATGGCCGATTCACGTAATGTCAAAACTCTTAGGGCGAGAGATTATTATAAAAACGTGTAAAAATATTATTGGGATTGTGTTAAAGTGATTTTCAGTGCCAGTGAGGTGTTTCAGTGTTCACAATAAAGTGTTGAGTGAAGTTATTTCGGCAATATATCGTATGGTGACGGCCAGAATTGTCTAGTTCCCACTGCTAAATAAATGCACAGTAAGTATATTTACGTTGAGTTTCGCTGTAAAACACATCTGAAACATGTAAAAAGAATAGCAACACGTCATTTGTGTTTATGCTGCAGTTGCTAACAAGGCATTTTTTTGTAATAACTACGTGGAATCTTTTCGTACTATCGTATTATTTTTACGAAGTACATTTTTGAAGGTCCTCTCCCGCGGAACTGTAGTAAATAGTCGTCAAAAGCGCCTCCAGCCTTGATAGCACGTACACAACGAGGTCATAATGCAAAAACAACGATAATATCGCTAGTAGATGTGTATATTTTTCTCGGTCGCATTACAGTTTGTCAGAACCATAAATAGAATATTACCACGATGTCTGACAAACACCGCTTTGTTCGTGTCATTTAAAGTTACGTTTCGTGCTGAGTAAACGCTATAAATTACTTATTATTATTACATAGCTATGAAAGCTCATCACGACTTTATAAATGGTATAATAATCATAATAAAAAGTTTGAAGTTTAAAATTCATATCGGAACTATTTTCGTGCACAGTGTGAGGTCTCCTCATCAACTTTATAAGGAGTAGATAATTTTTTTTTGGATCTTTCACATATACTAAATTTAGTATATGTCTAATTATTGAATTAGAAGACCACCAATGTCATTTTATCACTCATTTTTAGTATTCAATTAAATAAAGTTACATACATAGATTGAACAACCATTATCTAAAATGTTACTCAATTTGACCAATTAATACTATTATTATTAGATAAAAGCAATGTAAAACATTTATTTTATATAATTGTCAAAATAATTTTATGTAAGTATGTGTTTTTATTTATTTGACTTTCATACTCATGCATTACACTGTAAAGTAACTCTCATAAAAAGTTAAAAATAAGAAAGTAATTGCCATTGAGCTCTTATCTTAAAAACTCTGAAAGGCAGGCTATTACACTCACATTCATTGCAATAATAAAACTATATTGAACTGTCCCACTGCTGGGCACGGGGCACTTCTTAGTGTGGGAGGGCTACTCCACTACACTGGCTCAGTGCGGAGTGTCAGACATACAGGTTTTCTCACAATGTTTTCCTTCACCATTAAATTCTAATTAACAATGTAATAAATTTAATTTAATTTGCACATAACTTTAAAAAGTTCAGAGATACCATAATATTAATTGAAATATCATAATAATATATTGGGTAAATTCACACCTATTTCCTGAGTATACTCAGACATCTCTTACTTAGGATTTGTATGATGTATACTCAATCTGGAAATCAGACCAGACATTTTCAATAGGCAAATATAGCATTCATGTAGCAGTAGTAGTAATGCCGTTGTACCAGCAGGGCTATAAAATCATCTACAAGATAAATGATTATATATACATATGATACACCTTATTATTCAGACGGGGTCATTTTACACTTAAATTATATACATGTGTGCAAATTGACACTAAAAAATAATTTATTTTCAAATGTGAAATTTCATGCAATTCCTTTTGAACAGATTTGTGCCAAGCCATGATTAAAAAACACTTAATTGCCTCAATTGGGTTGTCCTTTCATTTGTTTATTTTAAAGAATAATCTCACTATTTGAACTGCAAATAACAATAAAGAGTGTAATTAAAATAGTATTTACTACTATTACTGAATGCATTAATTAATATAAACAAAAATAATAATATCCTCCATACCGAATTTCGGCCACCGCAGCCATTCTTTACGGAGATGGGCCAACTATGCAGGAGATATTATAGTGCACAAGTATGTGCGCAAACACAAGTGCACTCTCTGTTCCCTAACTCTCATGATCCAATGGGACGGTAATCCAACACGACCGGAGAGAGATCAGGCGCAGGTCCAACGTCTTTACGTGCTTTCCGAGGCATGGGGGTGTCTTACACTGCCAACTTCCTAACTCCGGGCTACTATTGAGATTTCTTAACTGAAAAACCAATAAATTTTTGTTGGCCCGACCTGGTATTCAAACCCGAGAACTCATGCACAGCAGTCGCATTCACTACCGTAAAGACATGCACTATACGTCAAGGTTAAATAATATATTTATTCTATATAGCATTGTAATATATAAATTAACACAAATATTAAAAATAATGTTTGATATACTTAACTTAAAACTTTTTAACTACCTTATTAAAGTGTACTGAAAGAGATAAAAATGTTTTTTTGATCCTGTGGCATTTGTTTGCATGCAGTATTGAGGTTTAGGTATCAGCTCAGGCAAAATGTTACTGGATTTTATTGGAATATTAGGTAAATACAGCTTTCTGAATTGTAATAAATATTTGTGGACGACACTTATTTTTGTTTACACCAATGCAGGCAATAAATGACAAATTATTTTTCATTTTAAATAGTAAGCTACAATTGTAGATTAGGTTTGCCAAATATCAATTAATGTATCTGGTTGTCTCAATCCTCAACTGACATGCATGTGTCTATGTGTGTGTATCTTTTAACTGTATGACCTGACCACCTGTACCTATGTTTTGTTGGTAAACTTACACTTACAGCTGTTTTAGGTAAAAACATATCTGGCATAATCTAAGTAATACCTCTTTAGGAATGTTGGCAAACTGTGATTAATTATTTAGTAATTTAGTAATTATTTACCGAAGTTGGTGTGTGTTTGTTTGTTGCTTTAATTCAAAGAAATTGTATGACATCGCACAAGTAATATTTATGTTATTGTTAGAGTCAACAGGCTACAGTCACTTACCATTAAGCGATCTGTATGCTTGCTTCCCACATCAGTTGAATGTAATCTTACAGCAACTAATAATACTCCTAGAGTAGCAAGCATCCTCAGACGCCGGTAACTGCCATCACGAGATCCTTAAGCGCAAATAATACTCTTAGTTTTGTATGTATTCATAGATACTGGTAACTGCTGACCATTAAGCGGTATGTTAACATTTTTGCTATTTGAATTGAAGGGAATCATAGAGCAATGCGCAAGTATTCACTTTTTTTGTTTTTGCAAGCACTTATAGTTTACGGCAAGTATTTATTTGAAAGGTATGCTCTAATATTACCCGCTATTTCGAATCCTTCGAAACCGGGCGTGGTAAACCACCAGACAAGCTCTATGGTTATTTGAGAATTGTACTAATAGGAATACCAGAGCAACCTCCTAATAATAGTTTTACTAGCATCTAAAGTCTACGGTAACTATTTACCATTAGACGGTCCGTATGTTGATTTACCATAATAGTTAAAGCTGGTGTTGCAAGCGTCAATGGGCACGGTAATCACTTACCATCGATATGTTTGCATGTCTACCATTTTAATTGAAGGTAATCTTACAGCAATATTTATATGTATTACTCGTGATATTTCTTACGTTTACGCAAATGTTATACATTGAAATTAAACAAATTTACACGGATTTTATCGCGTTGTTTTTTAAAAATAAAACTATTATTACATAATTTTTAAACTCTAAACTACTATTGTTTAAACACTTTTACTAGTTACTGTTTACTTCTATTTAAGCTATAAATTTATACAATAAAACTATTTGGATTTAATTTTACACTTTCCCCGACGTTTCATGACATGTTCACGGGGAGACTAAGATGGTGGTTGTCTCAATGCTCTAAGTGAAGTTATTTTCAGAGTAGGTACCCGAACATAATTTAATAATTGGTGTTTCTATTACGCAGAATGAGCTCAAAGTATCATGAAGTCTGGCTGCGATTTGGTTCTTCTTGGGTTTGACTATTTAATTTACTGGATCTCAAGCTGGTGGTTCATTCCAACCATCTTCTATATTGAAATTATGTTTTTTAATTTCAATAGGCTCGTGAAGCATCTTTGGTAGGAATCGGTGTTCTTTTGCGAATACCTGTGGTTTGTCAAATCGCAGCTATGATGATTGGTCCCCTGTTGCACAGCGGCGCGGCTGTTGGAGCTTGATGTCTTGCAGTACTTGCTTGAAATGTTGTAGCTCGACATCCAGGTGTTTCTTGTCACAGATCCCATGGGCTCTCTGAAACAAAAACATTCCCACAGTAGCTAACTGTTTAGGATGGTGGTGAGATTCATCGTTTAAGTACCTTTTTGTATGGTTCGTATTATTATCTATATATTAATACGTGAAGCAAAAACTTTGTACCCCTTTTTACGAAAATTGCGCGGACGGAGGAGTATAAAATTTGGCACTGTTCAATTTTATATAGAGAAAAGAGTGGCGAATCCTAATGTTATTATTAATATGCATTAGAAATATACGAGTATTATATTCATGAAAAAACACTACACGCACACAACCATACATTTAACACACGCAGTAAAATTGCGTTCGTAGTATTTCGGCATTGTTCGTCTAACGTAGTACAATTCTTCGTAACTATGGTTACATATACTTTATTTATACGTAATAAAGAAAAAAAGAAAACAAAGTAGCAAGCTTATAAATATTATTAATGAAAGAGTATAGTTAGGTAAATAATAATTTATTTCAAAAAGATAGGTAAACTAACCTGTATAGCCTTGATGAAACCTAAATGAAATGTGATCATAAGGGTAAAGTCATAAACAATAAAACCTTAATAACGATCAAACTTAAAATTTAAATCAATTCTGGTCGAATTTTGACCACTACACACACGCTAGACCGTATATATTTGTTTAATTTCAATATACAGGCTGTATTACTCGTGGTTAACAATAATTTTTAATGTCCGGTAACTATTTACCAAAAGGCGGTTTTTTTTTGTTTTTAAAAGACAAAAAACGCGTTAGGTATAATTCCTGTGTCGCGGGGTACTTTACAAATATTCAAACAACGGACACAAAGAACACCCAGACTCGGAACAACGATTGCTTGCTTACACAATTTTTGTCTCGTGTGGGATTCGAACCCACAACACTCGGCGCAGTGGCAGTGGCGAAGCGATCACTTAAACCTAGCCATCTGTGCTTCTGTTTTAGTTCTTTTGTTTGTAAGCTATCTTAGCTGAATGAAATCCATTTACTTAATTGCAGTGCATAGTTAGGCTGCCCTATATTTATTTTGATCTGTCTGGCTCCCAGCTAAGAATAGAGATGCCCTGTTTGCACTTGTGAAGTCTGCAGAAGGGGTGACTTTACCCCATTTAGAAATAGATATTGATAAGTTATTCTAATATGAAGAAATTTTATACAATACTAGATGTGACCGCGGTTTCATCCGCGTTTATGATAACTGCACCGCCCACGTGGGTCGTAGCGTG
This sequence comes from Catocala nupta, assembly GCA_963675205.1. Taxonomy (NCBI): domain Eukaryota; kingdom Metazoa; phylum Arthropoda; class Insecta; order Lepidoptera; family Erebidae; genus Catocala; species Catocala nupta. The sequence continues at coordinate 9,897,549 of OY776105.1, forward strand.
ATGTTTTATAGCCTATAGCTTTCCTCGATAAATGAGCTATCCCTAAAAGAGTTATCAATTCGAGTCGGTAGTTCCTGAGATTAGCGCGTTCAACCAAACAAACAAACAAACTCTTCAGCTTTATAATATTAATAATATAGATTAGATTTTGCCAGCGGCTTCGCTCGCGTAGATTGAGGTTAGGTTTGTAACAGTTCTTTTTTCCGGACGAATGTACCATTTCTGTTTCCCTGATTCGTATGCGGAGTTACATGATGATGGGTCGAGTAGTTAAGGCGTAAAAGCGTAACAAAGAACAAACTGACATTCGCGTTTATAATATTAGTTAGGATTCATAACATAGGGGTTGACTTACGGGTTCGATGTTCAGGCTGGTGAACGAGTCTGGTTAAAAAATTTTTGATATCGACATGAAGATTATAACGTACCTATTATTGATAACATAGCTCCTTATAACGTGGGACGTAAACTGAGCAGGCGAAATGTGGGTGTAATACGCCTCTGTTTATTCCTTAGGGTATAGGTACAGGAATAATGAAAAATGCGTGGTTTCTGTTTATTTGAACACTAGTTTTTGGCCACGGTTTCGCACGAGTATAAATAGGTTAGGTAAGGTTAAAATATAGCCTGTTACTCAGCGATAAAATAGCTTACTAATGGTGATTGATTTTTTTAATTCTGTTCCGTATTTTTTTAATTAAATCCTTACAAACAAAAAAATTATTAAATCTTTCCTCTATGTAATATTAGTGTATATAGCTTCCACGCGCAGATGGTCACGATCTCAGATGGTACGTAGAGTTCGATCCCTACTTGTAACACCCGAGTCTGGATTTTCTGTAGCCGTTGTTTGTATGTTTGTTAAATCGCGACACAGGAATTATTTTCAGATCGGCGGTAGTCCTCTTATACCTAACTTGTTTGTTTGTAACCCTTTCACGCCTTAACTACTCGACTGATCATCACGCAATTTTGCATAGGTACACGTTGTCAGGGGAACAGAAAAGGACATAGAGTACCTTTTATCCAGAAAATATAGCTCGAGGCAGACATTTTTTTTTTGAAACTTTTGCTTACAGCGTATGCCAGTTCCATCGTATCCTAAACACAATGCTACACATATCAATTTATTTAATTACATCCGACATGAAGAGGTAGACAATTGACATTTTAACCTACATTTACACGAGCAAAGCCGCAAACAAAATCTAATCTGAAATAAATAAACTACCCTCCCATAGAATATCGACGTAAAGTGCTAGTATACGTACTGTTGCGTTTCGTTCGATGAACGAGAGCGCCGGAGGTTCAATCAACCCCCCGCCCCCTTCCTTCCTTCTACCCCGCCTCTTGCCCTACTTACCTATAAGCTAGGTGGCAACGCACTGTGATGCCCTCTGTATTGCAAGTGCATATAGGTTACGGTAACTTCCCATTCTTCTATATTTAAAAACTCTCCACACACAAGTAATAGATTAGTATCGCGGTGGACTTTATCAACAATTGAAGAAAGGACACCTAGATTCGGAACAACTATTTAATAATAATAATATCAGCCCTATATTAAACTGACCCACTGCTGGGCACGGACCTCTTCTCAGTGTGAAAAGGGTTAGGCCATAGTCCACCACGCAAGCCCAGTGCGGGTAGGCAGACTACACATATGTTCGAGAACATGACGATATCTCGAACAAGCAGATTTTCTCACGATGTTTTCTTTTATTGTTAAAGCGAGCGATATTTAACTATTTAATACGCATATAACTTCGAAAATAATTTATAACTTCCAATCTCACGGATAATAAATATTTAAAAAATTATAAATACTTTGAGTCTCTCTGCGTGTTCTACTGACTCATTCACGGGGAGTGCTCTGAAGAACTGTTTGATTTGGTACCAGCGGCCTCTTTCTATCACCGTAACTCTCGACAACGAAGAAGGTTTCATCCATATTACCTGGAAGCGTTCGAATCCAAGACGGTACGCTTTCAGCGATAATTTCTCCCACGTACATGCAAGCTCTGGAATGAACTGCCTGTTTCGGTGTTAACCGAGCGTTATGATATGTCCTTCTTTAAACGAGGTTTAAAGAGAGTTTTCTTTCACGGTAGGCAGCGGCTTTGCTGTGTCCTGACATTGCTGAAGTCCATGAGCAGTGGTTATCACTTTCCATCAGGTGGGCCATTTGCTCGTCATCCACCAATGGCAATAAAAAAAAGTCGGAGTTGCGCCTTGGGATCAAGCTCAAGACCTCTGCGTGGCAGTCCTTTGTCGAAGCCACAAAACTCAATGCAGTGGCAATGGCGGTGTGACCACCTAAATCACAAGCCATCCGTGTATAACCGCCTGGTGGTGTTACCAGGTTAGCCGTGTGCTTGTTTGTTGCCTATATGGTTTAGGACAGGCATCGGTTTTGGTTGTGTCTTCTTTGTGTTGCGTCTGCTATAATAAGAAGTAGCCACTTACAAACAAAACTCTACAACGATCTATTGAACTGGTGCAGGACAGAAGCAAATGGAGACAAATCGTATATGGTTACGATCCTCATTAGTGAGGGAACGACAAAGACGAAGCCACTTACTGTCAGGTGGGTCATTAGCTTGTCTATCACCAATAGCAACAAAGTGTTTTATTTTTTTGCACTGCCTCGATAGTGCACTGGCAATGTATGCAACTGTAGTGCATGATGATTCAGGTTTAATGCCCGGATGAGGCAATGTATTAAATTTTTGGGTCAGGCTGTAGCAGCACGGGATCTGGAACTGTACCCGATAAATTGCTTCCTATGATATGGGGATTAAAAGCATTGTCTAGGAAATCTGTCTGTATTACCATCTCTGCCCCTTACACACAGATCACTAAGCACAGTAAGAATCAGAACAAATAATATGTGAATCACACAAATAATTTTACCGTGTGGGATTCAAACCCACATTACTCACGACAGCGACCAGGCGACCGCCCGCAAGTTGCCAAGCAGACAAAAGAATATTGCGTCTTACTAGATCGAACCCGCTCTCATCGCGTCGACCACTCAAGAGCTGAGTCAGCAGCTATTACCCACTTATAATGACTGACAATTTCCCCACAAGCTTTTGTGTGAGACAATTGCTTTTTATACTTTCATTCCTTGGAATCCTGGCTGTGAGTACTGCTGATTCACTAGCTCATTAACGGTCGAGTGGGTTTCTGACCCTATGATAAGACATCACGGAGGTTGAAACCAATATATAATATGTATTTTTTTTAAACAATTGTATCAGCCCTGTAAACTGTCCCTCTGCTGGGCACTCTTCTAATTAAGAATGGTTAGGCTATAAGTCCACTACACTGGCTCTGAGTGGGTTGGTCAACTTCACATATCTTCGAGAACATTATGGAGAACCTTACAGACATATAGGTTTCCTTACGATGTTTTCCTACCCCGTTAGTGCGAGCAATAGTTAATTATTTAATACGCATATAACTTCGAAAATTTAGATGTGTGTGCTTTGGGATCGAACTCGAGACTTCTGCGCAGCAATCTAACAGTATTTCACCAGGCTATCGCTATCAATAAAACAATGTAGCTCAGTAGCATGTAAATCAAGGTTTACGACTCATCCTATGGTATGTAGTAATAATTGATTAAATCATTCAAATTAGTATATGCTTTGAATATATTCGAATGATTCGAATTTGAGACTCGAATTCCATTGAAGTTAATATTGACACCTACATCGTATGTAATAGAGGCTGGATTTGTTTACCAGATCGACGTTCTTATTGAGTATTTCCATTAGGTAATTCTTAGCACCAGCTCGGAGTTAGGAGATGTATCCAGAAGACAGTAATGGGTTAGACTACTATTGCATCACATTTATTAACTTACGAGCTGTGTCCGCGGTTTCACTCGCGTTTATGGTTACTGTGCCACCCCGTCGGTCTTAGCGTGATGTTTTATAGCTTATAGCCTTCCTCGATAAATAAGCTATCCAACACTAAAATAAATTTCCAATTCGAATCAGTTAGTTCCTGAGATTAGCGCGTTCAACTAAACAAACTCTTCAGCTTTATAATATTAGTATAAATACAAGGCTCGCTACATATAGGTAGGGGTGAAGGATGTACTTATATTTTCAGGAATATTTAAGACGTGCTGCAATTTTCGGTATGCGTTCAGCGATAAAATTTCGCGTCGTTCAACAGTGCGGTTTCAAGTGTTTCATAATGTTATGATACGCATAATGAACTATTGCTTTTTAAGGCATTTGTCTGCACGGAAAGCAAAGTGATTTAAGTCCTCGCTTTGTAACTGCCTATACGCCAAATGTTGTGGGTTCGATCCCTACACGGATTTAATATAATATTCTATCACATCAACACCATCTAGCCCAAAGTAAGCAGAGCTTGTACTATGGGTACTAGACAATGGATAAACATATAGATCATATATATTTTTATATATTATCATATATATATTTTTATATATGTCATATATATTTTTGTACAGACATACATATTATACATAGAAACACCTGGACCATGACAAACATCCATGTCCATGCACACAAATGTTTAACTTGTGCGGGAATCGAACCCGCGATCTCAGGCGCGGCAGTCGGTTACACTAACCACTACGCCATCGAGGCCGTCAAATATAAAGTGAGACCCACAAATAGTTGTTTCATGTCTAAGTATCTTTGTGTCCGTTTAAATGTTTGTTAAGTTTTTCGTGACAGAAATTATTCCTGGTGCAAGAATTGTGTATAAAGAAAATCTCTTTCCTGTATGTAACTTTATCCGATTGTAGAAGAAAACCATAAGCCAATCATAGGCGCTCACATTATGCAATTATTTTTACTACACCAACAAGGCACTGAACCCGTTGAGTAATGAACGATGACACACTATTGCACCACAGCACTCAACAATAATGTAGGTACGTGTGATGCCATGTTTAGGTTAAAACATAGTTATACATTTAAATAATTAATTTAATTAAACGGCTGTCTTTTTCCGGTATGCGAGTCGTCGTCACTAAATCAAATATAATCGTGTTTGTAAATAATACTAACATTATAAATGTAAATGTTCATTATTTAAAATTAGGTATATAGATACACACAAAAATCACCTAGACCCATTAACATTTTTGTCCCGTGTGGGATCGAACCCACAACACTCGACGAGGCGGCAGTGGCTAAGCGATCCCTTAGGCGCGGTTTCTATATTTTCCTTTATATCCGTTTTACTTACGGACAGTTAATATTTGACACATAATAATATAATAATATCAGCCCTTTATTAAACTGTCCCACTGCTGGGCACGGGCCTCTCCTCAGTGTGAAAAGGGTTAGGCCATAATCCACCACGCTGGCCTAGTGCGGGTTCGCAGACTTCAAATATCTTCGAGAACGATATGTAGAACTCTCAGACATGCAGGTTTACTCACGATGTTTTCCTTCACCGTTAAAGCAAGCGATAATTAACTATTTAATACGCATATAACTTTGAAAAGTCAGACATGCGCGCCTTGGGTTCGAACTCGAGATCTCTGTGTAGCAGTCCAACGGTTTCCCACTAGGATATCGCTGCTGCTATGAAAAATATGTTAAGATTTAACTGTACGTAACTAAAAGTTAGAGTGAATCGGAAACTGTTAAACAGATTTAGGAACTAAAACGTATCTAATGAAATGTAGTAGTAGTAATAGTTCTCTGCCTACCCCCTTAAGGGTTAAAAAGCGTAAATCTAGGTATGTAAATAAAAGGTTAATGTATCATAAATAGATAACAAATGGAGATAAAGATTGAATTACGATTGCACTATCTGTAAAGAGGTACATCGTCATTCTGACGTCATACTGTAGTATGACACACACATGATTGTCGATCCTATGAGGACGAAATGTAGTTAAAGCCAAAATATTACTTTCCAGGAGAGACAAAAATCCTTTGTTTTATTTATCAAAAAATTTTAATACAACTAAAATAGGGGAATATAGTGTTTTTAGCTCTTTATATTTTATCAGCTTTTGGCCGCGGCTTCGCACGCGTATAAGTACCTTTTTAATAAAATATAGCCTATGTTACTCGGTCATAAAATAGCGTTTTTAAGGTGAAAGAATTTTTAAAATCGGTTGTATAGTTTTTGTGTTAAATCCTTAAATAAACAAAAAAAAAAACGAACACAAACAACAAATAAAATGTTTCCTCCTTACAATATTAGTATCTATAGATCATTATGAAATTATGCATTTTATGCCATTTGAGGCGAGATCAAGTATTAATTGCAACATAATGTTGAAAATAAATGTTTTTATGCTGCGGTATTTTCTGGGTAGTAAAATCAATTTTTATTTGCGAATATCATCATTTTAAATACACAGGCCGGCAACCAAATAAGGTTATATGTATCTATATTTTTAATATTATAAAGCTGAAGAGTTTGTTTGGTTGAACGCGCTAATCTCAGGAACTACTGGCTCGAATTAAGTTCTTATAGTGTTGGATAGCCTTTTTACCGAGGAAGGCTATAGCCTATATAACATCACGCTACGGTTAATAGGAGCGGAGCATCAATGAAAATGTTGTAAAACGGGGCAATTTACTTAAGTGAAGCAGACGCAGTAGCGCGAGTCAGATAGTCAATATTTCTTTTTTCGCCAAAATGGCTTTCATAACATTTAATCCTCTAAGAGTCGATATACTTGCCTATATATCCTCGAAGGGGTAGGCAGAAGTGTATTACACCACATTTTGACCTAGCTACGTTTAGGTCCAACGTAATATGGAGCGAGGTTATTGCCGTCTACCGGGAAATTACCAGACTGGTGCTACTAATTTCGACTGCACGAATGATGTAATGGTTTATGTGGTTGACATGCCGCTGCCACTGCATCGAGTGTTGTGGGTTTGATACCCACACGAGACAAACATTGTGGTCCACAAATAGTTGTTTCGAGTTCAGACTTAATAAGCTAACTAAGCTATATGTTTTGACGTTCACAAGTGTTACTTTGTGACATAAATGATTTTTGACTTTGACAGACAGTCTGAGTCAAATTCAAAGGATACAAGAAACACCGGTACCAATTCATAATATCCGTTGTTTAAATGTTTGTAAATCACCCGCGACACAGGCATTATTTCGGTTCCCTATTTATTCGCATAAAATTATTCATAATTTAACATGGCATACTTTTACTTATCCTAATAATAGTCACGCACAATATTCATTTTAGGCATAACTGTTAAGGCACAATTTTTATCGTAATTACTATAAGCATAATAATTGAAAATAGTTTTGTAAATGTTGTGTTTGCATTTAATAAAATACTTTTCGTATATAAAATAAACATGTTCGCGGCTTAGAGGTGGCCCAAAGGCCACCCACGCCACACCCTAACCTATTGTTACACTATGGTACCCAATTTATATATGCCTTATAACTTTATGCCAATCAAAATTATGGCAAAAAGCATTAGTCTAAATTATATTTATGCCTACTGAAATAGTATGCCAAAAAACAATTATTTCAAAGTTTTATGATGACAAAAAAAATTATAAGAAAAAAATTCGTCATGCCAAATTTAATTAGGACAAAAAAATATTGTCGAAACAAAGAGTTCCCAGTATTTCAAGTGCAGGAATTGCCTTTATAAAAGCAAAAACCAAATTCGAGTTTTTTTACCTGACTCCATAGCTATTTCTGAATTCGGGAATCAAACGCGCGATTACATGATAGCAGCCAACTCATGTCTCGCGGCCAATGAGGCAGTCTTACAATATGACTCAGTACGTGTTTGTTTACGTCACCGCATACTATATAGTATGTTAGTAGTATAGGGAAATCATTATTAGTAAATATATACTCGAGTTGTGTAGTAGTGCGTTTAGTATTAACGCAAATAAATAAGTTCATAATATATTTTAAAATGGTTTTTACACATGGTAAGTATTCTATACTTATATCTATACTAATATTATAAAGCTGAAGAGTTTGTTTGTTTGGTTGAACGCGCTAATCACAGGAACTACTGGTTCGAATTAAAAAAAATATTTTAGTGTTGGATAACTCATTTATCGAGGAAGGCTATAGGCTATATAGCATCACGCTACGACCTATAGGAGCGGAGCATCAATCAAAAATGTTGCAAAGACGTGGAATATTCTCTTATGTGAAGTAGACGAAGTCGCGCGGGTCGGCTAGTAATATTATAAAGAGGAAATATTTGTATTTTTGTTTGTAATGAATAAACTCATAAAGTAAAGAACCGATATAAAAACAAATACGCTTTTAAAGAGCTACTTTAATCAGAAGTAAGATGGATTTTATAACATCATGCTATAAGCGGTGGGAACGGAGCAGTGATCTTTAAAGTGGTAGAACTGCGGGGGACAGTTGTGGAATAAATTTTGTAGTATAGTATTAGTTTTACTTATAGATTACTAGCAATTTGGGTTACAAATGACTAGTATTTTGTTTAACTCCATCCACCTAAGCTGGAATGCTTGTTTTAGGAGTCACGCGGTTCACGTCGGTAGTACAACGGGTAGGATTCAAACCTGCAACCTCTCGATGTATGATAACTGTGTACTATTTCCTGTACCGCGGAAGACTACAAACAACGGACACAATGAACAATCAGACCTAAAATAACTACTTGTAGAACACGCAAATGTTTGTCCTTTGTGGGGATCAAGCCTACAACTATCAGCCCAATGGCAGTAACGAGACGAACACTTAAACCAATACTACTATCCCAGGTATAGAGCTATCCAAAGCAAAAGGATTTTGCAAATGCGACTGGTAGTTTCATAGATTAGTGCGCTCAAACAAATAAAACAACAAACTCTTCAGTTTTAATAAAATTATACATGACTAGCTTTTGCTCGTGACTTTGTCGGCGTGGAATAGTTACTTTGGGTGGCATATTAAATTTATAGGAATCTTTTTTGCAAATAATATGCACTTACAAACTGCTGACGGCATTTTTACTAATCATACACATATTTCCGACAAATATACGTATAGTACCTAAACATAGATTTGTTTGGACTTGCATTTGAACTTTTATCTCCTATTTAATTCCCATGCAGATCAAATTTAAAAAATGCTTAATTAATTATTTATTTACTTCTTATCAAGTGCCTAAATACGAAGTTTCATGGTTTTACCTTCCATAATGATGAATTCCCATACAAGCTTTCATCCTCATTTCATCACCCTTTTTTATGACAAAAGGTGACCCACGTTCTTTCTTAAGGTCTAGTTTATATCTCTGTACCAAATTTCATCATATGTAGCTTTCTGCACTCCTTCTCCATATAAACTTTATCTATGCCAAATCTCACATGCCTCCATGTGCCCATTATGCCCATTATGCTTGGAAAGGGGTACAAAGTTTTTCTCATCACGTATTATTATTATAAATAAGCATTTAAATTTAATAATTTGACTTGTATATTATAAATGAGAATGTGAGTTTATTTATTACGCTTTCATGCCTTAACTACTCGACCGATCATAATGAAAATTTGCATGAGGTACAGGTAAGGTCATTGGATACTTTTATACAGTATAAAAAGTGCTTTTACGAACCTGACTTAACATAAATTTACGGGAGCGAAGCCGCGGTCAAAATTTAATATGTTATAAAATCTGTCAATCATTGGGCATGAGTTGAAATAACTTGCTTCTTATTAGGCACCCCGCTTTTCTTTATACAAAGGATGGACGAGAAAAGACTGACTAAGAAAGATTATAAGGCTAGTGTGAATGGAACAGTCGCAAGGAGAAGACCTAGGCGAACGTTTCTTCATTAGATCGGAGACTTTCTGGACAAAGGCCAGGTTAAGAGCATCTTAAACCGACGAGCGTGTATGAGTAATGTGATGAAAGTGAGTGAAGCCAGATAAGTGTGTCAGGATCGTAGCAAATGGAAATCCGTAATCTCTGCCTACCCTTCTGAGAAACAGGCGTGAATCTTTGTATGTATGTTTAAGTTCATAGTTTTAATATGTTAATAATATGAGCTTTGTTTTATAAACTGTCCCATTGCTGGACGGCACGGACCTCTTCTTAGTGAAGGGTTAGGCCATGGTCCAGGCTGCTCTGTGTGGGTTAGCAGACATAACTACTTTTTAGTTTGCTTTTTTAATAAAGCGTGTTTTGTAGTTTTCAAAACTATTATTAGCTTGGTATGTATCTATGAATCTATGTACCTATGTAACGGAATCTTTGAACGTGATTTTCACCCTTTTCAATCCGACGGATTGATTTAAAACTTTACACACTTATCGAGGACCGATGTCAATACAATAATTTAGAAAAAATGTATGATAGTTTAAAAATAAAAAAGTTAGTTTAAAAAATAAAAAACACTCTTTATTAAAAAAGTACTGCCTGCAACAAAAGTAGAAAATAATTTAATAATTTTAATATAAAAAAGCGTGGGGTATCAAAATATCTTAGAAAGCACCCCACACTTTTTACATTAAAATTATTAAATTATTTTCTGCTTTTTTTGCAGGCAGTACCACTGCACCGAGTGCTGTGGTTTCGATCCTAACACGGGACAAAAAAATGGGTGATTCACTAATGGTTGTTTCGAGTCTGAGGTGTCCTTTGTCTGAATGTTTATGAAGATCTCGCGACGCAGGAATTATTCGTAGTGACGTAGTTATCTTAATTATTTTATAATATGCACAATAACAGTAAGTTGTGGTCTTGTTAAGACCTTACAGATTTTCCCTATTTTTTGTTTATTTCAGTACAAGTTGTACACATTATAATTTACTATAGTATATTCAATTTTGCACCAACACACTTTTAGTATCTTAAGTAAGCTCACCCGCGATATGAAGGAGAACAGACAGAATACAGAATGCATGGACTATCTATAATTTAAACCTTGCCTTATTTTAAAACCTAGCCACGCCTCTACTACACCCTGCTCTAACGCGTAGTTCCTATATGAAGAAACGCATCGTTTTACCTACGGACAGTTAATTTTGACACATATTCTATTAAAAATATGTCAAAATTTAGTTGTACGTAGCTAAAATGACTCGTCTCTTGATGTAGGAACCGGGCCTAAGCGAACAAGTCAAGCGAGATAGGGCAAAGCGCTTTATAGCTTTTCTTTTATGTTAAGCATTGAGGGACATGCCACATGACGTATCTTAAGCCAGGACGGCTTAAGATAAGATCATATGAGTCAATGACTACGTCACAAGGCTGGCTGACTCAATGCGAATGCTGTATTCTTTGAGCTGCATCTGTTAGGTTTGTGATGTCATTCATTGTTTAAACGCTGAAGAATGCTTTAAGATTTACATGTGTAAAATGCTTATCATTACTCGAAATTTGGAAGTTAGGCAATTTGAAGTCTAATAGTGTGTTACTTAGAGTTCAAATTGCCTAATTTCCAAATTACTAGTTAAGTCTTTGTTTCTTCAAGATAACGATATGTGTTTAGACTTATGACTGTTCATAGGTAAGGTAGGTAGAGATCTGGGATGGTGTCATATATTACATTTATATATGTAGATGGCTGGTTTAATACATGTGCTTATACATATAGATATGTAGTGTTTTCCATGAAGATGCTGATTACGTTCGGCTGATTTAATCCAATTACGCAGCGGTAGGGATATTCGGCTCTCTGAAGGAAATTCTTAGTAGCAGCACGAAGCAATAATAGACTTGCATACAATTACGTTGGACCGAAAAGTATATTTAGTGAAATGCGTATACACTTCTATCTATGCCTTTGGGGACGTGGCGTGGGCGTGATGTTACGTATATATGTAATCCAAAAATGGCTGTATCGCGTGTGAGTGCGTTTGTTTTCATGCGCTGTATGCCGTAGAGAGTGAATGATCCAGTTACCTTTTCAGATAAATTGCACGATTAGAGTCATGGTTTCAATGGTCGCCTTGTTACTGCCATTGCATCAAGTATTGTGGATTCAATACTCACTCGCGACAAAAACAAAAATGCCACAAACGGTTTTCTAAGTCTGGGTGTTCTTTGTTTGAATGATTGTAAAGACCCACACGAAATACGCATGCTATCTTTCTTAATTAAAATAAAATGATAAGCAAGCTTACATGACGTGGTAGACCGATACGACGATGGCGGGATCAATGAGACAGCTATAGGAGAGACTGGTGTGGGAGGCCTTTGCACTAGGTACAGAGAACAATCCAAGTTCAAATAAAAAAATAATCAAGCGTACATACGTTACGGTGAATGATTACCATTAATCTACCAATAGTTTGAATGCCAGACATAATTAAAAACTTATTGTGTCTTGTCGCCTGTGTACCGCAGCAACTCAATAAGTGAAATAGGTGGGATGCTTGTGCATTACCTACTTGGCCTTAATGCATGTGATCTTTACCACCAAACAGCAATAGAAAACAAAGGCAGTAAATATGTCATTCACGTCTTTAAAATATATAATTAGCTCAGTAAACAGTCACATCAATCAGGCATCAAGCCTCGTATTATTTATGTTACGTTTGCCAACATGCCGACATTGTTCATTCATCATTCACTGGTCTGAGGGGCGAGTATTAGTTTATATAGCTCTCGATGTAACTGCATATGTATATGTTTAAATTATACTGCTATGTACGGATTTTATTGCGTTTTCACTAACAATACTATAAATCATGACATTTTCTCCAAAATTTTAGTTGCTTTTTGCTGCTGCGGTTGACTATAAAGACATTCAAGACGTTGAGATTACTAGGGGTCATCTTAGTCTTCCCAAGACCTTGGCTGTTGAAAAGTGACAGTAAAAATCTGAAAAAAACGCAGATGGTTTTATATTACGGTTAAAAAGAAAGACCCTATTAAAGACAGGATAGATTGACGCCATAGGATAATACTTTAATAGGCATATTTTAGGTTCAGGGCCCTAATAGACAGAATTATAATGAAATGTCGTTGGTTGTACTAAGAGCTTTCAGCAAGATTTTATCCCTTATTATAACTAACTCCATTGTTCGGTCTACTTCACCAAAGGATTTCGTACAATTAAGGGGTTACGTATCGAAACTCAGAAGGAATTTCGGAATAAATGTGTTTTACAGTAGGAACAGTCGGCCTGAAACTTCGGCATTTACGTTTCATGATAGGTCTACAGAATTGTAATATAGTGTCGTTGGTCGTAGGCCCGGCAGTCAACAAAACAGTTGTTCTGGTACTGTATAATGACCAACATGGTATGTTGCTCAGTTGTGCAGCTGGTAGCATGTAGCCCCATTGGCAGCAGAACCCAAGTGATTAGGATTGTAAAATAGTGTCGTTGGTTTTAGGACAGGCCATCAGGTCGGTACTTTTAGTACTGTATACTGATTATCTTAATATGCTGCTTAGACGTAAGGGTGTGACCTCAAATGGTACTCTTAGTGAATAGAACCCAAGTGATCAGATTCCTAGGGATGACCCCTGGTAATGAAATTATCAGCATTGTAATGTAGTGTCGTTGGTAGTAGGACCGGCCGACAACAGGACAGTAGTAGTAGTGATGTATACTGACCAGCTTGGTATGTTCCTCAGATGTGAGGGTGTGGGCATGTGGCCCCGTTGGCAACCGAACCCATGCGATCAGAATTGTAATGTCGTGTTGTTGGTTGTAGGACTGGCAGTCGGCAGGAGAGTAGTAATAGTGGTGGTGTATACTGACCAACTTGGTATGTTGCTCAGATGTGAGGGTGGTGGCATGTGGGGCGCGCAGGCGGGGTGGTGGTGCGGCGCGCTCGCGGCCGCCGCGCTGCTGCTGCTGCTGCTCGCCGCGCGCTGCCGCCCGCGCCGGAAGAACGCCAAGAGGCTCGCTGCGCCGCACCAAGTAAGTGCACCTACATTTTGTAACAGTAGCGTCTAAGTGTGCTGTTTGGAGAGCATAGGCTACGTATGTCGCTCATATATATCCCCTGTGGTTTAGAATATAAGTGATATGATAAGACCGTAAGCTAAGGAAATATTGTGGTACGGAATAATAATAATGTCCTCTTAACCGAATTTCGGTCACGGCGACCAATCATAACAGAGACTGGCCATCGGCGCAGGAGATATTATAGTGCACAAGTGTGTGCGCAAACACAAGTGCACTCTCTGTTCCCTAACTCTCATGATCCAATGGGACGAATAATCCGACACGACCGGTGAGAGATCAGGCGCAGGACCAACAGCTTTACGTGCTTTCTGAGGCACGGGGTGTCTAACACCGCCAACTTCCTAACTCCGGGCTCGTATTGAGATTTCTTAACAGAAAAACCCAATTACTTTTCGTTGGCCCAACCCGGGATTCGAAATCGACCTGCACAGCAATCACATTCACTACCGCTGCGCCACGGAGGCACGTATGGTACGGAATAAACAGTGATATTTTAACAACAATGACTATATTATTTGGAAGCGTAGTGCCGTAACACCAAGGTCCCCTAAAATTTAATTTTTAAGGACTTGGTATGCGGCTTTTCCAGTTAAATGATCTTGGTTGTAACCAGTCCTGTTGCAATACAGGAGTTTAGGATAAGCAAAGTCGCGCTGAACCAGGGTTCTGATTTTGACTGCAAGGATGCCGTAGTTGCTTAAGAGGAAACACCACGGGCGAGAGAATTGAAAAATAGGTATTTGTAAAATCTATTGCTGTCGCGCAGTGCCCGCAGAGCGTGATAGAGACAACTGCAGCTTGGACCAAAAATACCTATAAAAGTACACAAAATCAACGTTTCGTAGTCCCCTGATTCCTTCTGCAACACTTGACCGATTTAACTATTTATTTCATTAAAAATTGAAGAAAGGCTTTGGCCGTGTTTCTATGTTTTTCTTTTTTTACATAAACTACTCAAATTTGTTTTCTGGATGTTTGAACACAGCTGAAAATCTGACCAATTTTTGAGGTTTTTGAAGGCTCATATCTCTTTTAATAATTAATTAATGTAAAAAAGGAAAACATAGGGACATGCCAATAGAGGCTAAACATTTATTGAAAAAATATTATTGCTCTACTGGCATTATCCAGGGAGGAAACAGGGGACTACTTTTGTATGGAAAAACGGCCCATGTGTTTCCTCTTAAGTGATCACACTGCGCCGAATGTTTGGGTTCGATACCCACAAGGGACTAAAATTTGGGTGATCCACAAATAGTTATTTTGAATCTGGCTTCTCTTTGTATCCTTTATTTGAATGCTTGTAAAGTCCTCCGCGACACAGGTATTAATTAAAGAGTAAAGTAGCTTAATTAAAAAAAGTAATAAAATGACTTACTAAAAAAAGTCGCTCATCTGGAGTTGTATTCTACAAAGACTAAAAACAAATAATCTTATATTCTCTTTTTACGATGAGATCTTATATACGGCTTACTGAGCTCCTCAAGACGTGATGTCAGCGATTCCATTTTTGTAGGATCGGCAACAGAGTAGGCTATCTTCAGTCGTATACATAAATCTAAAAGCCTATTGTATTCGATCTCGAAAATCTTATAAATTTGCCATGTGCCAAAAAGCGTACCCGGTTTATGAAAATGAATGTACTCTAAAGCTGCTGCCAAAGCGGCTACGAGTAAAAATTGTACTGAGTCAAAGATATGACACAAAATGACCTCACAACAAATGACAGAAATGTCCTTTATACATCAACTGTTTGTATGACGCAAATACATGACTTGCATTTAATTTAATGATGACAAATATACGTCGTAATATTATCAAACGTTTATATTACGAGTTGTTTTATTATATAATTCTGTAACTAGATGTTGTCGTTTTTCAGGTGCACGTAGTGAGCACTTGGGTGCCGGCGCGCGGCGCGCCCGCGCGGCCCGTGCGCGTGGCCCGCAGCGCGCCAGGGCTCCCTCGACGCGCGCGCGCCACGCTGGCGGGCGCTCCCGCCGACCGCCCCGACCCCCAGCCTGCTCCCCCTCAAATCATCGTCGTGAACAACACACAACCCCCTACAGCCCCTGGCCCTTCAGATTTCAAAGGCATCCCGAAATTACCTTTACCTGAACAGTGGATACACAAACGTCCTATAGACTATAAATATACAACGATCCCGAGACCTTTAGCTCAACTCGTGAACGCGGATCTTGGCGCTGATTTAACACAGGAATCCCGCGCCAAAAAGTACAGCGCCACCCGCTCGCCGTCGTTAGAGAAGGACGACAAATCACCGTTTTTACTCAGTGCTAAGTCTGATAAAGACAGAGAAGTTTTCGGTTTCGACAGAGCTGTCGTCGAAAAGTTGAATGAGATGGGTGACAGAATGACGTCACCGAATGAGGATGCATCTCCTAGCAATCTACGAAGGTTTCGCTCTGTCAGCACGAGATTAAACATGTGCAGCGTGACCGAGGGCCCTTATTTAGAAGGTCAGCAGGAACATCTTGAAATGCAGAACTCACCGAGAGTGTTAGAATGTAGTTCTGCGAAAGAAAAATCATCAGCACCAAAGTTTGATTTTTCGCCCAAAATTTTAACTGATACTATAGTTTCTCCACGATTCTTTACACCTCCAGAAACTGTATCACCCATGTTCTTTGCTGAACCTTCTCCTAAATCAGTTTACTATGACAGTGTTCGATCTCCGAAATTCTTTCCTGAAACGCCTCGAGACACTGAAGTTCCTCAATCGCCCAGAGCTTTAGGAGATCACCTAAACAGAAATGGCATATCAGAAAAGCCGAGTTCTCCTCGAGTTTTAAACAAACCTAGTCCGAAAGTGCACAGTTATAATAAGGAAAACTATTTTACCTTCGAACAATCATGCTTAGACGAAACGAGAGCATCACCGAGACCGAGAAAGTATGGTGGAAGAAATTCTATCGAAAAAGAAAGGTTTACACCACCGGCTGAAAAAATAGATGTAAGGAAATACAGACGTCACAACAGCTGCGATACGAATTACAAAACGATAGAGCTTAATATTACGAAATGCGAAGATAATAAAGAAACCGAAAAAGTAATTGTAGGTGATGATGTGACTGATTGTTGTGTAAAAATGGAAACTCTTGAAATTGAACCGAAAGCCGAAGAAAAGCCGAACGAATTAGCCCCAAGTCCTTCTAACACTGCACAGGCGAGAAGACAGAGATTAAAATCTATATCTTTAGATTCAGATAATGCTAAAATCATCGAACAAAATTTGGGGTTGCCTATAGCTAAGCAGATGAAGGATCAAATGAACGAAGCGTATAAAAATCAAGAGACGAGTACCTCATGCGATAGTATGGAACGATATCAAAAAACTCCGACCAACGAGAAACCAGCTTTCAAATTCGAAGAAGAACAAAAAGATAAAAATGCCGATGAGGAGCCTAAATCTCCTGAAATTAAACACAAGAAAAGTCTCAGACAGAGCTGTGATACGCAATCTTTTATCGACATGCCCAGGTTTTCGCCAAAGGAATTCGAAATTACGGTAACTTCTGAAGAAGGAGATACCACACCCGCTCAAACTGAGACTAAGAAGAAAGGAAAGAATTTAAGAAACTTACGAATAGACTTAACCAAAAGAGATAGTGAATTAGAAAAAGAACTTCTCGAGTTCGAGAAGTTATATACAGACGCAGAAGAAAAGAAAGTCAAAACGCCTACTTTAAAAGTTAAAGCTACTTCTCTGGATTCTTCTGAAACGGTCAATCTGTCACTACCTCAGAAGAAAACTCTTGAAGTGCCGCAAAATTCTATTTCAATGCCTAATACTCCGAAAAGACAGTTGAAACGCATTTTAGCTCAAAAGAATGTAAAGCACGATTTCTCTGGTGGCAAATTAGGGTATAACTCCTTACAGTCAAACGCGGAGCAACGTCGTTTGTACATGAAGGGACAAGACTCTGGCATATACTTAAGAGAAAACCACGCTACCTTAATGCTGTACCAACCGGGGACTTCGAGAATGGGTTCTCGAACAATGGGGTCCTTCGATGAAAATACGACGGACTTTGAAAATACACCGGAGATTAATATATCGGGGGCTGATAACAGAGGGTACCAAGATCCAAGTCAGACCCTAGGGTCAAACTTGTTAAACTACAAACAAAACTTAAGCGTATCCAGTACCAATTTGAAGACTTTACCAGAAGGTGTACCGTCAGACGACTTTGAGCCAACGGCAGAAGATGAAAAGATTGTCAAAAAGCTGCACAGAAGGAATTCCAACCAGAGTTTGATGTTAAGCACGCACAGTTTACAAAGTTCCAATTGCTCTTTGAATAGTTCAGGCGCGTCTTGTCACAATTTAGCGACTGTTCGCACTAGTTTCTCGAATTTCAGCTTAAATTCCGATTCTAGACAGAAGAAGCTGTCATTTGATCGTCGTGATTCGAACGCTTCTTTCAACAATGAATTACTACCGACCACTCGTGTCATATGTTCTTCAAATACGAGTTTGACTGGTGAAGTATCTTCTAAAAACTGTTTACTACAACGTAGGGGCTCGAACAATAGTCTTACATTAAATATTCTATCAGGCAACAACTTGAGTCGTCACTCGAGCAACAGCTCATTGAATAAAGACTCTAAACCCGGTCAGAAGAAGGGTCTGCTTGAACGTAGAAGTTCAAACACGTCTTTAACGTTAAATATAAACAATTCAAATCCTCAGCTCTCAGTCAATAGAGGATTAAGCGTCTCGAATTACAATCTAAACGGCTCAACGTGTAATCTAAGTAGATATAACAGCAATCATAGTATAGACAACCCACCAACGGAACCGCGAAAAGGTATTTTAGAAAGGCGAAGCTCAAACACTTCCCTAACATTAAACATTCAGCCACAGGAACCAAGAGAAATTGAGATTGAAGAGAATTTCATAGAGACGAATCTAAAAGACTTGCCGCATCGAGATAAGCACAGAAAATCATTGAGCACGGAGAATTTAATACCAAAATCTTATAAAAACCGCACACGTTTACGCTCAACTGATAAAGGTGTAGGATTTGGATCTCACGACAATCTGTGGTCAACGTCTTACGCTACGGAGCAAGAGTATGCGCAAAACTTAACTTACGTTTGCGGTGATCAAGAAAACGAGATTATTATTGCGCTTGAAGACCCTAGTTATCCACAGAGTAATATTAGGAATATAACTACAAAACCGCTTAGTCCACAGAGCACATCGGAAGATTTCAGGCTGTATTTGGCTAATATGCAGCATTTGCAGAATGCCTCTAGTGTCCTATCAAGACAGCAACTACGAGATTTGAACGACGTGTTCCAAAATGGGTACTCTAAAGTGAAATGCCATAATACGGCAGAAGGCCAGCATTGTTGCTCTGGCAGGGTCGAAGATATGGAAAAAGACAATCCACAGATGGCCATTCCTGATCTTGTGACTTCACAACCTTGCTCGGAGTACCAGAAGATGTTGCTCAGGAATTTGCACCAGGAATTCTGGGACATGCCCACGAATTTTCAGGAGAAACCGATTGTGTCAGGGTCACATCCTAAGAACCGATATAAGACGATACTACCTAATGAGCATTCTAGGTTCATGTTGAATTCTGAAGCTGTTGAAGGATACATCAATGCCAATTTTATTAAGGTGAGTAATGAGTTTAGTATCTTTTAGATTTCGAGGACCCAGTTCGATTCCTGGGTCGACAAATGCTACATATATAAATGCAAAGCCCCATGCTTATATCTCTTAATGAAGGTAGGCAGAGATATATTCCTCGAACTGTGTTTAGGTGCCACGTAATATGGTCATGGAGGTGAGCCCGTTGCCGCCAGACACCGGTAACAATTACATACTACTGATAAACTGAGAATTTTTTGACTGAAAGAGCCTATAACATTTTTGACCACCCCGGGATTAAAAATTTCATGCCGAGACCAGACGCATACTAGACACAAACGAATACTCGAAAAAGAAAAGTAATATAAAATCGCTTGCATAACAATAAACTTTATATTATTCAGGGGCATGAATACTCCAGAAACACATACATAGCCACTCAAGGTCCACTTCAGAACACCATCCATGACTTCTGGCTGATGGTATACCAGAACAGCATAGCACATCGAACTCGGCTTCAAGAAGCGACCAGCATACCCATCCAAAAAGTGGTCATGCTCACAAACTTCATAGAGAACAACCGGCAGAAATGTGAAAAGTATTTCCCGTTGGAACTCAGTGAACAAATAATCATAACTTGCCCGGAGACTTTGGATGATGAGGACAATGTCTTCGTAATAAGCAATTGTGGCATGATCAGAAAACCAGGGTACACCATACGCAAACTTGATGTTAAATACAAGAAATGTGAAGAAGATGTCACCGTGTATCATTATTGGTTCCACAACTGGGCCGATCACAAGTGCCCGAAGGATGTGAATGCTTTACTCAATCTGAGTTTGGACGTTTTAAAAGACTGTGTTTACGACTTCAACAATACAAGTGACGTTAACGAAGACATGTGTAAATGTGAATCACCTAAAACAGACTCTAAATTTGTGTTTCCTCCGTTAGACCAGCCTACACCATGTGAAGTGCAAGTGAGTGTGTCAACACCATTTGATTTTTCATCGGAAACGTTGAGTCCACCAACAATAGTGCACTGTTCCGCTGGTATTGGACGGACTGGATGTTTGATAGCAATCCTGAATGGTATCAAACAGCTCACTATAGAACAAAAGGTGGATGTTTTAGGTATAGTATGTAATATGCGGTTAAACCGAGGTGGTATGGTGCAAAATTCTGAACAATACGAGCTCATACATAAAGTTTTGTGTTTGTATGAACAGGCCTGTTTGCCGTTATAGCTGATTTAATATGTTTTATAGAATTAATTATATTGTTGATATGATTTTGATAGTGTGAAGGAAATTTTTTAATGCTGCTGTATGAAGTCTTGAATTTAAAAATTCTTGTAAATGATTAGTTTTATAAACATAATATGCTTTACGTTTAGAACCGTTAGATACGCATCGAAAGCTCTCGAGTTTAATACCTAGATTTGACAGAAATTTTATAGTCACCATATTAAGGTGTTCTTGTTGGACCCGTAGCACATAAGTTTGCGCTTATGTTTGAGGTTCATCATAAGGTTCAGAATTTTGTTATCAGGTGAAGTGGTGTATTGGTTTTTCGATTAGCATTTTTTCTGTAGTAGCACGATATCTGACAATGTCCTCGGTAGACGGCAGGCTCGTCGCCTATAATGCGGTGTTTAAACGTAGCTGCAGAAATGTGTTATAAACTTGGGGTTGCCAGACGTTCGTATTCTCCCAGTTTCCCTGATCTTTATAGGACACGACATAAAGTAGTCAGTAAATTCACAAAGTTCTCTTCTGCTGAATTATCTTTACTATTTGTGTGTGTGCATCCATATTACAGAGATAATAAATATGTTGATCCTTATTCTGGATCATTGACTGACGTCTCTGTTGAAGCGTAATGTATACACGTAGTTCACGATGTTGTCGCTAGATGGCAGCACTTGTAATGTCAAACCAAAGGTTTACACTTTACAATGGACAGTTACAAAGTGTTGACAATATATGTAAACATAGTTTAAGAAGACGGACATAACACTTGTATGTCAGTTGATATCATGGTACATCAAATATTGTGTAAATATCCGCAGATTGAGACGCAATTGCGATTGCGCAGATTTATTAGTATGGGTTCAATGCGCATAGCTAAAAGTTCGGGTTCGTAGGTCAAAGTCAAAGATCAATGTTTTTAGACTTTGCCCATTTGTACACATAATACTTAAAGACGGATTTCTATAGTGTTGGTAAGAATGATTAATAGGTAAATATCTATTTTTCCCGAAGTTTCGACCCACTTGTTCCAATTGTGGAAAAGGGTCAAATATACTTTATGTTAGCGTGTTCGTTTTTATCCTGTGTCATAAATTTGCACTGCCTTATATGTGATTGTGAGGAAGCAGGTTCGATTAAAGAAACCGGTCAGTACATTGGCGTATTTCAGAAATTTTATGAATATTTTCCGTATCGTAGTGAATTCCATTTTCAATACCTAATGTTGGGTACCTCAGTAGAAGCTCGGGGTCTCGAAATGTACCTGATACATAGCAAAAGACTCACTCCATATCTTTTTGCTAACATGAACTGTCCCATTTTTGGGCAAAGGTTCCGTACAATTCTCCAACGGTCTCTATCCCGAGCTTCGGTCTGCCAGTCGTTAAAAATGAGTCCCAATCATTGTCATGCCATTGTTTCCTTGGCCTATACTGACGACAGCGTCTCTCTGCTGGCACCTCAGTTGTTATATATGCCTCTGTGGCGCAGCGCTAGTAAATGTGACTGCTGTGCATGTGGTCTCGGGTTCGAATCCCGGGTCGAGCCAACAAAAAGTTATTGGGTTTTTCTGTTAAGAAATCTCTATTAGGAAGTTGGCGGTTGAAAGCACTTAAACCCGTTAGTCTTGCGCCTGATCTCTCTCCGGTCGTGTCGGATTGACGTCCCATCGGATCATGAGAGTTAGGGAATAGAGAGTAGACTTGTGTTCGCCCACATACTTGTGCACTATAATATTTCCTGCGCAGATGGCCAGTCTCGTTAATTAGCCGCCGTGACCGAAATTCGGCATGGAGGACATTATCTTATATGCCCACTTTTAAGATATTACGCTCCATATAACGTGTCATCGAAAAATGTGAATTTAACCTATTCTATGTTCATATTTTCGTACCTTATGATATGTCCATTACCTAAAATCCATTCGTAGCCGATAAACAATCAGTTTTAAGCGTTAACGTAAGTAGAATAAGGTTTAAAGTGGCGCGCACTCGTATCCGAGTATCACTTTGTCTACCTCATCGATGATAAGCAGTCTTGTGTCAATGTTATCAATGCCACTGATGTCCCTTCAAACGCGGATGTCCCTTACGTGTGAATACATTAAATAAACATGTCCTGATATTAACACCATTTGTGATAATTATTGCGATCTTAGGATCACATAGAAGGATAACCCGCCTCATATTTTCGTCTATGATGATAATAGGATAAAAATGTCAAGTTGTTTTTATTAATAAATTACGTTGTAAAACATCTGAAGATCAAAGATTTTTTAAAAAGTCGTTTGCATATGACTGTTTGTTTTTTGTTAAAACGCGTTAATCTGTGGAGTTCCATAGATAAGCGCGTCCTACTCGTAGTTACGAGAAGGATATGAAAAAGTAAATCCAGTAATCATAAACGAGGGTGAATCCATGGGGGACAGCTAGTAATATATAAGCGTCAATTCTAGAAGAAGGGGTAATTTCCGAATCATTTAACAGCGATGAACGTACGATACTTGTGACGTCACTGCAGGCGCGCGATGGAGATAGCAAGATGGTTTACTTATTCTCATAGTCAAGTATAAAACAATGAGAGCTACATCATTTTTCAATCCAATATTGATGCTGTTTTCACAAAGTATCCTTTAAATGCTATTTGCTGTTGCGTAAAAAATCAATTATATTTAATTGAAATGTTTATAAATTATATTTAATGAAAGCCGAAGGGTTATAAAGCTATGAGTATGCATAAAAGAGGTATAGGGAAAGGCACTACGCCCGGGAACCGTGTTCCGGACCTCACGACCGATCAAACATAAGTGCAAACTTAGGTATAACGCGAGACCAGCTTTAGAGAATAGCATGACCATAATATTATGTGAAGATTTCGTACTACTCATTGAGTTAATATGTTCTAAGTACTAGAGGAAAGAAAGCTACTAGATTGATTGTAACTCGCGTTAGTGCACTGCATCAACACGTTTGATTACAGAAAATTTATATTCACTATGCGTTAATATGCATTGCAGTATTGCTAAATTGATTTGTTGCTCGTCAGACTTAGGTTCTGTGTCTTGTCTATATTCAAGAAATGAGTCATTTAGCTACAGACAAGGATATTTTACATAATTTTCATAGAATATATGTCACAAATTAACTGTCTGTAGGGAAAACGACGCGTTTCTACAATAAAAAACCGAACCTAAGGTTAGATGGATATAGGAATACCACGAAACGGGTAATTTTGGCTGGGTACAGTTAAATTTAGATATATTATTGTCATAGAATATGTGTCTAAAATTAATTGTTCATAGAGAAAACGTTGCGTTACTTGAATAAGTATAAGGACCGGGTAAATAAGACTTGGATTTTTATATCAGCAAACAAGTCGTTTTAGTTACAGACAGTTACATTTTGGCATATTTTTCATAGAATATGTGTCAAAAATTAACTGTCCGTAGGAAAAGCCACTCGTTTCTTGAATATAGGAAGCGACCTATGTGAATTAGATAGTATGCCCACTGAGTTAGTGGGCATACTATCTATATCTATTACAAACACTAGTTGAAGTTGTTACCTTTAGCAACGTAGTTCATACTAACTCATGTAAGAAGCTAAAATTTTCCCTCTGAAAGTGTAAGATAAACTTTTCATACCGACGTATTAGGATATTTTAAAAGAATTCGATTTTTTAAAAGCATCGCTGGCGGGAGTCATCTTGTGACCACAGCCGATGTAACCTGTAAGTTTAAAAAAGTTAAACATGCATGATCGCGTAAATACCCGGTACATATTATATATATATCATGCAACGCGAAAGTTTAAATGTTATTAGCGTCCATATAACTCAAAATGTATGGAAAGATTTGAAAAGTTGCGTCACGAGCTATGAGAACTCATGTTGACCATATAAAATATATTCACGCTATCAAAACCATAGCAGCATAAATAAAGTGAGATAAAAATATTGTTTTTGATGCACCGTTTTCTTGTGATTGCATAATGTTGCATGCTGTGTGGCATACATATATGTATGTCTTCAAGCTATTTTAATGTTCGTCAGACGAAGCACAAGGTAGGAATTAGCGGAGCGATTGTTACTGAAAAGATCGAATTGGCAATATCAATGTACCTGTAGCTTTGCTCACCCCTCTGAGAAATGCGAAGGCGGTGAAACAGAAATATCGCCACTCAGTCACTATTAAAGAGCGACTGTTCGAGTGATTTTTATACGATATAATAATCTAAGAAAACACGATGTATTCGAATGCAAACGAATAATTAGTACAATCGTATTTTTGTATTTGCAATCGAATAACTAGTACATTTAAACAATCGATTTTTATTCGAATGCAATCGACTAACTTAAATAATCAAGTAAATCGTCAGTTATTCGAATGCAATCGAATTTCTGGAACAATCGAATCATTAGATTGTTTTGGTAACAATCGCGTGTTGCTATCGTACAAAACACGAACATATGTGCTATGTATAGTCGGGCTTATTGGCCTGTTTATTATGGCGAATAAGGCTTCAGGGTCTAGCAAAATGCCAGACCTAGGAAAAATTTAATATACAATATTTGTTGTCTTTAACCAATGGATATTGTATATGACATAATTCTAATTTGTCAAGTGTAATAATTTATATGTATGTAGCCACATAGTAGGTAACTAAAATTCAGTATTGGCAATTTGTCAGTCTTTACAGTTTATATTTTATTTCTAACTAATCACATAACCAAGTAAAACTACGGGTTGGATCCCATTAAGTCACACACAAAACCATTGATTTTGTAAATGGCTGACAATTGTCCAATACAACCTACTTAGATTAAGTTTTTTGTGTTAGTCAATGGAGAGTGTGAAAGATATACAAATGTAATTTTATTTTTGGATCTTGTAATACTGCGTATCAATTTTTGTGTTGGCAATTATGTATTTATTATTCGTAATAAGTTTAAGAAATATCTGTCAATCGGATTTACGTATCCGGATATTTAGTTTCATATTAAATCTTTTATATTTACGTATACACTTCGTCACCGCATATCCGACACAGGTTATCCGGGAGACTGAATGTGAAATATATAAGAGGAAAGATATCGAATATATAAAGCAACAAACCAAACATTATTCCAAATATCATCATCTCTCTGACTTTGAATACTAAGAATAAATTCACACCTCCCAGCATTAATTCGCATTAATTTGCCTATTGATCTTTTTTTATTGGTAATTTAAGGACGATTTTGTGCGTGTTAGCAGCGGAATGGATTATGATGCGTCAGCATCTTTGCTTTATTGACATTGTCAATAAAGAAATATCAATTGATTCTGTGGGATGTGAATTGATCCTGATGCCATAAACTGCTGTTGAATAATAGGGTTGCTACATATGTATAATTATTATAATTAAATAAATGCCAACACAAAAAAACTATTTTGCCAAAAAGTCAAAAGCAGTGTCGCTGATTTCAAATTATCTTAAAAATTGTGTGTGGATTATATATTATTAGTATTTTTATTTTGATCGCACAAAATAATAAGTTGTACATTTAGTAGTTTTAAATATAATTTTATTAGATATAAAGGAATGTAGGATATAATAATTTATTCTTTGTAAGTAGATAGATTTTCTATTTTTAATTTATTTGTTTTCTTTGTAAAAATAGTGTTAAGTGGATTTTAGACGGCATTTAAATTAAATAATAATGTGTATTATAGTGTGTGTATGTGTATTTTTTATTTTATGCCACAATTATACATTGTAGTACAAGTTTTTTTTTATTTATTTTATTTTATTTTGGCAATTTTACTAGTATTGTATTTAGGGTAAATTAATTATTGGTTTTAAGGTCGGACGCTCAATGTCATTTAAATATAAACCATATAAATTACTTACCTGTATGAAATATACCTTACGACCTCATACCTACCAAATATACATAAAAATTGGTAGAGCCGTTTCGGAAGAATGCGACCACGAACACCATGACACGAGATTTTTATATAATATGTAGATTAAACAATATTGACAATTCATTAGTAAATTAGTTTACAATCGTTCACGAGAGCATTGTTTTATATAAGCCGTTTAAGACAGATAGTGGGAAATATCTATTGCTATCCCGCATATTGCCATCACAAGAACAAAAATAATTACGATACTGAGCTAGGTTCTATAGTTAATGCATATGGTTATTATTTTTTGTCCAAATGTTCCGATTCAATATACTGGTAACTCTAGATCGATTAATGAAATCAAATTTTGATTCCATTTACAACATGCAATCGCAATATTATTTTCTTTTTTGTCTCCTCTGTTATACGATATGAACCACTTTGGATAAGATTGAAAATATTAGGACACACTGGGTATTCAAATACATCAAATGAATCTAATAAGGCGTAGGAGTGTGCGATATTTTTATTGATCCAATTTCTAGGATCGTAATCCACTGACCCGATATAACGATCAGATCAGCGCATTCATAAACTAAGTTGCTGCTTTTAGTTTGCAATTGAGTGACAGTAGTTTCTTAAAAATCTTCTGTAATCGCCACTCACACGCATATAATACTGAATTTGCGAGTAGGTTAAAATGTCTTTTGACGTTGAGTATAGGACCCAACTTCGAACCCTGTAGTACGCTCTGATCATAGAACACATACCCTTCAGCAAGTTATTTTTGAAAACTCATGATACGTTAGTCTAATAGCTTGGCTGTGTTTATCTTGGTTCTGGCTTCTGTGGTACCATGGCCATAATCAACAGTTACTATGTCACACTGGTCCTCCCAGGTGAGCCATCGCTTTGTATGCCACCGAAGGGTATAAATAAAATAATACAAAGTGGAATAGAAACGTGTGCACATATTTAGGTATTATAACGTTGGTTAAATAAACAGTAAGACATTAAAATAATTTAAGTCGTTTTAGATTGGTTTTTAAACGTCGTTAAACACACAAAATTATCCTCATTACAATTTCAGCTAGCACTGTAATGCTTGTTAGTACTTTCTGAAAGCTATTATATTAAAAAGCATTTACGCAAGACTTGAGAAATATTCTACTGTATATCAGACCTATTGCTGATTGTAATCCGGAGTGTGTGTTATATTTCGCTATTATGTTGTCATTTAGTGTTTGCTATCAATAACCTTGTAAAGTGGCGAAAACGTACGTAAGTAAGTTCTTAGAATGACTTCCGTATTAATCTAATATGTACACACTAAATTGATATCTCTTAATGCTTGTTTATTTAAGAGTGTAGGAGTTATCACACCTATTAGTAGATCCACAGACTAGGTAAATCTAATAGACTTTTAATGACTTTCTACCATAATTGAGAAATACGTAGCTACCGGCTCATAAAGCAATTAGCCTGTACCTCGTTTTCGCCCCATAATCTTGATAGTATTGTGCGATCTTAATCAAATTGTGGGTCAAGGGCTTAACCAGAATATGGATAAGGGCCCAAACCTCATCGTCTTGAACAAACAAGTAAAAAAACAAAATGGTCGTACGAATTTCCTCTTTTAGATCCACAGCACCTTGTGGCCCGTTCTCGAGG
The DNA here is from genome assembly GCA_963675205.1 of Catocala nupta. NCBI lineage: Eukaryota > Metazoa > Arthropoda > Insecta > Lepidoptera > Erebidae > Catocala > Catocala nupta. The sequence continues at coordinate 9,925,880 of OY776105.1, forward strand.
AGAAATACTTTTTTAGGCTATCACACATTTATCGCATTAAAGCAAGAAATTTCGCCCCAGGCTACTAGTAGCACTAAACAAGCCATGGTCAAGGTGAAGCAGGGAAGAGGGTTCTAGATTTTGGTTTAAATTTTCAACGCTATCAAATATATCAGTAAACTAGGATGTGTATACATGATCTAGAAGGTTGGTTAGGTTCAACTACGGCGGAACGGTGAAACGATATTTGTCTATGCAGGTGTTGAGATGTGTGATAAGAACGATGGCATAATGCAGAGTAGCGCAATTACGAACTATGAGCACGTAAGGAATTGCTGTGCTCCGGACTGGGATTGAAATAATTTTTGTCAGGATCACCAACGTGTGGTTTGCTTATTTGTCGACAGGCAGCCGTTCCTACTATGACAGCTCTGAAAAATGGGGATTGCTGAAATCTTTACTCGTATACCTTAGTTTTCACAACTACCCTACATTAAGCTTCTCTAAAAGTAGATCTTTAGAAATAGACCATTCTACTCGCAGAGACGTAATAGCCGTCACTTAAGATCACAAAGTCACTACAAACTTCGTTACTGTTACTAGGTATACACATGTTTTTACCTGAGGAAAATCATACTACAGGAGAATTGCTATGATAATATCAAAATCGTTGCGAACAGATTTAGGAATTCTTGGTGCGATTTCATAATAAAATAATGCTTGACAAAATCTCTAAAATTAACTGGGGAAGTACCTACACCCTACATAAAATAGCGCCCTAAATTCCTCATGAGTTTTTACTGCAGGAAGTTGGGTATTCAGATTCCGTAAGGAGGCTCTGCAGACCAGTGGGATCGTTGACCCTTGCGCAGGCAGCAACTGAGTCCTTTGTTTGCTGAAACTCTAACGCGTGAATGGTAGCATTTCCATATGCGTACCGCATAATAAAACTAGTTACAGTATATGACAAGAGATGGCTATGTACTCAAATCTGCTTATTCTATACAAACTGTACAAAGGTCTGCATCGCGCTCACAAGGTTTGCATAGCGATATAATATATACATATATGATATTAATCGTCGTACGTGGTCTCTGGTACATAAGCGCTTAGGAAAGTCTCGGGCGCTGTAAAAACATGTTGATTTGTTATGAAAACGTCGATTTTCTTATTAATTCGAATAGAGGTGGTGATGCCTTAAAAATACTGATATATAGTTGCTGTTGTTTTACCCAATATTATGGCTTATTGTCTCTGAATAGTTTCACTAGTTTGGACAATCGGACTTATAAACGAATTACTAGGCCTTATCATAAGTCTTTCTTCAACAATTGTGACCTATTCCTATTAATATGGACTAGATATCCTTGAGGTCAATTTCAATAATATATATTATGGAAGAATAAACAAAAATACTATCATATCTATATTATCAATAATTTCTGTTGATTTCCTGATTGATCCCTTTGCATAAGTTTCCGCTTATGTTTACGGCTGATCATGAAGTCTCGTGTTCGATTTCCGGGTCAGGCAAAATGTTATAGTGTATTTCTTTTAAGAAATTCTAAGTAGCAGCATGGCGCCTGACAATATACCCGGTAGCCAGCCATAGCTATTTATTACGAGGTATTTAAAAAATAGCTGCCGAAATGTGGGCGTAGATAGTTGCGTATTATCTTATTATTATATATAAAGGTTGTATAGATAACCTTTATATATAATAATAAGATAATACAAAACCATAACAAATAATACACTCAAACCTTCCTCATGAACCACTGTCTATTGGTGAAAACCGCATGAAAATCCGTTAAGTAGTTTTTGAGTTTATCGCGAACAGACATATAGTCGCGGTGGTGGACTTTGTTTTATAATATGTAGTGATGAAGCGAATTAATTTTAAAACTTACTAAAACTCAAAGATCTAAATAAAATTATAAATTTTATTTTTAATTTGACATTGAAGCGTCTTTCCTATATGCTAAGAATATCTATTGCATAAGTGTACATAATTATATAAGAGAAAACACTCGTAGAAATAATAAAAACAAGCATTCATAATTTATACATATTACCCGTGATAGTGCAAATTTCGGTCATCAGGCTCGGAATAGAGAGAATGACTACTCCATGAGAACCTACAAGGGTTCAACCCCCATGCCTTGCGCTATCGAAGTGAATCCACTCACAAATCCCTAACACAAGCACTTAGTATGGGCAATATGGGTATAATGGGTATTGAGATTCAGTATTTTATACCAATATTATATTATGATAGTAATTTGGACAGGATGTGTTATTAATTAGAAAATGTAATTAATAATCTGCATGAAACTTCATATCAAAACCTCGTCTACCTCGATCGTCCCGAGACAAAAGATTGATACACGCTTACTAATCGTGAGATCATTGGTGCGGTTCCCGGACCGAGCAGTGTTATTGTATTTTTTTGTTAGGCATTACGTCATCAACTTAAAGTGGCAATTAGTCCTAGACAATATACCTACTTGTATCCGTAAGACCGAAAACAGCTAGCATGTACATGTGTTGTGTCTCACTTTTTTGCCTATCTCTTCAACGATGTACTGATATTAACATATGTTTTTACTTATCTATTAAAGTCCGAATCTTTTGTGGGTAGTACCAAAATACTGTACGAAGTTTATGAATTTACGATTTTAGCAAAGCGTCGAGTGTTTTGATCCTGATACCACATGGGGATAAAATTTGCAAGATTCACAGATAGATTTTCAAGTTTGGGTCTGTATTTGTAGTTACAATGCTGGTTATACCCAATCAATTGCAACAATAGTGTATTTCTACTGCAGTATGTGACGGCAGTGATTTCAACTATAGCCCGGTCAGCTCAAAACTATTTGAATGCATCGGCCATTCGAATCATAATTCTTTGGACATCCTTAAGAAAAATATCATTATTTTGCATATGGATGTCCAATCAATGTCTATTCTATAATACGGCTGTTATTGTCAGCCAGTACATTGCAGCTACACATTGCAGTAAAAATAACGCTCGTATAGAAGACCCTAATGGTTAATAATTATTTACGCTTATTAAACGCTATTTTTATTATTTCTGCGAGTGCAAACATTAACTATAAGGATATATTATTACGAAACCAAAACACCAAACTTAAATAAGTATAATATTATGTAATTATAATTAAACAATGTTAGATCTTAAAATATTATAGGACAAAATTATACAATGTATATTTCCTTTACGGGTAATCTGGGCAGTGTCCGGATACCTCGCACAAACTCCGAAACGACCGGCCAATGCGCAGTTTGCCCTCTATGTTTCAACTATGGGAAGAGCTTAACTGTGCGATAATTTATCGGGATGCCGCCATATTCTCATAAAATATTCTCATAATATACTTTATACCTACACAAGATGGCTCATTCTTGTAAACATTTATGTATTTAACAAAAATGAAAAGGCGAGGCAGAAATAATTTAGTCATATAAAAGATTATTTATAAAAAATATTGGGAATAAGGTTAAAATACATAAGCAGATCATCGTAATTAGCCCTTTTTATGCACTATGAAGATGACTGTCCGTCTAAACAGTATTTCAATGTTTGTAAATAAAATTTATAGAGATCTTAAGCATTAAGTTAAACCTTCACAATGTCTAATTGGTAATATTATTTAAAGTTTAACCATGAACAGTTTAAACTTCTCTTATCCTCTGTCTAAAATATGTCAGTCTTTGAGAGTTAAAACTTATGACATCACCTATGTGTATATTCCTAATATCTAGTTAATTGAAAGGAGTTTAAACTATCTGTAAACATAAGTGATGTCACAAGTTTAAATACACAAAATAACCGAGATGTTAACATTGTCGTTTTTAAAATACGATGACAGAAGTTTTAACTCTTCATTGTAACTACGGGACTTACTGTAACAGTCTGCGCACTTTATTCAGAGCCGGATAAAACATTGTAAAGGCAATGCATTGCAAGTTTTTATATATATTTCTAAAACGGGTTGCTTTGTTTTAAATTTACAATAAATAACTATCTAGATTTAGAACTGAATCATATTTCATGGCTGGCTTTATACGACACGCGAAACCAGGCTCACACATACATAGAGGCGAGCGAACAGGAATTTGGAAGCGAGTCTGACAAATGTTAGTTTCTGCTTTCAGTCGGCTTGCTCCTGAATCACTGTATGCACGTGTCTATGCGTGAGTGTCACAGTTAACTTGTACTGACCGGGCCTTCAGTACTTTTGTATTCAATAACAAAAATAGCCTTTTCATTTCCGTTTCTTTTTTTTTAACGTCTTCTCCTTCATTAAGAATAATTAATGTGTCGCGGGAGACTTTACAAAAATTCAAACAACGGACACAAAGAACCAGACTCGGAACAGCAATATGTGGAACACACAAAGTATTGTCTCGTGTGGAATTCGAGCCCACAACACTCGGGGAACTCATCATAGTCTTTTAAGCCTTTCGTTTAATCCGCCGCCATTACATATGAGTAAGATCTCCGGCTGTTACCATGAAAAGGACAGCTCTTCCTAATATTGTAGTTAAATATTTAAGGTTTAATACTAAATGTGTGTGAAACGCGCAAATGTAATGTTTGATCGAAGGAGTCGACTTATATCAACGGACATGTTAGCACAATAAGGGCGTTTCTGTTAGACAGTTTTGCATCCCTTTCTAATATAGGTTATACGGGATTGATGATTTTTATAGCTCTTGTATATATGCGTAAGTTGAGGCCCTTGCGGTTTGTTTGCGCCGATAACTTGTGTATGTTGATCCGGCTGACTGACTGCAACTTTAAACTCACTGAAGGATCACGCCAGACTTTATTCTGTAAGATGTCACTATCGAACTCACTTTCGAATCGGCAGTGTAAACTATTTGGCATAACGTAAATACAGAACAATTTTGAATTAAAATACTCTATTTGAAATTACCCTCGATTTTTTAAGTCAAATAAAATCTTACACTACTAGTTACGAAGTGAGATTCGAGTTTGAAGTGAAAATAATTAGAGAATACCGCGGCCGATCGATTTGATTAAGTCGGTCATCGTTTTTACACTTTTGCTACAAATAATGTTTAACAGAAACATGCCCATACAATAATTGTTTATTTAAACAAATCAACGCTTAGATAGTACAAATTTATGTATATAATGCAAATACATAGGATTTACCACATTGTCCAGGTAATGTTCGTAATAAAACACGTAGGAAATGAAGGTAGATCCACATTATAGTTTCGGTTTGGTCTTGGTATCAATATGTTCGAACACAAAATATGTATACAGGGTGATTTTGAAATCGTGTAATTCCTTTTAACCACGCATTCTACTGGTGGTATAGAATAACACTGACCATATTTTTTCTTAATTAGAATAATGGTTTCGACAAAATTAGAGTACAGATTTTTTTCATGAAATGATTTCAAATAGTCATATTTTAACCAACTTTTTTTTTTTTTTTTTTTTTTTTTTTTTTTTTTTTTTTTTGCGTGGGGGAATGCAATGACGCATATCCCTCCGCGGGGGCGGGCGGAGGGATTATGTCGGACTCGCCGGGGTAAAATAAAGATGTTGAAAAGATAATGTACCTCCCGGAATACCGACTAAACCTACCACGGTGTTCCTCGACAAAACCACTATCGACGGGGCCGCGCGAATCACTTTCGCATACGGTCGCGACCCCGCCGAGGTTTCGGCCCGCCGTATGAAACGGCAGGCCACTACACGAAAGACCTACCCAAAATAGGCACTACTTCACCTACTCGAGACGGACTCGAAACAGAGGCGCGCGTGGGAACACGCACGCCGCCTCTCGGACCTGGTGCTGAACGGATGGCGGGCAGGATATATTTTAACCACCTGACACAATCTTAATATTTTACTAATTTAAAAATAATAACATAACAATAACTGATGTCGTAAATAATAAGGGGCAATAATAAGGACCGCCCGTTATTATTTACGACATTAATTATTAAAATGATTTTTTATTTTAATTAGAAAAAAAATAAAATTGCCTCGGTTGGTTAACATATGACTATCTGACACCATTTCACGAAAAAAAAATGGAACAATAATTTTTCAAAAAAAAAAATTCTAATTAAATAAAAATATGGTCAGGGTTATTCTATATCACCAGTAGAATGCGTGGTTAAAAGGAATTACACGATTTCAAAATCACCCTGTATTGTTTGATTGACAACGTAACATTTATTTATTTATTTAAACATGGTATGCTTACTACCGTTTAGTATAAATGACTTTTTCTGATAGGAAAGTTCTTGAATAAGCACGGAGTCTGTCTGGTACACTATATGACAATACTGCTGGCTGTAAGATTCTTGCCGTCAAAATGTGGTTGTAATACGCCTCTACCATCAAGAAAGCAATATTAATTATGTATATTACTATGTCCCAATAATGTATTTTTTTTACGTCCGTATGATCGAAACAGTGCTTGCTTCCTTTAGGTATTCTAAGTAAAGATGCGTTATTGAACTCTAAGTTGCTGTTTATACGGCTTATAATGCTTTGTTTCTGTGACTTACTTAGCTCGTTCACCAGATGTAAAAGAAACTATAGTGTGTATTTATATTAATATCAATAAAAGCAACCTGCGGACTAAATGTAAGACAGTTTCAGAGGCAAGATAGACTTTTGACCAAGCGGTCATATTCGACATTGCCCTATTAGCATAGCCAGGTAAAAGCAGCCCTTTAAATAAACAATTTGAAATGGGTAAATCTACCCGAAGCAACAAAAAATTATTCAGCACTTAAACGTGCTTGTGATTCTGTAAGTTTTCATTTCGAACTCACTCGTCGTATCGATAGTAACTGAAGTAATACTACAGTTTTCAAAAGTAAATTCGATAGTGAAATCTTACAGAATAGATCTACTGGCTACGCTAATGTATTGCCCACAAACAAAGTAATACAAGCAATTATTAATTTCTGGCTAAAAACTTAAAACAAAATTACATTGAGCGTGTTACTAGTTTGGTCAAATTCCACGTGGAGTATCCACGTCGAATGTTGTATAAATCCTACTTTGGATACGTTCGTAAGGCATGGAACTCTTGAATCATAGTACCAAGTACAACTAAAGGATCCCAAATTCCGTTTAGGTTTTTTTACTACCAAGGTGGCAAGCTGTTGGTAAACGGTTACCGTAGCCGACGGATGTAAAACGACTGCGTTCCTTCTGTACATAATTTGAATTCATTCGAATACTTACAACTGTATATGTGCACAAGGAGTCTAGTATCTAATGTAGGTAACGCCGGTTATGTTTTTGCATGGTCATGGACGTACTTACGGCAACGCGCTAATTTATTAGTAATCTCACAATATTATATTCAAAAGCTATTCGAATACATTTGTGCACAACGCGATACCTACCTTGCATAGGAAAAGCGCATGTACTTATGTACTATATTGCTGTCAATACATTCGAAAATTATTTGAATACACACACATAGGTGCTTTATAAAGTGCCTTTCGTAATGTCTCTGTTGCCAGTAAGTAAGTAACTACGATGCCGACTTATGATATCCTTGATAAGTAAAATGCAACAGATTGAAAATCTTTCACATTCAGATGAACCATATATCTGCCACAGTTCGTAGTATTCAAAAATGTTTATTTACACAGCAATAAGGTCAAAAATCTAAAAAATTCACGACCCAGTTCTAATAAATAGAATATACCTACTTATTTATACCATATCAGTGTCTAATTTAATTATCGCAATGTAACACTTTTGTAAAACAAAAGTAGCTAGATTTGGCGAAGCCGGAATTACGTCGATTTCGATAAAAATATATATTTACATACGTACCTATGTAAGTAAATATATATTTTTAATACAGTCATGCAGAATACATGACCGGTTCAGATGGTCGTCGCAATGTAATGCACGAGAACAGGTGCCTAGTGTCGTTGCTCCGATTGGCCCGCTCCAAGCTCTTCACCAATCAAAGAACTAAACGCGGTACTTTTCGATCGCGTTGGCGGAAAAACAACTCATGTTGTGGTTATCATGTACATTTTCAATTGAAAAATCTTTCGTTGCCATTATACTGTATTCTATTACTAATGAATCAACATTCGAATGCGAATTTGTACAATTTACGATACTTTTATGTCATGTTTTTAAGGGTATTTGCCATAATGAATAAATCTATGATTTACGGACGAATCTTATGTATAGCTGAAATTGATGTACCTACCTATTATAGTATATTTACTATTTCAATGGTGTATAAATCCTGTGGATATAGCGAGTGTGTACGGAAACCTGACGTTTGACCTTAATACTACTTACATACATATATCAAATAATTGACTAAGACAAAACATTATATTTATTAAAGTTCTTTCTGAAAAAAAATGCGTCATGGTTTTGTAGATATTTCATTGGTTAAGATAATAGGTTTTGTAATTGCTTAACATTGAATGAAGCAAAAAAAGAATTTTCTTAACTTTACGATATTATTATCCCATCCTTGCAGTCTAGAAAAATGTTAGGCATTTAGTTTACTTAAAAGAAAAGTGTAAAGAAATATTTGAAGAACTATACGAACTGAAAGCTTTATTATGTGCAATAATATTTATTCGATGGCAACTTTTTAAAGTATTGCAAGCAGCAAATATTGTTTTCGCGAAATTATTTACCGAATTCAAAACTTTATTCTGTCGAGATCTAAACACTAATGATTAAACAATATGTAATTTTTCGGCAGCGTCAGGTTTTCCTTCCTCTGCGCTAAGTAAATATATAAATGTGTTAAATGCGTGTGTCTATGAGTATAATAAAATATAATATAATGTGATTTCTATTTCTTTGTATATCTATATGTGCTACATAAATATATTAAATATTTCAAAAATATTTATTTGTGTTTCATTTGTAGAATCCGTAGATAGTCAAAACCGTTGGACTAAGAGAATAATATTTATTGCATAAAAGTACAACAAATAATATGTAAACACAAAATATGAGAAAGCATACATTACGATGGTTGTACAATAACATACTACTATAGTAGTGGATTAGTCCGGGTTCTCTACGAGTAGGATATCCACTGCTCTATTAAAATAATACTCCGTTGAGTACGACAAATGTTTATTGTTGGGTAGGTACACAGCAACTTATTATAATCAGGTAGACACTTATAAGTTATACAGAGCAATCAACACCTCTTAACACGGTCCGGTAGCAATCTGTCTCTTTTGCCTCTGTCACCTCTGACAGGTCAACAGCGGGTGCGTTCCAAGTTGAACGCCGCTACATCATCATACAGGAAAATCGATCAAAGATCGAAAGGACGAGCGAATCTTACTCTTCTGCCTGAAAGTGTCGTATATTTGGGTGACGAAGTTGAAGGCAGAGGTGATAAGTGAGTGTGAGGTGTAGAAGAGTTTTGAATGCGAGGTGCAGCGGGTTGCCTGAGCACTGGTTTATGCAAGTGGGATGTGGCTGATTTAATAATATAATATGCATGTGCATGGGTGAGAGGTGTGTTTGTAGGTGTAGTTGGATTGTTTGTAAGTTTTGGGGTGGTTGGAGCGGCTCATTGGGATGTACTGTCTACTGTAGGTATGCAGGTTTAACGCGGTCTACACTTACAACTGCTTCTTAGTTGCCAATGACGATCGTAACCGTCTTGTCAGTTCGGCTCTTTACAGGATACGGTCCCGACTATGGCGATGCCAATGGCGGTTTTACATGGTCAGCTTGTAAGAATACATGTGAGGCAGTAGCAAGATTCTTAAACACGAAAACATTCTTAGAACCATGACGCGAAGCGGGAACAGGTCTCAAATCCGACATAGTTGTCCTCAATCGGGAAACGAGATCCGTAGGGTCAGTGGTATATAATTTGGACGGAACAGCAACCATCTCGCCAGGCAGATGAAGCGGCTCACCGTACACGAGTTCAGCTGATGAAGCTAAGAGATCTCTTTAAGCGCCGCACGCAAGCCCAGAAGCACGATGGCTAATGCTTTTAAACAAGATTCATTACGGCACATCAAGGACGCTTTGAGTTGCCTGTGTAGGCGTTCGACGATAGCTGGTCGTTCTAAGCTTTTTGGTGCCCAATAGCGCCATAAGCTTACAGAATAGGTCCGACTCAAATTGCCTTCCCTGATCTGTCGTAATAAGAGAAGGTACGCCGAACCTGGAAATCCACCCAAAGAGAAACGTCTCAGCTGTTTCTTCGGCTGAAATACCACGCATAGGCCATACCTCAGGCCATCTGGTGAACCTATCAATCGAAGTGAGGAGGTAACGGTAGCCTTCGCATTTGGGTAGAAGCCCGACAATATCTATGTGGATGTGACGAAAACGACCAGATGGTGATTCAAAATCACGTATTGGTGAAAATATGTGCTTTGTGATTTTGTTACGTTGGCACGACAAGCAAGATCTCTTCCACTCTGAAACATCTTTGCGCATAGAGGGCTATACGAATCTATCCGTGACAAGGCGTGATGTTGCACGTATACCAGGATGGCTTAGTTGGTGAAGCTTGTCGAAGTACTTGCGACGGAAAGGTGCTGTGAGGAATGGACGTGGTATACCAGTAGAGGTGTCGCAGAAAATAAGGACATCAGTGCCGGGTACGGCGATCTTCTCCAAACGGAGAGCAGTACCATCACACAGAAGCGTATGAAGTTCCTCGTCGTCTTTTTGAGAATTTGCTAGAGCAATGAAATCATCATCTAAAAAAATGGCTTCGATGCGCGACATCGTATCCGCCACGACGTTTTCCACGCCTTTAATGTAAGCTATATCGCTCGTGTACTGTGAAATGAATGTGAGCTGATTTAACTGAACTGGTGGCAATTTCTCCCTACGCTGAGTAAAAGCATAAAGGAGGGGTTTATAGTCAGTGTAAATAGTACAATGTTGTGCTTCTAAAATATATCGAAAATGTTGCACCGACTCATAAACTGCCAGTAACTCACGATAGTAAGCAGGCCATGTAGATTGCTGCGAATTAAGTATTTTACTAAAAAACGCTAATGGTCTCCATTGTGAGCCGTCGTGTTGTTGAAGGTACGCTCCCACCTGAGTACTCGACGCATCCGTGATACGTCCTAACGGAGCGTTAGGAAGAGGGTGCGCAAGTAAAGTAGCTTGTGCGAAACTATTTTTACAGGCATCAAACGCTTTATCCGACTCTGGCGTCCATGGTACAGGTTTGGCTCCCTTAAGCTTGGAGTCTGCTAATATGTTGACCAACGGCGCCTGTGGTTTAGCCGTGCGAGGTAAACAGCGCCTGTAATAATTTACCATACCCAGGAACCTGCGGACGCCCTGAACGGTTTTTGGAAGCGGGAAGTTCTGGAGAGTAGCAATTCTATCCTGAGGAGGGCTTATGCCATCTTTCGATACGCGATAACCCAAGAAAGTAACCTCTTTTTTTCCTAAAACACATTTAGCCGGGTTCACAATGACGCCGTAATCCGCCAGTCTTTGAAAAAGAGTGCGAAGATGCTCATAGTGCTCTTTTTCATCGCGAGAAAACACGAGTATATCATCGATGTAGGAAAAGCAAAAGTCAACGTCGCTAACAATGTCATCCATAAAACGCTGGAACGTTTGCCCAGCATTTCGCAGCAGCCCGAACGTCATGTATGGAAACTCATAGAGGCCGAAAGGAGTAGTAATGGCCGTCTTGCAGACATCCTCGCTGTGGACCGGTATTTGTTGGTAGGCTTTTACCAGATCGAGGGTGCTGAAACCGGTAGAGCCAGCAATATTGTGACTGAAATCTCCAACATGACGAACGGGATAGCGGTCAGGGATGGTCCTTGCGTTCAATCCTCGATAATCCCCACAAGGCCTCCACGAAGAATCAATTTTTTGGAACGAGCTGTAATGTGGAGGACCAAGGGCTCTTGGATGGCCTTGCTGTACCAATCTTGATCATATCATCGACCTCTTTTTTAGCGATCACCAACTTATGGGGTGCAAGACGGCAAGTTCGCTTCGAAACGGGAGGACCGTCTGTTGTATTTATATAATGCATGGTTGAATGTTTGATTTCTCTATGAAGGCCGGGTGGTCGTGTGGTAGTTGGGAAATCAGCGAGTAGTTTGGCGAAATGCGACCCTGATCCAAAGACTGTAATAGTTTTTACGCTTACTTGTCTTACGACTGCAATTAAAGTTGGCACTGATATACCGGTTAGGCCATCCAGAAGACACTTGTTGCGACAGTCAGGAAGCAAATGATAATGCGCGAGGAAATCAGATTATTGTGGTTGGTATTATCACAGACGATGATGTTCGGCAGAAGCAAATAAGTCGCAGTTAATAGTATTCTTACCCAGCAAAATAAACCCAATAAAACGCACAAGGGAACACAACAAATCAAATAAACTTAACCCCAGCAAAAGTATGTTAAACAGCTAAAAACTTTCTTAAACTAACTGTCACCGAAATCGTGCAAATTATACACATAAACAGGTACTCAGTGTTAATAATAGCATGTACATTACAGGTGGAAAAAAACTTAATTAACTAAAACTTAGTATCTAATGTTAATTTTGCAAATGCCACCAAAAATTAAAATAACAATGACAAACGTTCAGAGTAATCAAACAACATGCGTGAACAAAAACTGCACATAATAGTCTTCTGTTTACGCGAATGTTATTAATTGAAATTAAACTACTATATACGGATTTTATCGCGTTGTTTATTTAGCACTGTATTACAAAATTTTGAAAATATTATGCTACTACTACTATTGATTTTATTTTATTAATTTATAAGCTAATAAAATTATTTAAACTATTAAATCTATTTATTTTTGGTTTACACTTTCCCCGACGTTTCGGTTGCTTTTCAGCAGCCATGGTCACGGAGAGACTGAGATGGTAGTTGTCTCAATGTTCCAGTGTAGTTATTTCAAAGTACCCGAACACTGCAAGTACTGCAACACAACAAGCTTCAAAAGCCGCGCCGCTGTCACAGATCCCGATAAAAGCCAGCCACAGTCGAGCGCCAGCCTGCTATACTGCCTTATGTAAGGGGTGTCACTGACAAGCTTGGCTACATCTTGAAGCGAGCGTCAATCAACATATACTTCAAGCCGCCAACGAAGATAAGTCAATTTTTACCATCCGTCAAGTGCCAATTACCTTTACAAGATGCAGGGGTCTATAAAATAGATTGTGACTGCGGACTCTCATACATTGGTCCAACCAAGAGAAGCATAGGCACCCGCATAAAAGAACACATAGCTGAGGTAAAACACAAAAGCTCGTTGAAGTCTGCTGTGTGTGAACATGTACAACAGGGGACCAACCACTACCTGAGATTAGACAAACCACAGATTCTCGCTAAAGAACACCGATTCTTACCAAGGATGCTTCGCGAGGCTATTGAAATCAAAAAACATCCCAATTTCAATAGAGAAGATGGTTGGAATGTACCACCAGCTTGGGATCCAGTACTTCAAATAGTCAAACCCAAGAAGAAACAAACCACAGCTAGACTTCAGGATACTTTGAGCTCATTCTGCGTAAATAGAAACACCAATAATTAAATTATGTTCGGGTACTTTGAAATAACTACACTGGAACATTGAGACAACTACCATCTAAGTCTCCCCGTGACCATGGCTGCTGAAAAGCAACCGAAACGTCGAGGAAAGTGTAAACCAAAAATAAATAGATTTAATAGTTTAAATAATTTTATTAGCTTATAAATTAGTAAAATAAAATCAATAGTAGTAGTAGTGTAATATTTTCAAAATTTTGTAATACAGTGCTAAATAAACAACGCGATAAAATCCGTATATAGTAGTTTAATTTCAAGAAAACTGCTCAGATATAGTAGCTTTAACTTGTTGCTCCTTGGTCCAAACGTAGAAATCGATTGTGTTTACTCAGCAATGTACGGCGAAATCAATTGCGCAGACTCAGCATTGTACGATGAAATCGATTGTGGTAACTCAGCAATGAATGTCGAAATCGATGTTGTTGACTCAGCAATGTATGTGGAATTGTACTACGTAGGGTTGAATTAAACGAAATATGATCCACCAATTAGATTGAAGTGGTCGATGACTCCCTCAATGTACCTAATACTGGGCGAGTCGATAACTGCTTTGGGCGAGTCCAACGAATATTTCTTGTATTTTCGTAGAAATTAATGTGCGACACTTCTTGATATCTCACGGTCGGATAGTATACGAACTCCAGAAGCCTTTGTAAGTAAGAATGATGTACCTTCTATCCAAAACTGTGTTCTGTTTGGTCACCAATATAGTAGTGGATTAGTCCGGGTTCTCTACGAGTAGGATATCCACTGCACTATTAAAATAATACTCCGTTGAGTACGACAAATGTTTATTGTTGGGTAGGTACACAGCAACTTATTATAATCTGGTAGACACTTATAAGTTATACAGAGCAATCAACACCTCTTAACACGGTCCGGTAGCAATCTGTCTCATTTGCCTCTGTCACCTTTGACAGGTCAGCAGCGGGTGCGTTCCAAGTTGAACGCCGCCACACTACTAAGTACTAAGGGACACAGCGATTCCTAAACTGAGACGTGCTCGTATTTTAGTAATTGATGGCACTTCATTTTGTGACATAATTTACCATCGCACTTCATCTCACTTCTACAGGGTGTCCGGTAATTAATGGATAACCTTGAAATGTCTTATAGTAGAACTGAAGGCCGTTCAGAAAAATAAAAAAAAATAATAAAAAAATATATATTAAAAAGTGCAAGCAATATTAGTATAGCATACTTTTGACTATCTATCTATTAGCATAATTAGTATTTAATAATAAAACAACAAAAAACCATCCTTATCACGTACTTACCTAATTGATTCACTCAACCAAGAGATTTATGAGTTCATCTATGCCACAAAGTGGTTATCATGTATCATGGAGCCACGCTTCCGCACGAACGGGCCGGCTCGACCAGAGTGATACCACGGCCTCACAGAAAACCGGCGTGAAATAGCGTTTGCGTTGTGTTTCGTCGAGTGAGTGAGTGTATCGGAGGCCCAACCGTCCCACTCTCCCCCTTTCCGACGAGGGCAAAATTTAAAAAGAACGCAACGCACTTGTGACTCCTCTGGTGTTGCGGGTTTCTATGAGCGGCAGTAATCACTTACCGTCAGGCGATCCGTCTGCTCGTTTGCGTAAAATACCATTAAAAAAAATACATACATATTTGAGTTGAATAATATATTAATTTTAACTAAAGACCTAAGACATATTTTAAACTATAACTACCTACCTAATTTTAATTTGCAATTTGTTTTGACATTTAGTACTTATATCATGTAACTATTTCCATTTTAAATATTTTGTTACCTAAATCTTGTAATGTATTTATTGTTTCAAACTTTTATAATTTTGTACCACCACAACTATGGTCAAACATGTAGCTTCTTCTAATTATCATTACATTTGTAATACAATATATTGTATTTTCACTCATGTTTTAACATAATAAATTATCATGGCTTATATCCGTTAAGATTGGCCGCCGTAAATTCGGTCTGGATGACATTATTATGTATGTATATATACAACAATATAACCAGTAGCTTGCATACAACAAAGTAGTTAAATACCAAACTCATAATGCAGCCATTTTCTTTATTGACTGTCCATTATAACTCTCCATATAACAGCCAGTGTCAATATTGTATCAAGTCATACGTGACATTATGAAGTAGGTACGTGCGCTCGTGTGACTATATGTGTGCAACTCTCTCGAAAACTAGCGGATCATACTTGGTAAAATTTTGACCGTAGGACGCAGCTTTCAGTATGGTTATTTCTACTACTATTATAAAGGACATTTTCTAAAGCATTTTTCTGAAAGAATAAAGGGCAGTTTTATATGTTATTTTATATTTCCTGTTTAAAGTATAATAGTTAAGTAAAAAATCGTTATATTTGGCGGCCTCAATACCGTTTTTTTATACTTTGTGAAATGCACCTGATGCATACTCTTTCACCACAAAGGGAGGCGAGAGGGTTATGTTCCGGCTCTCCCGTACTTCGGGCCTACGGACCAAATCCCCACGGTGTGCCAACTCGCTGCCAACCATCTCAAATTCTGGAAAATCTAGAAAGTATGTTAATATTAAAAAGTAAATTATCAATTGCTTTAATGGTGATGGAAAACATCGTGTGGAAACCTGTATGTCTGAGAGTTCTCCATAATGTTCTCAAAGTTCGTTTTAACATATTGTTACTTTGGTTAGCTCGTTATGATAAGAATATGTTTGTATTAAACATTGTATATATGTATTTAATATTTTATTAAAGAAACGTGGCATAACTCAAATATGACTTCTGGTTTGCATTTATGTATATTTTGTAGATTCTAACTACTAAATATACATAAATGGAAAGCAGTTTACTTTCTTTTATGCTTTAGAACATACATATACTACATACATGTAGATTTTAATAATTGCGATAGTAAACAGAGTTAATTGTAAAATACCAATAATCTTTTACCCGTGACTTATTTTGCCTTACATAACAAATTGTGTTGTACCACTTTTTATAAAACTTTATTGAATTTCATACAAAAGTAGTAATATTAAAATCGGTTTAACCACCCGTTGAGCACGGGTGAAGATGTATTCTGCGTTCAGAGAGTCTTTTCTTTCGTTCAATTTTAAAATAATCGAATTTTGAAAAATCTCTTTGTTTTGAAAAGCTGTTCCTTTCATCCTGTATTAACATCCGGGTCTCAGCTGTAAGATTAATCAAAGACAATCATGTCAGAATCAAAGTGATTGATTAGCTGTTGTTAATTCAATCAACCAATTACAGACGTTGACATGCGGTTGACCAAATGCTCACAATTTTTGTGCGTCCGTCTTTCAGTCTTGTCACTGTTAATCTTTGATACTTACGATGTTACTGACTTTATTTCGCTGCGTCTGATAAAAAATGACATGAAATTAGTAACAAAAGATAGAATTATTTCTTATGTATAAGCTTAAAAGTATAAGTAAGTTAGTAACATAATACCATAAACACTTTCGATTTTTTTAAATGATGACAAATGTAAGTTTTATTGCAATATAAACAATAGTTAATATAATTATTATAAACTAACAATATAAAATACAAACTAGTAGTTTGATAATTTATAACGAAATTTTGACCAAGCCCTTTTCTCTCAAATATTCGCTATAACAAAATCTTTTATTGCCGATTATTGTTTCTTATGTTAGGTAATATAAATGTTGACTCTTAGTTTATGAGGATAATTCATTATGTTTAAGTACTTTGAATATTTAGTTAAGTCGTGTCACTTGAGCGACTACGTTGCAAGTTTAAATGTATTGTAAAGTTTACAGTTAGGTTTTTGAATTATTGTGGTTTCGTGCTTTCAATTGAATGACTGAAGATCCTTCAAAAGTTCCTTTGTCTCAAAAGTGACATAAAATAATAAATAAAAATAATAAGACATATTCTTAGTAGTTCAGTGATATTTTAATTAACTAGTTCTAAAAGCAAAAGAAACACTTATTGAGTGCACCTAACCTTCGTACAGTGTCAGAAATACATTTAGTATCAAATAATTATAGACAAATTTACATGTCCAGTCACGGCCAGTTTCCGTGCCGGTGAGTATTCTTTTATTTATTACACTAGCCACCCGCCCCGGCTCCGCACGTGTAGTACAAAACCTTAACAAATTATACACCAAAACCTTCCTCACGAATCACTCTTTGTCTTGGTGAAAACCGCATGAAAATCCGTCAAACTCAAAAGCTACTGTTTTGAGTTTATCACGAACAGACAGACAGACGCGGCGGAGAATTTTGTTTATTATAATATATAGTGATAGTGATGTTCACTTATGCTGCTGCCGTACGATGTGTTGGTAAATCCTCACTAATATTATAAATGTGAATGTAAGTTTGTTTATTAAGCTTTCACGCCCTAACTACTCGGCCGATTATCATACATGTTCTCAGGGATACAGAAAAGGACATAGGGTATATTTTATCCATTCCGTTAAAAATTGACATAGTTTACATTTAGGAAGCCGAAGGCGCGGCCAAAGTCTAGTACAATAATAATGTAAAGCCAACAATAGTATAAATAGTTAAAACTGGCACAGTCTACGCAGCGGTAGTGAATGCGACTGCAATGCATGAGGTCTCAGATTCGATACCCGGGTCGGGCCAACAAAATGTTGTTTCCGCCAAGAAATTCTCAATAGCAGCCCGGAGTCACGAAATAAAAAAATATTAAATATTAAATGTACTTACAAAGAAGTCTTGACGTTTCTCAGCTCGGCAGAGCAGAGATCTGGATTCAAGGCAAAAAAATTGCCAACCATCAATGCGTCGATTCACGGCAAATTAGTGCTTTCTGCTTTCACAAATCCAATATCCATGATTGGTTTTATCAATAAAACGTCTCGTATTAACAATAAACAGTCGTAGTTTTAATGCAGAATAAGAGTTTTCAGAAAGGAGTAAGAAGACCACGATAATTAATCGCGAGCAACATACGGATGACGTTTATTTGTTTACAAATCTTATGACGTCACATCATGGCCGCAAGCTTTTTCAACATATAAAAGTAAAAATAAAAAAACACTATCTTTAAATTGAATTTCTACAGCAATCTTGTACTCATATTAATTAAAATCGATATATTATGTTGATTTCCTAAATAGT
The DNA here is from genome assembly GCA_963675205.1 of Catocala nupta. Classification (NCBI taxonomy): domain Eukaryota; kingdom Metazoa; phylum Arthropoda; class Insecta; order Lepidoptera; family Erebidae; genus Catocala; species Catocala nupta. The sequence continues at coordinate 9,944,598 of OY776105.1, forward strand.
CATTTCATGTATAAAATTTAATATGAGTCAAGTAGCCTATTAGTGGTGATGCACACCCCCGCGCCTTAAACAACACGTACAGCCGTGATCTCTCTCCGGTCGTGTCGGATTACCGTCCCATCAGATCATGAGACTTAGGGAACAGAGAGTGCACTTGTGTTTGCGCCCATACTTGTGCACTATTATATCTTTTGCGCAGATGGCCAGTCTCCGTTAAGACTGGCGGCCGTGACCGTAATTCGGTCTGGAGGACATTACAAACTAATAAATATCTTTTTATCATATAAATATCTATAGAAAAGTACAGCGATAATACAATTAATAATTAAAAACTTGTAAAGTCGGCCTCCAAGCATAAAAATTTAAAAAAAAATTATAAACGTCAATATGTGTCGATTACATATACAGTACTAGTTGTGGTTTACGGTTTTACCCGCGTTTTATAACATTATTTGACTATTATGGTCGTTCGCCAAACGACGGACCGGCCTTTTGGACCAGCAGTATAGAATATCGGTGATGCCTCATTAGTGCATTGCGTTGCGTCGTCGCAGCGGAACAATGCATTGTATGTCACACCTGCGCTGTGACGACGCACGACGTCGCAGCGCAAAAAGAGGACGCACATCCTCAGTCCGTAGATTATCTCCCTATAGCAGTGGAACACTGTCCGTCGTCCTCGCACCGGAGTTCCGACAACGCAGCGCATCACCCGTCCCCCGCTACGTCTCTCGTCCGTCGATCCGTTGAAACGTCGCGTACGACGACGCAACGCTATAATGTGGCATGTCATTTAAAATATATGCAAAACAACGCAGCGTCGCCGCTGCGACGACGCAGCGCAACGCAACGCACTAATGGGACAGAGCTCTATATGGAATTTTATGCAACACGCACACGGATAAAAACTTAGTTGATGCTCGGCAAAATCCGGCAGACGACGACTGGCGGAGAAACTTGGGCTTATCTGTTCGTTGCATAAAATACCATCTTATCCTACAGGAATATTCCAGAACTTTTGACAGCACGGATGGCGTAGGGGCTTAAGTGGTGGCCTTGCCACTGCCACTGCGCTGAGTGTTGTGGGTTCGAATCCCACACGGCACAAAAATTTGTGTGATCTATAAATAGTTGTACCAAATCTGGGTGTGCTGTGTCCGTTGCATGAATGTTTGGAAACTCCTGCAACACATGAATTATTCCTAGTGCGAGAGTTGTCTGTTTACTTTTTAACCGACGAAAGAACGGAGGAGGTTCCCAAGTCGAAGCGTATATTTTTTTTCTTTTATGTATGGCCATGCATAACTTTTTGCAGAGTAGTCCGATTTTGATAATTCTTTTTTTATTGGAAAGGGTATACCCCGATGTTGGTCCCATATAAATTTGGAAAAAGATTCTAACCCTAAAGGTAGGAAAATAGGGGATGATTGATTGTTCACTCACTGATTGTAATGTATGACCACGCATAATTTTTGCTAGATTCTAAGAGACATATGTAGGTACTAATATTAAAAATAATTATTCTTATTATTTATCAACTAAACTAATACCATATTTTGCTCGCAGCTTTGCTTGTGTAAATGTAGGTTTGGTAAGGTTAAGTAAGTGACAGTTCTTTTGGCTGTATGAAAGGTACTTTTCATGTCCTTTTCTGTTCCCCTGACAACATGTGTGCTAAATTTCATGATGATCGGTCGAGTAGTTAACAAATAAACAAACTCACATTCGCATTTATAATATTAGAAGTAAAAAAATATTACAAATATAAACTAAAATCTTTTAATAGGCGTCATACAATTCCTCCGCATCACAGTCAACTGGTAGTGTGCTCAGAAGACTGACAGCATTGACTCGTTGAAATGCTTATTCTTTCCGCGAAATAAAGGTCACGGGAAGCGGCGATCAGCCTCATAACTATTAAAAAAAGTTTAATATAATTTATTTATTAAAAGTGTATTTTGATTTATTTATTTATAATATAATAATAATATTCTACCACATACACACAACACCATCTAGCCCAAACTAAGCAGAGCTTGTACTATAGGTACTCGACAATTGATAAACATACATATATACTTTTTTGTAAATACATACATAGAAACACTCAGACCAAGTCAAACATCCATGTTTATGCACACAAATGTTTGACTTGTGCGGGAATCGAAACTACGACCTCAGGCGTGGCAGTCGGTGACACTAACTACGGAGGCCGACATTTATTTATTTATTGTCGGAAAGCTTACAGATACATAATACATATATGGTATAAGATTGTTCAGAGTACATGCTGACAACGAGCTTCCACAGATATACAATATTTATACCTAATACAGATTTTATTTGTGAAGATGTTTGTCTGTTTATCACTTAACTACGCGTAAACTGTTGAACAGATTAAGATGAAACTTGGCATACAGATAGACCATGTCCCGAATTACCTTATAGCTTAGATTTTTATCTCAGTACGCTTACTATTTATATAATTTTGAAGATTATTATATTAGGTAAGAAGTAGATTTCATTAAAAACATATTAGCATGCTCATTAGGAATACATTTAGGTATACATTATAATTAACTATAGATACTTTTTGCAAATTATTTAACAAATATTCAAGCATCCGTTGCTTGAATATTTGTTTTTCACAACAATGGATCTCATAATTTTTTGTAACGTGATAGTATTGAAACAATCAAAATTCTAAAATATGTTTATTCATGTACCTAGGTCACAGAGTTACATCTATGAGCGTCAAACTTATTAATGTGAATTTATGTTTACACTAGCTGTGCCAGCGGTCTCACCTGCGTCAGCGGTATTTGTGGTTACTGCGCCGCTCTCGTGAGTCGTAGCGTGATGTTATATAGCCTATGTCCTTCCCAGGGTCTTAGGCTATCTCCATTCCAAATTTCATCAAAATCGATTCAGCGGATTAAGCGTGAAAAGCTAACAGATAGACAGACAGACAGAGTTACTTTCGACGTGACCACTTAAATCACTAAGTACGTCATACGTGCAGTCCTGTTGCTATGTTTAGTAAAGCAAGGTCGTAGAGCCAATGAGAAAAGCACAACAGTGGCAATGCGACCACTTAAAAACCACTACATGGTCAATCTGTGGGATTAAAGCGTGAAGCTGCGTGTATCAACTAGTGAATAAATGTGAAAGTAAGTTCGTTTGTCTGTTAGTGTCACGGTTAAACTGCTGTATAGATCTTAATTAAAGGTCATTGGGCGCAATCTGGCCGGTCATGGACAGTCACTTAAATAACTTTAATTATATTAAAGAACTAGCTGAGCCGCCGAACTTCGTACCGCCAACAAAAGTTGTCTGAACTTATCTATAGGTATAAATAAAACAAATTCAGTTTAGTTAGTTATTTATTCTGCAATTGGAGGTGAAGTTTAAATACAGCACAGTTACAATTAGGTTTATCAAAATAAATATTTTTTGTCTATTTCTGTGATGCGTAAATATATAAAGATGATGGTTTTCCGACGCGCGAACAAGCGACGTATAATTGTCCACGAGAGAAAGAGGAAACTCCAAGTTAATTCCGCAAATTTCCAACGACTGCCCTTGCGATTTATTTATGGTCACCACAAAGGCCAAACGCACGGGAAATTGTAGACGCTAAAATCAAAAGGTAAATCCGTTGGGATCATCGGAATACGCGGGATCAAGATATCCTCTCCTTTGTACTTTCCTTTGATGATTGTTGCCTCGATGACGTTATTCATTCGTTTTTCACAGTTAGTCTCGTTCCATTGCACAGGCGTGGTTGGTGAATGTTACGCAGCATGATCACAGTTGATCGAATTTTTAATTTTAAATTGTGAGATAGGAGTCCAGTCAATTCTAATAAATTTAAAAACTCTGAGATAGTTGACTACGTTATCCTGGTTTTTGACTATGTCAACTGTTTTGAACGAAACCAACTTCCCCGGAAGAAAATTCTGTATGGTCGCATTGAAATCATCGACATATGTATTTTTGCCACCAATATTGCTCGTTCACTCAGCCAATTATGGTTAGTGTACTGTTGCGTTATGTTCGAAAAAACATGCTGAATAATCTCCTTTTTCGAGTCTGTGAAGTGACAGAAATCTGTGGGTAATGTAATTAATCCGGTCGAGGTGTCAATGGCGACTTTACCATTTCTAATGTCTTATAACTCCTCTGAAAACACATTTCCAGTTTTATATTGTTGCAAAAGCACTCGCATATTAGTTGTCAATTGGAGTGGTTTTACGTGCCGCCACAAATTTGAGGATCTTAGATATGCGTTTAGTTCGTCTGCAACAGTTGATCGAGAAATAACTGGAAGAGTCTGACGAATGCATTGAGCACTTGTTCAGCTGTCTCATAACTTAAACATTTACAGCCTTACTTATAAACCACTCTCAAATATTAAGAGGTAATTAAGTATTAGTACTAGTGCCTAATCAGAAAAATAAGTAAATGTTACTCAACTTTTATAATTCAATTGATCAAGGTAAGCCGTTGACCAATTAATTTATTATTGTTTGAGTGTTTGTGTGAATGTGTTTTCCCTGATTAGACACTCGTTTTAATACTTAAGGACCTCTTAAATTTGAGAGTAGTTTATAGGTAAAAGCATTAATGTTTGTAGAAAAGGTTATAGTTGTCAGACCCATAGAATGTATGGTTTCGCTATGGTTTTTTGTCCTATAACCCTTTTTTACACCTCTGTACAACTTGCGCAAAGATGTCCACCCAGTTACCTACTTTATGATAACCAGATGTGGGAATGCTTTGTTCCAATGAATCTCGTAATAAAGTGTTTTCTGAAATTCACAGAATACATTGAGCACTTAAAGAGGATATCATTCTAGAATGGTCCGGTGACGCAGTGGTTATGAATGGGGCTGCTGTGCGTGAGATCTTAGGCTCGAATACCATAACAAGCAAAGATTTATGAGGTACTAGATTTTGCACAAAGCTCGCGTTAGTGTAGATTTTCAATAAATTTATATTCCTTGGAAACAGTACTTTTTCTGAAAGTATGTCCTCCTGGCAATGTGTATGCGAAGGGACGGGGAATGGTCGAGTAGTTAAAGCGTGAAAGGGTAACAAATAAACTCAGATTCGCATTTATTATGACAAAACACTAAATATACAACGTGTAACATAATAAACGTACATCCTGAAAGTAGTTTGTTCAAAATCGGCTACTGAATCGATTCCAGCAATTTTTAATATAGGTAATTTTTATCCCTGAAATAATTAAAACGAATTAAATTATAGTCACCCATTTATTAAACAGCTGAAATAAACGAAAATGTATCATAATTCAAGGCAATAAGGTTTTTGATGCAATAAAGGCAATAATGTTAGATTTATTGTAATATACCCATACTATCCGCGCACAATAAGGAGAACTAATTCGTTAAATTAAAATATTTAAGTACATAAAAGTAACATTCTAATGATTATATTATTGTTACGATTTAATAATCTAATAGGGGTGTTTGAGGTTGTGCGTTTATTATGATACACATTGTATACATACATTCAAACACTCGTACAACACATAGAAATGAGTTACGGTTTTCTACAACATTTTTCTCTTTCTTTTTATTATTTTATTGTGTCTCGATTTTAACGCCATAATTATACAGAATTAGCCATAGATTCATTGTTGCGGGAGAGCCCTGGTGACCTGTAATTACAGGTATTATTTAAACCTACTCCAGGCACAGTCTTTCACACAGTTACCTACCTGATTTATTATGGCATTTCTGTAAACTAGCATTAGAAACCTTTGTGAGAGAGAATAAATGGATTTATTATTATTATTATTTTAATTTTCTTGTATTTTCTCGGCTAACCATAAAGAGAACTGAAGAGTTGTAAACAGAGTGGCTATGTGTGTTACTGGATGTGAGTTGTCTGATTCACATTGTAGGAATTTCCTTACTATTCTACAGGTGTGAGTATAATTACTTTTTGTAGCAGGCAGTAGGTCTTAGGTGGCAGTTTTTAAGTTTTGAGTGATTGGTGTAGTTGTTTGGGTATGACGCCTGTAGTAGAGAGAACAATCGGGACGATAGTAACTTTTTGCAGGTGCCAAAGACGAGTAATTTCATCTTTTAATTCTATATATTTGCTTAGTTTTCCTGCAATTATAGATTGTAGGTTGTGTGTGTTTGGTACGGCAATGTCTATTAAGTATTCTGTTTTTATTTATTTATTTATTTATGGCACTCCAACAACTTATTCACTAATACTCTCTAACATACTATAATGTTAAACATAATTATACAGAGTGAATATGCCACTTATAGGTGTGCACAGCACTTACAAAATTCAAGGTCGTATATACAAAATTAAATTAAACCAAATTAATTAAAATAAGATTAAACTAGATAAAATTCAATAAGAATAAATTAAATTAAAAAAAATTATATTAAATTGAATAAAATTACACAAAATTAAATCTAAAATTAAAATTAAAATTAAAAATCTAAAATTAAAATTTTGTTTAGTTTAGTCTGTTTTAGTTGTCTTATTTATTAAAGTTATGTCTGGTCTATTGTAATGGATGGTTCGATCAGCAAGGATAACTCGGTCATAATATAGTTTGATAGTGGAATTCTCTAAAACAGTTTCGAGGGCTATATTTATAATATGCTGTAGCTGATTCTATGAGTTTATATTGATGTGCAAGATTTTGGTGTATAATATTTGCTACTTGGTCATGTCTATATTTGTGGTCAGTTTGGACAATTGATTTGAGATTATTATTATTATATAAGTAAGGGTTAAGGTCCTGCGAGATAAGATCTAACGCCGCTACACATTATTGTGGAATCAGAGGCGATAAAGGTGCTACATAGACTATCTATGCATGGGCTGTGGAGCGTCAACATGCACTCTCTCAACTCGACACACAAAATTGGAGATTTCAAAGGATCTCAAAAGGACTATTAGCATGGGATGCAATAGAATGCAATCATTGCACATACTCAAAAATAATTTTAAAAATAAAGGTCTCCACGATGGACGAATGGAGACAAGGTCTACAATCCCCTGACAAGGGTTGTTTCATCTGGTACACTAATGGTTCTTAAATGGAAACAGGATCAGGCGTTGGTATCTATGCCAACGACTGCAAGGTGAGCCAAAGCATTGGCAAATATCCAACGGTCTTTCAAGCGGAAACCTATGCTATAATTGCCTGTGCTCAGGAGAATATTAACATTAATGTCACTGACAGGACTGTGTATACTCTCAGTGACAGTCAAGCTGCTCTCAAGGCTCTAGACTCGTGTAGGGTGGACTCCAGACTGGTCCTGAACTGTGTTAAGGCCCTTAACAAACTTGGCAGGAAGAACACAGTCAGACTGGAGTGGGTTCCGAGGCATGCAGGGGTGCAAGGCAATGAGGAGGCTGATGAATTAGCCAGAAAGGGCTTGGAGCAACTGTTTGTAGGCCCCGAGCCACTCGAGGTACTCTCTGAGAGCACCGTCAAGGCAGCTTTGAATGCACATGGCAATGATAAACACAGGCTAGAGTGGATGGCGCTAAGGGGTCTGGAATACTCCAAGAAATTCATTGCAAACAGAGCCACAGGCTTAACGTTCGGAAGTTCTGCAGGTATAACAAGAGCCAAATACGCCTGCTCACAGGATAGTTCACTGGCCATTTTGGCACCAACGACTTCCTGTGCAGGTTGAGATTGGCACACAATTCGATATGCAGAGCCTGTGGTGAACGGGACGAGTCCATATCGCCTACTGTGTGTCTCCCTCTGAAGTGTACGCTGCAGCTGATGCAGTACATTCATAAGGAGATAGCTAAGGGATATATCTTGGGGCCGACACAAAAGATCCCACTGGGTCGAAGTATCGCCGGTCTGTACTGACTGGCCCCCACACACAAGATAAGATATAAGGGTTACGGTCAAGAAATTCTTAGTAGTCGCACGGAGTCTGGAACTGTGTCCGTCAGACGGCAATAGGCTACTACAATTAGGGCTGCCACCTTTATTTTGATGAAATAGAGTATATTTACTAACCGGGGTTAAAAAAAATACATCATCTGAAAATAAAATATTATTTATTCTGATATTTTGTTACTACGTTTGTAGTTGCTTCTGGCAACATCCAACGAATATTTATTTTCTAGAAACGTCTCGACCAAATCTTTAGAATCTATGGCAATATTAAGACAGATAAATGATTTACTTTTTTTATTAAATTTGGTGAGGCGTCCATTTTTGTTTCTCATAAAAGTCAACATAGGTAAAATAAAGTATTTTGACATACTTTATTGCCTGCATAAGGTATAAAGTACGTTTGCCCGAAATAACGGACAATACTTTATTATAAAGTATGGTTGGCAACCCTAATTACAATGGCTCTAAAACCATAGCTGTCGGATTAATATCATCATCCTCCTGCCCTCATCCCAAACTATTTGGGGTCGGCAGGAGTCTCATGTCTCTCTCTTCCATAAATCTCTATCGCTTGTCATCTCAGCACTCACACCCTTCCTGGCCATATCATCTTTTATGCAGTCCATCCATATTTTCTTGGGTCTTCCTCTACTAGATAATCCTTGCACCTCCATACTCAGAGCTCTCCTAACAACATTTCTTTCATCTCTTTCCATCACGTGTCCATACCATGACAAACGTTCACTCCTCAATTTTTTCGTCACAAGTGCCACTTTCAAACTTCTTCTAATATACTCATTCCTTACTTTATCCATCCTGGTTACACCACACATCCATCTTAACATTCGCATCTCTTCTACATGCAAACGTCTCCCATCCATCACTCTTGTAGCCCAACATGACGGTCCATACATGACGGCAGGCCTTATTATGGTCTTATAGATATTCTATTTCCCTTGAGCTTAAGGGGGACTTGTGGGTCGCAAATTGTCCCCGTGACCTGCCGCCATTTCATCCATCCTGCGTCAATTCTGTGCTTAACTGCACGATCTAAGTCACAGTCAGCTTGGATGAGCGAGCCAAGGTACCGAAAGTTGGAACAAACTGGTATAGGCTCACCATCTAAGGTCATGGGTATAGAATTGGAGAGACCGCCAAAATCATAAAACAGGTACTCTGTTTTCGATCTATTGATCTTAAGGCCAACAATCTCCAACCTACACTGCCAAATTGCCAGTTTGTGCTGGACCTCGGACCCATATTCACCGACGAGAACGATGTCATCGGCAAAGAGCATGCATCAGGGTACCTCCTCCTGTATGTCCGATGTTAGAGCATCGTTAACAACAGAAAGAGGTAAGGACTTAGCGCCGAGCCTTGGTGCAAGCCTACTACCACACTGAACTCGTCGGTGTTGCCAACTGCTGAGCGTACATGCGTACTACACTTATCATATATCGCACGAATCAACTCTACGTACTTCACAGGCACGCCTTTCTCTTTTATGGCCCACCACAAAACCGTTCGGGGGACCCTATCGTAGGCCTTCTCTAGGTCTACGAACACCATGTGCAAGTTTTTATGTGCACGTCTATATTTCTCACACAGTTAGCGGAGTGCAAATATGGCGTCCGTTGTTCTACGACCAGGCATGAATCCAAACTAATTTTGGGTGATCTCGCATTCTTCTCGCAATCGTTTCTCTGTTACTTTCTCCCAGACCTTCATACTATGAGACATGAGCTTTATTCCTGGAAAGTTGCTGCAGTCTTGAACGTCGCCTTTATTTTTGAAAATGGGCACTAGCGTATTAGAACACCATTCATCGGGTATTGCCATTTCATGCAGCAACTTATTGAAGAATAAAGTCAGCCGCTTATATCCACCTTCTTTTAATAACTTCCATACTTCTACTGGTATGCCGTCAGGCTCTACCGCTTTCCTATCTTTCATACTCTGCACTGCCTTTCTTACTTCTTCTGTATAAATTCATAAGTGTTTCAAAATAAACCTTCCAGCGATCTCTTAAATCCTCATCTTTTAACATAACCTTGCCAGTATCGTCTTTCATACACTTCACATGCTTGATATCTTTCGCTCTTTCCTCTCTGGCTTTCGTTATACGGTCGACTTCTTTTTGACCTCTAGGTCCATCTAAACTATCGAAAATAGTCTTCTGGGCTTGGGCTCTGGCTACCGTCTTCTTGGCCTCTTTCTTACATTCTGTATACTCATTCTTCTTTGCTTCCTTAATTTCGCTCTTATTCTCTTTCTGCCATACCTTAAATGCAACCTTCTTCGCTTTAAGCACCTTTTGCACGTCTTTATTCCACCACCATGTATCCCTATCGATCATACCTTTTCCTTTCGTTTTACCAAACACTTCTTCAGCTGTCTTTCTAATGCAGTCTGCTATTTCACTCCAACATTCATTTATTGAGATACCTTTCATATCTATCATTTTATCTACCACTTTTTCTTTAAATCTTCTTGCATACTCCTCATTCTCTAGCATACGCCATCTAATCCTAGGCGGCGGCCGATTTCGTGTTTTTTTGGCGCGTAATTTTAGTTTTATGTCCATTATCAGGACTCTGTGCTGCGACACCAAGCTTTCGCCTGGCAGCACCTTACAGTCTTTGACACAGACTAACTTATTCCTTCTAAAAAGAAAATAGTCAATCTGTGTCGCGTGGTACCCACTTTTGTATGTAATAAGGTGCTCCTGCCGTTTCTTGAACCACGTATTCACAACGGCCAGATGAAAGGATGACGCTGTCTGCAGCAAAGTTTCGCCGTCGTTGTTACGATAACCAAACCCCCAACCTCCATGCACTCTTTCATAGTCATCCTTTATTGCTCCTACATGTCCATTAAAATCACCTCCTATACATATCTCTTCGCAATCCGGAATATCAATCATAACCGTATCAAAATCCTCACAGAACTTATCTTTTACTGCTTCCTCACAACCAGCTCGGGCTGCATATAGGCTTATAACATTCCAATCCACATTCTTCCATACTACTTTAACGACTATAATCCTATCACTCATCTTTTTCACATCTATCACATAGTCTTTTATATCTCTATCCAAAACTACCCCCACTCCGTTTCTTTTTCCATCACTTCCACTATAATATAACTTATAACCTTCTCCAATCTCTCTAGCTTTCGCGCCCTTCCATTTCGTCTCTTGCAAACGTGTGACATTTATACTTCTTCTTTTCAATACATCTGCCAACTCTCTTCCTCTTCCAGTCAAGGTCCCTATATTCCAACTCGCATACCTCAGTCTTACTTCCCTTACACTCTGGGCTTGCTTCTTACGTCCTTCCCGTCCATGGTAGCGCGACAACCCTTGTCCACTTCCCACAGTGACCGGGTGCTGTCCCTGCGCGTCGTCTATGGGGTACGCCCTAGCTGTCTGCCTGTCGCCATTATATGTTTTCATGTTGCTACAGGTTTTGGCTTTATTCTACAACTGGCCGCCTGCCTGACGTCAACCCTCCATGGGTAGGTTATTGTTTGCAGCATCGAGTTTACAGTACGCAGTTGACGCTGCTGCCCATCCCCTGGTATGAATCCCTTAGTCGCCTTTTACGACACCCATGGGTAGAAATAGGTTTGTGCTATTCGGATTAATATAATATTATAATATAATAATATTCTATCACATACACACAACACCATCTAGCTCAAACTAAGCAGAGCTTGTACTATGGGTACTAGACAATGCAAAAATTTTGTTTTTGTAAATACTTATATATTATACATGGAAACACGTTGTCCGTAATTATTTCGTCATTTGTATTGATATACACAATTCTGAATGCAGTTTATTATATTTGCATGTTAATATCAGCAATTCATATTTTAATTTTATTTAATTTTTTGTCTACTTCTTCTCACGAGATTTCAATTCAACTTCAAGTCAAGTATTTTGTATGCAATTTTCTTATTTTTTTATTAATATTAGTTAACACTAGCATAACGGGAAAAACAGCTAACCTACAAAGACGTCCAAAGGTCATTTGATCCATCACTGTTTTTGTAGTTGTAACTATGTATATAATATGAATTATAAGCAGGAATAATATGAGATACACATAGAAACAAAAAATTTTAGATTTGTAGAATAATATAAGTGTTTAATTTATAAGAAAATTATTTACAGTTACGACACGTAAACATTTTTGTTTGATTGCAACTGCCACATAAAGGCTTTTTGCATAAATCACACACTTTATTAGTTTTAGTTTTACAAAGAGTTTGGTAGCAGTAACGCTTCTTCTTGGATTCAGATCATATAGCGTTTTATCTATGATTCAGATGCTGACGTTTCTGAGATGAGAGGACATTGCAATGAAGTCTCAGGAGTGGATTTATCTAGTGTTACTCAGTTCGACAGCCAATTGCAGAATAAAGTCTCTTCAACGTATTTATTTCTTGTTTGTTTCTTGGTATAACACCCAGCCGTCTTATTACGCGATCATTTTTAAAGAGATGTAGAGCTTGCATTGCAGCTGAAGGCAAACAGTTCGAACATTTAATATAAACTTGGTAAATCTGATTTAATAAAAATTATAACTAAAGAAATCCAACAACTGAATTTTATTTTACAAACGCACGTAAAACTAACAAATAACTTTTTTTCCTCAATTAAGAAGTAGCAATTAGTAAGTGGCATACCATTTTGGAATTCAGACTAAACGCGCCATATTTTAAAGTTACTTGCCAAAATAGTGTAGTACATTTTTTTTACACTACACGCGGTTAAAGTTGGCTGATATAATAATATTGAATTCAAAGTTGGACAAAAATCTAAAATTTTATTTAAAGCTGAGGTAGTTATGCTTTAACTTTTAACTGTAATTTACAGAACGGTTATTCATGGTTACGTCACAGAAAAAAACTGACGAAAAGTTAATATTTGTAGTCACAGGACTTGAAAGATCATCACAGGTTGTCACTTTTTGAGATTTATTTTTGAATCCATAAAATTTGAAAAGTACATGACTAAGATTTTTTTAGATATTTTTCTAATAACTGTCTCGACTTGGCCTATTGCCCGTTTTCGGCTTGACGTTGATTTCTGGGACACTTTGTATACTAATATTATAAAGCTGAGGAGTTTGTTTGTTTGTTTGCTTGCTTGAACGCGCTAATCTCAGGAATTACTGGTTCGAATTGAAAAATAATTTTAGTGTTAGATAGCCTATTTATCGAGAAAGGTTATAGGCTATATAACATCACGCTACGACCTACGGGGGCGGCGCAGTAACGATAAACGTGGGTGAAATCTAAGTAAGAAAATCTAGTACATTACAATATTCAGTTCAAATCAATCAAAGTTATAATGATAATAATTTCAATTAATAAACAATAAAAACTAGTTATTATAAAATCAAAACTGTGTCAGTCAGGTCAGTGAGCGTTAGACAATATGACAAGACAACAATTACTTTTTCTATATAAGAATATAGGTATTTAAAAACTGTGACAACTTTTGCAGTTTTCTCAGTGCATAGTTTATTTCGGACGTCAGAATGAATAAATCCATATGTTGATAACAGTCTTTCGATTCCAGAACTTGAAGCTACAGCAGTGTGAAGCTGAGTCACTAAGTCCATTGTTTGGCCATTAATTTGTTTTTTTAATGACAGTCACCATTGGAGAGGTCCGCCCTGATTTACTACATGTCCTTCAAATAGAAAGTTATGAAGGGTTCTGTCATTGCCCTGTATTTTACAACATAGGGCATTGCCTCTTTGTGATAAACTTCTATAAATGATAAAGCTTCAGAAATATTTTCACTGGTGAGTTTTTCGCCCCTGTACTTAGGATGTAGTAAGTTTGCTGCAAAACGAGCTGGAGACATTGCCATTTGAAGCCGGGCATAGAACCTACTTAAATCATCCAGTGAATATTCGGTCTCACGCAGTCGTACATTCTCACCCTCAAACATATTTTTAAGCTCTATCCATGCTTCAGTCACTTCGCCAATACAGCAGGATGTTTTCTGGGAGATGTCAAGTGTAACTGCAATATTTTCCAGTTTTTTGTAGAGAGCCTGGGCTTGTTGCTTGAGTGTCATGTCATTTACTTTCAATGAAATTGAAAAATCTATAGCAGTTGCATTATTTAAGCATATGTCTGACATAATGTGCCAATTTTCCAAAAAATCTTTTAAACAGTCAGCCATTGTATTCCACAGTACCTGTTGTGGTATAACAATTGATTTTCCACCAGCTTCTTTGTATTTGACACATGCAAAGTGAGTGTATTTAAAGTACCGCATTGTCGATTTAACTTTCTCAGTAATGTCTTCTGCGTTCAAATCCTACGCTAGAAGGTTTAACAGGTGTGACGAACAGCTGCATGTAAGTATATCCTTGTGAGAAGCTAGTTCTTCCTGTTGAGTCAAATCTCGCCTCATACGACTCATATTTGCTGCGTTGTCTGTCACTACGCTTCGCACCGTGCAGATGAAAGTTTCACATTGTTTTATTACCGTAGTACTAACTTTAACCAAGTAGTCGGCTGTATGGCTTTCGGCGCCTGTATCTATTATATCAATTAAATGAGTTGCGTTTGTCAACACATCTGTGACACAGACACAGAGAGTCCTGCCTAACGTTACTCCAACCATCAATTGACAGATTGACAACTTTGTTTTCCAACTCATTTTTTACGCTTTCTTGAGTCGAGTTGTAGACTACGTCGAGTAAATTACCAGCAATTTGTTTGCGGTTTGGAGATTTATATCCTGGGCGTAAAAATTCCATTAATTTTAGGAATTTTGGGTGTTCTACGTGGTTAAAAGGCGTGTCAATAGCAAACATATAACGAGATAATTGAAGATCAATTTTCTTCTTATCTTCTTGACTTGTGGCAATAGTAAATTTCTTCATTGAAATGTTCACGCTTGCGCTGCTGCTGGTACTGGCATTTTTAGATTGAACAGTAGTAACAGGTGTGGGTGTGGCAGAACTGGCAGAAGAATTATCTGAAGATCGGGAAGAACCAGCATCACTCAACATCAACAGCTCCTCCACAAAGTCCTCGACCGCGTCAAGATTTGCATCAGTAGAACCGGTGGTGCTACATTGCTGGCAGTGTGCCTCCATTCTTATCACAAGTCCAACTAGTTCTTTCGTACATTTTCTGCAACGCACCCTATTGGTCTTCAATGTGGTATTTTTTTGAGGAATCAATGTGAATTGTTCCCAAATTGCATGCTTTTTGCATCCTGGAGTTGATATTTTAATAAAGATGACATGATCACAGAATTAATAATGAAATGAAACATTAGAAAAAAGGCACTTCTATTTATAGAAGTCATAGGTAATTTCCCGCTGGTAAAGTCCCGCTAGAAAAGTCTCTATGTCGGCCGTCGAAAGAAAGTAATTCGGTGGACTAGTGGCTATTCCCTTTATTTAAATCGAGACAGTATTTCACGCCGAGCCATCGCCTACTACTTTACAAGGCGCAGGTTCGGCCTCACATGGAATACTGTTCTCATCTTTGGGCAGGGGCACCCCAGTACCAGCTTCTGCCTCTAGACCGCATTCAACGGAGAGCGACTCGAATCGTCGACTGCCCGGTGGTTTCAAATCGGCTAGACCCCTTGGCGCTGCGTAGAGATGTGGCCTCGCTATGCATCTTCTATCGCTTTTACTATGGGGAGTGCTCCGAGGAATTGTTCGGACTGATCCCTGCCGCCTCATTTCGCCATCGTCCTACGCGACAGAATTTCCATTCCCATCATTTAGATGGTTAGCAGTCCACAACTGTGCGCTTTTCTAGAAATTTTCTGCCTCGCACAACTAAACTGTGGAATGAACTGTCGCCTGCGGTATTTTCGGACCTACAAACCTTCAAGAAAAGAGTGTACTCCTTTGTAAAAGGCGGGCAACGCATTTGTAACTCCTCTGGTGTTGCGGGTGTCCATGGGCGACGGTAATCGCTTACCATCAGGCGATCCGTCTGCTCGTTTGCCACCGCCATATCATAAAAAATAAAAAAAATATATAAATATTGGGGTTACTATGGCGAATTTGAAAATACCTAGTCAAGAAATGAATTAATATAGGTCTATTTGATTTGAAATTAATGACCTAAACTAAAAAGAAAAAAATCATAAAATATAAAACACTTGTGTAAAACAATTTGAACTGTTTATAAAAAAAACTGTCTTTTTTTCCAACCCTGCACCTCGTATCGCCAAATTCTGTCCAACATACCTACCTTATAATTATTTGAGGTCATCAGCACATTATATTATAATTATGTTCTTAAAGACAAGGAGTGAACTAGAGGACCTCTATTGTTAGAATATAATCGCTACTAACATATTATTTGTTTAACATAACCTTTGTAATTTGTTCTCAACGTTTTTAGTTGACATCAATGGCATATGAACGTGCGTTGACGTGTTAACAAGCTTTATATAAATACTAACTAAACACAGTCACACTTCGTTGTGACTCAGTCTAAAGACGGTAAAAATTAATCTATACTAATATTATAAAGCTGTAGAGTTTGTTTGTTTGGTTGAACGCGCTAATCTCAGGAACTACTGATTCGAATTGAAAAATTCTTTTAGTGTTGGATAGCCCATTTATCGAGGAAGGCTATAGACTTTATAACATCACGCTGCGACCAATAGGAGCGGAGTATCAATGAAAAATGTTGCACTAACGGGAAATATTCTCTTATGTGACGCTGATTAAGTTGCGTGGGTTAGCTAGTGATATTACATACATATCCATATATACAGCAGCGACAGTCTAGTAGGACTACAACGCAGAAGTCTCAAGACTTCTGCGTTGCAGTCCAACATAGTTTAATCTCTGGTTTTTCAAAGTTATGTGCGTATTAAATAGTTAATTATATTATCACTCGCTTTAGTGATGAAGGAAAACATCGTGAGGAAACCTGCATGTCTGAGAGTTCTCCATAATGTTCTCGAAGATAAGTGAACTCAGCCAACTGGGCAAGCGTGGTGGACTATTGCCTAACTGTTCCCACACTGAGAACAGGCCCGTGCCCAGCAGTGGGACAGTTTAATACAGGGATGAATAATAAATAATACTTACTGAAAAGAAGTAAATACATATGTTCAGCTCACGCGAAGTGAAGACTCAAAAACGATCCAATAGCAACGTTTTTCTATTGGTCTCAAAATAAAATAGGATTAACTAAATATTGAAGCGCAATATGGTAGTTGACTCACATTTCTTCAATAAGTTACATTACCCAAACTATTATAAAATACATTTTTTTTTTGGAATAAATTTCAATTTCAAACTATTGTATTCCATAAGGTATAATTGTATAGACAGTGGCGTAGCGTGAGTATCAGCCGCCCGGAGTGAAAGAAAATGTCGCCGCCCTTTCATTCAGGTATTTGAATTTTAAAAACTATAACATACAGTAATTCATAAGAACTTTTCGGTAAGGATAGTCATCATTATTGTGTATTGTACATCTGCCTATTCCTCTCGTTCGTTATGACATAATTCAAATATTTACAAGATGTAAATATTTCCGCACCCTAAAAGTGCCGCCTCTGCCACGTTACGCCACTGTTTATAGAAGTTATAGTTAGTTCTGGCAACAATTATGGACCGTGTCGCGCACAGCAGCAGTAAGAGTAAGAGAGAGGAAGAGCAGTTATTTCTAAAACAATTATTACCTCATATGTTGTAATATTAATGTCTATAAATTTTGTTTTCTGGTAATTTTGTGCATTAAATGATTATTCATTTCATTTAAATTTATACAGTATCTAGTATTTATTATCATAATATCTATTAAAAATAAGTAATTATATTTCTTTGTTTTATTAGCATCTATTTAAATAATATACAAATGATTAAATATTCATTTATATGATATTTTATTTTATTTTTATTTTTATGATAATAACATTTCTGTAATCTTTGTTTTGATTTGTTAACAATATTATACTCGTAATTGTCTTTATTTCTTATCTTTATGTCTCTCAATACCTAATAAACAAAATACAAGCGTTTTAAATCTAGTGGTTAGGGTAATTTTCAAATGACAGAAAAAGGATGCACAATTCAAACTGTGACGTAATCGTTAACCGTAAGCATTTGTCCGAGGAAGACAGTGAAATGACTCTGCACCGTTTGTTAAAATTCAAATTAAAATTCAATTACTTACTTATTTTGCCAACATCTTTTTATTTATTTTAAGGAAACTCTACAGCTTTTTTACATAGATACATTACCAATTTTCTTAAGGCTAATTCTAAGCCAATTACAGAGTTCCACGACAATGGAATATCAGGAAGAAAATTGTGATTTATAAGGCTAAAGTTCACTATATTTTATAAAGTACTTACCAGAAAAATAGTTATCAGTAGCAGGATTTACGATCAGGGCCCTGTTTAATAAACGTTACAAATTGTAAATTGTAATTGTAGTTTACAAGTTACAAATCTATAAGTTTCTGTTTAACAAAGAATATAACTTACAAATTTACTACGGTGAAAACTGAAAAAATACTTCTGTTTAATAAACATTTTCTCTTTACTGGTGACTATTTACATATTTGTAAGGAAAACTGTTTTATTAAATGCATAATTGTAATTAAAAATTTACAAATTTTGTAGGTAAATTGTAGACCAATTTCGACAAGTGGACTCGCCTTAGATCAGAACATAACAATTTTGTACTTCAATTTAATAAGTGAAGACATTCAGTTGTTATACATTAAAAATGGTATTAACAACTGGTAGTGGAAGTAGTGACAGTAGTGATGATGAGTATATTATGAGTGAACGGCAACGGCGAGTTTTTCGTAAAATGATAAACTTTACTTTTGATGTGTCAGATTTTACTTTCAACGGAAAATTTCGGGTCAGCAAAACTACCGTCGAATATTTGGTAACAAAAAAAGGACATGATCGTGAATACGATTCTAAGAGAAATATAGCATTGCAGCCTTTACACCCACTCAGAAAAATTTTGTGTGCATTTTACTAGATGGGCTGTGGCTCACAATACCATGTTATAGCAGATGCACATGGTGTAACTAAAGGAACGTTACACAACTGCATAAAAATGTGTGTAGGTTTGTGGTCAATAAATTATTTGGCGAAGAAGTCCGCTGACCTACTAATTGTCTTTATATCACTAGATTGTTTATGAAATATATTATACCTAGAATAGCAGGCATCGTAGATGGTTCGCTAATCACAATAGACGCTCCTCGCCAAAACCACGAATCCACATATATGTTGACAATAACGTAGTATGTGGACCTTGACCTCGATTTAAGAATCTTCAACAAACTGACATTTTTAAGATACTACAATTTTGTAACTTACTATTACAAATTTGTAGATACAATATTGTCATCGAAATCTACAGGTGTTTTGCACATACATGTAAACGTTTATTAAACAGCGTTTGTATTATGTATGTATAATGGTAATATTTGTAATGTTTTTAATTGTAAAATTCTTCAGAATTGTAAGGTTTATTAAACAGCACTTGTCATATAACTGTACAAATATGTCACTTATTTACAAAATTGTCGGATTGTAATTTTTATTAAACAGGGCCCAGGTCATGAATAAATACTATTTGATACATTTTGATGGTACTGTTTGCAAAAAAAGGTTTCTTTTGATTGCTATTTGCTCTTGTATGTAATATAACGTACAAAATTAAACATGGGCAACTACCCTTAATCTTCTTCATTATTCTTCAATTTAATAAATCTCGGTTTTTAGATATCAAGATATGACGACGCATAGAACGTCACTATTTTTGCATTTCTACCAATAAAATATGATATGTTTCCCCATACTTCTCAGACTGCTTTTACATAGTTAAAGAATATTGTTTTGAAATGTGAAAAGGTCGTTTCTGTGAAATATCCAGGGATAAAGTAATGTGGTATAGGAAATAGCAAAATGAATCTTTGAAGTGTCCGTGGTTTGAGCATTTTATTGCAAACAGAAATACGTTGATAACAGCCTTTAGACTTCAATCCGGACACATTCCGCTTAATAAATTTGCTTTTTTAATGGAAAAACTGCCATCACCGCTTTGTTCCAAGTGCGGAGTAATAGAGGATGTATTACACATTATGTTGGAGTGTGTCCGAAACGAAGACATTAGATTTGATATATTGAGCCAAGTAATACATTGGAAAAATTTCGGATGCTGTAATAGTCTTCCATATCCGCTGTCTAAGACAGCAAAATATTGTATCGTACTGTACAAGTTGGCTTACGACGACATGTACTTGCCCTCTCGCTCCCGGCCGTAGTTCAATCGATGGTCCGGAGTGAGAGGTCTTGGAACGCCGTCGCGTCGCCTTCTTCTGTGAGGAAGTGATTTCCATCAAGGAGGCGGCGGAGTGGGAGGGGGAACGCTTAAACCCTCTCCCCAACCGCAGAGCCGGGCGCCGGAGGGCGCGGGACGACTTCCAGCCACCCTGAGGTTTGACCTGGGGGTGGCGGGCTTCGTGGGCCTGCCCGCCATCCGTTCAGCACCAGGTCCAAGAGGCGGCGTGCGTGTTCCCACGCGCGCCTCTGTGTCGGGTCCGTCTACCCCTCTAGGGGAGAGACAGTAGGCGTAGTTTGCGTGTAAAGCCTATAGGGTAGGCTTGTTGTGTAGTGGCCTGCCGTTTCATACGGCGGGCCGAAACCTCGGCGGGGTCGCGACCGCATGCGAAAGTGATTCGCGCGGCACCGTCGATGGCGGTTTTGTCGAGGAACACCGAGGTAAGTTTAGTCGGTATTCCGGAAGGTCCATTTTCATTTCAACATCTTTCTTTACCCCGGCGAGACCGACATAATCCCTCCGCCCGACCCCGCGGAGGGATATGCGTCAATGCATGCCCAAACGTATAAAAAAAACTCTGACTTGTACAGTGATTAGTTACATATTGTTTAAGTTTTCACTGTGAAGTATAGTGTAAGAGTAGTTCCATTGTAGCGGCATAGTCATATAATTGACAAAGCTCCTTAAACTAAGAATTTAAAAAATAGTTATATTGTTTTGCTAACATTTTACAGTCATGAAATATGGGTCTATCTGTTATAATAATAATTTATTTTCTAATAACCAATTAAAGTTCCTTACACCTTAACATAATATAATTTCTATTCATTCATAATATAATACGAGAACTTGCTTCTGTTTCGAAAAACCTCCCAGACTAGGCTAAGCCTGTTCTGTGGGTAAGCGGGAAGCTTTTAAGTACAAATTACCAGTATCTGTAATAATGACGGTATATACATATAACACCGTTCCGATCTTATATCTTACGGATAAGTCGGAACGGTGTTAAAGAAATATTCCATCAACACTATTTATACACCAGGGGCCAAAGTAACCAGCATGGTGGGCACACCAAAGGAGAACGGTGTTAAAGAAATATTCCATCAACACTATTTATACACCAAGGGCCAAAATAACCAGCATGGTGGGCACACCAAAGGACGTTCTGCCTTTACAAACGCCAGGTGTCTACAAAATAAATTGCAGCTGCGGAAATTCCTACATAGGCCAGGGTCAAAGAACACATCACCGCTGTGAAGGACCGGCAGACTAGAAAATCAGCAATTGCAGAACATATACTGAAATCGGGTACTAATCATTAGAATTTTATCGTCCGGAAGTCCTCTCCACCGATCGCCACTTTTATCCAAGAGTAGTGCGAGAAGCTATTGAATAGCTGTTCTATTACATCCACATTTAGCCGGATATGGTTTTAGAACCTACGTTATAAGGGCGAGCTATTACCGTCTACCTGGCATTGTTCCAGGATTCGTGCTGGTACTGAGAATCTCTTTACACAATGACATTTTGCCCAACTTTCTTAGCTGACTCGAACGCGACGTTATATTCTAGTAATAACAATAACAGCGTTGTTTTAAGCTGTCCCTCTGCTGGGCACAGGCCAGCAAAATATGTATATATACGTAGAAACGCCATTCATTAAGTTTTCTCTGGCCCTATACAGATTGATTGGTAAAAGACTGGACTTATTGAAGGAGGGTATTCACCCCGCACTCTTCCGAATTTGCACCCCTGCTCGTGCTTTTCTTATCAAAGGTCAGCCTCGGTAGCATGGCACGCTCGACTGTGTGCTACCGGCGCAGTGTCCAGATTTTATGAATATTTCATACAAATTTTCATAAAGGTTTTCTTTGCTGGTTACACAGTTTTTTTTTTATGTTCTCTATGTCTGACCATATATTATTATGTCCTTATGTACCTACGTAGCCTTTAACCACTAACACTGCATCATACATTTTAATGATCTTTATATTGTATTTTATTTTTATTTAGAATCTCTAACAAGAAATACACATCTATTACAAGGCAGATTTTACAAGGCAGATTTACACGAAAATTGGACATGTGTTTCCTCAATAACAGGAGATTACAGTATGCAAAATAAAGAACATATATATACCTAAGTATAACAAAAATACAACAATGTCAATTAAAATAAGGGATTAAATATAATGATCACCAAAAATACTGATTGCACAGCAAAAGATCCTTACTAAAATATATAATAACGAGCACCTATACGCCTCAAATCACTGCATTCCTTTTCGGAAGAGTTAGACTATTTTAGATTCCTTCTTAAATTTTGGTGGTACAAAGGCAAAAAAATCAGGAACAGTTACCCATAAAATAATTAGAAGTATACATCAATTAATAGAAAAACATATAAAACTTACAATACTGTGAAAGCCAATAAAACAAATAAATTATGAAAGCATGGATTAGAAAATTTAAAATTACGTACAAAATAGGATTTTAATAAAATACATAAAAGAATTATATAATTAATAAAAATATTTATATAATAAAATTAAACACTAAATTATATCAAATGTCAATATTGATGAACATGTCGTACAATATTACCAAACGAGCAGAATTTAGCTGTTGTGTTATAATAAGCGAGTAAGTATTTAAACTGCTTTAAAACAAATGAGAAACGGCAACGAATTGTCGTAAATCTTAGAGTTTGAAAAAATGGTATCACGTGACGTGGTCATAGTCAATTCGGGGTATATCGACTATGCTGAGTCGAATGGCGTTGACAGCGAGTCTCTAGCTCTTACGGTTCTTGAGTTGAAAGCTGTATAACATCTCTGTCTGTTGAAAGCTGTATAACATCTGTATATCATCATATATGCTTGTGTCAGTAGTGGGTTCACGATGATGCAATGGATGGAATTCGAATGGGATGGGATACGACGATCTCGATCTCAAGTCTAAATTTTGCATCGGACTTACAATAGAGAGGACTACGAATAATTCCTGTGTCACGGGGGACTTTACAAAGAATTCAAACAGCGGACACACAGAACACTCAGATCTGTACCAACCATTTGTGGATCACACAAATTTATGTCCCGTGTGGAGATCGAACCACAACACTCGGCGCGCAGTGGCAAGGCGACCACTTAAAACGAGTGGCGTAGCGTGGGTGTTAGCCTCCCAAGGCGGTTTTTTTTCCCCCCTCTTATTTAGGTGTTTGAAATTAAAAGGCTATAATTTTCAGTAATTCTTAAGAACTTTTCGGCACGAACATTCATCAATATTGTGTATTAAACAGTTCAAATTTTTACGAGATATTATTATTATTTAATGGGAAATTTCGCCGCCCCCTAAATGTTCCGCCGCTAGACGTAGTGGTGGCACATTAAGGGGGCGCGTGGCGACGCGCCCCTGCTTAAACAATTACGTCATCTGTGCAGTCAGCTTTTGACTTTAAGTTGTTGTTGTCTTTTCTATTTTAAAACTAGGAAGGCCATATTTTGTTTTGATTCACGTCAACAGACTATTGTTTATAGTCTTAAACTAGAAACGTTTTATTGTCAGTAAAAACAAGATGGATTAATAAGATGCGAGATCCGTTTTACAACGGCGCGAATTCAAGTTGCATTTGGCCATTTTCTTATTATTTCATGTTTTGTTTTAGTTTACACTTTACGCGTTAAAAGCATAGCTTCAAAACCGGCACAAAGATGGATGTCGATTCTTTATAATTCATTTATTTATTTGCAAATATGGGTATACATTTGTACATCTTATAACAATTGCAATTAAACTACTTTTATACGGATTTTGTCGCGTTGTTTCTTTTAAAACGCTTTATTACATAATTTTGAACTTTAACACTACTATTATTATACTTTACATTTAATGCAGAGGGTCTCGGGTTCGAACCCACGTCGGGCAACTCTGACTTTCGGAAGTTGTATGACTTTTCGAAATTATGCGCGTATTGATTGACAATTATCGCCTGCACCGTGCCTCCGAGAGCACGTTAAGCCGTCGGTCCCGGCTGCCATGAACATCTATGGCAGTCGTTATCGGGAAGTCAGTGCCCTATAATATCCTGACACTGGTCTAGCCTTAGGGTATCGTTAGCCTTCGGGTTGCGGAGGTCAGGTGGCAGCCTCTCCGTGTAAAAACTGATATCCAGTCTAATCCGGTTAGACCAGAATTAATAAAAAAAAAAAAAAGAAATTGATTTGGGAATAATAAAAGCTAGGGAGAAGAAGATTATTTAACTTTACTACAATTTAAGCTATTTAAATTAATTAAAACTATTTATATTTAAGTGTAGACTTTTCCCCGAGACGTTTCACTTGCTTTACAGCAGCCATGGTCACGGGGAGACTCAGTCTCCACGTGACAATGGCTGCTGTAAAGCAACCGACAAAATCCGAATAAAATAGTTTAATTTCATTGTATAACATTCGCGTAAACGTAAGACAGTATTATGCTAATACAATTTCTGGTTATTTTATCCTATTAAAACATTAGACATGCAATTTTTTGTATTTATCATGTGATTAGTTAATTATAATATTTAATTGACCATATCATTAATAAAGATCTTAATCTTTAAAATAATAATCTAACAAAAACTACAATATTAGAATAACAATGTTGTAAATTATAAAATGACCAAGTAAAAAAAAAATTTTTCGGTACGGTACCGATTTATTTTATTATAGTGTCAGAAGGCTTAGATCATAGTCAATCACGCTGGCCCAGTGTGGGTTGGCAGACTTCACATATCTTTGAGAACATTATGGAGAACTCTGAGACATGCAGGTTTCCTTAGGATGTTTTCCATCATCATTAAAGCGAGCGATAATTAACTATTTAATACGCATATAACTTTGAAAACTCAGAAGTCCGTGACTTGGGATCGAACTCGAGTCATCTGCATGGCAGTCCAAAGGTCTCCCACTAGGATGTCGCTGTTTCCTATCAGATCAGTAGTATTTAACTTCGAAAAGTCCGAAGTGACAACCTTGCAATCGAATTTAATGACACACACATGACAGTCCAACCTATAGTTTTTTAAGATTGGTATGCTTAATATATAAAACTTTAAAATATTCCAGTGGCATAAAAAACAAACAAATAACATACAAAAAACGAAGTCACAAGCAATTATAAAAAACGTGAAATGAGAAATAATAACGCATAATATTCGTGGCGCATTCAAACATGAATTATGACGATTACACTATTGTTTATAAATAAGACACTAAATCATCACTTCCCACAATGTCCGTTTTGATAAAAACATTGTTATTTTCGAATGTTCGAACGTCATAATATATGACATAAGCATTGATATACATATTTTATACATCAATGGACACAAGACATAACAGAGCACGGCCTCCTATTTATTTATTTATTTGGCTCACAAAAAGAAGTTGGTTTGGGCATGTAAAAAGAATGGACGAGAACAGACTGACTAAGAAAGTTTATAAGGCTAGTGTCAAAGTCAAAGTCAAAGTCAAAAATAATTTATTCACTTAGGTCACAAAGTAACACTTATGAACGTCAAATGGGTTAGTGAGTTCATTATATTTACTGAATTTACATTTATGTTAGTTGCAAGGTTCAGGCAAAAGGTTGAGCCTATGAGAAGATACCTGCAAGAAACTCAAGGCCACTCTTTTAAATCGCCATCAACTTATAATTTCAGTATTTTACAACTCATTTATGTACCAGGTGTTGCAGTCATTATGCCATATGTCACTGTCCATATAAAACTAAATTCTAAAATAAAGAAAAGTTGGTAATATTATGTAAAAAGCATTTGAGATTTGAAATCATATTTATCAGTAGGTAGCCATTTGTAATAGACAGTAGTATGGCATGAGGACGCATACACTTACACTTTGTGACATGAAAAGGTAGTTCGTGACTAAATGTAGTTAAAACAAAATTTACGTTAATACTTGTAAAGTTTGTTTAAAAGAAAAGAAAGATACTTTAACACCACCAAATAAACACGAAGTACCTTCACATAACTAAATTGACTTATATAATACATACATTGTTTGAATCCTGTATGAAACAAGCAACTAGTTCCATGAGTTTTTATCATTTAAGTAATCATTGATTGAATAATAGCCCTTCCGGATAAGCTTACTTTTAACAGCACTTTTAAATTTTAGTAAAGGTAAATTTATAATATCAATCGGTAGTTTATTAAAAAAGCGTATACTGAGTCCCGCAAATGAATTGTGAACTTTATGTAAACGATGATACGGACCTACCAACTTATGCTTATTTCTAGTGTTTAAGTTATGAATATCACTATTCTTATTATATAAGTGAATATTATGTTTTATAAACATAATATTCGTAAATATATATTGCGACGCAACAGTAAGTATACCAATTTCTTTAAAACGCTCTTTCAGGGAAACTCGTGGGCCTAAATTATAAATGCTACGTACTGCACGCTTTTGAAGAATGAAAATTGTTTCAATATCAGCTGCCTTACCCCACAATAGTATGCCATAGGACATAACGCTGTGAAAATAACTAAAATATACTAGTCTCGCAGTATCTATATCAGTAAGCTGTCTTACTTTCCTAACCGCGAATGCTGCTGAACTAAGTCTCCCTGCAAGACACGATATTTGAGCGCCCCACTGAACTTTATCATCTAAAGTAATGCCTAAGAAAACTGTGGATTGTACAAATGTTACTGTTTCATTATTTAAATTAACGTTTATGCTAGGACTCTTTATATTAGGCAATGTAAACTTAATACATTTTGTTTTTTTTGAATTGAGTAGTAAATTATTCGCCGTGAACCAGTCCAGGACTTGCGCGAGTGAAGAATTAACACCCTGTAAATTTGGTGTCTTACGGTCTACTTTAAAAATAAGTGATGTGTCATCAGCAAATAATACAATGTCGCACAAATTCTGTACGAAGAACGGCAAATCATTCACGTACGCTAGAAACAGAAAGGGTCCTAAAATTGAGCCCTGTGGCACGCCCATTGCGACTGGTAATCCAGAAGATCTACTTCCGTTGATTTCAACGTGTTGTAATCTATCGCTTAGGTAAGAACCAACGAGGTCGAGTGCAGCATTTCGAATTCCATAATGCCTGAGCTTTCGCAATAACGTTTGATGTTCAACGCAGTCAAAGGCTTTTGAGAGATCACAGAATACGCCAATGGCATCTTGCGAATTTTCCCAAGCAGCAAAAATATGTTTTAAAAGTGTAACACCCGCATCTATTGTAGATCGACCCTTTCTAAAACCATATTGTTGAGTATGAAATAAGTTGTTTACGTTAAAGTGGCTCTCTAATTGCTGTAATATAATTTTCTCAAATATTTTACTTATAGCAGGTAATATAGAAATCGGTCTGAAATTACATGGATCACTTTTACATCCATTTTTAAATAATGGTATTATTTTGCTACATTTCATTAAATTTGGAAAAATGCCCACATCAATGCATCCGTTGAATATTGCAGCTAGGTGTGGCGCTACGTTATCAATAATACTTGTAATTAATTTCATAGAAATGCCCCACAAGTCAGCTGATTTTTTTGAATTAAGTGACTTAAATACTTTTATTATGTCATGCGGATGTACATATTTAAAACTAAACAGGACTTTACACTCCACCACGCTATCCCTAACCAAGGATTCTGCTTTTACTGGGCAAGACCTTAAGGAACTAGTTGTATTAACAGGTATCTTTGCAAAGTAGTTATTAAATGTTTCAGCTACTTGCAAGTTATTTGAAATTATCTTATTATTTACATTAAGTTTAATAGTATTATCACGCTGCTTGGTGCGTCCAGTTTCATTATTAATAATATTCCAAGTAGTTTTAATTTTATCGTCGGCATTTCGAATTTTGTTTTTTAAATAAAGGGACTTGGCTGTAGCACAAGCCTTTTTAAATAATTTTGAATAATTTCTAACATATTTAATAACATTTGGATCAAAATTATATTTTTTTATTCCATATAATTCATATAACTTAGCTCTACTTGTATATATCCCAGGTGTTGCCCAATCACAAAACTTAACTTTTAATTTTTTGTAAAATGTCTTCATTTTAAAAATTTTGTTATATTCCAGTGTAATGACGTTAAGCAAAGACTCGTATAGTTCGTCTGGACTATTGCAATCTAGGTCCATATTGACAACCTTGGCATTAATGTTATTCTTAAATTCCTTTATGCGATTAGATGTCATTGGTCTACATGTGATGATAGTTTCTTTTTTAATTGTATTTATAGGAAATACAACCTTTTGCCCACAGTGGTCGGATGTCAAATCACTCAATATGGCCCTATTTAGAAATTGGCATTCGCAAAATATATTGTCTAAGCACGTAGCAGAGTGTGATGTAATTCTGGTTGGTTCGAAAAATAAATTATTTAAATTAAATGATCTAAATAAACTAATAAGTCTTACAGAAAGAACTGATCGCTGAAGTAAATTAATATTAAAATCACCACATACTACTATATGCCTATTACCATAACTTAAGCGTTTTAAAATATCCTCCATTACTGTTTCGAATACACTAAAGTCACTCTGCGGTGGTCGGTACACGCAAAGTATGACATGTTGCTCCAGCTCCACACAAGACAATTCAACAGTGCGCTCGATAGAAAGATTTACTATATCATTTCTTTCCTTAAATTTAAGATTATTACATACATATATTAGAGAGCCACCATGTATAGAATTCCTTCTTACAAACGCACTTACAACGGTATAATGTTCATTATTAAATATTAGTTGACTACTTCTTAACCAATGTTCTGTTAAGCAACATATTTGGATGTCATGTTCTTTAAAAAATAAATCTAATTCTAACTCCTTGCCGGATAGACCCTGAATATTCTGGTGAATAAGTCTAATACTATGTGACTGCCTATCCTTTGTCTCATCTAATAGTTTAAACTAATAGAAGTATCAATATAGGTATTAGTAGTAATATTACTACTATGATCTAAAATCTTCACTACCGTACTGGTACCTGTGTCTCTAAATAATAATATATTAAATGCTAATAACTTAGCAAGTTGTTTTTTATAAAAATATGAATGGAACAGTCGCAAGGGGAAGACCTAGGCGAACGTTTCTTGATCAGATCGGAGACGTTCTGGATAAAGGCCAGGTTAAGCAGGCACCTTAAACCGGCGAGCGTGTATGAGGAATGTTATGAAAGTGAATGAAGCCAGAGAAGTGTGTCAGGATCGTAGCAAATCGAAATCCGTAGTCTCTGCCTACCCCTCTGGGAAACAGGCGTGAATTTATGTATGTATGTATGTACAAAAATAAGTACAGTATCCTAACTTTATAATATTATAATTGCGAATATGAGTTTATTTGTAACGTTTTCACGCCTTATCTACTCGACCAATCACGACCAATTTCGCATACACGGTGTCAGAGATAGAAAATAGGAAATAGGGTTTCATCCAGAAAAATTACTGTCCCCGAGGGATTAAAATATTGCCATCATTAATAATACGAGCGAAGCAGCGAGCAAAGTCTAGTAGTATTGTACGTTATTTCGGTCAAACGTACTTTATACCTAATGAGAAAAATTAAGTATGAGAAAATACTTTATTTTACCTATATCGATGTTTTCGGGTTTATTTATTTAAAGTAACAAAAAGACACGCAAAAGAGTTACTTTAAAATTTAATTATTTTTCTATCTAGATCGTAATGATGATCTGCCTTGATAATAAACATTTGTCAGATGTAGCTAGAGGCAACAAAAATGTAAAAACAAAATAGCAGGTTAAATAAATATTACTTTATGTTTTTATCTCATATAATAAACTAGCTGATCCGCGCAACTTCGTCCGCTTCACATAAGACAATTTTCCCCGCTTTTGCAACATTTTTCATCGCTGCTCCGTTCCTATTCGTCGTAGCGTTATGTTATATAGCCTATAGCCTCGATAAATGGGCTAACCAACACTAAAAGAATTTTCAATTCGAACCAGTAGTTCCTGAGATTAGCGCGTTCAAGCAAACAAACAAACAAACTCTTCAAGTTTATAATATTATATATAAATTCTTTTAGTGTTTGTAGCCCTTTTATCGAGGAAGGCTATAAGCTATATAACATCACGCTATGACCAATAGGAGCGGAGCAGCAATGAAAATTGTTGCAAAAACGGGAAAATTTGTCTTATGTGAAGCAGACGAAGTAGCGCGGGTCAGCTAGTCATAAATAAGATGCTTTAGATCTAATTTCGGTTACACCGGCCATTCTTAATGGAGACTGACTATCTGCGCAGGAGATATTATGGTGCAAAAATGTTTTTGATTTTTGGACAAAAAAGAGTACGATCTACTAAACCCACGCTAGGAATAATTCTGTATCGCGGGGGCTTTACAAACATTTAAAAAACGGACACAAAGAACATCCAGACTTGGAACTACTGTTCGCGGATGTCAGAACATTTTTGTCTCGTGTTGGGATCGAACCCACAATGCAATAGCAGTAGCGAGGCGAGTACTTAAACAACTACGTCATCAGTGCAACTGGAACTTCTGCCATTGCTTAATATTTAATTATATTAATCAAAACCAATCTCACCTGGGGAAGGTCCACGGTTTTTGGAAACTCGCGGTAATGTAATTCTTTCACTGCGTTTCGCCTGATAAGGACGAATAGATGGCTGCACCTCTTCGTCAGTTTATTTGTCAAAATAATAATAATAATATAATATTCTATCACATACAAACAACACCATCTAGCCCAAACTAAGCAGAGCTTGTACTATGGGTACTAGACAATGGATAAATACATATATACT
The DNA here is from genome assembly GCA_963675205.1 of Catocala nupta. Classification (NCBI taxonomy): domain Eukaryota; kingdom Metazoa; phylum Arthropoda; class Insecta; order Lepidoptera; family Erebidae; genus Catocala; species Catocala nupta. Next base: position 9,975,681 of record OY776105.1, read on the forward strand.
TTTTCTTTTTGTAAATACATACATAATATACATAGAAACACCCAGACCAAGACAAATATCCATGTCCATGCACACAAATGTTAAATTTGTGTGGGAATCGAACCCGCAACCTCGGGCGTGGCAGTCGGTTACACTAACCACTACGCCATCGAGGCCGCTAATTTATGTAAGTATATTATTGGTAACTCTTTGTGTGGTAAACATCTCTGCCTACCCTTCCTCTATATACAAGCGTGATTCTATATATAAATAACAACAATAGTTTTGTTTGTCCTACAGATCGTGTTGAGGCAATTTGAATCTGCGTATCTTTGTTCAGGCATGCGTCATACTTTATATATGTGTGTGTTGTCCACAAACCATTCGTGACCATTACATATAGTTATATAGGGAATTCTCATGTTGGTATTGTAATACATTATACAATTACTTTTAGACACATTGAAGGAGATTTACAAGAGAAAAAGCGGCCTATATATGGGATTTGTGAAGAAGCTAAGCGATGAGAGCAAGTAAGGTGAATGAATGAATGAATTTATTAACTTGCCAAAAGAACAAAGTGTGTTCTTCAATATCCTTTCTGATCAGGCGGTACTGAGAGTAAAATGCCCTTTATGTTGCTTAGTCTGTTAGGCATAATGTGCATTGAACCAAAGCTTGAAGCAAGAAAGGCTTTGAAGCAAAATGTCCGCAAATAAAAATATCAATAAAACAATTAACGTCATAATAGCCTACTGGGAGACCGTTGGACTGCCAAGTGCCACGCAGAGGTCCCTCATTGCTTACTTAACGGTGATCCATTAAGCAAGCAATAATAAACAATTTTAAAAGGCACGCACACAGTCCGAAAAGTCAAAGATGATCTTCAGGTTGACATAGTGAAAACAATTGCACATCTAAGAGTTCTACATATAGTTTTCGAAGATATTTGAAGTCTGCCAACCCGCACTGGGTCAACGAGATGGATTATGTCTTAACCCTTCTCTCACTGATAACACACCCGTGCCCAGCTTGCCCACGGCTATGGGACAGTTTAATACAGGGCAGATTAATATAAATGGTAATTCACGAAATGTACGATACAAGCAAAATGCCCACAAACCATGATACCTATTTCTTATATTCGTTGAGTCTCGTATGTCCAAGCCAGATTTTTGAGATTCGTCATTGACATTGCAATCGATTAGACTCTTTATAATATTAGTGTTGATTATGTATTTATGATGTTGGTAAGCTTAACCTTTAATAAAAATAAAGATAATTACCTTTTTTCATAAAATCTACGTTATGTAGACCTTTAGACTGCCACGGAAAAGGTCTCAAGTTCGATCCCACACCACCCATCTCTGACTTTTCGATGTTCTGTGCCTATTAAGGTAATTAATTCTCGCTTGCTTAACTGTTAAGGAAAATCTTGAGAAAACATGCTCGTCTGAGTCATGTCTGAGAGTTCTCCACAAGGATATTAAAGATATTTAAATTTTCAAAATCGCACTGGCCTAGCGCAGTGGACTATGATTTAACCCTTCTCATACTCAGAAGAGGTCTAAGCCCAGCAGTGGGACAGTTTATAAACACAGCTGATATTATAATTATTTTTACGAATACCTTTGACTCCTCGGTGGCACAGCAATTGTGAATGCGACTGCTGGCATGAGGTTTAAGGTTCTAAGCCCGGTGTGTTAAGTGTTACTGCAATTTTGTATTAGGTGATTCGCAGTTGCATAATACAGAACGATGTCTAAATCTGTACCCAATAAAGGTAAATGGCTTGTGTTACGTAGAGCCTAAAGTCAAAGATGGTAAAATCTGGGTGCAATACCCCCTTACCTGGTTGTTCGAGGATAGGCGTGATACTATCTATACTGATATTATAAAGCTGAAGAGTTTGTTTTTATGTTTGGTTGAACGCGCTAAACTCAGGAACTACAGGTTCGAATTGAAAATTCTTTTAGTGTTGGTAGCCCATTTATCGAGGAAGGCTATAGGCTATATAACATCACGCTACGACTAACAGGAGCGGAGCATCAATGAAAATATTGCAAAAAATGCATCAATGAAAAATCTCTCATGTGAAGCAGACGAAGTTGCGCGGTTTAGCTAGTAAATAATAATAATAATAATATCAGCCCTGTATATAAACTGTCCTACTCCTGGTCACGGGCCTCCTCTCAGTGTGAGAAGGGTTAGGCCATAGTCTACCGTACGCTGGCTCAGTGCGGGTTGGCAGACTTCACATATCTTTGAGAACATTATGGAGATCTCTCAAACAAGCAGGTTTCCTCACAATGTTTTTCCATCGCCGTTAAAGCGAGTAAACAATATGAAGAACTCTAGGGAATACAAATTCTTGTTCACTGTTAAAGCAAGCGATAATGATCTATTTAATACGTACACACAGCGACACATCAACCTAGACTGTTTGGACTTTGAACTATTAGAAGTTGAACGCTGCGAATCGTGCGAGAGAGTGCGTTATATTTTTGTTACGCTCTATCCTTACCATTACATCGACACCACTATGCACTATTCCTTTCCGACAATTCTCTATTTTGTATGTAGCGTAGTTATGCGTATATAGGGTGTCTAACATGTGTAGCCGTGTGTACATAGCTTCGGCTTTGCTCGCGTAAACATAGGTTAGATTATGTTAGGGTTTGTCTCGCATTCGCCCCTACATTACGTCCCACATTCAAAAATGTTCCTCATCCGCCCCTCTTTTTTAATTATTCCTTTTTCGTCCTACATTTTTGAGCATATGGTTAGCAAAACAAAACATGTTTAAAAATTATTTTGAGTCTTTTTAATGTCGGGCTCATGATGTCATGCAAATCATAAGCCCAAAGTTTAGAGATATTTAAAAGGGTAAGCAGAGATGTCTTAAACACACATCACTCTAGTCATATTATAAATCGTTACAAACCTATTGCAATTAACTCACATTTTCAGATAACGTGCTGCTACTGAAAAACTCCTAACTGAAAAACTTAATAACCGTTCGCCCGATATAGTCATTAACCATTTCAGGCATCTTCTCATAGGTCTGAACCTAGTAACTAACCTCAATGTATATTCAGGAGCTTCTCTAAACACACTAATTCATAAACTTTAATCTGTCACTTTTAATAATGCCAGATATACAGGTTGTCCCAAAAGTCGACGTCAAGTCGGAATCAGGTAACAGGCTTATATTAGGCAAGTTATAATACCTACCAGAAAAATATAAAATAAATCTAAGTTACGTATTTTAAATGCTGTGCTTCATTAAGCTCTCGATTTTTTCGACTATTCGAGATTACATAACAAAAAAAATATTCAAGAAATAAATATCTGTAGTAACAGGAATGAAAACAGCGTCACACGGTATAGATTATATCGATTTTTTAAAGTGCCTATTATTTTTAAAATACGTATCTTATATTATTAAAAAAAAAAACTGTTAGCTATTATTATAACTTAGCCTGTTACCTGATTTCGGCTTTACGTCGAGTTCTGGGACAACTGTAAATTAAAAATCTATTGTCTCTGGCCACCGGTGCGCCGCGCGCCCCGGTGCGACTCAATAGGTTAACATTCTAAGTGTTACTTTGTTACTCTAAATAAATAAGAAAATAACAAAATTCATTGCTTTTGATTTTGATCAACTTTTTGAGTCGCAAGTGAATACTACACGACCAGAGCAATCATACCTAACTCTTTTTAGAGCCTACTGTCAGGCATTCAACAAGTGCAGTCTGTGCATTACACCACTAAGGCGAAGGACATCGCGGATAATGTGTGAACGCCAGAAGTCTAAGTACATGCCAAGAGTGCAGCTGCTGGAATCGCGTCGTAACGTCAACTTCAAGGCGTTCGTGGAGCGAGCCCGACTTGCTTTCTGCATATCGTCATGAAGGAGGACTTTTGGCTGAAGGGTGTGGTGTGCCGTCACTTCCGCGGACAAATGCCACATAAACGCACAACAATACAGTGCAAGTGAAGCATTACTAACACAGTTAATAAGTTATATAAATACTATCACAAATTGTATGCTTGTTAGTATAATAATATTATTATATTATTATGTTTCTCTTATCACAGGTACTTTCTAACATATTATATTAGAAAATACCTGGCCCTTTGGGAGGCTTACACGGAGACATGGGTCCAACGTGAAGAGGCCCTTCAAGAGTTTTAATCAAAGGTGTTATGGAACACCTACAGCGGCACTAGCCGCAGCAGGCGTAGGACTATTGCTACGTATGGATTCTAATATATGGGCTATAGGTATGGGTGTTTGGTGGACCGGTATTATTATATTATTATTATTATTCTCTTTATTTAAATATTTTCAATATATTTTTCATTTTTAAATATAAATAAAAATACATTTAAAAATATAAAATATATGGTACCCCACCGGCATCGGGAACAGGGTCCAAGCTGCCGGTGGTTAGGATTCCAGAGATAGGAACCTCCTCACAATGCGTGCTGTATCTAAAAGCACTGCCTTCTGCATCAAACCCTTGATCCAAGCACCCAACGCGAGCCTCTTTAGATGGTGATCGAGGCTCTTGGCTATTAGACCATTGACAGATATGACTATCGGCACAATGATTGCCGAATCAACATCCCACATGTTAACAACCTCGCGAGCCAAATCGAGATATTTAATTTGCTTACCTTTTTCAGCTTTCGCGAGATTGCCGTCATGCGGAATGGTGACATCGATAATCGATAATCAATGCGCGGCGCTCTGATCGATCTATCACCACAATGTCAGGTTTTTTGGCCACAACAGTCCTGTCTGTGATGATAGTTCGATCCCAGTACAACGTGACATGACCATTTTCAAGAACTGATTCAGCTACATACCTGTAGTACGGCACTTCAACATCTACAAGTTTGTATTTCAGAGCAAGTTGCTGGTGAATAATCCTGGCTACTTGGTTATGTCTGTGCAAGTACTCGCCGTTAGCAAGACGAGAACAACCGGAAACTATATGCCTGAGGGACTCACCAGGTAGGTGGCACGCCCGACAAATGTCAACCGTACCATCCCTCAAGATATATTTCCGGTAGTTATTCGTCTTGATAACTTCGTCCGCAATAGCACAGACAAACCCTTCGGTTTCCCCAAAGAGGTCACCGAAACGTAGCTAGTTCACGGAGGCTAACAGATCTACATCAGCTCCATATAGAGCCTTGTAGAACCTACCGTGAAGCTCCTTGCTCTGCCATACATCCCTGCGATCGTTAGTGCTAAGTACTACAGGCTTGCGCCAGTTCTCTTTAGCCAAACTGAGCGAGGTGAGTCCGATGTCTACAGCAACTACATCCCGATGCATACCCACGTCTGCCTGAAGAAAGTATTCTCTGAGGTTGCATACCTCGCGGTTATGAATGGCCTTGGCATTCAGAAAGCCTCGGCCTCCACATTTCCGCGGGATATACAGTCTCATCACAGACGAACGTGAGTGATGCATACGGTATGCCGTCAAGAGTGTACGGACCCGCCGGTCCAGGGCATCCAGTTTAGTCTGAGTCCACTTAAGTATGCCAAAGGAGTACATGAGCACCGGCATGACCCAACCGTTACAAGCGCGCACCTTGTTGCCACCTGATAAAAGACTATTAAAAACTTAACTTTTTCAGGCGACCAAAGAAACGCTGCTGCAGCGATTGCTTCATGTCAGCCTCATTGATACTTAATGCCTGTGACATACCCAAGTACTTGTAAGTATCGGTTACAAGAAGTGATCGTAGGTTAATGGAATCCGAGTGTTCCTTCGGATTCCACTATCCTGCCTTGCTTTACATGGATGACAACACATTTGTCCACACCAAAATCCATACTGATAGACTTACTAAAAGTTTCAGTTACTTTAAGTAAATCCATCAACTGTAATTTAGTGTGGGCAAACAACTTTAAGTCATCCATATACAACAAGTGGGATATCACTCCACCACCTCTATGTAACCTGTAACCTAGCCCTGAACGCTCTAGTAATGTACTAAGAGGATTCAATGCTAGGCAGAATCAAAGAGGACTTAAGCTGTCGCCCTGAAATATACCCCGCTCAATTTTTATCAATTCGCCATTCCCAAGGATCTGTCGACATCCTGGATAGCTAAGAACCGTTTTCCATTGCCCCATGCATGACTTCAAAAAGGTGCGCAGAGTTGCATTTACTTTATACAACTCTAACACCCTCAAAAGCCATGCATGAGGCACCGAATCATACGCTTTCTTATAATCTATCCAACATGCCGCCATATCCCTTTGTTTACGGCGAACCTGTTGGCTAATGGCCATATCAATGAGGAGGAGCTCCTTAGTACCACGAGCCTCCCTCTTACATCCATTCTGAGAAGCTGACATTATTGAATTTGTATCAATATGTTTAGATACCTTGGCTCTCAAAATAGATGTAAGAAGCTTATAGATCGATGGCAAACATGTTATCGGTCTATAATTGCCGGGCTCGTTGGTACTACCTGTTTTATGGAGTAGGTGAGTTATTCCCGTGGTCATAAAATCTGGTAACGATCCAGATTCTAGGGCAGATTGAAATTGAGCAGCCAAACAAGCATGTGAGCTACGCAGCCATTTCAGCCCGAAATTGTGCAGTCCGTCCGGTCCTGGCGATTTCCAATTTGATAAGGATCGGACCGCACTAATTACATCCTGGCTATCAATGACCACGTTTTCCATTTCTGGAATTAGCTCACTTGCTCGCTTGACCTCCCCCCGCATTCATTCCCCCTCAGTGTGGCCGACGGGTACCGACCAGATGTTCCTCCAAGACGTATTTGTAGCATCAGCATCTGGTAGCCCCACATCGGCCACACATTGATCTGGTCGTTCCCAGGTTCTATAAACCCATCTTTGGTCACTTTGAAACGTGCGGTTGATGACATACCGGTGCACGCGTTTTTTGTATCTGCGCAGTCGATTTGCCCATGCATAGACTTTCTGCTTCAGGAAGTCAATGCGCTCTGTGGCCCGAGATACGTATTCATGAGGACTGACACCAGTCCCCAGAAAAGGCCGGCCCACATAGCGCATTACCCTGGGCCGTGTGTTCCCTGCCCTGAAGCAGATCAGCTTACCGATGAGTGTCCTTGCCTCAGCAATACGCCGTTCAATCCTGCACTGCCAGGCCGGGGTGACAGATGTTTGTCGTATAGCAGGGACATGTATGGGTAACTTGATGCCCGCTATACGACTTGCCGCCACAGCAGCACAGTACAGGATCGAATGAGTATCGGCGAGATTCTCGCTATTATCTAAATAACTAGATAATAGCGAGTCCAGGACACTCACCAATGCTATATTTTTTCTATGCATAGGTAACCGAGGCAGACGGGGCCGAATCGTAAATTGCATGTACCGGTATTCCTGAATCGCACTTTCCTAAGCATCCTTTACCTCCTCCTTGTACTGAATACTTACATCATTTGTCATGTCATCCACCTCCTGGCACTATTGCCCGTCCGCGTCGCACCAGGTGATAGTTGCGTAACTGCGGGTTGGATGCGAATGGCATGGCTCGTAGGCAAGTATTCTGAGCGTAGCCTATCGAGCACGGTATCATCCAACTGTCGACTGCGTTGGATAACCCGCACTTGATCCGATAATCGCTGTGCTGAAACGTTGACGCTTGGTTCAAAGGCCTGAAACAGAACAAGCATGCGGCTGCGATACGCAGTGAGGTTAGTTCCTCCCTCTGTAGCCCCAAAATATGCCCGCATGACGTTTTCATTAATGGATTGAGTCCATCGCATGCGGCGCACATCACCACCGGCAGCGGGGGCCCGGTTCGAGGTCGGTGGGCCTCGGGGTCCCAAGCGGGTCGGTGGCCGGCCTCTTCCCCGCCGACGTGCAGGTGACGGTGACGAAGGCGGAGAGAAATATTCGTCGCTCGAGCTCGACGCAACTGCAGCGGCCGGTGATTCTGATCGATGTACCGACGGCTGCGAGGCGGAGCTAAGCGACGAACCCGGAGGTGGTAGCGGTGCGGCTCTAGATCTGGCTCTTGTTAACATCTTGTATTTTAATAAACTTAAATTCAGTCTCTGTGAAAAATTTCATTTTTGACGTTGTCATTTTATTTGTAATACTTAATACTAATGAATATTTGCTTTTATGCTTGTAATTTTTTATGTTTATTGTACAAAGCGTCTTATTGTTTTTAAATGATTTGAAAATAAATAGATTTATATCAAAAATAAACTTTAAACTGAAAATAAAATATTTTTCTCTAAAAATACACAGACGTTACTTAGTGTTGCTAGATTATTATTATTATTATACTATAAGGTATTTATATATGCGTCTATGCCGCGCGAAATAAAATCGTTATTATTATTATTTTGGGTCGATTATACGCAGAGGGCTTACAGCGCTCTGCGTTTTCAATATAATATCGCGTTCAAGATGCTGGTTGGGCTGCCGCGCTATTGCAGTGCTCCTGGGATATTTGCGGAGGCAAGGGTAGACGGGTTCCATGCTATTATCCGCAAACGGCGAGATTTCCTGCTACGCAAAACACGTGGTAGCTTACACAGCATGTTAAGCACATTCTGTAATCGGTTGGATCTTCACACAACGTAGACATTGTCCAGGAACTGGCTTACTAATACTAGGTTAAGACTGCGCCGAGAGTAAGACGCGGTTGTACTGAATGACAGAGCTCGACATTCAAATCGGCGCGCGGCCGCCATAGTAAAATTGTATGGAGAATTTGAAGTGCTTTTTTGATAAATATGTAACTTTATTGTCAACCAATAACTTAAATATTTGGGACGGACAAATTATAATATAACTATTTATGTTTCGTTTAAGCTGTAAAATAGGATAGATTTCTACTGTTATAAAAGACACCGGCAGAAATAGGCTTAACATTACTTCATGTTACTCCAATGCCTTATTATTCAAAATTCTTTAGATATTTTTTGATGCCATGTCCTCTAATATTTTGTAGATTTACAATGGGATAGTATTTTATTAAATTAATAAAACTTCAACGTACTTTTATTTACTGGTTTCGGTTACAGTGCTGCTATGTATGAAATAACAATTAGGCAAATCGATATACCAACCATATATTTTTTTTGAGTGTATGTGTTTCGGGATATTGTTAGTATTACATACATAGATCAAGTAATGCATAAAAATATAGATTTAGTTGTAACTTAAACTTATTTCAACCATTTTAATTATTTTTCCTTAGATTGGAATCGATACTAACTGAGACTTATTTTATTTAATGGCAACTCAAAATTGATTTTGACCATGTCATTTATTGTCAAACTACTCGACATTCACTGGCTTGCGCAACGCTTGCTGCTCTCGCATTGTGAATACTTCTCGTACTTTCTTGACGATTTTGGCGATATTTTATGGACTCTGGCGTATATTGCTTTCACGAACGACCCACGCATTCTCACAACGGATATTGGTTTCTTGTTTATTCGACTGACAACGGCTTGTTTTAACGGACTTCGATCACAATGCATACGCAACAAAATCATATAATGACATATCAGTGCAAAAACAATTTTTTTCCTATATTTTAGTTGACAGCTCTCTTGTTGGTAGAGAAGCGATCGAGCAATATAATTGTAATGGTGTGGTAGGTAAAAGAACTGTAGGTTGTCGTTGTCATGCTAATGACAACAAATGTTGTCAACTTAATACCGCCTACACAGTTTTTAGATGATATTTTAATTATCTATGATGATGATAATGACATGAGCCGATAATGATGATCATGATAAACTATATAAGTGTTTAGTTTTGATAATATAATATATGTTTATTGTTCCAGTACATAACACACCTCAAATAGCTCTTAATTACTTGGTGATGTTAAGATCTTTGAGACTTTTAAATAGATGTGTATGTGTATTTCATTTTTCTTTGACAGTAAATATCTCGTTACTCCCATTGAGCAGCTAGATGAATATTTTCGTTTTGAAATGTCAATAATATATCTATAAAATAAAGCAAAAACCATCTTAGTAACATTAGGCCCAGAGATATATGAAAACTTGCCGGTCTCCTTTATAATCTAAAAATCTCGTAACACAAGCTTACGTTTTTGCATTTTTCGTGCAAATTTACGTAAGTTTTAGGCGAAAACATTAATTATTTTAAGTTTTTTACACGGAGTAATTGTAAACACATTCATTGTCATGGTAAATGTATATTTTATATTTGTATTAAACAAAAAGTGTTGATTTTATCAATTTAACTGTGACCGTCTGTTTTGTCATATTTCGCTCGGTGCAGTCTTAAGGATTTTGTCTTATTTGTTACTTACACTTGAACCTGGAACCTGGTCTGAAATTATTATTATAATTATTATTTCGAAACTAAACTACTTTATACGGATATTGTTGAGTTATTTATTTTAAAACACATTTTTACATGATTTTGAACTCTATTATTGAACTTTACTACAATTTAAGCTAATTAAATTAATAAAACTATATTTAAGTTAAAAAAAATATCCCAACGTTTCGATTGCTTTACAGCAGCTATGTTCACGTGGAGAAATATTGTAACATCCTGTATGTAACTAACCGTACCATGTGTGTACCGATGCGCGTGCGCAGCTCATCGAACAGTCGTCCGCAGAAAGCGCGCGCGTTCACTACGTTACAATAGCACGACGTACGTTACACTATCGTTATAAACAAGTTATATTATAGTTACAAACGCATTATTGTGGTGATATTTGTGATCTGAGAATATTATATATTAAAAGGTAAGTCTTTTTATATCTTAGGTTTTGTGTCTGTTTGTTTGTTTCAAATGTGGAAACATATTTTTAAATTTTTTGGGTAGAATATGGGGGAATGTTTGTGTAAAGGATTTATTTATTTTCTAAAGACACACATATTTAATTAAAATGCGCTATTACTTAAAATACAGATTAAAGATGAAATTTCCGATAATAGTGAGTCTCTATTAATATTGTAAATAAGTAATAATAGATTGTTTGTATATATGCGATGATCTTGAGGACTACTGAACCGATTATAAAATTCTTTGATTGATAAAAAGTTATATTTTTCCTGAATACCATAAGGTATTAATGAAACATTACGCGAAATACTACTTTCTTTAAAGTTTTATTAAACATTATTTTCAATAGAAATATGAAATATTTAATATTTTCCTCTATTTTCTCCCTGAACAACAAAGCAAAAAGTATTAATTATAGTAATTATAATTTATATTATCTTCCACTGCTAATGTCCTAATGTTTTAGATCTATACTTTAATATTATAAAGCTGAAACTTGCTTGTTTGTTTGGTTGAACGCGCTAATCTCAGGAACTACTGGTTCTAATTGAAAAATTCTTTTAATGTTGGATAGCCTATTTATCATGGAAGGCTATAGGCTATATAACATCACTCTACGACCCACGGGGGCGGCGCAATAACGATGAACGCGGGTGAAACCGCGGGCACATCTAGTCATTTATAATTTTAAGATGGCGTAGTGTTTTAAATGGTCATTGCTATTGTGTAGAGTGTGGGTACGATACACACGGGACAAAATATTGTGTGATACACAAATAGTTGTTCCGTGTCTTCTATATGTCAATTGCTTGAATGTTTGTAAAGGCTCTTTGTAAGGCCCCGCGACACAACAATTATTCCTAAAGCGGGAGTTATCTTTTCTACAAGTACCTTTTAAAATTACAATATATCGTATATACTACTAATTTAAACATTCATTACCGAATGGAAAGTAACTAATAAAATAAATAAATACATAACATAGCCAAAATTCTTCTCATACTTACATATTGTTTATAAAACATATTAACATAATTATATACATCTATTGCCATATTGTTACGTTAGCTGTTAATCTTCCACGATAAATAAATAAATAATAACGCGTTCAGGATGCTGTCTGGGCTGCCGCGCTATTGCAACGCTTCTGGGATGTTTGCGGAGGCAAGGATAGACGGTTTATGAAATTATGTATGATTTTACAACTCGACCAGTTGGATATTTTGCATGAATCGTTCCACAATTTAAAATATGATTTTGCAATCCCAATTTTTATTAAAATCTAATATTTTATTTGTCTAAATATAGTACGCGTAAGTTGTTACAAAAATTTAAATAATTCAGCATATTCTACCAGTTATGGCGTGCAAACAATAATGAAATGTTACAGAAATTATTATAAAATGATATCTAATCAAATGACACGACTTTTCGAAATGATGTGCGTATTGATTGACATTTAACGCCTGCTCTGTGCCTCGGAGAGCACGTTAAGCCGTCGGTCCCGGCTGCCATGAACATCTATGACAGTCGTTATTGGGAAGTCAGTGCCCTCTAATATCCTGACACTGGTTTCGCCTTAGGGTATTATTAGCCTTCGGGTTGCGAAGGTCCGGTGGTAGCCGCTCCGTGTAAAAATTGATAACCAGTAAAATCCGGTTAGACCAGAAAAGCCGACTCCAAGTGACTTGGGAATAATAAAGGCTAGGGAGAAGAAGAATGGACTTATCTACTAAATTAGTAGTATGTATGTTTATTTACTTTACATTATTATAACCTTTATTCAGATGTTATTAACTAATAAAAATATAAATTATTAATTATATACATAATATAAACAATTCTTTAAAACTAACTTATACCTAAAATATTATAAAACAGAGAAATAAAAAATAAAACTAAAACCCTCTAATAGGCGTCATAGAATTCCTCCGCATCACAGTCGACTGGTAGTGTGCCCAGAAGACTGGCAGCATTGCCACGTTGAATGGCAATGCTTATCGTTTCCGCGAAATAAAGGCCAGCCCTCTGGTCACGGGAAGCGTCGATTAACCTTTTCGCTATCTCTCTATAAAGAGCACGAGCACTGGGTCCCTATGACCCTAGCGTTTCGACCCCAAACAGCTCAAAAACATAATCCCCTGCCAGGTTTTTGTATTTGCGCCGTTTGAGAGTCTCCGCGGATGCAGCAGCAGCACCAGCACAACCCGCCGTACTGGGAAGATGTGATGGCGCAATACTAAATAATCTGTAATATAATGATACATTTTATTTGATAATAGAATATGCCATTTTTTATAATTTCTAGGTATTGCATATCACTCGTACATTTTGGATGTTACTCATATTCACATTTATAATATTAGCTACGATATTCTTCAAATAAAGTTGTATATGTATTGATGGCGTGTCTATAATGAATATTAAATAAATATAATCAGTTCGAGCTTTACCTATCTCTATAGCACATTGACACTTCGTTCCGGCAAAATGCAACAATTTATTGAAATTAAACTACTATATACGGATTTTATCGCGTTGTTTATTTATCACTGTATTACAAAATTTTGAAAATATTACACTACCATGGTCGTGGCTGCTGAAAAGCAACCGAAACGTCGGGGAAAGTGTAAACCAAAAATAAATAGATTTAATAGTTTAAATAATTTTATTAGCTTATAAATTAGTAAAATAAAATCCATAGTAGTAGTAGTGTAATATTTTCAAAATTTTGTAATACAGTGATAAATAAACAACGCGATAAAATCCGTATATAGTAGTTTAATTTCAATGAATAACATTCGCGTAAACAGAAGACAATATTATGCAACAATTTAACTTAACAGCGATAGCCTAATTGGAGTCCGTTGCGCCTGTGCAGTCACGGAAAGGTCTCAAGTTCTAACTCAAGACCTCTACGTGGCAGTGCAGCAGATCCCAAGGTGCGCATCTCTGACTTTTCGAAGTTATATGCGTATTAAATAGGTAATTGTCGCTCGCTTTAACGGTGAAGGAAGACTTGGTAAGGAAACTTGCATGTCTGGGAGTTCTCCATCATGTTCTCGAAGATATTGTGATCTCTGTCAACCCGCAGTGGTCCAGCGTGGTGGACTATGGCCTAACCCTTTTAGACCCGTGTCCAGCAGTGAGGCAGTTAAATACAAGGCTGATATTATTATATAAGCGCGATTTATAATTTGGTATTTCCTCTTAAGATTATAATATTATTATTAACTTGTGGTTTGGAAAAAAACATTACATAAACCTAGATTAGGTATATTAAAAAGCAAGTTATTCCCGCTAAAAATAACTGCCCTTGGTCGTATTTCATCGTTTTGAGCACATCCCCATAACTGCCTCAGCCAATATTGGAATACTTGGTGTTGACATATCGAGTGAAGTCCAGTTCCACGGCTATTTAGAGGGTAAGGCTAAATCAGCTTCGAAAAAGCTTGGCGTGCTCAACAGATCGAGACAGTATTTCACGCCAGCCCACTACCTACTAGTTTACAAGGCGCAGGTTCAGCCTCACATGGAATACTGAATCTTTGGGCAGGGGCACCCCAGTACCAGCTTCTCCCTCTGGACCGCATTCAATGGAGAGCGACTCGAATCGTCGACTGCCAGGTTGTTTCAAATCGGCTAGACCCCGTGGCACAGCGTAGAGATGTGGCCTCGCTATGCATCTTCTATCGCTTTTACTACGAAGAGTGCTCCGAGGAATTGTTCGGACTGATCCCTGCCACCTCTTTTCGCCAGAAATTTTCCAGAAATTTTCTGTCTCACACAACTAAACTGCGGAATACCTGCGGTATTTCCGAACGAAAACGAGCTACAAAACTTCAAGAAAAGAGCGTACTCCTGCTCTGGTGTTGCCATGTCCATGGGCGGCGGTAATCGCTTACCATCAGGTGACCCGTCTGCTCGTTTGATTCCTATCTCATAAAAAAACAACTTATCAACGAACAAAGTAAAAAAAAAATTTTCTGTTTCCAACGTGCAAATGTCAATCAGAAATAAGGTGACAAGATTTTAAGTACCTAATGTATTTTTGACATTTAAGGAATTGCGCAATTATTCAAATTATAAAAATACTGACATTGTCTATACTGACTTATTTAAATAATTAACTAACATGTATGATACTCTAGTTTTAGTCCAAGTAATATTATTACTTGCATTAATATCCTGACAAATATTATAAATGCCAATGTGAGTTTGTTTTTTTCGCATTTACGCTTTAACTACTCGACCGATCATCATGTAATGTCGCATATACACTATCGGAGGTACAGATAACCATACCACCATACTTAGGGTGACCTTCATCCACAAAAAAGTATCAAGGGATAGAAATTGATTGACAAATCTACTCTAACGCACGCGCATACACGGGCAAAATTTAGGCTATACTATTATTATAACGAGGAACGTTTCGATTTTTTGTCTGTTTGTTTCAAAAATGATATTTATACACACAGCGACATATCAACCTAGACTGTTTGGACTTTGAACTGTTAGAAGTTGAACGCTGCGCATCGTGCGGGAGAGTGAGTTATATTTGTGTTACGCTCTATCCTTACCATTACATCGACACCACTATGAACTGTCCCTTTCCGACAATTCTCTATTTTGTATTTAGCGTAGTTATGCATTTATAGGGTGTCTATCTTGACGTGTAGACGTGTGTACTAAACCGATTTAAAAAAATTATTCTCCATTATAAAGCTATATTATCACTGAGTAACATAGGCTTTATTTTATTGAAAATAGAAGTACCTACTATTACTTACATAACCTAATCTTCTTTTACGCGGGCGAAACCGCGAGCGGAAGCTAGTATTATATTATTATTATAATAAACTCTGAGTAGAAAGATAATAACATCACGTAAACATTTGATATACCAAAGCACAGTAATAGTATGTTCACAACAACCTACCGTGCGTTTTCCTATTATACAATTACAATAATATTGTCTTCTGTTTACGCGAATGTTATTCATTGAAATTAAACTACTATATACGGATTTTATCGCGTTGTTAATTTAACACTGTATTACATCATTTAAAAACTGTTACACTACTACTACTATTGAATTTTACTAATTTATAAGCGAATAAAATTATTAAAAATATTTATATTTAGGTTTACACTCCCGTGACCATGGCTGCTGAAAAGAAACCGAAACGTCGGGGAAAGTGTAAACCCAAATATATAGACTGTAGTATTTGCAACATAGCTTGGCTGCCAAACGACGATAGGTACACCCCACGGCAATGGGACGAACGCCACCATATTTCTTATGTAGAGCGCATAAATTTGCCCCGTACAAAATATCGATGATGTCATTCATCACACCGCCGGAGAGTATTAAGTTGGTTAAAGCCGTCAGCTCCTTCAAAAGTGCATCAACAGCTTTCCCGGCGCTGAAACACAAAAGATCTTTTAAATGTTGCGGTGCCAAGCCGTCGAGGCCACCAGCAGATCCACTTCGAAAGGAGCAAACGGCTGTAAATACGTCCTTGGCTGTCACCTTGAGACAATCCATGTCAGCATCAGGTGCGTCTGGGAAGGAGAGACCATCAGTGGGCGCTGGATGCTTGCTCTGCAGATCCGCAAGTGTTTCTGCTGAGCAAGGCGTCACCACATCGCTATTGAACAATAATCTAGATGCACCTTTAATGTCACCTTCCCTTAATTTGGATTCTACATATTGGTACAATGATTTGCTATTGTTTTAAATGGTTATAACTAAAACTGCAATTATTTTTAATTTGTGCTGTTAATGATTTTTGTGTATTCTGAACTTTTTTAACATGTAGAATCCTATAAGGAAAGGTAAGTAATTGTTCCCAAGCTGTTTTAGAGTTCTCTCGAACGACAAAACCTATGCAGTGAGCCAAGTTTTGAGCCACTGAGGGTCTCGCGCCTCGAGGAACTCTTTTTAAAATTGGAATGGAATTTTTCATGCGTCCTAAATATTGCCAAAAGGGAATTTGGGGTGTTAAAGATAAGGGATTACTTAGTAATATTGTGCTGGGACTAGAGGGTACATTTTGGTTTTTATGAATTTTACCAAAATGCACTCTCAAGCCCCACTCACCTTTAAAAAAACGAGCCTGCGAACAATTAGGGCAACGTACCAGATTCGTTAGGGATGTGGCAGGTTGACCGACACTCACTTCCACATCACTTTTGTTGCCTAAGTTTTGCAACATACCCAAACAAAATTTTAACTTACGCTAAATATTTACAATGATTAAAAATGAAATAAGAAAATAAACTTATTTATAATTTGTGTGACGTTTGTCACTATGACTGTTGTCTTGTTTGTAACGTCTACGGCTGCCGTCTGCATGGCGATGGGGCGTCGCCAAGGTGCCGGCGTCGCGTCCCGTCAAGGCTTAAAGCCTCCGCCACCTCCTCACTGACCACCTCGCAGCCAGTAACGAAGTGTTTCGTTCGAACCGCGGCAAATAGCGCCGATTGTTGTTATTATTTTTTATTTTATTTTACTCTTAGGGCTGCTATAAAAATTGGACAGCACCTGTATAATTGTATTATATTTATGCAAAATTTATAGAATTCTATAGAGCAGAAAAAATCACGCCCATTATGACAACGTCAGTTTTTTCATTTTTTATTAATAGGAAATTAATAATTATTTATTTGAATTTAGGGGCACATAAGAAGCACTTTTTGGGACCAATGCGTATTTCTACGTTTTGGGACGAAACATGAGGGACAAATGCGGACAAACCTTTCTTTTTGTAGAACGCAGGACCATTTATTTATTAAAGATATCTAATATCAATATTTATATTGTACATGCAGAAAGTCGATAAATAGTGCTTTCCATAATAGCCAACACCTGATCTTTAACTAAATATGCATCCGACTATCTGATCTCTACTAATCACCTACATGCATGCGTAAGTACCTATTTACCATATTAATAAAATAAAATGCTTGTTAACATTAATGATGCTTTTTACTTACGGAGACATTTCCGGACAATTGCGGACATTTTATTAACCTCTTGAAGGTTAATTACATATAGTTAATGGTCATCTGCCATCAAAAGATATTCTCGGCATTAAAATGTTATTTATATCCTTACCAATATTATAATGCGAATGTATGTTTGTTTGTTACGCTTTAACGCTTGAACTACTCGACCGAGCATCATGAAATTTCGCGTACACGTTGTCAGGGGTACAGAAAAGGATATAGGGTACCTTTCATCCAGAAAAAAGGACTGTTACTAATCTAACCAAACCTACCTTCAGGGCCAAACCTACTTTTAGGGCCAAACCTACCTTTAGGGCCAAACCTACCTTTAGGGCCAAACCTAGATACCTTTAGGGGAGAGGACATAGGGTATGTATCTTTTCTTTATTTATTTACTAGTTTTTGTGCGCGACTTCGCACGCGTTGTACCTATGTACATCAATAAAAAGTACCCAATGTCGTCTTCTGTTTACGCGAATGTTATTAATTGAAATTAAATTACTATATAAGGATTTTATCGCGTTGTTTATTTGACACTTTAGAATTTGACAATTTAGAAACTGTTACACTACATACTACTACTATTAAACTTTACTAATTTTAAGCTAATTAAATTATTAAAACTATGTATATTTAAGTTTACACTTTCCCCGTGACCATGGCTACTGAAAAGCAACCGAAACGTCGGGGAAAGTAACAGTGTAACAGTTTCTAAATTGTCAAATTCTAAAGTGTCAAATAAACAACGCGATAAAATCCGTATATAGTAGTTTAATTTCAAAGTACCCAATGTCCTTTCCCAGGTTTTAAACTACCTCTATATCAAATTTCATCTAAATCGGTTGTGTGATTTAGTCGTGAATAGGTAACAGACAGACAGAGTCACTTTCGAATTTATAATATTAAGTAAGGATTCATAACAAGATTCGATTGTGTTGAACATGGATAAATTAATTATTGTAAACATCAAATAAATAAGTACTAAAGTAATATAAATTTGTGGATTTTCAATGTATTACAATTGTTTATTATTTGAAACAAATTAAAAAAACAGGTCCCTTGCCGTGGTATAGAAATTTATTGACAAATCATGATTAAGCCGCGGGCAAAATGTACTATGGAAATAAATAGGTATTTTTTAGAAGACACCTTTCACACACTTTTCAATAATTCCTGTGTCGCGGGGACTTTACAAACATTCAAACAACGGACACAAAGAACACCCAAACTCAGAACAACCATTTGTGGATCGATGACACAAAGTTTTGCCCCGTGTGGGATTCGAACCCACTACACTCATCGCAATGACAGTGGCGGGGCGACACTTAAATTCCGCCATCTGTGCAGTCGCTTTTATGTTTTGCCAAAGCTATGGACAGAAACAAGTCATTACGAAAGTCTCCATTATTCTGGTTGCGTCATATGTTAAGAAGGCAATGTCCTACATCAGGGCTAAAGCTATCTACATAATAAATTGATGGTTGCCTTGTTTGTACCGTTGCTTGCGCGTATATGCGTCTGACCGTGAGGTCTTGGTTCAACTCCCGGATCGTACAATGTGTTATTTGAATTTACTGTTCGCTTTTAGGTCGAGGTAGATAGCGAGACATCTATACCACCCCACTTTTTTATATAATATTAATCCCTTATTTTGCAACCGATTTTGGTACAGTTTAAACAAAAAGAAATATTTTTTTGGATATTTACTGTTGTGTGTAAAATAATGTACAAAATCAACTACCCTAAGAGCAAATGCCGATCATACTTAGGTATAGTCTCTGTTCGTAGCTCGACTGTAGTTTTACCTCAATCTATTAATCGTTTAACTAGTTTACATATGTATAAAATGTTTATTTCATTTCACGGTTATACATTATCACGACTCATTATTGACGTAAATTAATAATTAACTAATATACATGTTACGGTAAGTGTGATTAATTAAAAAATATTAATAATTGTCTATCATTATTAATAATTATATATATATAGTTTATATTTCTTGTAAATAAATATTTACAAGAAATATAAACTATAGACGCCTGCATCACCAAAGGCATCACTTGCGTATTGCCGACCCTTTAGGAAAGGAAGAAGAGAAAAAGCAAGTGGGAAGCAGAAGGAGCGGGAAGGGGGAAAGGGAGTGATTGGGCATCCGGCACTCTCACTCACCGAACGAAACACAACAGTAGGAATACTACTATTTCACATCGATCTTCTGTAAGAGGGTAGTCCTTCCCCGGACGAGCCGGCCCATTCATACTGAAATTAGTGAGGCTCTACTACCTATGGAACAACTTAAAAAACCGGGTGTAATCACAGAAAAATAGCCTTGGTTTAGGTTAAAAACCTTTTCTGTTTTAAGTAATCATGATATTGGAATTTTCAACAACCCTGCGTTTACCAACTGCCATTTTTAAAAGGTCAGAGACAAAAAGTTGGTTTTTTTAATCATTACTGTATTTCCATCTTACTTCAAGGCTAGGGTCAATCTCTCTTTGGCTCGTACAAAAAGGTTAAGGTCTCAACGAAAACAGACGTAGGTACTTAAATTTTTACCACATGTTTACTGATTTGTAGATATTTTATTTATTGAACTGGTTTTTGCTCGTGGCTTTGTTTGGATGGATTTGAGTTGTTATGTGCCTAATAAATGATATTTATTAAGCACATAATAACATAAAGCCGTTTAAGCACGTAAAGCCGTTGGTTCAGCGCTTGATCTCTCTCCGGTTGTGTCGGATTGCCGTCCGAACGGAAGTGTCAATTGTTGCTTAAAGGATACGAGGCTTGACAAACAAACTCACATTAGCATATACATATATAATAATAATAATAATAATATTCTACCACATACACACAACACCATCTAGCCCAAACTAAGCAGAGCTTGTACTATGGGTACTAGACAATGGATAAACATACATATTTCCTTTTTGTAAATGCATACCTATTATACATAGAAACATCCAGACCAAGACAAACATCTATGTTCATGCACACAAATGTTTGACTTGTGCGGGAATCGAACCCGCGACCTCAGGCGTGGCAGTCGCTTACACTGACCACTACGCCATCGAGTATACTGGTTAGGATATTTTTATTTATATAACATTTAAAATAATTAACACGATAGCTTATTAGGACACGTTAGGCCGTTGGACATTCACCCCTGACTTTTTGAAATTATGTGCGTAAATAATTAATTATCGCTCGCTTTAACGGTGAAGAAAAACATCGTGAGGAAACCTGTTTGTCTGAGAGTTCTCTATAATGTTCTCGAAGATGTGTGAAGTCTGTTAACCCGCACTGGGCCAGGGTGGTGGACTCTACGAATCTACGAATGGTTATTTCGAAACTGGGTATTATTTGTGGCCTTCTCCTAACTCTAGTCTCCCGCGACAGGAGTTATCCCTTATGCGTTAGTTGTCTTTTCAAAAGTCGATAACTAAAATAGTCTGGATGTTCTTTTTGTCTATTGCTTGTTCATTTTTAAAGTTTCCCGCGACACAGGCATTTTTCTAGTGCGGGAGCGACCTTTCGAAAGTACGTAAAAGATATAAAACCGTGATTCTGATGTAGATATATAACATTAGCATATAGCAAACGTATGTGTAAGTAAACAAACAGAAATTCGCGCACTCATGCTGTTTTAACGTACCAATAATTAGTTAATAAGAAGTTTGCACGTTCGTCACGTATTGATAAACGATTGAGGTACTCAGCTGTTGTATGGAAGCAATCATTTCAAGGACTTTGGTGCGTCGTGCGTTGTCTGCCCTGCAATACCGTAGTGAATGTTACGCAAATCATGTTGAGTCAGCCGAAACATACATTTAGGCTGCCTGTCTATTGAAGAGCGAGGCTGCAGAGCGAAGAAACAGAGAAATATTAACCAATAGGATTACAAATTGGAGCAGAGTGGCGATTTTATGCAATCCTATTGGTTAATATTTCTTCGTTTCTTCACTCCGTAGCCTCCGCTTCAATGGACAGGCAGCCTTATTGTCTTTAAAGGTAACTCCTGTATTGCGGGGAACTTTACTTCAGCCTTGATTTTAATTAGATATGTAGCTGCATCAAATCACGGCTATATATATTTTAATTACTTTCCTAATGTCATAGCCCGCTCTAGACATAATTCCGGTGTCTCTGGGGACTTTACAAACAATCAAACAACAAACACAAAAAGCACCCAGACTCGGTAAAACCATTTTTGGACCACACATATTTTTGTCTTGTGTGGAGATCGAACCTATAACACTTAATGCAGTGCTAATGGCGAGACATCACTTAAAATACTACGTCTTCCTCTTATCAAATATAACCTAAACATAGATCCGAAAATCTATTTTTTTTTTCTACTAGATTGGCAAACAAGCATACGGCCCACCTGATGGTAAGTGGTCACCGTAGCCTATGGACGCCTGCAACACCACATGCATCACTTGCGCGTTGCCGACCCTTTAGTAAAGGAAGTGGGAAGGAGAAGGAGCGGGCAGGGGGAAAGAGAATGATTGGACCTCCGGCACTCTCACTCACCGAACAGAACACAACAGTATAAATACTGCTATTTGACGTCGATATTCTGTGAGAGGGTTCCGGTCGAGCCGGCTCATTCATGCTGAAATCAGCGAGGCTCTGATAGTCAAAATTTGAGGGTCATACACCTTCCTTTAACATAACCGCTTACAAAAGCCACGTATCCTTGTTGTATTGTTATTTACCGCCTTTGTTAAGTATATAAAGCATATTATATATTACTTTAGGTCACATGAATACCTAACATTGTTATGAAATACCGTGAAGCACCTAGGTTTAAACAAATGCAGGCCCTTGAATTATTGTATTGTTAATGCCCTACATAAATAATAATTATGTTAATTTTTATTATATAAGTACTCCTTTTGATTGTCAATAAAATCTAGATCACAAGGAATAATAACAATAGATAATAACGTCCTGCATACCGAATTTCGGTCACGGCAGCCAATCCTAAGACAGACTGGCCTCCTGCGCAGGAGATATTATAGTGCGCAAATACTGTTCCTTCTCTCTCATAGTCTTATAGGATGGCTCTCCGATACGACAGGAGAGAGATCAGGCGCAGGACTAACGGCTTTTCTCTGGTCTCTAAGAATTTCTTGACAAAATAGTTTAGTTTGTCCGACCTGGTATTCCAAGCGGGAAGGACCTAATGATTCGCAGCCATATATACTGGCCACTACACCAACAAGACATAAGTACCTTCAAGATAAAATTATTTTAGCAATGATAATACAAACAAAATTTTAGACTTCAAATCGACCAACCCAGGTTTTCAAAAGAGTGATTAACACAAAAAATTTATAATTTTTATTTGATGACTGAAACGCATACAGTTCATTATTGTGACTGGCTGGCTGAATAGCGTATTCATCTATGTTTGATATTGAACATTATTTTAAAATACAAGATAAATAGCAATCTAAAGGAATATTTTTGTGGATACAGTATCAAATCGGTTGCAAAATAAGGGAGTAAATAATATTTTATACCTATTTAGATATGAGAACTGAGCTACCCTCGAACAGCTGCGATTAAATACTGGAGCGTTACGCCACAGTTTATACCATGCTTCCCTTTTCTGACATTTGACAATTACTACCAGATTTAAAACGCTTTAAAACGCTCGGCCTCGATGTTGTAGTGGTTTGATTCCCGCACAAGTCAAACATTTGTGTGCATGAACATGGATGTTTGTCTTGTTCAGGGTGTTTCTATGTATACTATGTATATATTTACAAAAAAAAGTATATATGTATGTTTCTTCATTGTCTAGTACCCATAGTACAAGCTTTGCTTAGTTTGGGCTAGATGGTGTTGTGTGTATGTGGTAGAATACAATAAAAAGAAAATAGTTAATTATCGCTCGCGTCAACGGTGAATGAAAACATCGTGAGGAAATCTGCATGTCTGTCTGGCTGTTGTCGATAATGTTCTGGAAGATATGTGAAAGCTACCAACCCGCACTGCCAGCATGGTGGATTATGGCCTAACCATTCGCAGAGAAGAGGCCCGTGCCCAGCAGTGTGACAGTTTAATACATGGCTGGTATTTTTATTTGTTATTATATAAAGACAATGTTCATCTTAAGCAATTGTTACATTCACTAAGGCCCTGCTGCTATATAAAGAAACGAGTGTTTTTAACTACGGTCAGATAAATTATGACAATTTTTTTATAGAATATGTGTCAAAAATTAACTGTCCATAGGTAAAACGACTTGTTTCTAGATAAAGAAATCGGGTCTGTTTGTACTTGCTGATCGCACAGTTAATCCGATTGATGACACATAAGCCGTAGCCTTAGATGCAAAACACAGAGGCAAATTTCAATACTTACCCGACGTAGGTCTATAAATAGCTCAATTGACACAGCGACGGCACGGTTTATCGAGGTCACAGGTTCAAATCCTATTTAATTTTCCTCTATTTAGATACTGTAAAAAAATCTTAGATGCAGTATTGGTTCTGAGGCCGTCTGCTGCGTTAAGCGGGTGCATGGAGCGAGCGCCCGAGCGGCGTGCAGTTTTCTATTATTCCGCGTGCGAGGGGAGACCCGCATCACGCAGCGCTGCTCTAAGGCGCGGGACAAATA
This sequence comes from Catocala nupta, assembly GCA_963675205.1. Lineage (NCBI taxonomy): Eukaryota > Metazoa > Arthropoda > Insecta > Lepidoptera > Erebidae > Catocala > Catocala nupta. Next base: position 10,000,129 of record OY776105.1, read on the forward strand.
CAAGAGGTGCCGGGTTAGGGCGAAGCGCGGGCGAGGTACGGACGCGGCGCCAGAACAGGCGCGCTAACGGCGCGGGCGAACACAGAGGATGCATCTGGGGCATTCTAGTGATTGATTTTATCACAACATGACGTCTTCTTCGTCAGATGACGAGGATCTGCAAGCATTTGCAGAACCTACAAAAGATCAGAAGATATGCGGTCCACCCTGTGTGGCAAGCACGACAGGAGCATAGAGTCCGGCACGCCACTACTAATTGCAGGTGCGCCGAGGGCAAGGAAGCGGCGCTCGCGCCTCGCCCGCGCCGCGCCTACGCCTCGCCATGTCAGTATGTTTCGCGCCCCACCTCTTCTATACATTTTGTATGAAATATCAAAAAAGTGGCACCGCGCCCGCGCTGCGTCCCCGCCTCACCTCAGCCCGACGCCTCCTGTATTAATTGTCCCGCACCTTAAGATGATAATAGAAAACAGCACGCCGCGCGGGCGCCCGCTCCGTAACGTGCACCCAGCGGACGGCCTGAAACTATGCTCAGCAGATGGCATTAGGCTTGTCCTCTATTGTATGTGACCATAAACACAGATGGCGAATATTTTTCTTTTTAAAGACAACCTCCGTGTTATACATTAAGCCTCGTATCCACTAAGCAACAATTGACGTACAATACGTGACGCTTAAGAAGATCGGCAACGTTGCACAACAACGCGTAACCTTGTCAGCTGGTGCGCAACATGACGCATGGCTTGTTATTTGTTGTCGTGCAACATGCAGTTGATCATCAAATGTTGTCAAGTGGAGATGTGACGCGCAGAAATGTCCGTGATGTGGTATAGTGTAAGTTTGCTAAAATCAACACTAGTTCCTCTGGCGACATGTTGCCGACGTCTGGTCATGTGTGGACAGTGATCGTTGCTAAACAAAGTTCCGCGTTGCCGCAACAATGTAAAGCCTCGTATCCACTAGACAACATTTGGCGCACGACATGTTGCACAACATGTTGCTCAACGTGTTAAAAGTCAGCGCAAAACTTTTGTTTAGCAACGTTGTTTGTCTACGCAGGATTTCGCTCGCATCAGTCTTCGACAACATGTCGCCAGAGGAACTAGTGTTGATTTCAGCGGCTTTCACACGTCTCCACTTGTTAACGTTTGATGCTCGACTGTATTTGAACAGAAACAAACAACAAGGCGCGCGTCATGTTGCGCGTCAGCTAGCAACGTTGCGCGTTGTTGTGCAACGTTGATGATCTTGTTGAGCGTCAAATGTTGCATAGTGGATACGAGGCTTTATTCCTGTGTTACGGGGGACTTATCAAACATTCAGACCCGGAAGAACCATTTGTGTGAACACATTTTTGTCCCGTGTGGGGTTCGAACCTACAACCCCACTTAAACCACTACGCCATCCGTGCTGTCAATAAAAACAGTATACAAAAATAATATTTTTGGATTTGAGTTGATTCGCACACATCTAAATAATTTGAGTGCGAAACTAAATAATCTGAAAACGAAGGTATTTTTATACAACTAAGGTGGCAAATAAGCATATGGCCCACCTGATGGTAAGTGGTCACCGTAGCCTATGGACGCCTGCAACACTAGAGGTATCACTTGCACGTTGCCGACCCTTTAGGAAAGGAAGTGGGAAGGAGAAGGAGCGGGAATGGGGAAAGAGGGTGATTTGGCCTCCGGCACTCTCACTCACCGAATGAGGAATACTTCTTTTTACGTTGATATTTTGTGAGAGGGTAGTCCTTCCCCGGTCGAGCCGGCCCGTTCATGCTGAAATCAGCGAGGCTCTACTACTCAAAAGGTGTGCGAATCGACACCTAAAAAAATATTATTTTTATAAAGTGTCGTTTAGCACAATTCGTCCGAAGATATTAAACGATCAATAAGCTGTTCATTCAATTAGCCAATTTCACACGTCGTAAGTTCAAATAATAATGAACAGTTAAGTACCTTCGCATATTTTAGCGCTATTCAAATAATTTCTGTTTAATTTACTAATTAGAATTAAGTTTACAGATTTATCATAGTAATCTGTAAACATAATTCTACGGCAAGGTGATAATCTATAAAGTTTAATCTAATGCGATGTGAATGTCAGTGTGTTTGATTGTTTGTTACGCTTTCACGCCGTAACGACTCGAACGATCATCATAAAATTTCACATACACGTTGTCAGGGGCACACAAAAGGACATAGGATTCCATTCATCCAAAAAAGTACTGACATAATTTTTATTAATACGAGCGAAGCCGTGGGTAAAGACTATTGTTTAATAACTAACACTTGTCAAATTAAACAATAATGTAGATAAATACATTGAGTTGATATGTACTAAAGAGAACTCGACTGGATTGCTTGTAACATGGGTTAGAATAGATTTGAATAGATTTGCTCATCTAATGGGTTAAACAAGTGTATCGAATGTGACATGACATAATAGAAGATGTGTATCATATTTTGATGTGTTGCGTCCGAAATAAGAATGGAATTTGATTAAAATACAACATTAATTTATATATGATCGGTAAATGTAACGACATTTTAGCATTTCCGTTATCAGAGGAAGGTAGGATGTTAATAAAATTAGTAAATATTTGTATAAAACGTAGAAGGTGATTGTTAATAAGTGTCACCTCGAGGGTGACACAATCATTGTGATTAAACCCTCTATAATCAACAAATATCAAAAATACATGTGTTTAGAATGCATGTACAACACATTTTATTTTCCCTAGTATCAGTAAAGAAGAAGTTAGAATAATTAGTGTGTCACGGCTGTGAGTTTTCCTTGTTAGTTATGTGAACAAAATCACGGCTCGTTTTGCGCATGCGCAGGACACGGTTCCGAGTTTAGAGATAGATATTTTGACATATTGTTCATACAATATGAGGAAAAATTAACTGTCCGTAGACAAAACGACGCGTTTCTTGAATATAGGAACTGAACTTTAGTAACAACACAAGTTTATAAATATACTAGTTTATGCACGCGACTTCTTATGCATGCACATGCAAAGATTGCATGTAAGAAGCTGATTTATATATTTATTTCTCGACTTCTATTCAGTGTATCAAGATGGAACATGCATCAGATTATAAATTAGACCATTAGCAATACAACTGTAAAAAACGCATTCAATTTAGTGTGTGTTTTTGCTTGATGCACGTACAAATATACAGACAGACGAATAGAAGCTCTAAAATAATTGTTTTGACTTCTGTAGCTTTTAGAAATACCCAGTCACATTTTTTTTTTCAATATGGCTAACAGTGTGTATTTTTTTTGTTATGTAATCTCGAATAATTGAAAAAATCGAGAGCTTATAGAAGCATTATTCGAGATTACATAACAAAAAAGAAATCTAAAGTAAATATCTGTAGTAACAGAACTGAAAAGGTCGTCACAGGGTGTAGAACTTATGGAATTTTTTAAAATGCGTATAATTTTTAAAATACCTATCTTAGTTTTTTTTGTATTTTTCTGATAGCTATTATAACTTAGCCTGTTACCTGATTCCGGCTTGACGTCGACTTCTTGGACCCCCTGTATACAATAAATATTTCACAATTTTATTACTAGATTGTGCTCGCGGCTACGCGTTAATGTAGATTTTGGCAATAAATTTAAATCCCTCAGGAACAGTACTTTTTACTGGAAGAATCATATATTATCCTACTTTTTTCTAAACCCCTGACAACGTGTATGCGAAATTTCATGATAATCGGTAAAGTAGTTAAGGCGTGAAGGCGTAACAAACTAACAAATTCATAATCGCATTTATAGATAACTAGAGTTTACTCACGGCTTTGCTCGCGTCAATGTAGGTTCATTTAGGTTAATAACAATACTTTTTCTGAATGAAAGGTACCCTATTTCCTTATCTGTACCCCTGACAACGTATATGCAAAGTTTCATGATATTCGGTCGAGTAGTTTTGGCGTTAAAGCGTAACAAACAAACAAACAAACTGACATTCACATTTATAATATTAATTAGGATAAAGATGTAACTTTATAAACAACATTCGTAATTAAAAAAGAAGATTATTCATTAAAATGATATGAGATTGAATTCAATGATTAAGTTTCATAATTATACAGAGATGATGTTTTTGTTCGATGATCAAATTTACCTTTAACCTTGACACTGATGATGACAGCAAGTGATGACAATGTTTTTTTTAATTGTGCTAGGAACCATGGGAATACCCTGAATAGCCCAGTATATATGGTAGGTAGTTATCATCTTACTCGCTTTAATAATAATGTCCTCTGGACCGAATTTCGGTCACGGCGGCCAATCTTAACGGAGACTGGCCATCGGCGCAGGAGATATTATAGTGCACAAGCGTGTGCGCAAACACAAGTGCGTTCTCTGTTCCTTAACTCTCATGATCCGATGTGACGGTAATCCGACACGACCGGAGAGAGATCAGGTATAGGACGAACGACTTAAGGTGCTTTCTGAAGCAAGGGGATGTTTTTTTTTTTTTTTTTTTTTTTTTCTCGTCATAATGACCACACTCCGCCTGATGGTAAGCAGTCGTGTGGTCTAAGTGGCCTCCACATCGTCCTCATAGCAGCCGAGGCGATGTTGAGGTCTCTACTTTGACGGCCTGAGAAGGTGCTTTTTCACGCCCCGTTTAAAGGACCCAGGATTGAATTTTCTAACTCCGCCAGCTTCCTAACTCCGGGCTGCTATTGAGATTTCTTAACAGATTAACCCAATAACTTTTTGTTGGCTCGACCCGGGATTCGAACACAGCAATCGCATTCTGTAGTGAATGCTGCGCCACGGAGGCAGTTTGCTTTATATCGTTAACAAATATAGTTCATGACGAGAGATAAAACTAGAAACACATGTTTTTCTTTATTAACTCTTCTCCCGTACTAAGTCTAAGTTCTGAACCGCGGGGGGCTTTACAAACATTACAACAACGGACACAATTATGACACCCAGACTGAGCAAAACTATTTGTGGCTAAGCATTTTTATCGTGGGGATTGAACCTACAACACTCGGCACTTTGGCCATTACGCCATATTTTATTTAAAACTGTTGGACTGCCACGATAAGGTCTAAAGTTCGATCCCAAGGCGCGCATCTCTGACTTTTATATTTATTTAATTCATAACAATTTTTACATTGTGTTTAAAGTATATTAATTAGAACAATGTTAATTACACTACATAATTAAAGCATATATTTGCCATTAAGCAGTTTGGTTACCAATAATCTTTATATATTATATAAATCTTCTGTGCGTGTGTTTGTAATTAAACTCGGCTGGACAGATTTTGATGAATTTTTTGTGTGTTCAAGTGGATTCGAGAATGGTTTAGATTTTGTTATTTTTTTTCCGTTTGTACTGGACAACGTCTGTCGGGTGCGCTCGTATATTAGGTATAATAATAATATTCAATCACATACACACAACACTATCTAGCCCAAACTAAGCAGAGCTTGTACTATGGGTACTAGACAATGGATAAACATACATGTATACTTTCTTTTAAATAAATAAATCTTCTCCACGTGTGTTGGTAATTAAACTCCTCCTGGACCGATTATGATGAAATTTTTGTGTGTGCTTAAGTGGATTCGAGAATGGTTTAGACTTGATTTTTTTTTCTTGTGTATACGACGTCTGTCGGGACAGCCAGTTTATTATAATTTTATGCGTGCATGTATGATCGTATAATAACAATTTATATAAAACTATAGGTAATCTACTTTAAATATTTTCGAAGTTATGTGCGTATTAAATAGTTAATTATCGCTAGCTTCAACGGTAAAGGAAAACATTGTGAGGAAACCTGTATGTCTGAGAGTTCTCTATAATGTTCTCAAAAATATTATGTGAAGTCTGCCAAACCGCACTGGGCCAGCGTGGTGGACTATGACTTAACCCTTCTCACACTGAGAAGAGGCCCATGCCCAGCAGTGGGACAATTTAGTACAGGGCCGATATGATACTATGACTAACATAACGTAAGCTAGTTTTACGCGAGCGCAGCCGCGGGCAGCAGCTAGTAGTGAAAACAAATATGGCGTAGCTATAAACAGTAAATATAGACCCGTCTCATCATTATTATTATTATCACTATATATTGTCATTTTTGTCGACTCTATTTATTAAAAAAAGTATATAGTCTAAAAGTAGTACCTGAATGACTTTTAATTCTGATTATAATAAGTGTTTTTACTAAATAAGACATATAAGGAAAATATATTCGTATATAATAGGTACTATACTAACTATTTCATCAAAAGTGTACGGAAAGGTGAACTATACACTTATTTCTTTTAAATAAATAAAAGAGTAAAAAATTTTTTTTTTCATTTGTTTTGTCATCGGTTCTTGATAAGTATGCCAAATTTCGAGTAAATCCGACGTTTTGAAGGGGGTCAAAATCATGTTTCCGAACGTTGCAGATGTTTTATTAAAATAAAGAAATAATATAAATACATTAATTATAAAATTAGTTAGGATTCGTCGCCTAAACTTATTTTTTATTTAGGGCGTTTCAGTATCTAAAACATATTATTGTTATTTAAGCCTATAATAATTAAGACACGTAACTTTTGACGTTCATTCCACCCTTGTTTCCCATTCCCATTGTACCCTTAAAGGACCTTCTATGATTTTTCACACGCTTGTATCCGACAATGAACTTGCTCTTTAGTAAATATTTGAATATTTTAACGTCTATGTGTCAATGACGAAACGCTTACGCACATATAAATGTCAAAATACCGTCTCGCTGTAATGACGAAATAAAACATCGTGAGGAAACCTGCATGTCTGAGAGTTCTATATAATGTTCTCGAAGATATGTGAAGTCTGCCAGTGGACTATTTTTGTTTTACTTTAGTTTGATCGTCTGAATGGCATAGTGGTATAAGCGGTCGCCTCGCAATTGCCGAGTGTTGCGGGTTCGATCCCAACACAAGGCAAAAAAAATGTGTTTCGCAAATGGTTGTTCCGAGTCTGGTTGTACCTTGTGTCCATTGTACTAACCACGCGACGCAGGATTTATTCCTGATGCTGGAGTTGTCTTTTTATAATAGACTAGCCGACCCGCGCGCAACTTGGTCTGCTTCACATAAGAAAATGTTCCCCGTTTTGCAACATTTTTCATTGATGCTCCGCTCCTATTGGTCGTAGCGTGATATTGTATAGCTTATAGCCTTCCTCGATAAATGGGCTATCCAACACTAAAATATTTTTTCAATTCGGATCATTAGTTCCTGAGATTAGCGCATTCAATCAAAGAAACAATCTCTTCAGCTTTATAATATTAGTGTATTGCCGCGTTTAACGTCTGCGCGGTATACCAGGTGGGGATTGGCTAAGCGCGTGCGCCGGGGACCAATGAGCAGACGGTGTGTGCGGCGGCAGCGCCATCAATATTTCATATTTAACACACTATCCGACATTTTTGTACGGGCTGCACGCATAAAGCTCTGTAACCGATTATTCGCAATAAACCATAGTTGAACTATAAAAATATACGCATCATTCCATTCTCCACGCCCTCGTCGATATCCTGCGCAACATATTTTGGTCCTGCCGAGCCGAATTTACCAAAACTGAACAGACGAAGACGGACCCGTACGAGAGACGCTAAGCAGTGAAGTTTGGAGAACCTGATTGTTCGTCGTTGCAGTGCTTAAGTGTGGTGAGCCAACCAAACTCCTTCATATCTCATTCCTATCCTTTTCAATATTGTGCTATACTGTGTTACACGTTTTTCAAAATTCTAGCTAACTTAGCTTTGCTAATTGCTTACGCTTCGAACAAACGTGCCGCCATTTTGTTTGCAAAATGACTAACCCAGATAACAAATTAGAAGTCACGATGAAAGATTTAAAGAAAAACGTAGTTCTCTTAAATGCCGACTAACACATTTAAAAAAATATGTGAATTCTTTCGAAGGTGTAGATTTATCGGTTCACCAACGGGCGGAACTAAAATTATGCGTAGTTAGTTCACAGAACCTAATGAGTGATTTCAATAACTTTCAGACTCAAATTGAAGATATTACCCCGGAGACTAATATCGAGCAACAATTAGAATCACGCGAAGAATTTGAAAGAGAATATTATGTTGTTTTAGCCTTAGCCGAGTGTCTCACCACTTCTAACGAGTCGACAATTTGTAAATCGGAATCTACACGTGCTAATGGTGTCAAGCTACCATCCATTACGATCCCGAGCTTTGACGGTTCATATGAACATTGATTGGAATTCCGTGATACATTTTTATCCTTAGTTCACGATTGCAAAACCATTACACCTATTCAAAAGTTTCATTATTTAAAATCGTCATTAAAATATAACGCTAAATCCGTAATAGATTCCCTAGAGTTTTCTGCAGACAATTATAGCGTCGCTTGGGAATTATTAATGAATCGTTATGATAATACAGCACTATTAATACACAATCATGTTAAATCCATTTTTTCCATGCCGACCAACCAAACCAAAGAATCTCCAACACAATTACGTAAGTTAATAGAACTTACGTGCATTAAAACTTTTAGGCGAACCCACCGAACACTGGGATACGCTTATCATTTATATAATCGTGACTAAATTAGATCCCACTTCGGAACGAGAATGGGAACAATACAAACGCACACTATCAATAACCGATAGGAATTCTACAAATTCGTTTAAATTAGACGACCTAATTGAATTTTTGAAAGGTAGGGCAGATATTCTAGAAACCTTAATTGTATCACACAGTAAATCGGGATTAGGAACTACAAAAGACAGCAAAAGACAGTCACACACACACATACAGCCAAAGGTTCATTGCAACTTAATATCTAAAGTGAACAAGACGCAAACAAAACACACACGTACTTATAAACCGTGCTTAATGTGCAACGCACAACACCCATTATATTCCTGTCAAAAATTTCTAGATCTTTCTGCACAAAATAGGTTAAATTTTATAAATGATAAACAGCTATGTGTGAATTGTATGCGCCCTGGTCACGCCGTCGACACTTGCGCACTTGGTCCGTGCAGAAAATGCGACAAAAAACACAATTCATTAATTTGCGACGTAATGAAAGAAAATGAATCTACTAGTCACCAAACCACCAATGTCGACGACGCACACGTTCTTTCATTCCAAGCTCAATCCATACACGCAAACATAGACAATAATACTCAGATAAACAAATCTACTTTGTTATCAACAGCGATAGTAGAAATCTGCGGCCACTCGGGTGTTTATTATCAAGCGCGCGCGGTACTCGACAGTGGTAGTGAACGTTCCTTTGTTTCTCAATCGCTTTGTAACAAATTAAATCATACAGTCCACTCAACAAATTCATGGCGTGGGTAATTCGATAACACAATTTACGCAATCCTGTGTCGTCGATCTAAAATATCGCGTCGGTAATTACACTATACGCATTCAGTGTTTAATTTTACCAAAATTAACATCCAACCTAACATTTCTATCGATAAGTATAAATAGTTTTTGTATAGGTATCCGATAATGTTATTCTTGCAGACTCGATGTTTTATGATAGTCAGCCGATAGACTTGTTAATAGGCGCGGATCTGTTCTGGGAATTAATTAAAGAAGGAAGAATGAGTCTTAAAAACGGCCCTTTCCTTCAAAATACCCACCTTGGTTGGATTGTGTAGGGGTCAATCCAACAGCTCACGCATAAACATATAAATCATGTTCGCTGCAATTTTACGCAATCGATTGATAGTGATACATGTTCATTAGACAAGATATTACGAAAATTTTGGGAAATCGAAGAATTGCCCTATAGTTCTTCTCCTAGCACCGTGCACCGGTAGTCGCGAGGAACGCGCATGCGAGGAACATTTCGTTCGAACGACCAGACGGGATGCCAATGGTCGGTTCAAACATTCGCCAAAATTGTTAGGTGACAGTCGCTTACAAGCGGAACGTCGTTTCTTTGCTTTAAAAAAGCGTTTGCAATGTAATCTTTCTTTAAAAAAAATGTATAGTGACTATATAAATGAATATATCAACTTAGGACATATGAGTCTTGTACATACTTACGGTAAACCGCATAATTTTTTTACCACACCACGGTGTGTTTAGAGAACACTCCATTACCACGAAATTACGTGTAGTGTTCGACGCTAGCATGGCTACCAGTTCAGGGATGTCACTTAATGACTTGCAGATGGTCGGTCCACCCATTTAAGGCGATTTAATAGCAATTTTATTAAAATTCCGCGAAAATAAATATGTAGCTTGCGCGGATGTAGAAAAAATGTACCGCCAAGTGTTGATCGAAGAGGATGAACGTGATCTGCAACTTATTTTGTGGCGTGATGAGCCATCGGAGCCCTTGAGGGTGTATCAGTTAAATACCGTAACGTATGGTGTGGTAGAATATTATTATTATGTTTCTCTTATCACAGGTACTTTCTAACATATTATATTAGAAAATACCTGGCCCTTTGGGAGGCTTACACGGAGACATGGGTCCAACGTGAAGAGGCCTTTCGAGAGTTTTAATTAAAGGTGTGATGGAACACCTACAGCGGCACTAGCCGCAGCAGGCGTAGGACTATTGCTACGTATGGATTCTAATATATGGGCTATGGGTATGGGTATTTGGTGGACTGTATATTGCTAACTATGGATGAAAAACGGCGTCTGCCCTGAATACTCTAATAGCATCAATGCAATGGGCAGACGGATCTTATTATTATTATTATTATGGTACTGCATCAGCTCCGTTTTTGAGTTGTGAGTGTTTAAAACAGTTATCTCATGAATGTGAACTCCCCTATGTTAAACAAACAATTAATGAAAACTTTTACGTTGATGATTTAATTTGCGGCGCAAATAGTATTTCTAAATTAAATCAGATTTGCAATGATACCGCGAACGTGCTAAAGTCGGCTCATTTTATTTTGCGTAAGTGGATTTATAACTTTGAATGTGTCAACCCTAACGACAAGACTAATGATAATACCAAACAACTCGTTCTGGGCGATAACATTCATAATAAAACATTAGGTATCGGTTGGAATAATAATTCCGATGAATTAATGCTTTATTCACAAATCAACTGTGATCCAAATGTAGTCGTTTCTAAACGTGTTATCTTAGCGGGTGCATCTCAACTTTACGATCCGTTAGGATTAATCAGTCCCGTAATTACCGTACCAAAGACATTGTTACAAAAATGTTGGCTATTGAAGTTAGGATGGGACGAACCGGTTCCATATGACGTCGCACAAGTCTGGGAACAATTAATTACCTCTCTTTTGTCTCTGAGTAGTTTACGTGTACCGCGTTATGTTATGTGTACGGATCCTATACGTGTAGAAGTTCATGTCTTCACGGACGCATCTCAGACGGCGTACGGGGCATGTGCTTATATCCGTACTATATGTATTGATTCACAAGTTATTATGCGTTTATTATGTTCTAAAGGTAAATTAGCTCCGTTAAGACCTATTACCGTACCTAGGTTGGAGTTGTGTGGCGCAGTTGTAGGCGCGAAATTGTTTACTACGGTGACTGAATCGTTGCGTTGTCAAATAAATAAAGTCGTGTTCTAGTCAGACTCGACGATTGTTTTGGTTGGTTAGGTATGCCGACTAGTTTACTAAAACCATTTGTTCAAAATAGAACTTCTGAAATACACAATTTAACGAAAGAACATCCGTGGCTACATGTATCTGGTAAACTTAATCCAGCTGATCTTATCACACGGGGCTTAAGTTTAAATGCGCTACAGTCGTCACAGTTGTGGTGAGAAGGCCCACAGTTTTTACAAGATTTTAATTTTGAATTACCTAATTTGTCTAACAGTGTTTATTGTAATGATGAACTACCAGAATTAAAATCAACAGTCGCATGTAATGTCGCCAATCAAACGACAGATAGTATTATATTTCCATTTTCTAGATTTTCTCAATATGTAAGAATGAAGCGGGCCATGGTTTATGTGTTGCGGTTCATATACAATGTTCGCAACAAAAGAAATAGACTCACCGCGGTTCGTTATCAGTTGATGAACTTAACACTGCTGAATTAACTTAGGCAATGTTAAGACAGCGAGAATCTTTTCCTGAAATTTATGAATCGTTCTTGAATAATAAAAACATTAAATTAAATTCACAATTATTAAAACTACATTTATTTTTTGAAAATAATTTAATTCGAGTTGGAGGTCGGATTCGAAACTCTGACGACTTTTCTTTCGATAAACGGCATCCTATATTAATTTCTAGTAAACATTATTTTTCAACTTTATTATTTAGAAGTGAGCATGAATGGACATCGCACGCCGCACCGCAGCTCCTTTGAGGGAATGTTGGTGGCCTATCGGAGGTCGTAACCTTGCGCAAAAGATAGTGCATTCGTGCGTGAAGTGTGCCCGACTGCGCGCAACTTCTGTTAATCCCATAATGGGAAATCTGCCCCGTGAGCGATTAATGCCAGGGTTTCCTTTTATACGATGCGGTGTAGATTACGCGGGACCGTTATACATATTGAACCGTAAAGGCAGGGTATCTAGGTTACAAAAGTCATACATTTGTCTATTTATATGTTTTGTTTCGCGCGCTGTTCATATTGAACTTGTAACCGACCTGTCGTCTGACGCTTATCAATTAGCGCTTAAACGATTCATTTCACGTAGAGGAAAACCTATCGAAATATACTCCGATAATGGGGAAAACTTTGTTGGAGCAAAAAATGAACTCACTCAATTTTTAAATAGTTGTCCAACCGAGATTAAAGATTATGCTACTTCTCAAAGTATAAATTTTAAAATGATCCCTCTTATGCTAGTCATTTTGGAGGCTTATGGGAGGCGGGTGTAAAAGGCTGTAAGCATCATTTGCGACGGGTGGTTGGCAATGCACACTTAACTTTTAAGGAAATGAGCACAGTATTGAAGCGGTACTGAACTCCCGTCCTTTGATCCCTCTTTCCACTGATCCATACGACTTTCTCCCCCTTACATTTTTTGGTTGGTCGCCCGCTGACGGCACCTGTACCCGTGGACTTTCAGGATGTTTCAGCCAGCCGCCTTACACGATACCAAAGAGTCGAACAGCTGCGGCAACAGTTTTGGAGCCGTTGGTCCAAAGAATATATTTCCGAGCTGCAAACCAGAAGTAAACGGCATCAACACAAAGGCGACCTCCAAGAAGATATGTTGGTCGTCATTAAGAACGACAATTTACCACCTTTGCGATGGAGCTTAGGAAGAATAATCAGAACGTACCCAGGCAAGGGTGGCATATCACGAGTCGCAGATATACGCAAAGCAGATGGCATTGTTAGACGGTCATTCTCAAAAATTTGCCCGCTTCCTTTAAATGAAGAATTTTTAACACAAGCTACCGGGAGATGAACGAGTCCCTTCAAGGGTTGGAACCTGCGGATTCCACGGCCGGGAGCATGTTGCCGCGTTTAACGTATGCGCGGTATACCAGGTGGGGATTGGCTAAGCGCGTGCGCTGGGGACCAATGAGCAGACGGCGTGTGCGGCGGCAGCGCCATCAATATTTCATATTTAACACACTATCCGACATTTTTGTACGGGCTGCACGCATAAAGCTCTGTAACCAATTATTCGCAATAAACCATAGTTGAACTATAAAAATATACGCATCATTCCATTCTCCACGCCCTCGTCGATATCCTGCGCAACATATAGATAGAATAGAATAGAAGTCTGCCAACTCGCACTGAGCCAGCGTGATAGACTGTGGCCTAACTATACTCACACTTAGAAGAGGTCCGTGCCCAGCAGTAGGACAGTTTATACACAGGGCTGACATTATTATATTATACTAGACCCGCGGCTTTGCTTGCGTTCATGCAGATTTTGTCAATAAGGTAAAAGGTATCCTATGTCCTTTTTTTGTATCTGTAACAACGTGTAGGTATTGTGAAATTTCATAATGATCAGTCGAGTAGTTAAGACGTGATATCGTTTAAACAAACAAACTCACTTTCGCATTTATATTATTAAGTTAGAATACAGTATTTAATAAGAAAATCAAACAGCTTAGTGAGAGACCGTTGAACTGCCACGCAGAGGCCTTAAGTTCGATCCCAAGACATGCGCATCCCTGATTTTTCATGCATCGTGAGGAAACAAGCATGTCTTAGATCTCTCTATAATGTTCTCGAAGATGAGTGAAGACTGCCAACTTACCCAGGGCAAGCACGGTGGACTTGAAACTAACTCTTCTCAAATTGAGAAGAGGCCCGTGCCCAGCACTGCGACAGTTTAAATGCAGGTCCTATATTATAATCCTTATTAATATTATAAATGCGAATGTGAGTTCATTTGTTTGTTACGCCATTACGCCTAAACTACTCGACCGATCATCATGAACTTACAGGAAAAATAAGTATATAAAATTTACATAATCTACATTTATGCGAGCGGAGCCGCGGGAAAATTATAGTGTTATATGTAAAATAGGATAAGATAATGTGACTGCCATTTTAGCATGAGTTAAGCGAGTGCATGTCATGTCCTTCGACTACATTTTTCGTGTCATGCGGTCATCCGCGCACAGTTCCTATTACAAGGATAATTTCGAGTAATGGGCCATTGTCTGCTGTATTACGAGGAAGACATTAAATGTACTATGTAGTGAAGTACTTTAAAATATGTATTGTTTGTCTATGTTAGCTGTCCAGTAGCTGTTTAGGTGCTTCCGATTTCCTTAAGACAGATGCAATTCGAAAGCACGGTTAGTCGTTTGAGTGGCCTTGTCAATGCCATTGCAGAGGTGATAGATGGATACTATTTGATTGATTGCCTCTGTGACGGTGCTGTAGAAAATGAGGCTGATTTATAGGCCAGGCCAACAAAAAGTTAAAAAATTCTCAATTTAATGATGATCGGTCGAGTTGTTAAGGCGTACAAGCATATCAAACAAACAAACTCACAGTCGTTTTTAATATTATTTAGGATTACGTCTATTGTTAAAATAATAACAATAATAATTTAATGTTTATTTTCTTATCACAACATTACGTAGATCCATTACACAAATTAGGTACCTACATAATAATAACAGTGTACAATACTGTGTGATACTGACCCCAGGTCTCCACCTCATTTAACATTTTGGCTCTGTACTTATATACATACAAAAAGCACTATGTTTGCTACTTACAAACTATTTAAATTTGAAAACACATTTAAAATCAAGAGAATAATTAACAAGAAATTGTTAGTAGTTAGGTAATTAGTGAAAGTCCATAGGTCTGGTGTGTGTGTGTGTGTGTGTGTGTGTGTGTGTGTGTGTGTGTGTGTGTGTGTGTGTGTGTGTGTGTGTGTGTGTGTGTGTGTGTGTGTGTGTGTGTGTGTGTGTGTGTGTGTGTGTGTGTGTGTGTATTTGTGTGAGTGTGTGCATGTGTGTGAATGTGTGCATGTGTGTGTGTATGTGCACGTACAGATAATATAGTACGCCATCTTGCATATATGTCGCAGGCAATTTGTATGATTCCGCGTTTTACAAACGGTGTCGTCCGTTTAAAAACGCTCGCTGTTTTAAAATATGCCGAAAGCAAATTGGCGACTCGTTCAATTGTCGGAGCTACAATTTCTGGGTGGTCACAAAAAAAATAACCACGAAGGTTAACGCTGCCGTAGCCTTCTAGCCTAACCTATACAAGTCGGAGTGCTAAAAGTCGGGACTCGGGGCGTTAAGTGACAAAGCAATTTACATTTTGCCTTCGCATATTTTAAAATAGCGAGCGTTTTTAAACGGACGACGCCGTTTGTAAAAGGCTGAATCATAAAAATTGCCTGCGATATATATACAATTCTATATTATTGCCTACAAATGACGCACTTATCTCAAAATTATTTAAACTCGTTATATATTTAGATACCTTTTTCTGGCAAAAACAAACAGGCAAACATACTAACTACACAACTATAGTAAACAATAATATTCCACATCCATGGAAACTGAACACATTGTTTGTATATCACATACATATAACGTACATAACTCTCGGTCAAGGCATCGTCAATATTTATTCGTCAGAAACCTTTAGCAAAGTACTTACTTGCATTCTCAAGGGTGCTTTAACGCGCATAATCCTGACTAATATTATAAATGCGAACGTGAGTTTGTTTGGCACGCTTTTACGTTTTAACTGCTCGACCGATCATCATGAAACGCATACACGTTGACAGCGTTTAATCGACATTTGACAGATTCTAGTTTTGACATCATAGTCTACTATTGACAGATTCTTCATATGACAGATTTTAGATTTGAGAGATTCTACATTTGACAGATTCTATATTTAACAGATTCTATATTTGACAGATTCTATATTTGACTTATTCTACATTTGACAGATTCTATATTCGACAGATTTTGAAAAGTGAGACATTTAAAGGCAGAAACATACTTAGGTACGTGTCGTGGCGTGTCGTGTTGCTTACTGTCGTGTCGGTGAGTGTGCACACTAAAGTGACGTGTCGTGGCGTGCTCTGGCGTTATTTCTGAATAGTACTTATCGAACGAAGGCGAAGGCAGCGTTTAAACGTACATAATGTTTTCTTCTGTTTCGGATAGCGATTTTGATGAAGAACTTGAATTTTTGCTAGCAATTAATCTTTTAGAGGGCAAAAAAAAAAGCGGGTACTGGGTTGACCCTATAAACAGAGGGAGATAGAATAAAAATAAAGGTGAATGTCATCGTCTTGTTAAAGAATTAGAGAGTGATGAATAGAAATTTCATCACTACTTTAGAATGAACAAAGCACAATATGAGGAAGACCATTCGCTGATTGAAGGAGTGTCTCCTTCAATCAGCGAATGGACTCACATATCACTGTGTCACATAAAACTTTTCGATGACGTACAAGTTCGATAAGCTCGTCAGTCATTTTTCAGAAATATGCTGCAAATATAATAAGATAAAAAGTGTCCACTAGATGTTAGCGCCACGAGTCACGCGCGGTATAGAAACACATTTGCCTGTAGTGTCGTGTCGCGTCATAACCCCCATCACCGCTCTGGCGCAACCGGTGGCGAGCAGTCGACGCCACGACAGAACGCGTCGCGACACAACACGACATGCAAATATACCCCTAACCATATTAAATGTATGAAACCGATATGCTTCTGGCGCGTCACGACACGCCACGACACGTAAGTATGTTTCCGCCTTAAGGGATGTTGCATGATTCTAGTTTTGACATCATTGTCTACTATTGACAGATTCTACATATGACAGATTCTAAATTTGAGAGATTCTACATTTGACAGACTCTATATTTGACAGATTTTGAAAAAGTGAGATATCTAAGGGATGTGGTTTCAAAAATAATAATGTTATATTATAGTAATCACTATATTTATTCATAAGTATAATTTGTTGTTATAACTAGTATTAAATGTTTATATAATACTCACTAACATTTTTCAAAACAATCACAATTACCAAATGAAAGTCAAAATTATTTATTGTTAACATTATTACGTATTAATAATCAAAGTGGAAAAGTTATTAATTAACAGGCTACGATCATTTTCATCACATTAAATATTAGTATTATTTTGTACATAGTTTAGGTATTTAAACAATCAACAAATAACAATAAAATACAACGAAAATAGATAATTATTGTTTTTTGAAACCTGTTCTTTATTATTTGTAAGTTTTATGGTAATAAAAAAACTATAATTATTATATAATAATTTCTCGAAGATATGTGAAGTCTGCCAACCCGCACTAGGCCAGCGTGGTGGACTATGGCCTAACCCTTTTCACACTGAGAAGAGGCCCGTGCACAGCAGTGAAACAGTTTAATACAGGGCCGATATTATTATTATATAATACAATATCTACCCTGTTTATAAGCTGCTTCACTGGTAGGCACATTCAATTCCTCTTCTCAACGTGAGTGTCGGTTGGTACAGGATAATGCGCATAAAGATCACGCAGACTCAGAATAACTATATGATCCCCTTGATGAAAAGCCATAGGCAACCTTTTTTTCAAATTTTGCAATGAATTGAATGTTGTTTCGACAAAAAGTTTATTTTTAATGCTTTTTGTTGTCTGTATATGCAATTCTTCTGTATGTTAGTCACTGAACACTCCGAAACGGCTCTACCGATTATGATACAATTATTTGTCTGGGTCCTTAGATGGTTCACAATTGGATCCGGTAGGTAGGGCTGCGATCGAGTTGCAAGCTTACGTTCAGGCAGAACCTCGTCTATCGGGTCTTCCAGTTACATATAAAATAATATACATATTTACACATAGTTTGTTTGTCCTCAGCTACAATGGTTCCTCGTCCAGTATCGCCGGGGCCGGCAGAGCCGCAGATACCCAGGTTCTATGCTGGGCGAGACATCTTTATCACAGGAGGCACCGGGTTCATGGGAAAGGTTAGATGCATTCATTGCTTTCTACCACGTTCACTGTGGCAAAGGAATCAGTAACTTTTTTTTAGTTATAGCCAAGTGATAGGCCCTTTGAAGACCATCTAATAAAAGCTATCGCGCTTGAATTCACCGCCAGAGGTGCAAGTGGAAAGTAAGGTCTCCAGACTTCATACTCTATAGCCACTTTAACAGTAACCATCTTATCTTATCTTGTGTGGGGGCCAGTCAGTACAGACCGGCGACACTTCGACCCAGTGGGATCTTTTGTGTCGACTTCCCCAATAACGACTGCCATATATGTTCATGTCAGCCGGGGCCGACGGCTTAACGTGCTCTCCGAGGTACGGAGCAGGCGATAATTGGCAATCAATACGCACATAATTTCGAAAAGTCATATATCTTCCGAAAGTCAGAGGTGCTCGACGTGGGTTCGAACCCGAGATCCTCTGCATTGCAGTCTGTTGGTCTCCCCACTGAGCTATCGCTGCTCAACAGTAACCATAGAATACCGCTTCCTTTTTATCTATAACAGTCAAATACAACTTTTGACAGCATCTGTGACAGGATTGACATGACATTACACGCTAGTGGCACAAAAACGATAACCCCTATTAATGTAATGCATTCGTTATTGTCAAAGCAGGACATTGAGTATCCTCAACATTTACTGTCAGTAAAAAAGATAAGCCAAGAGCTGGTTCAATAAGCTGGCTATCAAAATGGATTAGGTTGTTTTAAGTTTACGAGCGGATTAAATAAGATTACTCGCTAATACTAATTTATTCTACAAAGTTACTAGCGGTCGCAAGTGGACGAAATTCGCCTATAATTTATTTAAATTTTAAATTTGATCGTTATTAAAGTTTTATTTTCTATAACTTAATACCCTTATAATCACATTTCATTAAGTCACCTACACTTAGGGTTCCTAACCATACTGCTGAGAACAGTATCATACTGTTTTTAGCTCTTTTATACTTTTTACTCAGTGGGGAGACCATCAGACTGCAATGCAGAGAGTTTCGGGTTCGAACCCACGTCGCGCACCTCGGACTTTCGGAAGTTATATGACTTTTCGAAATTATGTGCGTATTGATTGACAATTATCGCCTGCTCGGTGCCTCAGAGAGCACGTTAAGCCGTCGGTCCCGGCTACCATGAACATCTATGGCAGTCGTTATTGGGAAAGTCAGTACCCTCTAATATCCTAACACTGGTCTAGCCTTAGAGTATCGTTAGGCTTCGGGTTGCGGAGGTCAGGTGGCAGCCGCTCCGTGTAAAAACTGATATCCAGAAAAAGCCGACCCCAAGTGAATTGGGAATAATAAAGGCCAAGGAAAAGACTGTTTTATTTTTATTCCAATGTACCTGTTTTCATGACCGCTGGTATGAGCTTAAGGACTAAAATAATATTTACTTTTCTAAGATACTGTTCATATTATTTCACCGACCTTAACATACTTTATTTCTCGTACAAAAAGTTGGGCTCCCTGCCTACTCCACATACATATGTATGTAAGTATAGTTACGAAGCATTCTACGAAGTCAACCGAACAATGCCGAAATACTACGAACGCGATTCGACTGCTTGTGTAAAATGCATGGTTGTGTGCGTGTACTGTTTTCCATTAATTTAATGCATTTCTAATGCATATTTTATAAAAATATTAGGATTCGCCCCTCCTTCTCTATATAAACTTTAACTGTGCCAAATTTCATACTCCTCCATCCGCGCAATTTTCGTAAAAAAGGATACATAGTTTTTGCTTCACGTATTAATTAGATTCTTAATCCCTCTAGCTAAGGCTGGTGTAGAGATGTATGCATAAAAATGGAGATTACGTAAAATCAAAAAAGTTTTCTTCGTTTATTCCACGAAATGAACGAAGATTCCTGCGCTGCCAAGCGGCTGACGTGCGTTCGTTTCATTGCTTTTCTTGCCACTCCACCATGACAGAACCAAGTAAAACATAATAATAATAATATCAGCCCTGTATTAAACTGTCTCATTGCTAGCCATGGACCTCTTCTCAGTGTGACAAGGGTTAGGCCGTAGTCCATACGCTGGCCCAATGCGGGTTGGTAGACTTCATGTATAGTTCGACAACATTTTAACGAACTCTCAGACACATGCATGTTTCCTCACGATGTTTTCCTTCACCGTTAAAGTCAAGCAACTAATTTCGAAAAGTTAGACCTGCGAGACTTGGAATCGGGACCTCTGCATGGCAATCCAGCGGTCACCTGCTTGGATATCGCTGTACTTATTAACATACTAGCTGACTCGCGCAACTTCGTCTGCTTCACATAAGAGAATTTTCCCGTTCTTGCAACATTTTTCATTGCTGCTCCGCTCCTATTGATCATAGCGTGATGTTATATAGCCTATAGCCTTCTTCGATAAATTAGCTATCTAACACTAAAATAATTTTTCAATTCGAACCAGTAGTTCCTGAGATTAGCGCGTTCAAGCAAACAAACAAACTCTTCGGCTTTATAATATTAAGTATAGATAAGTAAAAATAATACTTTAATTTTTTACAGGTGCTGGTGGAACGTTTGCTGACGACATGTCCAGAGATAGGACGACTGTTCCTGCTCATGCGTGACAAGAGAGGACAACCTCCTCACAAAAGACTGGCACAACTTAAGCAGTCACAGGTAAGTCATCATATATTTGGTCTTTGAAATTGCCGTGCATGTCCTACCTAAATTTTGGTCACGGATGTGACGGGGAAAATGGCCAAACCCAATCGAGCAGGTAGAGAAGCACCTTATGGACCTCGCCACTGCCTCTATGTAGAGTGTTGTGGGTTCAAATCCCATACGAGACAAAAATTTGTGTGATTCACGAATGGTTGTTTCGAGCATAAATGTTCTTTGTGTCCATTGTTTGAACGTTTAATGTCCCTCGCGACACAGGAATTATTCCTAATGCTGACTGTAGACTTAGATGAGTATAAAATGCCATTAAAAATACGTCAAACAGCGTAGCTTTAATAATGTCTTTCAGACCGAATATCAATCACAGCGACCAATCTTAACGGAGACTGGCCATCTGCGCAGGAGATATTACAGTGCACACGTGTGTGCGTAAACAAGTGCACTCTCTGTTCCCTAACTCTCATAATCCGATGGAACGGCAAACCGACACGGTCAGAGAGAGATCAGGCTTAGGACTAACGGCTTTACTTGCTTGCTGAGGCGCAGGAGTGTGCAGCACTACTTACTTCCTATTTCTGATCTACTATTGATAATTGATCGATTGATCTTAATAGACAGGCCAAATAACTTTTTGTTGAACCGACCCGCGATTCGAACCCGAGACCTCACAGCAGTCGCATAAAAAACCGTTGCGCCATTTTTGTCCCGTGTGGGCATTGAACCTGTAACACACCACCAGTGTCCTCCAGTGATAAATTTCTTAAACTACTGGGTCATCCGTGCATATACTGACCTTTTCAGATCTTATGACTCAAACAACATAAATATTTTCAATTAGTTAGGTAAATTGTACATATTTACTATTTGCAAAGGTTTTATTTATAGAACTAATATGACAAACAAACTTACAGTCCATCTGATTGTAAATAGGTTATTGCAACACCATAGGTATAACTCAAGTGTTGCCAGCCTTTTAATAAAACCGGCCAAGTGTAAGTCGGACTCGCACCAGCGTACCCGTATCTATACTAATATTAGAAAGAGGGCCGATTCGATTTCTGTTTGTTTTTAATACAAAAACTACATAACATATTTATATTTTAAATATAATTTAATCATTAGAAAGCTATTTTAGCACCGAGTATCATAGGAAACAATTTATTTTTTTTAAATTGATGATGTCGGTTTTGAGTTAAATTCTTACAAACAAACAAAAAATCAAACCTTTCCTTGTTATAATTACCTATGTTTTTTAAATAGGTTACCATGAGTTGTAGTACCATGCGAAAGTGATTCGTGCGGCCCCGTCGATAGTGGTTTTGTCGAAGAACACCGTGGTAGGTTTAGTCGGTATTCCGGGAGGTACATTATTCTTATTCCATCTTTCTTTTACCCCGGCGAGTCCGACAAAATCGTTCCGCCCGCCCCCGCGGAGGGGAATGCCTCAATGCATTCCCCAATGTAAAAAAAAAAGCTTTCCTCTCCGAGAGGCGGCGTGCGTGTTCCCACGCGCGCCTCTGTGTTGTGTGCCCGTCCCCCCCACAAGGAGGGACAGTAGGGCTTAAATCTAGTGGTGACTAAAGGCTAGTCTTATTGTGTAGTGGCCGTTTAATATGGCGGGCCGAAACCTCGGTGGGGTCACGATCGCATGTGAAAGTGATTCCCGCGGCCCCGCCAATTGCGGTTTTGTCGATGAATACCGTGGTAGGTTTAGTCGGTATTCCAGGAGGTCCATTATTGTCTTCATTACCATATTTCTCTTTTACCCCGGTGAGTCCGAAATAACCCCTTCGTCCGCCCCCGCGGAGGGGTATACGACAATACATTCACCCAATTAAAAAAAACCTTTCCTTTTATCTTTTATTTAACTATACTATGTAATGTAAGGACGCAATAATCCTAACTAATAAAATAAATGCGAATGTGAGTTTGTTTGGTTGTTTGTTTGTTTGTTACGCTTTCACGCCTTAATTACTCGACCAATCATCATGAAATTTCGCATACACATTGTCGGAGGAACAGCAAAGGACAGGGTACCTTTCACCCAGAAAAAATACGGTTACTAATCTAACCTGTATTTACGCAAGCGAAGCCGCCGGCAAAAACTAGTTCAACAGTAATTAAAATTAATTGTAATGTTACAGATCTTCGACAACGTCCGGGCACAGAACCCTCGGCAACTGGATAAACTCCTGGCGATGTCTGGAGACGTCTCCCAACCACAACTGGGACTTGGCATCGACGCCATTGCTCTGCTTCGAGAGGTATGTTACAAACTGTTCATTTAACCCTTTAACCTTTTAACAGTTAGTAACAACTTTTGTAAAAAGAACACACAGCGACACATCAACCTAGACTGTTTGGACTTTGAACTATTCGAAGTTGAACGCTGCGAATCGTGTGAGAGAGTGCGTTATATTTTTGTTACGCTCTATCCTTACCATTACATCAACATCACTGTGCACTGTCCCTTTCCGACAATTCTCTAATTTGTATGTAGCGTAGTTATGCGTATATAGGGTGTCTAACTTGATGTGTAGCCGTGTGTACTAATAAATGGTGGTAAAAACGACTAACCAATGTCTTTTCCAGGTATCCATCGTGTTCCACTCGGCTGCCACTGTTAAGTTTGATGAGCCGCTTCCGATAGCCATACAACAAAATGTGCGCTCCGTGGAGCGACTCTTGGAACTGTGTGACAAACTCCCCAAAATTGAGGTAATCTATACTATCAATACCTTCACTACACACACACACACACACACACGCGCGCATACAAACCTTTTTTTCATGTATTATTGCTATTTGTGGTTGATACTTAACACTCGTTTATACTGAGCCTGTTTTCCACGACACAGGGGAACCTAATTTGGTAAACAGTGTAACAATTTTGTACCAAAAAGAAGACAGAAATAAATATATTTTAATTTTTTCATTTTCGCTACATATTATAAAACAAAGTCCCCCGCCGCGTCAGTCTGTATATCTGTTCGTGATAACCTCAAAAATTACTTAACGGATTTCATGCAGTTTTCACCAATAGACAGAGTGCTTCATGCGGAAGGTTTAGAAGTATAATGTGGGAAACTGGGGCGGGTCGCTAGTAATATTAGAGGATTATAAAGAGGAAAGACTTGATATTTGTTTGTTCACTCATTTAAAAAACTTCTTTTCCTTTGTCTTTATTATTCCCAAGTCACTTGGGGTCGGCTTTTCTGGTCCAACCGGATTTGACTGGATATCAGTTTTTACACGGAGCGGCTGCCACCTGACCTCCGCAACCCGAAGGCTAACGATACCCTAAGGCTAGACCAGTGTCAGGATATTATAGGGCACTGACTTCCCAATTACGACTGCCACATAATTTCGAAAAGTCATGTAACTTCCGAAAGTCAGAGGTGCGCAACGTGGTTCGAACCCGAGACCCTCTGCATTGCAGTCTGTTGGTCTCCCCACTGAGCTATAACTGCTCTCCCCCGCCACGTCAGTCTGTCTGTCTGTTCGCGATAAACTCAAAAACTACTGAACGGATTTTTATACAGTTTTCACCAATAGACAGGTTGTACTATCCGTGCGAAGCCGGGCGGATCGCTAGTAATATTATAAAGAGGAAAGATTTGATTTTCTGTTGTTTGTAAGGATTTAACTCAAAAACTAATTAAACGATTTTAAAAATCCTTACCTCATTAGATAGCTATATTATCTGCGAGTAATATAGGCTATACCTTATTTGTAAAAATTCCTGTTACTAACATAACTTAACCTTACCTACTTTTACGTGAGTGAAGCCGCGGGCAAAAACTAGTGTACTATTACTTTTGACTGCCTCGAGGGATCAGCGGTACTGAATCTGACTGCATGATGTCTCAGGTCCGATTTCTGGAACAAGCAAGTTTTCGTCAAGAGATTTTCAGAAGCTTTGCAATGTATGCTATGCTATCAATATCAAGATATTTTCAGAAGCTCTGAAATGACACGGATGGCGTAGAGGTTTAGGTAAGTGGTCGCTTTGCCCCTGCCAGTGCGCCGAGTGTTGTGGGTTCGAATCCCTCACGGGACAAACATTTGTGTGATCCACTAATGGTTGTTCCGAGTCTGGATGTCCTTTGTGTCCGTTATTTGAATGTTTGTTCAGTCAAATTATTCCCAGTGAGGAGCTATTCTTCAAAAAAAACATTTTGAAGAAAGTGGTAGCATTGAGGGTAGGATTATTGCTGGGTACGAAACTTTTCTCAGTAGGAGAATTGTTAGGCCATAGTCACTGGCTCAGTGCGAGAAGCCATCTTAACTTACATTTTAGAATATTATGGAAAGTTTCAGACATGCCAGTTTCATCACGATGTTTTCCTTCGCCATTAAAGCGAGCTTCAATTAACTTTTTAATAGTAAATAATGGGTTAATTAAATTAGTATCTAATCATAACATTTGATGATTGCAGTAGCAAAAAATTGCAGTAAACTAACTAACTAAGATTAAGTGATTATATGAAGTTATTCGGTGAGGTCGCGATTGCGTATGAAAATGATTCGCGCGGCCCGCCGACTCAGTTAACATTGAAGAACACCGTGATAGGTTTCGTCAGTATGACCGGGACGCCGTCGTCATCTTTCCCCGGGTGAGTCCGACATAACCATACCCCTCCGCGAGAGTGGGCACAGAGATAAGGGTCAATGCATTCCGCCACGAAAAAATAACAAAAATTTTACACAAAGTCATGACCGGCGACTGAAATTTGAATTTAAATACAATAAGTAAGTACAGCTTAAATAATTAATATTAAATTAAAATAATCTGCACTTGCATACAAAGGCGCATTTTTGATAAATGCAATTATTTTCACACATTACTCTTAAAATTAGTCATTTTTGCCAATGTTATATTTTAAAATAAAAACATTAGGTACATAAGTAGTTTATCATTTTCGCCTTTTTTATAAGGTATTTTAATTTATTTGCTTGCAATTTATTTAATTTTAAATTTAAAGGCGCGAAAATAATAATATTTGAAAATAATAAACTTATAACACAGTATAATCATAATTACACATCGTGTGAATCACTAAATGGCCAAAAAATAATTTCTTTAAAAAATAACCCTGGGGTAAAATTGCATTAGCATTTTGCCTACAGTAGCTCGATTAACTTAATAACTTTTTGCCCGAATTAGCCTCAGACTTCATCATCAGTAGGGGCGTAGCGTAGTAGAGAATGCAGAAGTGGCCCGCCCCGGGCGGCAATTTTAGAGGGCGGCAAACTTTCACAATAATATCTTGTAAATATTTGATACGCATGAGAGGAATGGGCAGATATACAATACACAATACTGATGAACTGTTCTTGCGAAAAGTTCTTTAAAATGACTTTACTCTTTGACTATGGCCATAGTTTTTTTAATTGAAATACCTTAATAAAAGGGCGGCAAAATTTCATCCGCCCATTTTTTTATTATTTGTTTATTATTTTTAAAAAGACAACTCCTGCATTATGAATAATTACTGTGTCGGGGGGAACTTTACAAACGTTCAAACAACACACACAAAGGACATACAGACCCGGAACAACCATTTGTGGATCACACAAATTTTTGTCCCATCTGGGATTCGAACCCACAACCCTCGGCGCAGTGGCTGTGGCGCAGCGACCACGTAAAGAACTAGGCCTTCTGTGCAGGCATTATTTATCAGATATACATTACAATAATATCAGTCCTGTAATTAACTGTCTGCTGGGCACGGGCCTTTCCTCAGTGTGAGCAGGGTTAGGCCATAGTCCACCACGCTGGCCCGATGCTAGATAGCAGACTTCACATATCTTCGAGAACATTATGGAGAACTCTTAGACAAGCAGGTTCCCTCACGACGTTTTTCCTTCGCCTTTAAAGCGAGTAATTAACTATTGAATATGCACATAACTTCGAAAAGTCAACATTGCGCACTTTGGGATCGAATTCGTGACCTCGCTGCTTCTATATGTATAGTCTCCTCCCTAGCCTTTATTATTCCCAAGTCACTTGGGGTCGGCTTTTCTGGCCTGACCAGATTTGACTGGATATCAGTTTTTACATGGAGCGGCTGCCACCTGACCTCCGCAACCCGAAGCCTAACGATACCCTAAGGCTAGACCAGTGTCAGGATATTATAGGGCACAGACTTTCCAGAAACGACTGCCATAGATGTTAATGGCAGCCGAGACCGACGGCTTAACGTGCTCTCCGATGCACGGAGCAGGCGATAATTGTCAATCAATACGTACATAATTTCGAAAAGTCATATAATTTCCGAAAGTCAGAGGTGCGCGACGTGGGTTCGAACCCGAGATCCTCTGCATTGAAGTCTGTTGGTCACCCCACTGAGCTGCTGCTTCTATATGT
Organism: Catocala nupta; assembly: GCA_963675205.1. Classification (NCBI taxonomy): domain Eukaryota; kingdom Metazoa; phylum Arthropoda; class Insecta; order Lepidoptera; family Erebidae; genus Catocala; species Catocala nupta. The sequence continues at coordinate 10,027,588 of OY776105.1, forward strand.
ATAGTATGTACATTAAAGCCGTAAACTATGACCACACCTTTATATTAGACATTGTATACGTCATACTCTTCTTTATACTTCTTCGAGGATGCAGCCGTGGGATGTGATGTACTAATAATAGCTTCCACTCTCCCCCAGGCCTTCATCCATGTATCAACAGCCTACAGCAACGCAGAGCTGACTGTGGTGGAAGAGAGGGTGTATCCTTCACCTAGATCCTTGGAGCAGGTCTACGCCATGACGGAGACAGTTCCTGACGAGCTTCTCGCCAAAATCACTCCAGAGTAAGTCCTTGCCAAGTAATGATCTTCGTTGGCTATTCGTTTATTGGTTAGTTAGGATTGGGAGTTTAGTTAAGACAAACAAAATAATTTTGATGTCGTGCTCTTAAGTTAGAAGCCTATTTAAGACTAAAAAGCTAAATTATATTTTTAGCGTTCAGATTTTTTTGTCGGTTTTATTTATGAAATGCGTCTTATTTATTATAAAAATATTCCCCGCAGTAGCGTGTCACTGAAAAATGTAAAATAATAACTGGAAACAGTCAATAAAATCTAAATACTTGGCAACGACATCAAATTGGTTAGATTCTATTAGTACCCTTACGATTCACCCCTCTTTCTTCCTCCATGTAAACTTTAACTGTGCTAAATTTCATACTCCTCCGTCCGCGCAATTTTCGTAAAAAGGGATACAAAGGTTTTGCTTAGTCAGCTATCATTTAAAATCACAGACAGAGACTAGACAGTCAAATATGGTTTCAGTTTTTACCACTGCTCCGCTGTCTGTTCTGTTGTTGGTTCGTAATACACACTTAAATTATCAGAATATGTAACTCTTATGAATTAAAGCTATATTATTAGATTAGTTTTTGACTTTTATAAATAACAAATACCTATGTTTTTACTTTTAGTCATTTTGGAGTCGGCGTTCGTTACTAGTTATATTTTTTTATGAAACGTTTATTGACGTGTAAGATTAATTAAAATTATTTCTTTTCGCAGGTACATAGCCCCGAAGCCTAATACGTATACTTTCACGAAGGCGCTGGCAGAGACGGTGGTGGAAGCCCACGGGAATAAAGGCTACCCTGTTGCCATTTTCAGACCTACCGTTGGTGAGTCAGAGTCAAAAATCACTTATTGAGATTCAGTACCCGAAATGTGCCAGCGGCATTGAGTGCGACTTCTGTGTATGAGGCCTCGGGTTCGAATCTCAGGTCAGGCCAACAAAAAACAAAACTTATTGGGTTTTCTGATAAGAAACTTCAATAGCAGCCTGAAGCCTCTGTGACTCGGAAAGCGCGTAATCTTGCGTCTGACCTCTCTCCGGTCGTGTCGTGCCGTCCCGTCGGGTCATGAGAGTTAGGGAACAGAGAGTGCACTTGTGTTTGCGCACAATCCGTTATGATTTGCCACCGTGACCGAAATTCGGTCTGGAGGACATTGTTACTAAGCTTCTGCTGACCGTCTGTCTGTCAGCGGGCTGTATCTCATGAACCATAATTAATAGGTAGAGTTGAAATTTTCTCAAAGTGTGTACCTATATCTATTGCCACTTTTACTACAAATAATAATAATCATAGCATCTTATACGATGGTAGGGAATCATTATGTTGACTACTGCCACACCAGGCATGATTTTGTATCGCGGGAAACTTTACAAACATTTAAACAGCGAACACCTAGATTCGGACAACTGCTTGAATATTACTTAAGACAGCGCCGAGCGAAATGTGCCAAAACAGGCGGTTACAGTTAAGTTGATAAAATCAACAGTTTCTGTTTAATACAAATATAAAATATACATTTACCATAACAATGAATGTGTTTACAATTACTCCGTGTGAAAAACTTAAAACAATTAATATTTTTGCCTACAAAATTACGTAAATATGCACGAGAAATGCAAAAACGTAAGCTCGTGTTACGTGATTTTTAGATTATAACAGTAGAAATATATCCTATTTTACAGTTTAAACGAAACATAAATAGTTATATTACAATTTGTCCGGCACAGATATTGGTTAGTTAAAGTCATTGGTTGACAATGAAGATACATATTTATCAAAAAAGCACTTCAAATCCTCCATACAATTTTACTATGGCGGCCGCGCGCCGATTTGAATATCGAGCTCTGTCATTCAGACCAACCGCGTCTTACGCTCGGCGAAGTCTTAACACATTGAATACCATGTAGCAAACACAATAGAAAACCTATTGTTCGCGGTCACTACCGACATGGCGTTTAATGTGTTTAAGTTTTGTCGCCTGTAAAGGTCGCCTTACTGCTGCCACTGGCGCCGACTGTTGAGGGTTCGAATCCAACACGGGACAAACATTTATGATCTACAAACGGTACACATACATTCGTAACAATTAAAATAGTTACAGTAGATAAAGCTGTCGTATTAAAACAGATATACACCATTTTGTAATACAAAAATTTTAAATACATTATCCTCTCCTACTTTGCTGTGCACAGAGTTCACAATGACTCATTTGAGCTAAGCACTACCACCTAAGTATGCATTTCAATAATAATAATAAATAACTTTTATTGTGTCGAAAAATATTTGGTAGGTACATATATGAGTTTGTGCATAGAACCCCTTTTTAAGCATGACATGCCTCTAGTAGAAAGCTCTGCTTTTCGGTATCTTTACATTATATTATATATTAAAACTTTAACGTGTTACCAGCCGGCGGGCAGAAGCCAGGTCCGTAGCTGGTAACCGTTAGGGTTATAATGAAACACGCAGACTGATTCAACTGAGAATATATTTACAATTTTTCACCTATCCTATATCCCATTTATTAGTCATGCAAGTAATGCTAACACTAATGTGTACAATAAACATTTTCACCAATCAGCGACAAGTAAACAAAAATCTAACATTTTCGAATGATTTCTTGGAAATCTGTTCGCGAGTATAAAAGTAGTGCCACGTATAAAAAGCAGAGGCACAGTATATATATATACAGTATTGTAACTCGGCCGTATCCTTGAAATAAATGCCTACAGCCGTGCGGTACGTAAACATGCGATAGGGCTGCCCACCTACAGCATTTCAATTAAATCTGCCTACTTTGAGTTCCTATTTTTGTGATTGTAAATATTTTTTATTTTATTTAAACTATTTGTTTAAATACTTTGTGAATGGAATAGGAAGTGTTCAATAAAAATGCATGTTGTTTTTTGTAGGTAGATTTAATAAAAAAAAACATGTTTATGTTAGATTTAAGACTTAATAACAAATCGGTCTTACAAACAAATCGGCATCTTCAGTCTGTGTACTATTTTCATTTCCTACCAACGGAGCAGTTTGAGTTTGTTTATCTTCTTTTAGAGAGACTCCTAGATCAGTGCTAGCTAAGCTTGGCAGCATCAACAATGGTACGGCATTCTTTTTTAAAATATTTCTATTTGATGAATGTAATACATCCTCTAAATTAAAATGTTTTTCACAAACTTGGTAGGAACTAAAGTTAGGTTTGTTTTCCAAATCATCTCGCCGGATCAGTTGCAACCATTGAAGACGTCTGAAAAAAAAATACATGTGGCACTCTCGGAGACTGCCGCGGTAAAGCTATTGCATAACCTTTTTTTTTTTAAATAAAAATATCTGCGTGGTTTCAGGTATTTTTCATTAGGTTTTGAGAATTTCTTGATTCGGTCACCGCGCCGCGCCGCGCTCAGAGCCCGCGATAAAAACTATGCAATAGCTTAAAAATCCTTCTATAGAAAAAAAAAAATGCTTTCTCCTTACGCGTTACAAAACTCCAATCCTTAGAAACTCCAACACCTACCTACTTAACTAGAATGCAAGAAACAGCTGACGAGTAAGTAACTTTTTATCTCAGCTTATTAACGTCTCTATAAATTAGGTACCTACCTACAACTCGCAACAACTCAAAACAAAAATTATTTGGTCACCAATTAATTAATTATTAAAAAGCTGAACAGCTGACTACGAATGTTTTAAAATCACAACCCTCAAACATCTAAATATTATATATGAGTCTAGCTGTTGTTGTTAATACCGAGAAAATAAAACCAGTTTTTAGTGGTATATGTTGTTATAGTAGCAGCAGAAACACTTTGTGAAAATTTCGAAAACTATCTAATGTCACACAGACGAAGTTTTAACACAAGCGTAAGTAGGTAGGTACCTACCGTATCATGATTCATTCAGAACCGCATATAAGTACCTATTTCACTCGTCTCAATAACTTTCCGTTACTCTATTCGCTTTATTTATTAATCCAAACACCTTATTTTTCGTGAGATAAAAGGAAATACTTATCCATTAAAAAGACACACATTATGTACCTACCTACTAGTAAGCAAAATTATTTTATAGTCTTACCTTTCAGAGTTACCAGGTAATTTAAAAAAACTTATGTCTGGATGCGTTATTGACGAATTCATACAACCAAAAACAGCACAATATTTCCTACTCGTCATATTAACTGATTTTTAGAGAAAAATCGCGCGGTTATTATTAAAAAACAACACACCGTCCATACGACACTGCGGTACAGCCGTGACTGTCTGCGCCCCGAGCGCACCCCGAGATCGAGGCGCGTAGGTATAGCTCGCGTTTCGTCCGTTTGTATGAAGTTGGAGTACTGTATTATAATAATTACCGTGGCAGAGGGAAGCTTCGCGCGTCAACAGTTTGAATGTTGATATCGTTGCGGCTAGACGTATGATGCTCCGTTCGATCGCCTTCGCGCGTCGCTTGGTTTCGGCGCGGCTAGTTGTACGATGCTCCGTTCGATTCCAGGTTTCTCGTAAAGCTATATGTTGCCTGTGCGTATATACATACGCCACAAAACAAACGTTTTTTTTTATCAATTAATAATGTAATGCAATGAAGTATTGAGTATTGTTCCGAGTCTGGGTGTTCTTTTTGTCCGTTGTTTGAATGTTTGTAAAGTCACCTGCGACATAGGAATTACAAAAAACGCGGCCGTTGCACCTTAAGAAAAAGTTATCACACCAGTCGGCATACTCGCAGATCCTTCCTCTATAGGCTACTCAAGTTTATGATATAGCGTTCCCACTCACCCATCTTTCGATATATAGTGAGAGCCGGTTTGCCTTCCAGTATCCGAAAGCACCTTCAGGGACCAGTTATAGACAGGTCTTGTCCATCTTGAGATCCGGTTCTCATAATAGCGAGCTACCTCGTGCCCAAGTGGCACTACCTATTGTCCAAATAGGTAGCGGAGCAATAAAGCTGCTCACCACTCTCAAACTCTGAGAGTTGCTAACGATATCCTCGCTGAGGCCGCCTCCCATATCGCCAGTATGGTGCCGGAGCTGTATAAGGCACGCTCACTTCCCGACGTACATCCATACGTCTATTCATTGTGGTCTACAAGCCGGGTACTGTCCGAGTCACTCTAGCTAAGACTCTTACTTGCTGAGCAGGCAAGCGACTAACAGTGGGAAGCCGACTAACAGTGGGAAGCCGACTATTTAAACCATTACACCATCCTTGCATTCAAAAAACATTGATTCAATACTATCAATCTTAACGAGATGGGTGTAAAAACCCAGTATTCAATCTCTTTGTCTTCATGTGACCGTTTTTTTATTTTCCATCACATTTTTGTAATGTCCCACTGCTGGGCAAAAGCCTCTACCTTGGACTTCCAAATCACTCTGTTGGTGGATATCCACTAACCTTATGACCTTGTGACCCCTTTATCTCGGAGGTCTTTTGACCCATAGGGCCCATATTCAAACTCGACAGAGGGATGACCCCAAGGTGTCTCTACACCAAGTTACAAGTCAATCGGTCCAGTGCCTGTCACTAATAGACAAACACACAGAGCCACATAGTGTTTCCATTTACCTCTTCGAAGAAGACTCAGAGGTTAATAAAATAATACCCAATTGTTCTAAATGTGACAAATTTGGTAAACCTACACTTTCTTTTCTTACAGTGATATCCTCCCTAAGACATCCATACCCTGGCTGGATAGAAAACCTGAATGGTCCAAGTGGCATCGTGGTTGGAGCTGGCAAAGGTCTGATGCATGTCTTCGTGGTTAAGACGAAGGCACGAGCGGATATGCTGCCTGTTGATATCGCCATAGACACCCTGATTGCAGTTGCCTGGGAAATTGCTGTTGACAGGTCTGTATAGAAAGTTAAAAATCTTTATTTCCATAAAAATGTGCAAACAGTTCTTGAATAAGTACGTCAATCAACTATAATATTAATAAAAATAAAAATAAAAATTTAATAAAGCCTGTTCAAGGAGTAGAGCTTTCATGAGAAGAAGCAGGCGAGAAACTCATAGCCACTCTTTTCAATCGCCAAATGTTTAAAGCAATACAATTCAATTCATATTGTTAACACGCTTTTATTAGCTTGGTTTGTATGTATCTATGTAACGGAATCTTTGAATGTGATTTTCACCCCTTTCAAACCGACAGATTGATTTGAAACTTTGCACACTTATCGAGGACCGATGACAATACATTAATTTAAAAAAATATATACATACATACAAAAAATAAATTGTTTAGAAAAACTAGAAACGCTTTATTAAAAATACCAATCTAAAAAGTAGAAAATGATTTAATAATTTTAATGTAAAAATGCGTGAGGTGCTTTCTAAGATATTTTGATAACCCTCACCCCACGCTTTTTTACATAAAAATTATTAAATTAATTTTCTTATATGGCCTGCTGTGTGTAGCTGTTGCAATATTTTTTTTTAACCTAAGCTACATTAACGCGACCGACGCCGCAAGCATGATCTAGTTATGTAATAACAGCAGTATTTTAAATAAAAACGTGATAAAATCCATATTAAGTAGATTAATTTCAATGTATAACATTCGCGTAAACGTAAGACATTGTGGATTTGTTTCAGACCTCAACAAGTCCGTGTATACAACTGCAGTACATGCAAGAACCCTACTACGTGGGGGGCTTTCAGAGCCGCCTTGCAACAACACCTGAGAGGGGGACATCCCCTCGATAACACCTTTTGGTATCCCTACGGATATACCGTCAACAGCAGGTCAGTAATACTACATATATAGTATGACAATGTGGGTAAACCCACATAATAATAATATGGTCCAAGAGACCGAATTTTGAGCATGGGTAAGATGGGTAAGTAACACCCGTATCACAATAACTAAGAAAATGAATAGATGAGTTAATTAACAATAATATATATATATATATATATATATATATATATATATATATACCATGCACGTTTACCTTCTCAGTCCGTCAAAGTAGAGACCTCAACATCGCCTCGGCTGCTATGAGGACGATGTGGAGGCCACTGCTCTTAGACCACACGACTGCTTACCATCAGGCAGAGTGTGGTCATTTTGACGAGCAAAATAAAAAAAATAAAACAATAAAAAAATAAAAAACCTGGTCGAAACGTCAAGCATTGAAAGGTAAACATTATTAAAACTAATCTAGAATTTCTTAATTTATCTAAAATATGTCATGATATTACTGCGCTTAAATTTAAGGTTATTATAAAGCTAAATACTAAATATTTCGGCTGGTCAAAATTGTATACTGATGAATCAAAGAGTGATTGTGGGTCTGGAGCTGCGTATTACGACATGGCGAAGAACATATCTAGAATGTTCAGTGTAAAGGCAAACATATTATGTATACCTATATCATGCAACGCGAAAGTTTAATAACAATAATGTCTTCCAAACCGAATTTCGGTCACGGTGGCCAATCTTAACGGAGACTGGCCGTCTGTAAAGACGATATTGCATTACAAACACAAGTGCGATCTAACAGAGATTTCATGATCCGATGGGACGGTAATCCGACACGATCGGAAAGGGATCAGGCGCACCACCAACGGCTTTACGTTCTTTTGCGAGGCACGGGGTGCATTGCACATTGCCATTTTTTGGCTCCGGACAGCTACTGCGAATTTCTTTGGAGATAACTAAAATAACATTTGTAGCTCCGACCCTGGATTCGTACTACAACCTCATAAGGACAATTTACTTATAACATATTTTTACCTTCGGATAAACAAAATACATTGATATTTATATAAACTTAAATTGTTTATTTTCAGATTTGCACAAAGAGTCTTAGAAACAATACTTCAGACGGTTCCTTTGCATACTGCCGAATATATCAACAAAATACTTGGAATTAAAACTAAGTGAGTAAATTATTTAATTTTACATTTAAAGCTATAGGTTAAAACGAAGACGTATCTTCAACGCTCCTTTCCAATTAAAAAACTGTAACTCAACAACCGTACATTAAAACAATATTCACAAGTTAACAAAACCTTAGCACGTCTTTTAAAGCATTACTTAATTTTAATATAAATAATAATACTTATATAATATCAGCCCTATAATATACTGTCCCACTGCTGGGCACGGGCCTCTTCTCAGTGTGAAAAAGGTTACGTCATAGTCCACCACGCTGGCCCTGTGCAGGTTGGCAGACTTCACATATCTTCGAGAACATGACAGAGAACTCTTAGACATGCAAGTTTCCTTACAATGTTTTTCCTTCACCGTTAAAGCAAACGATAATTAACAATTTGACGACTCGATGGCGCAGTGGTTACTGTAAACGACTGCCACGCCTGAGGGCGCGGGTTCGATTCCCGCGCAAGTCAAACATTTGTGTGCATGAACATGGATGTTTGTCTTGGTCTGGTCAAAAAAAAGTATATATGTATGTTTATCCATTGTCTAGTACCCATAGTACAAGGTCTACTTAGTTTGGGCTAGATGGTTTTGTGTGTATGCGATAGAATATTACTTAAAAAAAAACATACGTATATAAGTTCGAAAAATCAGATGCGCGTCTTGGGATCGAACTCAAAACCTCAGCGTGGCAGTACAACGGTCGCTGCTGTTTTTAAAATAAAATTGTAATTTAGGTAACCATAATTCGACATGCAATAGTTAACAAAAAATATAACATATTTCGGTTTGCCACTGTTCTAAAAGACAGTGTCAATTACCTAGGGGCACAGACTAAATTATTGGGATCGCTCAGATTGAGAGGGCATAGCCCCAGACCTTGAGGAATCGGCGCTAGTGCCGTAGTTTCATTCAGAAACGATATAGACTTAGACAGCGCAGTAACTGAGATTTGGCAACAGCAAACATTGATAGGTATATATAGGTAATAATAAATTATGTTACTGTTGTTTATCTTAATGGTAAAGACACTTGGAGACAATCAATTCTTGGAACAAATGAGTATTTTATAAGTATATTCGACCTATAAAGGTCACAATATTGGAATCTCGCCCTAGCACTGGACTTCGCTCTCTTATGTTCCGTGTTTAAAACTAAAACATTCGTAGTATTGGCACTAAGCAATAATGCTAGCCTTGTGTTCAGATTTTATTTTCTAGTTTGTTTCTTTTACATTTCTTAGCGGGAATAATGCAATACAATTAATACTTTTACACACTTTTTGAAATTGGAAGTTAAAAAATATGTAATTCAAATACTTACTGATAGGTAGTTATTTTGCGTAGAACGAATCGTCATGATCAATGTTGCCGTTCTATGAAAATCCTACTACTGTGGTAGTTTTATTTAAATAGTGTATTAACTCAGAATTTGTTTCAGATTAAGTTTGATAACAGTAAGTCAGCGTCTGCAGGCAATGAATGATGTACTTCGATTCTTCTCTACACGTGAATGGGATTTTCAGACCGATAATGTGAAACAGTTACAAGCCAGACTGTCGACCCAGGATACTGCTATCTACAACTTAGACCCTCACACGATAGTGTAAGTTAAGCACTTGTTATAAGCATAGCTTACATTTCGGTTATTTTAATATTAATATTTTTGACATTAAAAATACGTTTCATTTATAAATATGGTTTATTGTTGCATAATATCACGATTTCGCAATCTGTCAATCAATCACTATTTACGGTTAAGATTGCTATCTACAGGTTGATTTTGAAATCGTGTAATTCCTTTTAACCACGCATTCTACTGGTGATATAGAATAACCCTGACCATTTTTTTCTTAATTAGAATAATGGTTTCGGCAAAATTAGAGTACAGATTTTTTTCATGAAATGATTTCAAATAGTCATATTTTAGCCACCTGACACAATCTTAATATTTTACTAATTTAAAAATAATAACATAACAATAACTGATGTCGTAAATAATAAGGGGCAATAAAAAGGACCGCCCGTTATTATTTACGACATTAATTATTAATATGCTTTTTTATTTTAATTAGTAAAAAATTAAAATTGCCTCGGTTGGTTAACATATGACTATCTGACACCATTTCACAAAAAAAACGGAACAATAATTTTTCAAAAAAAATAAATCTAATTAAATAAAAATATGGTCAGGGTTATTCTATATCACCAGTAGAATGCGTGGTTAAAAGGAATTACACGATTTCAAAATCACCCTGTATAAATTCTACATTTATATATAAAATACTATTTTACTTGCTAAAATCTATTTAAATGTAAATATTTACTTGACAAATATGCTTTTTGAACCGATTGATAAAGGTGACTTGTAATGTCTTATTAAAAGTGCACATACTTGATCGTTAATAACGATAATTAATGTTTCAATGTACATTACCTAATACTCAATTCTCAGGCTTTTATATTCTACAAGTTATTGCTTTTTCAGGTGGAAAGACCACTACGAAAACTTTGTAAAGGGCACTAGGAAATATCTTCTGCGAGAGAAGGATCAAGATAAACATGAAGCGAAGAAACATTTACAAAAGTACGTATTTTATCTATCTGTATCATATTTAGATATATATATATATATATATATATATATATATATATATATGTAGTATGATATATATTTATATATATACAGGTTGATTTTGAAATCGTGTAATTCCTTTTAACCACGCATTCTACTGGTGATATAGAATAACCCTGACTATATTTTTCTTAATTAGAATAATGGTTTCGGCAAATTAAGAGTACAGATTTTTTCATGAAATGATTTCCAATAGTCATATTTTAACCACCTGACACAATCTTAATATTTTACTAATTTAAAAATAATAACATAACAATAACTGATGTCGTAAATAATAAGGGGCAATAAAAAGGACCGCCCGTTATTATTTACGACATTAATTATTAATATGTTTTTTTATTTTAATTAGTAAAAAATTAAAATTGCCTCGGTTGGTTAACATATGACTATCTGACACCATTTCACGAAAAAAAACGGTACAATAATTTTTCAAAAAAATAATTCTAATTAAATAAAAATATGGTCCGGGTTATTCTATATCACCAGTAGAATGCGTGGTTAAAAGGAATTACACGATTTCAAAATCACCCTGTATATATCTATATATATATATATATCTTATATATAAAATTCTCGTGTCACAATGTTCGTGCCCGTACTCCTCCGAAACGGCTTGACCGATTCTCATGAAATTTTGTGAGCATATTGAGTAGGTCTGAGAATCGGCCAATACTATATATATATATATATATATAGTATGCGTATTTCCAGACCCCACACTGGCTTAAGAAGATGGGCAGCGCTTCTGATTAAAAAAATACACAGCTAAGAAGAAGCGGCGCTACCAATAATTCTTGTATCGCGAGGACTTTACAAATATTCTAATAACGGACACAAACAACACGCAGACTTAGAACTACTGTTTATGATTTACTTACACAAATATTTGCCTGGTGTCGGATGCAAACCCACGACATTTCGCGTAGTGAGATTAGCGAGGCCACTTAAATGACTATGCAGTCAAATTCGAATTTAAATTGCCTTACAGGAACGTTATTTATACCTTACTCGGTGTTAAACCCTTCACTATCAGATATAAACGTAAGCATAAACCTACGTCACAGAACAAACTAAGTTATCTAATTACGAATAAACCTAAGTTTCTCACATTTGGCTCGATATAAATGAATGTGACTGTAATTAGTGAAAGTTATTTAACAGTAATTGCTTGATACACTTCCAAAAGCTCTTTATGGTGTCCTCACAATAATTATTTTAGATAATTAAATGTTACACGTTTCTTTTTATAAGTTTTTATTAAGTATGGTATTCTGTTACAGGATGTATTTCGTACACTACGGCGTGATCTTTTTCGTAATCGCATTGATCTTCAGGCTGGTGCTTCGCAACGAATACCTGAGAACCTTAGTCTTCAGGACATTTAGGATGCTATTATCGCTCTTCAATTCAACATATTCGCGTATTAAACAGTCAAGTTAAGCTTTAATTATCATTAAGATATAATTAGTAATATGACAAAATACTATAATTACCAAGTGATCGGATGTGTAAGCACGAAATAAATTGCTTGCGTGCTATTCTGTTAAAACTCATTCTTGAACTCGATTATTGCCTCACTGTTAACCATAGTAAACAACTGTAATTGCCACGGTTACTATACAAGCTAATTCAGATGTGAGTTTGACAGTGAGCGATGTAACAGAATTGCAATGCTGAACGGTGCTTTATCCTGACACCGGTCACTCGGTAGCCAATGCGTGAGAAATGCAGTTAATAGTTGGTTACTACAACTATTTTAATATTATTTATTTTCTAAGCTATTAAGCGTATATTATGCTATAGTTTAGTTGTCAGAAAATAGTTGTAATGTCTAAATTAAAAATATATGCTTTGAAATCATGCAAAGCAAATTTTTTATTATTAAAACGAACTAGTATAATTAACACCGTTATACATGAATAAATTAGAATTTAACATCCTTTATAAATTAACGTGATATGATATTACATATACCTATTTGTTATAACTGTTAGTCATTGCTCAAATAATAGTGTATTATTATTTAGAAAGAATCTGATGACATGGCCCCAAGACAAATAATCATCAGAAATAGTTTAAGTAATAGCTTGTAAATGTGGTGTGCACGATGTGTGCGTAAGTGTTGTGTACTGATCGGTTCACATTGTACAAATATCCTTACCAATCTGCATGTATTTATGATTAATGTATTTTTCTGTAGGTAGTACACATTTGGTATAAGGTTTTCAGTTGTAAGTTTATGCTTTACGGGAATGGTGTAGTTACTTAACTATAGAGAACTAGCAATATATTACAACAATACTATACTCATCGATAACAAAGCTACTATACACATTTTGAGTAGTTCAGGAAACCATTAGCGCCACTTAACGTGTGGTTTTTGAAATTATTTGGCCACCAGTACACATCGCACTGCGATACATCCTATTGCAAGTCTTTGGAGACTCAAAATGAATTATATCATTCCCTTACTAATTTGTGCAAAAATGTTAAGTGATGGCTCAATTATGGTGCTTTTTGAAGATGGTAATTCACTGACAAAATAATGGAATTAAAAGGTACTTACATACATACACTTAAAAACTTGGACAAACTTTTAATGATATGGCTTTTAAATAAACATAGTGATGCAATAAAAACGATGATATTTTTCAATTTTAGAGTACTTGATATATGGATACTGGTAAATAAATTGACTCTAAACATTGTATCATACAATAAGTGCAAATGTAAATTTTATTTTAATACTGCCTAATAAATAAATGATTTGAAGCCTAATATAGTTAAGTATTATTTAATAAAATTACGGTGTTGTGAAATTTAAATGTACTTTTATAATAAATGGAAACATTATTTGCGCATACTTCGTTTATTTTATTATATATTAAAATAGAAAATAAATATATTATACCTATCTCAGATCCCTCCATCTTTTTCCCCACTTTTACCCACATGCGACATTTTTCTTAGTTTATAAAATGGAAATAATAAATTTTCAAGTGCATAGTAAGAATGTAAGTCGTTCAATAGCCCTGCCTTACCCTATATAACAAAAATTTGGTATTGCATTGACGCCAGTATACGCAACTTCTGTATAAGAAAATTAACGAAATTATATAGTATTGGGTCATTTAAATATTTTAATGGGGGGTCATAATATTAATCAATACGTTGCATCAGTATTTCACATTCACGGAATTTTATCTCACCACACAGCACGTGCGACATATCTTACAATCGAAAGCCACGAAGCAACTGACGCTGTCCTAATCATACAATCTGACATACCTAATTCTCTCTATAGGGTAGTTGCCTATGTTTGATTTTGTACACTATTTAGAACTAAGTGCAAATAGCAATGAAAAGAAACCGTTTTATGCAAACAGTATCAAAATTGATTGCAAAATAAAGTAGTCATTAATATTTTAAATACGTATAAAAGCAAAACCACTACACTCCCACGTGTAGTGGGAACCTCGCTATCTCCATCAGAGAGGCTGCATTTAAATAGCTTTTACGTCACAGTTTGTATCGTGCATCCTTTTTCTGTAATTTGAGTATTTCGCCTACTGTCAGATTTGAAGCTCTTGTAACTTATTATTGTAAAGTTGATTAAAAAAAGCATCTTTATTTTTTAGGGTTCATATAATGGAAATATTTGACTAAGATAATAAAAAATACGAGTCAACTACCCTATTAGTTCTTAATAGAGAGAGATAAATGATACAACTAAATATACCTGTGTTGCTTCACTTTAACAAATTCGTGTGGCAACTGGAGCGAAATACTAAAAAGCAAAGCAAACTGTAAGCGAATAGTGGCGAATAGTACTACAAAAGCAACTATAATGTTGAAGCGTACTATAGTTTCTGAGGTCACGTTTTTCTACATTGCACGCTCTTACAATAGTCAGTCACGTTGAAAGTGCATAATAAACTTATTCCTTATCTTAAAATTTTATGCCAGTAAAAGTAGTATTTTTAAATTATTACTTGATATTCTACTAATGTCAAATTCAAAAAATCTGACGTAAATGACGTAATAGATGTTTAAAGTCAACAGTGTCAAACCAGTAATTGCGTGAGAATGGAATTCCTATGTGAAAAACAATAAAAATGTTTAACAAAGTACTGCAACGTGCGTTAAAATTCCGCTTAAAGAAGAGTTATCCGACGAATATTTATGATTTATCGAGAGGATCTGCCATTGCTGTAAGGAGGCCGTATAGCGATGAAGTGCGTCGAGCGCAGGCGCAGAGCGTCGCTTTACCGGGTCCTACTATATTCGACAAGATTATAACGAAAGAAATTAAAGCAGATATTATTTACGAGGATGAATTATGTTTGGCTTTCAACGACGTTTCGCCGCAAGCTCCCGTACACTTTCTCGTGATCCCTAAGCGAAGGATAGCCAGACTTCAAGATGCTGAACCCGGCGATTTAGACGTAAGTATAACCCAGTTCTTTCTGATACGTGTTGTAGTTGAATTACGGCGGCAATTTGTAAAATAATAGATATATTTAAACACAAAGAAGTGCTTGTTCCTTTTGTAAACTTGAGGTAAGCTGTTAAAATAGTTTAAGGACGCTTAATACACAAGTTTACACACTTGTAGGCCATACGCAATTTCTAGAAACAAAAGGTACAAGAGTGTCTGTTCTATGTACCTTTAGTTCATTTTGAAAGTGGTCCACACATCTTACTGCATAAACACACCATATACTATTATATAGTAGGTGCACTTCCCTGAGTAGATTAAAGTTACTTGAGATTTATAATACAGTCAGTATATACACCAGTGTGCTCGAAAAGACTGAGCTCCTTGCTTTTAGCTTTTGAATGGAGTTTTAATTCCTGAGGTTAGTGCTGGCACAGAAGAGACTACCCAAGTAGTCAATTATGAAAATTAATTTAAAATCAATCTAATTATCTCATATATGCCAGATTCATGTTGGTATTGTTATTAGAAGAAATTGAACTCACAATGTCTTGATTACAATCCAATACCTTAACCATTAGGCAACAAACTGTATTTTTTTAAGAATTTAAACAATTCAACCAAATTATTTTCATGCTATTATCAAACAGTAATTTTATCAAATAATTTGCTTCTGGTTCTGAAAGGAGACTAATATAAATTCCTAGGAATGATAAATTGAACAATGTATAATCCTACTTATGTATAAGTAATGTAGATTCTTTAGCTTGTCTAGCTATCAAGTACTTATTTAATTTATAGTATATTATTACACTTTTGATTCATCAATGTATTCATTCTTTGCAAAAAGGACAAATCCTGCACAAGGAATATTGCCTTTACAAACATTCAAACTACAGACAGGATCAGGACAGGACACACAATCAGAAAATTAATAAATACATTTTTTGTCCTGATTAATCCACCCCTTGTGGTATAGAAGCAAAGGTGAAGCATATACCAATGAATATTTTTTCATTAAATGTTGTTACTTGTCTTAACTAATATTATAAATACAAATATAAGTTTATTTGTTACCCTTTCACGCCATAACTACTCGACCAATCATTATTTGATATTTTGCATACACATTGTCAGGGACAGAAAAGACTCCTTAAACAACACAGTGCTAGACTCCATGCTACTGCCGAATATTTATTGACGGAAAAGCCAAATACAGTATTGGCCAACCTGGGGATCTAACCCAATTCATTACGCACAGCATATAAAGAGGAGCGGATCCATCCGGAAGCAGGCTTGGTTAGAAAATAAATTGTTTATAAAAAAATAATGACATTGTTTTAGTTTTGGATACAGGAGGCTGAAACAGAAAAATACGAGAGCATAATAACAATATCAGCCATGTATTAAACTGTCCCACTGCTGGGCACGGGCCTCTTCTCAGTGTGAGAAGGGCTAGGCCATAGTCCATATTTAGGTAGATGATGATTTTATCAATTTCGCGTAGTCTAAGATGTAGCTGGTTATCTCTTTTGCACTTTAATATTTCGTTCGGGCCTACCGCGACAGCAATAGATTTGGTTAAACCTTTAATCTTACAGCGAAAGGCTAGTGGGAGACCATTGAACTGCCATGCAGAGGTCTCGATTTCAAACTACCAATAGGCTATCCATCACCGTTAAAGCAAGTGACGCAACATTATCTATTTAATAGGCGCATAACTGGTTTCAGCATGAATGGGCCGGATCGACCGGGTTAGTACTACCCTCTCACAGAATACCGGCGTGAAGTAACGGAACCCGTACTGTTGCGTTTCGTATCGGTGAGTGAGAAAGCCGGAGGCCCAGTTATCCCGATCCTTTTCCTATACTCTCCTTTGTCCTTTCCCTCCCTCATTCATTTTAAAGGGCTGGCAACGCACTTGTAACTCCTTTGAGGTTGCGGGTGTCCATGGGCGGTGGTACTCGTTTACCATCAGGCGATCCGTCTGCAGGTATGCCCCGCTAAACCACAAAAAGGAAAATTGCGTGGCTTGGGATTGATCTCAATGAATGATGACCTCGTGACGAAACCTGCATGTCTGAGGGTTCTCCAGAGAGTTCTCGAAGATATGTGAAGGCTGCCAACCCGCACTGGGCTAGCGTGGTGGACTATGGTCTAAACGTTCTCACTCTGAAAAGAGACCCGTGCCCAGCAGTGGGACAGTTTAATACAGACCTGGTATTATTTATTACTAGCTTTGGCCGCAGATTCGCTCGCTTAGAAGTAAGTTAAGTTAGGTAATAAAACATGATTATTTAAAACCTAAACCTTTAAATGTTTTAGAGCCCGCATTTCCTATTGATTACCAAGAATTTTCATCGTAATTAACTAATTATAAATGACACAAGTTTATGAGTCAATATGCAATCTTGCTCGCATTACGTTGATAAAGAGCGATGTTGATTGTTTGATAACGAAGGAATTTGTAAGCTATATACGTGCTATATAATACTTATGTATACATGAGACCGTGTTATCGCTATAAGCAAATTTGTTTGGAAAGAATTTTATTTACCAACTGGCTTTTTCCCGCTGCTTCACGCGCCTAAATATAGGTTAGTGATTTTTTTCTACATGAAAAGTAGCCTATGTCCTTTTCTGGTCTTACGGCAACGTGTATGCGAAATTTCATGATGATCGGTCAAGTAGTTAAGGCGTGAAAGCGTAACAAACAAATTCACATTTGCATATATAATATAATAATATTCTACCACATACACACAACACCATATAGCCCAAGTGGCGAGTGGTTTTCCATTTCTCTGTAAACACGGCTGCCTTCAGACACTTATTGAATATATGGAGCAACGGTTCAGCCAGCACAGATCTACAGTCTCTGAATATGTAAGGCAGTATACTGTCCGGTCCCGCGAATCACTTCGGATTAAGTTGTTCAAGCGCATTTCTCACATCCTTCAACTGCAATTCCTGCAACTGAATCCGCGCTGCTCCATTTTCACCACTCGCTCCTTCTATCGCCGCGGCAACATTAAATTCGGCCTGTCTCTATATATATATATATATATATATATATATATATACCTACGGCTACACAAAAATATATTATTATTGCTCATAAATAACAGTTACGTCATAAAATTACGTGCGTCTTTCTTGCGTCATTAGACAATTATACTTTCCACCTGATTTGATACGCATATTTTATTTGATTTTGATTAGAAAAATCTTTGTATGTTATATCGTGGATAACGTAATATTGCGTTAAGTGACTGCACGAATGACGCAGTGGATTAAATGGCCTTCATTGTGCTATGTGTTGTGAGTTCGAGCCCTATAGAGGAACTCGAAACCTCACTTGCTGTCTTATTTTACACAATCCAATCACCTGATGTCATGATAAGTCCAAGCAAAGACACATGTACGTACATAGTAAGGTCGTGTTTTATCTACGCAAATATGAGTGCAGATAACAAATATACGACGATGATAATTACTTTTTATTTCTAAGCGGGTGTCGTGAAAGACTCAACAGGGTAACTTTGGCGAGTAGTAGAGCCTCGCTGATTTCACCATGAATGGGCCGGCTCGACCGGGGAAGGACTACCCTCTCACAGAATATCGACGTAAAATAGCAGTATTCCTACTGTTGCGTTTCGTTCGTTGAGTGAGAGTGCCGGAGGCGCAATCACCCTCTTTACCCCTTCCCGCTCCTTCTACTTCCCACTTCCTTACCTAAAGGGTCGGCAACGCGCAAGTGATGCCTCTGGTGTTACAGGCGTCCATAGGCTACGATGACCACTTACCATCAGGTGGGCCGTATGCTAGTATGCCACCTTAGCCGCATAAAAAAAACTAATAAAAAATATTTAAGAATTTTGCCGCACTAGAATCAAATCTTGTGTCGCGGGGAACTTTACAAATATTACAACTGACACAAAGAACACTCGAATCCGCAACAAGAAGTTCGAGAATAGAGCACAACATTTAGTGCACTGGCAAAGAAACCTCTCAATCAACAGTGCAGTCATAGTCGTGCAGCAAAAATACTTTATAACATCAGCCTGTATATGACTGTCTCACTACAGAGCCCGGGCCTCTTTTCAGTGTGAGAAGGGGTAGGTCATATTCCGCCACGCTGGCTCAATTCGGGTTGGCAGATTTCACATATCTTCGAGAACATGATGAGGAATTCCGAGACATGAAGGATTTCTCATGATGTTTTCACGCACGTTGTACACGTGTTGTACGGGTGGATGCGATCCCGAAACGGAACAAAAAATTGTGTGATTTACAAATAGGTAGTTGTTACGAGTCTGGGTAATCTTTGTGGCCATAGTTTGCAATTGCCGTGAGACCATTGCATGGCAGTCCAACTATCTCCCACTAGGCTAACACTGCTGAAATTCATTGTTATTTATTACCAATTATTACTTTCCAGCTCTTAGGACACCTGATGCTGGTAGCTCGTTCTCTGGGCTCCTCCCGGGCTCCCTCCGGCTGGCGACTCGTGGTGAACAATGGGCGGGATGGCGCACAATCAGTCTACCATCTCCATCTTCATGTCCTGGGAGGCAGGCAGATGGGCTGGCCCCCAGGGTAGGTGTGAGAAAACCGCTACATACATAGCTTGTATCTGTTTCTCGTTATTTGCCATACTTGAAATTTAATGTTTGACTAGGGAAGATATCGAGGACGTAATCTGTGCGCTTTTTATGCGTTATCCTTATTTTGTGAATGGTATGTAACGTTGTAGTTATTTTGCGGTATTGATATGTAACGTTGTAGTTATTTTGCAGTATTGCTATGTAGCGTTATCGTCATTTAACTACTGATTTGTATTGTTATTTAATGTTACTGCTATGTAACGTTATCGTTATTTAGTGTTAGCGCCCTTTAACTTTATTATTATTTTACGATATTGCTTTGTAACGTTCTCGTTATTTTCAATATTGCTATGTAACGATCCTTATAAGTTACATTATATCCATAAAAGTTTGAAATGTACGAGGGATGTAATAAATTTATACGTAAATGCTTATAAAACGTAACGAACTCTCTTTTCATACCTGCCATTCAAAGCACACAGTTTATTTACGATGTCTGATCTAGTAATCAATGACCTATTTACCGTTATTACAGTAACTCATCCACTAACCACCACTTGTAGGTCTAATCAAGAAGAAAAAGATAAAGATACTAAAGATGATAATGCTAGTAAAGATAAGCAGCCTTTCTTTAACCCGTGGGTGAATCACTTTTTTTGTTTTAAAAGATAATTGTTTAGAAGTTAAAAGTGTATTTGTTATTTTTAAAAGACGGTTCCTATTCTGTTGTTCGTCACACAAATGCTTCTCTTTTAACATGCACGGAAAGTAAAGCGATCAAGCTGCAGTCAAGTTCTTAGATCGGTAACTAAATAGATCATGACCGGTGTCTGTCTCGACATTCATGGTCAACTGAACTGGTTGATATGAGGAGTTCGTACCCTCAGATATTCGGACAACTGATCTAAACCTAAAATATCGGTAACTCTTTAGAAAGTAACGTCATAGAGGTAAATATGTTTCTCTCATTCCTACTGCAGCTGTTAGAACTACATTAAGTTAAGGAATTTATATGATATACAACAGAATAGGTGCCAATGCAAATAATAGAGAAAACAGATAATTTTCCACAATTTATAAACTTCTTATTGTTATTTGTAACGGTAAAACTAATTACTTGCCTGTAAATAAAATAAGAAATTTATTGCTTGTACAATCACGACTAAAGAATTGTATTGAAATAGCTTATTTGCGACAATAACGTGTCAATTTCCCAAAAAGAAAATCATGCCGATCTATTTGACGCATTCGTTTTGCTTGCTATAAGAAAATTATATTTCTAACGCTCAAAAATATTAAAATTGCGAAGATAACTAAAATCGTAGCCAAATAACTTTGTGTTCCGTGATTGCGATGATAAGAGTTGCCTGTCTACTTAAGAAAGTGCTATGGTTTTAGCAAGGAGGTAGTGGTTATGTAAGTTATACTACAACTCCTTTTTATAGTTTTAGCAACGGGCGGGTGATGTTCTTAGTTTTACCAGCGTATATATATGATAATCGCTTAACATGATGTGGCTCATATACTTGTGTCAAAGAAAAGTTCAGCGTTACAGAAATCTCATTTCTTATATCAGGTTTATTTTGGAATACGTTCTGTAAAGATAGGATTTTTGAAGAAAACATGTTGTTATCGTAAATATGCGAAATGTTAAAATGGAAATGTTTATTGTTATTTTGATTTGGTTTTATATTTTATGGTATATTGGGTAATTTTATAATGAATTATAATTATCTTAATATCTTCGTTGATGAGCTAAATGAAGAGGTGTGGCATGTGGAATGTGGGAAAGTAAAATCAATACGGATATCTTTGAAATTTTGGCCATATATTTAACGTGGCGACTGACTGAGAGAAAGAGTTGTTCTCAGTATTCAGTTATAACTTTTAAAGCAATTTATCTTAACAGAAATGTGTATTGTTCTACAAAATGCCAATAATGTTTCTAATAATTGTCGGCAATGTCGCCCAAGATAATGTTATAGTATGCAGTTTTGAAGTTGTTGTCCTTTGATCATACAAGTTTAGTCGGCAAGGTTGTATTGAGTAAAATAAGCGTATGTAGTCCAAATGTAGTAATAATTCGAAAGAGGGTACTTACATACACAAAAGATTACTAATTCTAAAAAACAGTATTATTTAATTGAGAGGTACTAAGTACGAATTAGCCGACTAATCTTGTTACATAGTAATATCTTTTTATTGAACCAAAGAGAGTATTTACTTTATATAATTTTGTTTTAGTTGACACCTGCCTCGACTATGTATGTCTTAGTCTTGCAACAGGTATTCTATATTAGCATCTCACTCTTTTTTACCCGTATAGTGATATTTTTCTGCATTCCACATATACCCAATATCTGACACAAGATATTAATAAATGTGCCTTATTATCTAGGTTTGTTATATGAAGTTTGATGACCTAACCTTTTGGGGTAGGCTGAAAATTATTTGCCATTCGTATTATTTAGAATGTACGCAAACTTAAGGAGTGGTCAGAAATTTATCTCGAGTCATAAAAAGTACGTTAAGCCCTTCTTACACAACAAAGGCTAACATACTTTTACGACTATTTTTATTTAATAAAACGGATGGCTTAAGGAGAGTAAAATATAGAGACCAAAGGAATTTATGACCGGGCTATCGATGACGTATGAATGGCATAAAACATAATGGTATGGTGTAATTTTGATCCAGTGTGGCAACAATGTAAAATACCAAAGGTTAAAGTCACAGCCATGGATCGGCCAAATCCAAACCTCGATAACTAAGCTTAACCTGAGAGTGTCAAATTATGAAGATTTAAGAAAATCGTGTCATATCGAAGCCATTGTTTAAATTTAATTAGTTTTTAGTGCAATAGGTTTGCCAAATTAGTGTGTAGAGTTTATATTGTTTATCTTGTTAAGATTTTAATTGGTTTGGTATTGGGGAAGCAGTGTCGCAAATTGTACAACAAATACAAATATGCCTTATGATGCAACTAATGTAATTTCGCTTTAAATTTAATTACTATTTAGATTTTTGCATAGCCAGCAGGTTTTTAAACTGCAGTTATCCAGGGGCGTATTGAAGATGCTCGCGAGCTTTGTGTTAGAAAACCTAGATTTAAATTGATGGTACTTTCGTGACGTATAGTTACCTCTGAACTATACCAAAATATTTCAAAACACCGCGGGTCGGTGGCAATATGTGGACCATAGCTTAAGAATGCCGGTCAAAATGGCGAAAAATTGCAATTGCTCTGAAAGTCAGAGGCCATGCTGTAATTACGCGAGTCAAAAGGTAAAGTTTTCTAAGCTACGGTCCACAGTTCATTCTTATAATAAAAATAAATAAATTTAGATTGTTATCAATTAACGACCAAAATCATAGCATGATCATATTTTTCAATAATAACAAATTCTGCCGGCGCATTTGTAGTCTAAAGTAAGGTATATTTTACTTTGTCGCTATGTTTTGCGGTATTGCTGACTCGTTCACCACGAAACGTCGCCACAGTTTGATGCGTTCTGCTAGTCTCGGCGTGGAGCGGCTGAGTGTACTGTTGTCGCGATTCTTGGCTGTTAACGTTATTTTGTTGCGTTAATGTTATTTTCAACGATAACATTATTTTCGTAAAGTTATCGTTATTTATGTAGCGTTACCGATTTGTTAAGTATCGGTGCCGTTATCAACGTAACGTAATACAAACATAACGTAACGTGGACGACGGTAACGTTAGCGTTATTTACTGAACGTTGTATGTAATTTATGTAACGAAACTTTTTCTGATGTGGATATACGTAACGTAGTAGATGTCACAAAACTAAAAAAGAAACTATATACCAAATTCCATTGATTCCTTTTTTATGAAAATTATTAATATATTTAAAAGTAATATTATTTACAAATTGAGTCTCTTTAGTCATATTTTAAAGTCATGTACTATATACCTCAGTGTTTTTATTAGAGGAATACATAATAGAAATTTCAATATTAGATATAATATATATGTAGTTAGTAGTACATATTCACAATGACTGATCCTTAGTTTAATATGTAGTTCTTTCCGTCTCTTCAATACTTAGTCATAAATATTTAATATTTCAGACAAACCCCAACAGCTATTGCTAAACAGTCACAAAATCGCCTCCATCAAAATTACCAAAATAATTAAAAAAACAAATATTTTACAATTAACTCTTTAATTCATTTATTTTTTAAATTGGTTTTTAATATCCCGTTCATATGTTAGTATTTAAAAAAGCAAACGTTAGGGTCTCATCATACTTATCAAAGCGGGATTTGTATTCCGCGATTGTTAGTGTGGAGTGACCTTACTTTTTTTATTCCTCATTTTTATACGATCTGAGTGAAAACCAGAATCTCTTAAAGTCAGTATGTAAAAAAGAAAATCTGTTATTATTCTAGTCAGAACAGCACAGTATTATACTGTGTTTTCAAACTGTGGTAGTACTGGTGTGATTACACTGTGGTTTAGGTTGGCTAACGCCAGCCTTCGAAATTTGAAACTAACAAGATGGCGTCTGAAAAGATAAGTATTCGGATTTTGAAAATAGTAAGATGGCATCTGTAACGTCGGCTACAATTTAACGTTAACCGCTGCAATGTAGTCACAGCAGTCGACGTCGCGTAGTTAGTCGCTGTTGTATGCATATCCTTAGATGTAATGTTTTCTTTTCATTTTTTTATTTATTTTTGTAACTATCCCGACTTGTTTATATGCTATAATCCAAATTATTACTTGGTTACAATACTGTGTAATATTTCGACAAAACGATTAGTCCTGCGTAAAGCTCAATTATTAATTATATTTTTATTACTACATAATACATTTTAGCAAAAATAGACAACTATACAATTCTTAATTGCGAAAATTAGTCTTGCAGTAGACAGATTTTTTCTGTTCGACTAATTAATGCGACTGTTTGTCACAACGACTACAGTAAAGCACAGTTATGTAGTAATATTAAAATGTCAATCTTGTTTGTTAAATTGCAATTGTTAGAGCTTTTCGACTAGTGTATGCGTAATGTTTCTCGCATAGACTAGTCGTAGAGTGAATAATGTGCAGTATACGAGTCGGGGGTTATCATTCGTTTTAGTCGGTTGTGGGTCCGGTGTTCGCCAGTTCGTTGTTTTTTGAGTTTATTACAAAAATACATAGGAACAAGCGTGTGCCCAACAGTCATGTTAAGAATTTAATGTAAAACTTAAATTCTGTAACCAAAGTTTATTAAATGATTTTATAATAAAATTGTATTGTTGTTTTATTTTAATTTTAGCTATGTATGGTTTAATTTACCTAGAATATTTCTATGAGGTGTAAACAATTATTTTATATTCTATTTGTCTGTGACTAAGACGTAAATTAAGGTTATGATAATTTTCTGTCTCGGAAACTATCCTTTTTCTGGATGAAAAGTACCCCAGTTTTTTCTATACCCCTGACAACGTGTACAATTCTGTGTATATATATCATGCACAGAACTGTCAATTGTTTACGAAAAAAACGAAAATTCTTTGGACTATGATAGACTTCACTCCGCCTGATGGTAAGCAGTCGTGTGGTCTAAGAGCAGTGGCCTTCACATCGTCCTCATAGCAGCCGAGGCGATGTTGAGGTCTCTACTTTGACGGCCTGAGAAGGTGCTTTTTCACGCTCCGCTTAAAGGACCCAGGATTGAAGGAAGAAGGAAACACGTGCCTTGGCAGAGAATTCCATGCCTTGATCCAGAGGTATGAGGACCCAAACTTGTTGGTACGCGCTTTAGTCGACTCCACCGTGTAAGGATGGCATCTGAGCCCAGCAGGCGTTGTTCTGGATAGGAAAGGGGAGGGCGGGTTAAGGTGGAATAAATCTTCATAGCACTCCCCGTGGTATATTCTGTAGAAACATGCCAATGAGGCAATGTCCCTACGGAGTTGCAGAGGTTCCAGTGAACTCGTGACCTCTGGATCTCCGATGATACGGACAGCCCGCCGCTGTAACCTGTCAAGAGCGTCTAGCAAGTACTGCGCGGAGCCATCCCAAAGATGAGAACAGTACTCCACGCAAGGGCGCACTTGTGCCTTATACAATAGGCACAAGGCTACCCAGGCGCGACGAACCGCCAAACCCTGTTCAGAACTCCGAGTTTTCGCAAAGCTTGCTTAATGACGCTCTCGATGTAGGTTTTGGGATTAAGGGAGCGGCAAAGATCCATACCTAAGATGGAGAGGCTGTCACGTATCACCAGTGGAGTGTTCTTTAGAGTAGGAACGGAGACTTTTTTGTTGAGAACGCGCATGCCTGGGTCTTCTTGGCGTTGAACTGGACCAAGTTCTTGGCACCCCATCCATGCGGTCTAGGGTCTGGTCAAGTTCAACGACAAGATCCTGCCTTTTCCCCTCAACCTCAGCCTGTTTGGTCCCAGGACGTCCGAAATATCGCCCATGCACGGTACTGTCATCCGCATAACAATGTATGTTGCAGAGATTCAACATATCATTGACATGCAGATGATAGAGCGTAGAGGATAAGACGGATCCTTGAGGCACTCCTGCATTGACCTGAATAAATTTGGAAGCGCGACCGACGCAAAGGACTCGAATACGACGCTTCTGCAAGAAACTTGCAATCCAGGTGCACAGTTGAGGGAGCAAGCCATAGGCCGGAAGCTTGGAAAGAAGAAACCGGTGCCAGACTCTATAGAAAGCTTTGGCTATGTCTAGGCTGACAGCCAAAGACTCGCCGTGCTTGTCCATAGCCTCACCCCAGAGGTGCGTGACAAACGCTAGAAGATCACCCGTTGATCGTTTAGCCCGAACGCCGTATTGGCGATCATTGATCAACGAGTGATCCTCCAGATAGCGGACAATTTGGGTGTTTATAATCCGCTCGAACACCTTGGAGAGCACCGAGGTGATAGCTATTGGTCGATAGTTGCCTGGCTCGGAACGGTCCCCCTTTTTGGGAATCGGTTGAACGTTTGCCTCCTTCCAAGCCTCAGGCACAGTGCCTGCGGCGTAAGACGTCCGGTATAGGCGCGTGTGGGTTGGGAGACAACTCCGCTGCACATTTTTTGAGGACCACAGGACTGAAGTCGCTCGGTCAAATACGTTTCATAATTTTAGGTTATCTATGTAGTTATCTTTATCAAAAATAGGTCAAAAATAAAGGTACCCGTATTTTTTGCTCACTCAAAATATTAAACTTCTATTTACTAATTTTTTTATTATAAATGACTGTTACAATGTTGCGGAAACGCGCAGTGCTAAGGCATTATTGGCATCTCGAGAGGCTTACGTCGATACAGCAGTAGGATATGTGGAAGAAAAGCGGGAAGGAAATTTGTGTACAACAAAATGTCGAGTGACGCCAGAACATAAAGTTAAAGCAAAACTTTACATCGTTTTTGCTATTATTGATGAAGTAGCAGAAAAATTATAAAGGTTGAGTGTAACGATTGCGCAGCATCTGCGGGAGGATGCAAACACGCCATTTGTTTTGCAATTTGGCTTATCAGGCGATCAGATGAGCCGTCTGTTACATCAACTGTATGTTATTGGACGAAGCCTAAGCTAGCCGTGGCAGTTACTGATAAACAGTATACAGGGTGTCCGGTAATTAATGGATAACCTGGAAATGTCTTATAGTTGAACGGATGGCCGTTCAGAAAAAAATATGAAAAAAATCTATCTAATATATATAATTTTAACTACTACCTGAGATATGTTTTTTTTTTAATTACTATGTATAACTTTCTTGTATACTACGACCATAAATGAATGAAATCCATCGGTTTTTTGTTGTTTTATTATTAAACGCTAATTATGCTAATAGATAGATAGTCAAAAGTATGCTATGCTAATATAGCTTGCACTTTTCAATATAAATATATATATTTTGTTTATTCTTTTTTTCATTTTTCTTAACGGCCTTCAATTCTACTATAAGACATTTAAAGGTTATCCATTAATTACCGGACACCCTGTATACTGGCAAAAAATATGGGCAGAAGAAGAGTTTCAAATTATCGAGAGTCGACTGTAGTAAGCAGTTCCCATAATACAAATTGGGATGAGTCTTGCTACATAATTAACCACACAAATAAGAAAAACAATACTTTTTATAAGATTTATTAGCGTTTAAAAGTTTGCCGTGTAGTCGTGACCGTGGCGTGCTGGACACATTTTGTCGCTTTGTCATATACGTATACATGAGTCCCGACCCGTCCACCCACATGACTGGCGGTCAAAAGATTAAACACGTCCCAAGTTGGACGTAGGTATGTAGAGAGTTAAAAAATAAGTACTCATAGGTATTTACATTCGATATGAAGCTCCTTAGCTATCTAGCACAAGGCGCTTGCGATGATCCTCGCGTAGGGTCCAATTTCAGGGTCCATCACGAAGTCGTAGAGGAATTTTGGTCAAGTGCTGTAAAAGGTTGTCATAGAACTCGGGCGCTATGTGTTTGACCTGAGAATTAATTATTATTAGCTACTAATTACACCACTAATTTATTAGCTCAATACAGCAAAAAGGGTTTCTTTTTATTACAGTTGATAGGAGGCAAGCCAGCGGTATAGTGGTATTTGTGTATACAACAACCAGTATCTATAAATGAATTTAGTGGAAATAAATTTAAAATACGTAATTTTTAAGTTATTGAATAATTGCTACATATATGATAATGTATTTTATAATTTAAATGAGTTTTGCGTTAAGAAATAATGTTTAAATTATTATAGTGTATTTGGCATAAATTATTTTTAATTTATGTTGCATGTCTGATATGGATAAATTGTTGAGCCAAAAAACTGTCGTTTCACGAATAAGACCAGACATTGTGCACGGTTGAGCAATAAATCAATCTTTATCTTTTTGTATAACACTACTCATTAGCTAAGTTTTGACGTACATAAATATGTGTGAGTAGATAAAAAATTTAAGTAATTAGAATTATAACGTATATTCGTCATAAAGAACAATCAATGAGTTAATACTACGAAATAATGTCTCTTTATTACGTAGGTAAGACAATTGAACTTAATATTACTCCGTCGTATCTTGTAACGTCAACTTTACAGCCGATTGCAGCGATGTGAACAGCGACCACGCCGAATGAAGAGGGGTCGATGGTATGTACAGAAGCAATGCCAAGTACCTAAATAATCAAACCAATCAATGAGATAGCACTCCCTAATAAACATTTTCTACTTGGGCATTTTGTAAGAGAGCTTAAGAAAAAACAGAGCATGGGTAACGTAGCGTGGTGGACTATGGTCTGACCCTTCTCACACTGATAAGAGGCCGCTGCCCAGCAGTGGGACAGTCTTTTGAAGTGAAAACTTCTTTAGGCGCGTTGAGCACTTTTTGGGTGAACAAAAATCATGGAACTCGCGTCATCGTCACCGCACGCTAGTTACTTAGTTTTCACATCTATCGGCAGTTTCCAAAGACTGTCCCGCATTTTCTTTTTATTATTATTATACTATAGGTATATTTATATTATTACTTCTGGTAGTCTCCTGCAGGGTATGGGCGGAAAGTCGTGATGCTCATTGTGATACCCTGCGTTGAAGCCGATCCAATTCAGTGGCCCGTAGTAAGGATAGGTACTTACGTCTCGAAGCCCTTCTTGAACATATAGTGCTCAGCCAAGAAGAGCCCTGCAACATGAAGAAATGATTCATATTTAATTTCATAGGAAAACAAACAATTGTACAATTTATACATATTACAAACAAGTATGATTAAGAAAATGGATAAGATAAATGTACAATCCACTACGTTTATAAATATTACTATTCAGATATAGAGGTATACAGTGAGGTAAATACCTCACTGTATATATATCTTAATAAATAATATATACTAACATATTAAACACTATTTATGAGCTATGCTAGTAACTAACTGTTTTTTGTCACAGAGGCAGAGCAGAGAGGATAGCTGTCTTGATATTTGTACTCTCATCATGCCTGGTTTAAAGTAGGCAGCAGTATGGCAGCACAGACTACGCTATTGCCTAATCCTTCGTTCGTTAAGACCCGACGTTTAATCATTCGATAAGAGTGAATGAGAGTAGTCGGTCGAGTAGTCAAGCCATGAAAGCGTTACAAACAAACAGACACACATTCACATTTATAAAATTAGTGAGGGTTAAACATAGTGTAATTATGTTTATTATTTTGTATGGCTCATTTTGGCACAGCCACCATCGCAAACTGGCAATCTATTTACGTAGTGAATTAGTCGTTAATTAGTCGAATTTGGTTGTAAAATACCAGAATTGGTCGGTCCACCGTTTAAAAGATACAAGGAGGTATTGGTGGCTGTGCCGAAGTGAGCGCTCATCTTGGCACAGCCACCTCAATATCCCGAGAACCACAATACCTAGCGAAAATCTGATTGTACCAATAATTAGTCGTTAATTGGTTGACATTAGTCACAAACTGCCAGCATTAGTGTGCGGTGCTTCTGAAAAGAGAAATTCAGGCTTATTTTTCACATAGCGAATCTATGTGAAAAAATAAGCCTGAATTTCGATGGACAGTCACATACATATTGACTTATTGGATGAATGTATTAAATCTGTTTATCATTAAAATTTGCACCATTTTATATTTACATATTTATTGATGCAAAGAATAAAAAATGATATTTTAAAAATGCCGATATTGCATTATTGAAAATGCATAGATAAAACCATTATTTTCTCATGTTAACAACAGCAAGTAGCTAATTATGTGATTTCTGTTATAAACCACAAAACAAATTATTCTTAGGTATCATTGAACCAGTAACCAACAGTTGCTATTTACCGAACCCAATCCCAGTTACTTGTCACGAGATAAGATTATATTTTTCATAAATTTCTATTTGGATTTATAACTAAAGATATTGTAATTATTATATTTAAAGCAAGTAATTAAGATATGCTTGTACACACAGCCACGCATCAACCTAGACTGTTTGGACTTTGAACTATTAGAAGTTGAACGCTGCGAATCGTGCGAGAGAGTGCGTTATATTTTTGTTACGCTCTATCTTAACCGACGACGTACACATACATCGACGTCACTATGCACTGTCCCTTTCCGACAGTTCTATATTTTGTACGTAGCGTAGTTATGCGTATATAGCGTGTCTAACTTGATGTGTAGCCGTGTGTACACGTCGCGCGTCGTAAAGCTACCCAATCATGGAAGAAGTAGAAGAGATATACAGTGTGTGTAATAAACCCTGTCCGATCGTTAAAGGTGTTATACAGTAGCTTATTATGAGCATGTAGGTGTCATCCTTTTATAAAAATCAATCAAAGAAATTACCCCGGTAAATATAATTTATATAAAATAATATCTTAATAGATTACCCATGGCAACACCGACAATTTATAAATTAAAATGTCTAGGTATCACTAAAGGTCATAAAGGTTCACCGCCGCCGCGACGCGCTAGGCTGAATCACAGTATATATATATTAATTACCGTGGCTGAATCCTTTGAACAAAGTCGGTGTATAAAGGCGCCGCTCGAAGACAGTAAATTAACCTAATTCTTTGATATAAACCGCGTTTTACACGAGCCGCTATAATAACCTATAGTACGCATCAGCTGATATTTAAAAATAACGCAGGAAATCTTTCTGTTTAAGAGTACTTTTTAAGATGTTACAGTGTATTTTAATTTGGTTTATCATAATTATCTAAGTACATACCTTTAGTTAATAATAATATCAAATTGTTGTGAGCTCCGTCAGTCGTGTTCCATATGTCCACCTCCAACGTTAGCACATATGCGGCATCTTTTTCTTAAGGCATTACGAACACTACCTACGCAAAACAGTTTAATTTGATTTTGTTTCTTTAAAAGCCGTCACAATCCGAGCTCGCATTTCTACATCTGAATTACAAATTTTAGCATACACGATTTATTTTACGTGTCCCCGCAAGTAAAAGTCTAAAAGTGTTAGGTCTGGGGATCGCGGCGGCCACGAGATTGGTCCTGCACGTTTTATCCACTTTTTAGGGAACTGGAAATTTAAGTAATCACGCACTATACGTAAGAAATGAGGCGGCGCGCCATCATGCTGGAACCACATAAAGCTATGGAAGTTCAATGGTAACTCGCGGTTGTCAAGCCGCTGAAAAGCGCGTTCCGATGAGTCTGCTAGACCCTTGTGGTCTAGAGGACCGTTCCTCGTACTCCCTACGCGCAGCTGCATAATTACACTCACTCCTACCTAAACACGCAACATGTTAAAGTATTCAGGTTTTGAATACGTCATATTATCTAACAGAGAAAATACTCAATGGCGGAAGTCCAAATGAAATTAATTTTAGCGCAAGACTGAGTCCGAAATTGTTTGCACGTATTATAAATAAGAAATGATGATCGATCGAGTAGTTCTCTGTGGACAGCTGTATAAAAATTTGCTCCAATAAAATTAATTAATATACGTGGAAAAACAGACTATTCAAGTTATAAAAGTGTAATAATAATAATAATAATAATAATAATTTGTTTTATTTTCATTAAACAGATTTACATTTTTTTGTGTAGTGATCGAAGTCACCTAGTAAGCAAACAATGCCTGTGACAGGTGACTACGCTCTTCCATAGCTAATAAAAACTAAAACATTAAAATAATAAGTAATATTACTTAAAATAATAATTATAATTTGTACTTAATACGTGAACTTAATTCTTAAGTACTGCGAACATACTTAATTACAGAATAATTCAGTATAGTAACTTAACGTTTATAATCATTCTCACTGTAATGTGTGTGTGTGTGTGTGTGTGTGTGTGTGTGTGTGTGTGTGTGTGTGTGTGTGTGTGTGTGTGTGTGTGTGTTGTGTGTGTTTGTGTGTGTGTTTGTGTGTGTGTATGTGTGTGTATGCGCGTGTATAAGTTAGTGTTGTTATAGAGTGTGTTGTAATAAAGACTCCGTTTCCTCATAACTTGAACGTGTGAACTTAATTGTCAGTGTTTGTGTGTTACGAACAAAGTGTTGGTTAAAATCATTGTAAGTTATCCATTGCAAAATCTGAAATCAAACTTTGTTTTCGACAGACAGTATTGTTGTATTACCCTCAACAAATAATTAAACCTACCGGTTACCAAAAGCAATCAGCTGAGAAGATTTTGCTTCAAAATTTTGTGCAGGCGCTTTTGTGAATAAGGAACAAGCGAGTTGCTCTGATAATTACCAAAGGCGCTTTTCTAAATTTATGAGAAGGGAGTTGCTATGAAAATTAACATAGGCGCTTTGCTAAATAAGTAAGAAGGGAGTTGCTCTGTGAATTACTGTAGGAGCTTGAAGATAGTATTACTCTGGGAATTTTGGCAGGCGCTGAGATAAGAACAAGAGAAGATATTGCTTATTCGGTTGATTGCAACAGATTGACAGGAAATAAGGCTAATTGGTAAACTGCAGCTGGCTTGCTTTAAATTTACAAGAGAAGCTGAAAGTCATAGACAATCTCCAAAAAGAGAACGAATGTCTTCGCAATGAGGTGACTAAGGTAAACCAAAAGTTAGTAGCTATTGAACAGCAGTCCCGAAGCTGTAACGTAGAGATACAATGCGCACCTGAGAATAAAAACGAGAACCTACTAACCATTGTGAAAAATCTTATGGATACGGTATCGACCGACATGAGCGAACGTGATATAATGGATCTTCACCGAGTACCCAAATTGAACAAAGAATCCGGCAGGCCTCGGTCTATCGTTGTCAAACTGGTGAGCCCACGCCTGAGAGATTCGTTACCGGCTGAGGTAAAAAAATTCAACAAGATAAACACTCACAAAAAACTTAACACAAGCCACCTTAAAATTCCTGGTATCGAACAACCTTTGTACGTGACTGAACATTTGTCACCGACTAATAAATTGCTCCACGCGTCTACCAGAAAATTCGCCAAGGAACACAAGTTCGAGTTTGTTTGGGTTCGTGGAGGTCGCGTTTTCATTCGTAAAGACATTAACTCTAAGTCGAGGATAGTTCTTAACCATATGATGCTAAATACTCTTATAGTGTAAATTAATAGATAAACACTTGCCAAAATGTTAACAAAATGAATGTTACTAAGACCAAAATGTAAAAATTCAGTTTCTCTATGTATTACCAAAATGTAATAGGCTTACGAACTAAGACCGAAGTTATCTACACGAACGTTCTAAATAATGAATATGATATGATTATTCTAACGGAATCCTGGTTAAATCCAACAGTCTTTGATCATGAAATATTCGATGACAGATATAACGTGTTTAGACGAGACCGCAGTTCTACTCTATTTGCTAATAGGAGAGATGGAGGTGGTATTATTATAGCGGTACTAAAAAAGTATAACGTTCTCAGAAGACCTGCCTGGGAATCGCGATACGAAGACATGTGGTTAACATTAAAGCTGGGAAATGCCCGAAAATCTTTTCAATTAAATATTTGCACCACTTATCTCCCACCACCAATCGGTTTTGAGGTATTTGATGCTACTTTAACGAAATTTACACAGATTTACAACAGGTCATGCGCCAACCAAAATTCGTTAACTTTATTCACAGGTGATTTTAATCTTGCTAATGTGTGGTTTGGGATTATGACTCTGTCACAAGGACTTGCACAGCGAGACCTTGCCAAGGTGAAGTTGAAAATAGATTTTTGGATGAAATTGAATTCAATAACCTGTATCAATGTAATCATATAGTTAATTCAAATAATCGTATTCTAGACTTGGTAATTACTGATTCGCCTAAATCTGTGAACGTATGTGAAGCTAATGTACCATTGATACATTTGGATCTTCATCACCCAGCCCTTGAAATACAAATAAATCAAACTAACGTAAATAATATGCTCAGAAGTAAGCGTTCTCCGCGTTTAGATTTCCATAAAAGTGATTGACAAAATTAACCAAGAGTTAAAGGAAATAGATTGGTCGTGTACTTGTTTGGAGAGTGGGGATGTAAATCAAATGGTTACTAATTTCTATGAGACAATATTCCCCATTATAGACAAACATACACCTTACCGGAAACCGCGCAATAATAGATTTCCAGTATATTAGTAGGTTATTAGTAGTTTAGTAGGCCATTAATAAAATGTTTAAGAGAGAAAGCTAATTACCACAGTAGATATAAAAAGTATGGAAATAAAATGGATAGGATGTCTTATGAGGAACTTAGAATACGTTGCGATCGCATGAGTAAGGAATGTCTCAGAAGTTTTAAGATCAGTGCGAGCGAAACACTCCGCTCCAACCCGAAACACTTCTGGTCTTATATAAATGGTCTAAAATCTAATAGTAGTTCTCTTCCCAATCAAATGTTCTTGGGTGACACTATTGCCACAGGTGGTCAAGATATTTGTAACTTATTTTCCACTCATTTTCAGTCAGTTTACAGGGTAGCACCACCTTTCAGTGACACACCCCAATGTAGTAGAGCGGTTGAGTACTTCAATAACTTGGTCTTAAGTTCCATTTAGCTTTCTAAGAAAGAAACCTACCAAATTTTGTTGCAGCTGGACGCTAATAAAGGGGCAGGGCCGGAAGGCATACCACCGCTCTTCCTCAAAGAATGCGCTAAGAATCTTTCTGAACCGCTAACATACATTTATAACAAGTCTCTGAGTTCAGGTTGTTTTCCAACAAAGTGGAATATCGCGCGCGTAACTCCTGTGCACAAAAAAGATGACCAGGCCTCAATATCAAACTATAGACCGGTCTCTATACTATCGTCGTTTGGAAAGGTTTTAGAATCATTGGTACACAAAAAGATATTTTGGCACGTTAAACAAATATTACATCCATCACAACACGGATTTCTACCAAAAAAGTCAACCACCTCTAATTTAGTAAGCTTTGTAAGCGACGTCGCGGTGGCATTAGATAATAGCGAAGAGTTACATGTTATATATACAGACTATAGCAAGGCATTTGATGTTATAGATCACAATATTTTGCTTGACAAAATTTATCATATGGGAATTCACGGATCGTTATTTCGTTGGTGTGAATCATATTTGCGATATAGGTCTCAATTTGTCACTGTCAGTGGTTTCGAGTCACTGTGTTATGATATTCCATCGGGCGTTCCACAGGGCTCGCATTTGGGCCCGCTGTTTTTCTTAATATTTATTGACGATTTAGCAAAAACATTAAAATGTAAGTTCCAGCTATACGCTGATGACCTTAAGTTATATACAACTATCAAAACTATTTCTGACATACATAATTTGCAGGCTGAAATTAACTATCTAAATAGCTGGTGTGTCTTAAACGAAAGTAAATGTTTTGTTATGAAATTTTCAAAGAAAAAGAAGTCATATAACGCGACTTACAAAATTAATGTTTCGGAACTCAGTGAGGTACCGACCATTCGCGATCTTGGGGTTATATTGGATACTCATCTTAGCTTTAGAGAACATATGGATTCTGTTGTTAAGAGAGCCAACCAACTGACGGGATTCATTTCAAGACAACTCAGATCTTTTAAGGATCCTAAAGTTATAATACCCGTATATAACAGTATTGTACGTAGCATTCTCGAATACGCGAGCCCTGCTTGGAACCCAACGTATGCTGTACATACAAATAGAATTGAACAAGTCCAAAAAAAGTTTTTGTACCATCTTGCATTCACGTGTAACATGTGTAAAACTTTAATCTCATATCAATCTAGATAAGAATATTTTAAAATTTCATCTTTGTATTCTCGGCGAAAGGCTTCTGACGTGTTGTTCCTTTATAAAATTATTAACGGATATATTGACTGTGAGGAGATCTTGGCAAATATACACTTTGTTGTTCCGCGTATGGGAAGTCGCCTTGGCAACCGAAAGACTATATCGCTTCCAAGAGCTCGAACTAACGTAGGTAGTCACAGTCCTCTGTAGAGAATGGGAAAATTTTATAACGATATTCGCGCTGATTTCGATATCTTCACAAGTTCGTTAGCCTCAGCTAGGAGGGACATACATAAAGCCATTAATAGATGACACTGTGTTAAAACTTTATAATTACTCTTATTTTTTATTAAGCTTCTTCAAAGCTCAAAATTGTCTGAATTTTATTTTATTTAATTGTTGTTGTTTTTGTTATTTTCATTATGTGTAACTGGGCCTGCAGAGTCTTATGTGAATGCTGTGCTCACTATTTTAGGAGGCATACGATGTGATGTTTTTGTTTATGGCTGTAAAATAATATATCTCAAGTGTGCTTTCAGTTTGTAAGCCTTATTAAAAAAAGGAAACAATAATAATAGCTAGGGATGCAAACAAGGATTTAATTTTTAATCGATATTTTCGATTAATACGGTTAGTCAGTAATAAAATAGATTACATACCTAAGCAAACCTGAACTTTTATGCTATTATACCAAATACGATATCGATATCCTATGAAGAACATAGTTAGGATAACCCAAAATCAAACCTTTAAAATTAGGCATATAAAACGTGGGTGTAATAATACACATAGGTACCTATGCCTTTGCCACCCTTTCACGGATACAGGCGTGAGACTATGTGTTTATTGTTATTATTTATTTTTAAAACTGATGGCGCATAATTTCTTAATGTTGAGTTTTGTACGCAAGAGCGTTTATTGTATTTTACAAATAAAGAAATTTTTATCTTTAGAATTACATACTTCGATATTTTTATTTGATCGATAGTGATATCCCTCGCGCGGTGCGTCTGTGCATAAGGCGGTGGCTTTGGCGGTGTCTGCGTTTTTGAATAGTAATACGCGCCGAACATGACCTTTGACAAGAAGCTGACAGTTTTTAATAGAAAAACATCAAAGAAGCTGACTTTTAGTGGAGTGTTGCCAGTCTGTGCGAAATTTCAGGGATTTAAGGGTAAAATTGTTGATCAATGCTGGGATAAAAAATATTATGTTGACGTTTATGATGATATAGAACTTTTCTTTTTTTTGGCATGTTTATCAAGGGAGAAATAAGCCCTTAATGGATCGGACAGGGTTTTGTATACACACTGTATATTAATCTAGGGCAATATTGTGATAATAATAAGTTTATTTACTAAATAAAGGACTGTAGTACAATTTTTGTCTTATTTTTTACAATTTAATGAGTGAACTGCGCTGTTCTACTGACTAGATTATTAAATAATGTGTATTATGGAGTAACAGTCCCTTTCCCTTCCGTACATAGAGTAGTATAAGTATAATAGGAATAGAGAGCCTACTCAAGCAAAAATTTTGCCACCTCTTTTTTAACGCCCGCTAGTGCCATCTTTTATTTGGTTCCAAGAACTATATGCAAGTATCTATTTTTAATCTCGTAGACTAAATTGACACATGCATGTCAAATTTACAAATAATGTTGCCAGCTCTTTTGTGCAGTGTTGTACCTACGATACCGGTTTGTTGAATCGTAACTTTTTATCTTTATTAGACGAATTTTATTTTCATTCAAAGTTTTATATTTAAAATTCACGTACGTACACACGGCCGCACGACGTGCTACAAACTGCCAGGGAAATCTGACCACGCAACGCCATGCGTAATCCGACCATGTTTCAATGCCTTAAATTATTATATTATTTTGAATACGGCAACCCTAAATTTCACAGGAACAACACTGGACGCCATTTTATTTACCTACCTTATTCGTCCTTCAACCTCTGAAGTGTCCGTTGTATCTTGATACAATTTCAAGTGCTATTTGTTATATTTTCATTGAGTTTGATTCTATTTCTTTGTTTGTTTGTTTTTTGTTAAGTTTTGTGGTTTTGTTACGTTACGTTTGTTTTCGCTAAACCATTTATGATAGACGCTCAGCCTTCAACTTCGTCGCGTAGGCGTAATAAAGAAACTCTATCACCAAGAAAAAAACGAAAGCTCAAATCATTTAGCCAAACCGAAAAAGAAATGATCATGAACGCTTACAAATATGTATATTCTGAAAAGAAAACCGAATCTCCAACCGAAACGCCGAAAAAACGAATGTGTTTTAAAAACTGCCGAAATATTAAACATATCCAGAGCTTCAATCTACAACGTGCTGAAGGAGCACAAAGAAAATGAAAATTTTAACTCACCGAAAATACCTGGCCTTAAAATAGATTTCAACAACAAATTGGACGATTTCACTCTTTCGGCTATACTGTACTACTCTATACTTGTTTCTCGAGACTCGTTTTTATTATATTATTAGGTATTTATGTTTTTTATTATTTTATTCACACACATACTAATTATCATTTTAGGCCATACTGAGAATAAGCACTGGGTGGACACAGTGTGAAATCATCACGTCAGGCTTTCTTAGAAGGGTTAACCACTGGGTTAAAAAGGCCTTCAGGCAAGGGGAGACGACTTGTAGTGTCCCATGTTGGAAGCGAAGAGGGTTTCGTGGATGATGGTCTATTAATATTCGAAGCGAAAAAGGGGCTAGATGATTACCACAAGGAGATGACTTCTGATATATACGAAAATTGGTTAAAAATATTTTTCCGAAATTAAAAGATAACGCAGTACTTGTAATAGATAATGCTCCATATCACCCCAGGAAACTGAAATCGTTACCTACTTCTAATTGGCGAAAAGGGCAAATCCAAGTTTGACTAAAATCAAAAAATACTTCATATGATGAGACAATGTTAAAGCCCGAATTAAATGAAATTACCCGAAAGCACAAAAAAGCCCATGAAAGGTATGTCGTCGACGAGATGGCTGCTGAACGGGGTTTTATTATTTTGCGACTGCCCCCTTACCACTGCGAGCTAAACCCGATTGAGTTGGTCTGGGCTCAAGTAAAGGGGCATGTCGCTAAAAATAATAAAACATTCAAAATTAATGAAGTACGAAGCCTTTTTGAAGAAGGCCTTCGTCAAGTGACCCCGCAGCGGTGGAAAGACTGTGTAGGCCATGTAATTAAAATTGAAGATGAAATGTGTCATCTGGCCCATATAACTGACGATATTACTGATAGGTTTATCATAGAAGTAGGTGGCGATTCTGATGATTCAGAATATTCCTCAGATAGGGAGTCATTATGTGAATCAGATTAACGCGAATACCTATAATTAAGTTATGTAATTAAAAATATATGTTTTACATTATTAATTTTGTATTATTACGTTTTAAATAAGTACCTACACATTATTTCAGGATAACTTATTATAAAAAAACGATACTTGATTTTATTAACGCTAAGTTTCGGTTGTGCCACATCACTATTTAAGAATTGCAATAAACTGACAACACTCGTAATGTCAATTTAGTCTACGAGATTAAAAAAAACAGACTCTTTTTAAATCCATTTTGGAGACTTAGGGTCGATTTTTCAATCGTCATATAACTTTTATCTGGGGAATATGTTTGACGTCTTGACAGCTTTTGTATGGAAAATATGTCATACCGCCATATTTATTCTTCAGATAAAAGTTATCTGACGATTGAAAACCGGCCCTAAGTAAATAAGTAGATGGCAAACATCCAACTCTTAGTTTGAAATTTTAAATTAATAAATCGAAGTCACATGTTACTAATAAATCAATAAGTATTATTATGAAACAATAGTAATAAAATTGTAATTTTTATTAATTAACTAAAAATATTCTACAATCCATGTTTGACCAGTAACATCTATCGTGTTAAATTGCATATTATTTAAGGAACCAATATAAGAATAGTTCTTAATTTGTCCGCTTTTGCGCTGCAATCGCCTGTCAAATGTAGATTTTCTAACTGTGATACCACTGCTTCTGTAATAAGCGTGTGTTGTTTAGTAAACATTATCTTTTTAACTGCCACGCCTGAGATCGCGGGTTCGATTCCCGCACAAGTCAAAAATTTGTGTACATGAACATGGATGTTTGTCTTGGTCTGGGTCTTTCTATGTATAATATGTATGTATTTACAAAAAATAAGTATATATGTATGTTTATCCATTGTCTAGTACCCATAGTACAAGCTTTGTTTAGTTTGGGCTTGATGATGTTGTGTGTAAGTGAAAACAAATAAAAATTACATATCCAGAATTGTGTAAACCCACTCAAAATCAGTTCTGTACACGTGAGCATCCATGATTAGACAAATTTAAGACTTTTTATATTTATGCCATATGCGTCAGCTCACAGCAAAATATCTATGAATGATTAAGACTAAATAAGGCTGCTGGTATCAATACCACAAGCGTGCGATAAATTTTAACCTGCGTAGCGCGACGCGGTTAATTGTATTGAAGACTAGCTGTTACCCGCGACATTGACCGCGTGGAATTCAACAAAAAAGTGATTGTTCAATTCGCAGACATTTTCTTTTATAATAAAATGAAAGTAGTTACTCCTTATAACATCGGCTATCTGCCGGTGAAAGCCCCGTCAAAATCGGTCCAGCCGTTTCAGGGATTGGCTGGACCAGACAGACAGACAAATATTTTAAAATGGTTTTTTTATATAATATACATATACTTACTTTTATATGCATTTAGTAAAAAGCTGTTATTTTGAGATTACTTACTTGTCGCGTCGATGGCAACACATTTTATATAATTTTGAACCAGTTTTTGGCAACGCGGATTGCATTTGGTTGAGTCTGATACAGGTCATCCAGTGTGCACGATTCTGGGCTCACGGGGCACGACAGGAGATGACCCATTGTCTGTGGTGATACGCCGCAGCCACATACATTCGCACTTGTGTCTATATAACCCTACCTTGACAGATTGCCTTTACGTCGGCCAACCTGGGTACGCAACCTGTTGAGTGCCTTCCAGGTTGGCCAAGGCAGTTTATAGGTCAACACATTTTGACATTACAAACAAACACTTCAATTTTAGTTATTTGTATATATACTTTCTTTCTTTTTCATGTGGTTAGTGGCCAACCTGTTGTTAAGAATTGTTCAAGTCGCCCGTAGGCCTCTGACATGGCTTAACGACTGCTGACAATTTGACAACAACCGGAATACGTATACGTATACGTATAATAAGTTACTGTCTGTATTGCCAACTAAACAACATCTATTACAACTTGCTCCTCAAATTATTTTTAAATATTGCGTTTAAAGTGAGATATTGATCTATATGTGATAGTATTTATGTGCCTAAGACTGTAATAAGTGTATTGAACATTTTTCACAGTGTTAAAATCTTATATAATTACAATAAATCAACATTTTACAAACAGCCGTTAAAAGCAAATCAGTGCAACTGTGATTCAAATACATCGTTGGCCGTAACGCGTAAGCGACGCAGATAGCACGGCGCTTACGACCTTTTCCTCGAAACGCCGCACACGAGCTTCGCGCCTACACCAAACAGCGCTTTAAGTATTACATTGCCTCATACTATTTTGTATTGCTAGACGCTACTGCTTTGCACATCGCTGATAGCGCTTAATTCTCACCGACTAATATTTTAAATTATTGACTGTTGATTGATAAAACATGTCAACAAAGAACTGTGCTGGTTGTATGAACGCTTTTAAGAGCCGAGAATGTTTGCAATGCTGCATTTGTCACCTCTGGTATGATCTGTTATGTGCGAATGTGCCTGAAAAGCGCTTCAAACTTATGAGTTTAGAACAAAGAGGGTCTTGGAAATGCCCTGGCTGCCGTATTAAACAACCCAAAGGCGACAACATGAACACCCCCGTCCGCCCTACTCGACTTGAGAATCCACCTAAAACTACGCAACGGTCGCCCTCGCCATCTGATAGCAACATTACCCTCCGCACTAAACCATCCCGTACCATGTCGCCAGACCAAGATAACGAAGGCACCATTATACAATGTACAAGTGAAACCCTGCGAGAGATTATAAAACAGGAGATACAGAGTGCATTTAAGGATGCTGTATCGAAGCAGTTTCAACAAATAACTGAACTTGTAGATGACGTTAAGAAATCACTATCTTTCTTTAACGAGAAGTACGAAGAAATGAGGGCTATGCTTGAAGAAAAATCAAGTA
Source organism: Catocala nupta (assembly GCA_963675205.1). Lineage (NCBI taxonomy): Eukaryota > Metazoa > Arthropoda > Insecta > Lepidoptera > Erebidae > Catocala > Catocala nupta. Next base: position 10,070,394 of record OY776105.1, read on the forward strand.
AAATCCAACATCTTGAAAAGGACAACGTGACCTTACATGAAACCATTCAACAGCTGGGTAAGCGTCTTAATTTAGTAGAACAGGCCTCCAGGTCCACCAACTTAGAAATACAATGCGTACCAGAAAATAAATCTGAAAACTTAGCTACTACTGTACTACAACTTGGTAAAGTTATCAACTGCGATATGAAAGACCACGACATACTACACTGCACAAGAATTGCCAAAATGGACACTCAAAGCAAAAGGCCTCGATCTATCCTTATCAAGCTTAGTAGTCCTCGTCTGCGTGACAGCTTCCTTGCCGCAGTTATTAAATACAACAGGAAAAATGCGCAGGAAAAACTAAACACTAGTCACCTGGGAATAGCAAGTGAAATTCCTCTACCTATATACATCAGCGAACATCTAACAGCCGAAAACAAAGCAATCCATGCAGCAGCCCGGATACGTGGTAAAGAATTGGGATACAAGTTTGTATGGGTCCGTAATGGAAAAATCTTCATTAAGAGAAACGAGACCACGCAGAGCATCCTAATCAGCAGTTTAGATAAGTTAAAATCCTTAACATAAGTGTATTATATATTTTTTTTGCCCTCATTTTTTAACATGTTTCCGTTGTCACTTTTGGTCACATTCAATTGTCCACTTCATATATATTACCAAAACGTGCGAGGCTTGAAAACTAAAACTGTTAACTTGTATCAAAACATATCGATTAATAAATATGATATTGTAGTGCTCACAGAGACTTGGTTACATAGTGACGTTTATGACTCAGAGTTGTTTGATGATAGGTACATTGTCTATAGACGCGATCGTGAAACAAGTAGATACAATACTAGAAAAGACGGCGGTGGTGTTCTAATTGCTATCTCCAAGCATCTGAAATCATGTAGGCTATCACATCTCGAAAGCGAGGTTGAAGATTTATGGGTCAGTGTAGATACTCTCTCAAAAAATATTAAACAGAAACTCTATATTGGCGGAGTATATTTACCACCACCTGTTCACCATAATACATTAACAATATATATAAATAATGTGCAGAAAGTTATAAATAAAAATGATAATATGTTAATCTTAGGCGATTTTAATCTTAGTAATATTTCTTGGCTATCGAAAAATAAAAGATTATACCCCGATTGCAAGAATACGGACATAAATGCAATATTCACTGAATTTATATCTCTGAACGCCTTAAATCAATATAATAACATCCTAAATAGTAAACAAAAAATTTTAGACTTGATACTGTCTAATCAACCTATAGAAAACGTCGCGCGTAGTAATGTAAGTATATCAAAAGAGGATCCCTTGCACCCCCCGCTCGAATTTTACCTACCATTACTAGCAGATTATCAGCTGGAGGGGAAAGCCGCTACTAAGCCCAACTTCTTTCGGGCTGACTATGATAAAGTATTAAATATTTTATTGTCAGTAAAATGGGAAAGTGAATTCGAAACTTGTTTTTCGGTTAACGAAATGTTAGATGTATTTTATGATACGTTAAGACGTATAATACTAGCAAATATTCCTAAGAAAACACTAAACAACAAAAAATATCCTCCGTGGTATTCCCAAGATCTTAAACGTTTATTTAAAGAAAAATATAAATACCATGTTCGTTTTAAAAAATATAATAATCCGCTAGATTTAGTTTACTTCGAGAAACTAAGAGAAGATTGCAAAATACTGACAATGACTTGCTACAAAAAATACTTAGATAATATAGAGAACGGGATAACTAGAAATCCAAAACTATTCTGGTCATTTATTAAAAATAAGAGGAAAAGCAGCAGTTCATATCCAGCTCAAATGCAATACAACAATAAAGTATCAAAAGATGGAGATGATATTTGCAATATGTTTGGTGAAAATTTCGCGCAGGCTTTTAATCAACCGTCAAACAGCTTTAATGTTACGAATACAATTTCTTTTACTACATCGACAGCGCTGTGTAATTTAGAATTCACAGACAAGGAAATATATAAAGATTTAAAAGTACTAGACGAAACTAAGGGAGCGGGCAGTGATGGCATTCCTCCAGTTTTTATAAAGCGCTGCGCAAAAGCTCTAGCTTATCCCCTTCAATTAATTTTTAATAAATCCCTTTATGAAGGTACCTTTCCCAATAAGTGGAAAGAAGCTCTAGTAGTGCCTATATTTAAATCTGGTGAAAAGCATCTTGTGAATAATTACAGGCCAATTTCAATACTGATTACATTTGGCAAAGTATTTGAAAAACTTGTTAGTAAACACCTGATGTGGTATCTAAAACAACATATAACTGAACATCAACATGGCTTCATTAAATCTAGGTCTACTAACACTAACCTATTATGTTTCACGGCTGTTTTATCTGAATGCCTAGATAGACGTATCCCAGTAGACGCAATCTACACAGATTTCAGTAAAGCATTTGATAAAGTGGACCATTGCCTTCTCATTGAAAAGCTTGCTCAGTTTGGCATCGATGGATCATTGATTAAGTGGTTTAAATCGTACTTACAAGACAGAACTTCTAAAGTAGTTATAAATGGATATTCTTCAACTAGTTACAAAGCCACTTCTGGAATTCCTCAGGGATCTCATCTAGGTCCAATACTTTTTAACGTTTTTATTAACGACATAGTCAAGTGCTTCAAACACTCACGTTTCTTTTTATTTGCCGATGATTTGAAGATTATTAAAGCAATTCAGACTGATACAGATGTTCAAATGCTACAGAATGATATAAACAGGCTATCAAACTGGTGTAAAAATAATAAAATGATGTTAAACACAAGTAAATGTCACTATATACAGTTCACCCGCAACAAACAATTAACAAATAATACCTACAACATAGATGGCGTCCAACTAAGCAAGATTGATGTTATTCGTGATTTAGGAGTTGAAATAGATAGTGCCCTCAAATTCGATGTTCATATATTACATATCGTTGCAAGAGGTTTTAAAGTACTTGGCTTTGTCTTGCGAAATTGCAAGGATTTCAAAAATTCGTCGACGAAAATAAAGCTGTTTAACTCACTTGTACGCCCGATTCTAGAGTATGGCTCAGTCGTATGGAATCCACATTATGACGTATATTCAAAGCGTTTAGAGAGCGTCCAGAGGCGCTTCCTGTACCACCTATGTTATGGAGACCGTTTAGCAAAACTAATTTCAAATTACACATTAAGGTTAAAACATTACAAACTAAAAACATTAGCAAGCCGCAGATTGAAACTAGATGCCATATTTCTGCATAAAATACTGAACGGTATCACAGACTGTAGTGAACTGTTAGGCTCCTTACACATAAAAATACCTAACCGAATTCCAAGAAAAAGTAATTATAATCTTTTAGATGTTCCATTCTCAAAAACCAACCTGGGTCATTACGCTGCTGTACCAAGGCTTTGTAGGCAATACAATGATTTATCAAAGACTCAGGATATTGACATTAGTCAACCCCTACCAAAATATAAAACACACTTAGAAAAATTCATTTAAGTTTTTCATTAAGTTTCATAATATTTATTTCGTTTCTTAAGTTAATTCCTAACGTGTAGCTTATTTTAATTTATTAATTTTAAATTTTCTATTTTATGCTTTGTTGTTATATGTATGTGCATGCTGTGGTCTCCTATAACTAAAGGAGTACACTATACAAAACTAATGTTTATCTGTCTGTGCAATTTTGTGTATATTCTTTGTTGGAGATCCTTAATAAATAAATAAATAAATAAATAAATAAATAAATCGACTTTTTACGTGCCCTCCGAAGCACGGAGACGCTCAGAAAAATACCACTAAGCGGTCACCCATCTATAGACTGACCACACCCAATTCGCTAATCGTTCACCGATTAGTGAGTGCAACTAGCTATGAGCGCCTCTATAGATAATATTACGCGTTTTAAATGAAGAAGGTGATTTATTTTATACTACTCTGGCTTCGCTCACGTAACTGTTGGTTTGGTTAGGTTACTAACAATCCTTTTTTTTCAGGATTAAAGGTATCTTATGTGCTATTCTGTACCCCTGACAACGTGTATGCGAAACTTCATGATGATCGGTCGACTAGTTATGGCGTGAAAGCTATATTGCTTAATATCTGCCTTATTTCTTGTTTGACTTCGCCATAATTAATAATAAAAATATGATAATAATAATTTATTTATTTTTAACGCGTTACCAGCCGGCGGGCAGAAGTCAGGTCCATAGCTGGTAACCGTTAGGGTTATAATGAAACACGCAGACTGATTCAACTGAGAATAAATTTGCAATTTTTCACCTATCTTATATCCCATTTATTAGTCATGCAAGTTACGCTAACACTAATGTGTACAATAAACATTTTCACCAATCAGCGACAAGTAAACAAAAATCTAACATTTACGAATGATTTCTTAGAAATCTGTTCGCGAGTATAAAAGTAGTGCCATGTATAAAAAGCAGAGGGAAGCTTCGCGCGTCACCAGTTAGAAACTTGATATCGTCGCGGCTAGACCGTTCGATTCCAGGTTTAAAGTTATATGATGCCTGTGCGTATATACATACGCCACATATTGATTACAGTGGTAAATGGTTGATGTTTTTTAATTTAAGACTGTGGCAACTCCGCACAGACGAAGAAGTGCCGCCTACATCTAACAGATGGCGCTATACAATAAGCGCTCAAATGACGTCATACAATTCTGAATCGCAGAATTATATTACACTGCGACTAAGTATATATACCTACAAGCTTCCGACATCAGCCGTCGGGCCGCGGCTCGGAGGATCCTCCTTTTGTGTTGGAGGGACATCACACCTCGTTCCTCCACAAGACAAACCATAGTGGCTATCATACTAGCAAATATAACAAAAAATAATGATAAAATAGTTAATATGAAAACCACAATATTGATTTTCTTCATATAAACGGGCAACTTCATATTTAAACCCCAATTATTATCTAACTAGCTGACCCATACAACTTCGTCTGTGTCACACAAGAGAATTTTCCCCGTTAGTGCAACATTTTTCATTGATGCTCCGCTCCTATTGGTCGTAGCGTGATGTTATATAGCTTATAGCCTTCCTCGATAAATGGGCTATCCAACACTAAAAGCATTTTTCAATTTGAACCAGTAGTGCCTGAGATTAACGCTCTCAACCAAACAAACAAACTCTTCAGCTTTATAATATTGGTTTAGGAAATAAGACAAGTAAGAAAAATACAAAACAGATTTTTCTTGCAATACAAACATATTTAAGTATTTGTCGTCTTAAAACATAGACACTTATCAAACTATGCCATAGCGACAGCCTAGTGGGAGACTGTTTGGACTGTTGCGCAGAGGTCTCCAATTCGACCCCAAAGGACCTCTGACTTTTTAAAGTTATATGCGTATTTTTTCTTGCTTTAACGGTAAAAGAACATCGTTATCTGCATGTCTGAGAATTCAGATTAATGTTCTTGAATATTCGTGAAGTCTGTCTACGCGCACTGGGCCAGTGTGGTGGACTTTTGCCTAGTCCTTCTCATACTGCGCAGTCGCCCATGCCCAGCAGTGGGACAGTTTGTATACAGTGCCGATATCTATACTAATATTATTTGTTTGTTTGTTTGAGTGGTTAGTTGAACGCGCTAATCTCAGGACCTACTGGTTTGAATTGAAAAATTATTTTAGTGTTGGATTGCCCATTTATCGAGGAAGGCTATATAGGCTCTATAACATCATGCTACGACCAATAAGCACGGAGCATCATTGAAAAATGTTGCAAAACGGGGAAAATTCTGTTATGTGAAGCAGACGAAGTTGCGCGAGTCAGCTAGCTATTAAATAATCGTAGAATAATCACGTACATTAAAATAATTATTGAGTAAAAGATACACATACGTGACATGTAGCGTATTTTACCTGTCATAATTTTATTTTAGTTTTTATTTACTGTCCACCGGTGTTTTAATCCACGTTTATGATTACAGTTTAACTGCCTCCGTGGCGCAGCGGTAGTGCATGCGACTGCTGTGAATGAGGTCTCGGGTTCGAATCCCGGGTCGGGCCAACAAATAGTTATTGGGTTTTACTGTTACGAAATCTCAATACGAGCCCGGAGTTAGAAAGTTGGCGATGTTAGACACCCCCTCGGAAAGCACGTAAAGCCGTTGGTCCTGCGGCTGATCTCTCTCTGGTCGTGTCGGATTATCCGTCCCATCGGATCATGAGGGTTAGGGAACAGAGAGTGTACTTGTGTTTGCGCACACACTTGTGCACTATAATATCTCCTGCGTAGTTGGCCAGTATCCGTTAAGACTGGTCGCCGTGGCCGAAATTCGGTCTGGAGGATATTATTATTATTATATTTCTGCCTGAAACTTCGCACGTGTGGGTTCCACAGAAATGCATATAGGGATAAAAAATACAACCTAAAATTTAGGATATGATATATCACTGAGCCAAGTTTCTTTCAAATCTATCTAATCTTCACTAATACGTTACGATATTACTCCACGGATGGCGTTGCAGTATAACTGGTCGCCTCGACATTATCACACCGAGGGTTCGAACGAAACAACGAAGTAAAGCAACGGTAGCCCAATGGTTAAGGCATTGGACTTATGATCGATGGGTCGCGGGTTCAAACCTCACCCATTGCACTACCAACGTGAACCCACTCCTAACACGAGCATTCTAGCTTAGCTGGAGAGGTAATTTGAGACCCAAATTGCTAGGAATCTTAGAAAAAAGGGTTCTTCTGCCCAAATTTCGGTCTAAGCGGCGAAGTTTAACGGAGACTAGCCATTTGCGCATTAGATATTACGAGCGCGATTCGACTGCGTGTATCAAATGCATGGTTGTGTGCGTGTAGTGTTTTTTCATTAATTTAATGTATTTCTAATGCAAGTTTTATATAAATATTAGGAGTCGCTCCTCCTTCTCCATATAAACTTTAACTGTGCCAAATTTCATACTCATCCGTCCACGCCATTTTCGTAGAAAGGGGTACAAAGTTTTTGCTTCACATATTAATTAGATTCTTAATCCCTCTAGCTAAGGCTGGTGTGCATGCATAAAAATGGAGATTACGTAAAATCAAAAAAGTTTTCTTCGCTTATTCCACGAAATGAGCTATTTTTAACTATCTTACCTCTTCCTGCTTCCTATTCCGTACTCCCACTCTCAGCTACTTTACCTTTTTCTAACTGCCAATTTTGTACTTACTCTTTCTTCGTATTATTTTTCTTTTCCTTCTCTCATTTATTTATCTACTCGCTTCTCCGAACGCTTTACTTAATCCCATCTCCGGAAGCGTAACTTATTGCAATCTCCCATTTTCTTGCTGCTGATGACTCTGGTGTTGCAGGCGTCCATAGGCTACGGTGACCACTTACCATCAGGTGGGCCGTAGGCCTGTTTGCCACTTTAGTAGTATAAAAAAAATCTAGTGGTATTTGTATCCGTGTTTAAATGTTTGTAAAGTCTGGCATTATTCCTGTGTCGCGGGAGACTTTACAAACATCCAAACAAAAACACCGAGACTTAAAATTACTACTTGTAAATGTAAATGAGTGTATATTTATCTAAATCTGGAATAAGTGAATTGTAATTATTATCTATTCATTTCAGTTGCATGTCAAGGATGCACTTCCCGAAGCACACATTGGGCATCATAACATACTAAATTAAATATAATACAGCATTTCATGGATACGCTGTGTTTTAAGACGTCACTGCTCGTCTCCCGGGCACCTTCCTAGTCTCCGTGCTGCTACTGAGATATGACAAAAATACTCAACCCGGGAATTAAATCTGGTATCTCTCAAAACCAACAATAATCTCAATACCAATAATAATGCTTTCTGAAAGAGAGTTGGCTGGAGCGTATAGTTACTTATAATGTATCAATTTAATAAAATTTATTTTTGTTGACTATTTTGGTTAATTAATTGCAGCTTTTGAATTTTTTATTTTTGTTTAAATTTAGTCACTTTTCCAAATTAGGTAATTTTATTTTATGTTTATTGTATGTTTAATATTAACACCGTAATTCTAATTTTATGAATTATTTGTCTGAACATGATATTGATGTTATATTTATTTTATCTTAATAATTTTAAAATAAGCAGCGATAGCCTAGTGGGAAACCGTTGGACTGCCACGCAGAGGTCTCGAGTTCGAACCCAAGGCGCGCATCCCTGTCTTTTCGACGTTATATGCGTATTAAATAGTGAATTATCGCTTGCTTTAACGGTGAAGGAAAACATCGTGAGGAAACCTGCATATCTGAGAGTTCTCCATAATGTTCTCGAAGATATGTTAAGTCTGCCAACCCGCACAGGACCAGCGTGGTGGACTATGGTCTAACCTTTCTCACACTGAGAAGAGGCCCGTGCCCAGCAGTGGGACAGTTTAATACAGGGCTGATATTATATTATATTATTATTATGTTCCTCTTATCACAGGTACTTTCTAACATATTATATTAGAAAATACCTGGCCCTTTGGGAGGCTTACACGGAGACATGGGTCCAACGTGAAGAGGCCCTTCGAGAGTTTTAATCAAAGGTGTGATGGAACACCTACAGCGGCACTAGCCGCAGCAGGCGTAGGACTATTGCTTGACTATTGTATGGATTCTAATATATAGGCTATGGGTATGGGTGTTTGGTGGACCGGTATATTGCTAATTATGGATGAAAAACGGCGTCTGCCCTGAATACTCTAATAGCATCAATGCAATGGGCAGACGGTGACTCGCCAACTCACTAGATGGGCCCCCTGAGAAGCCACTATAGGCATACACGCATATTATTATTATTATTATTAATTTTGATATGTTATGCAATATTTCTTTTAAACTGTTTTCCATTCATCAGTCATCCATTTCCTTTTCCATATTTACTAAGCTAAGCTCACTTAATTGTGCATGCTGTGGCCGCCTTTAAAGGTTACGCAACTGACATAAGCCTCATATTATTTTTGTTGTATTGTTGTTGTAATCGCTGGTGGTCTAATTAAATAAATAAATAGACCAACGATGAAATCATTATACTCCGGAACGATTCTTCGATAACTTGGCAATCTGCCAACTTTTACTGTTAGGACTAAATGTACGACTGACCTTACAATGTCCAACATCTCAATAATAATCAGAAATAGCTCGCAAGTTATTGCAATTATCAGATACCAATTGCAATCATAGTTCTTTCGATTAAAAAACATTCCCACTCAATGAATAAATTCTTAATACTCAGTGAATGAATTTTACGAACATTCAAACTGTAGACATTATGAATATCCATATTCTATACAATTATTTGTGGATTATACAATGTTCTATCCCGTGTGGTGATCGAACCCAATACACTTGGTGGAGTGGCAAATAAGAGACGACCACACGAAGCGTGCCGTAATGTCTTATAAACGAAAGAGAATAAAAATAACGGTAGCGAGAAATAGGTATGATGGGTACTTTTAGAGTTCGAAAAACCTCTTATACGACAGCTTTGTCCGTCCGTCTGTCTGTTATACAACTTTCAACTCAAGAACCGTAAGAGCTGGAGACTCGCGGTCAACGCCATTAAACTCAGCATAGTCGATATACCCCGAAATGACCATGACCTTTGTCCTCTGACAAGGTTACCTGGTACCATTTTTTCGAACTCTTAGATTTACGGCAATTCATTGCCGTTTCTCACTTGTTTTAAGTTAATCCCTTATAATATAAATGCGAAAGTAACTCTGTCTGTCTTTCGAAGATGAAACCATAAAACTTTGAATATAGTCACATCATAAGAAGTAAATGAATATGTGCTCCAGCGTTTTTGAAATTTTGTCCTATATGTGGATGAAATAGGTCATGAAGGTTCGTTTGGAAGTCAAAACAAATCTGTCTATGTTCACTATACGCGTATTTATCTGAAACATGTCTATGATCAGCAGATTGTATGTGTATTTGTAAAATAAGTGTCTACTTATTTTTTTTAGCATTTGTTTTGAAACACAAACAAACAAAATGCTGCCCAAAGTAAGTATGCCACGCATACGAAGCCATGAGCAAAAGCTAGTCAAAAATAAAATCTAATTAGGCGATTGTAAAGTATGAGTACCTACTAAATGGATAAAGCAATTAGGCTTGTGATTGAGAGGTCGTGGGTTCGAATCCCACTCAGTGCTCTTCCGACCGGAAACCCAAACAAAAGCATTCTAGTTTAATTGAAGTGCTAGTAATTCTTACTAATATTATAAATGCGAAAGATTGTATGGATGTATGGATGTTTGTTACTCTTTCACGCAAAAACTACTGGACTGATTGCGATGTAACTTGGTACCTATGTAGATAGCTGGAGACCTGGATTCGTCCTACTATCTTACTTTACTATCTATACTTATCCCAATATTCCTACGGGAACGGTGCTTACGCGGGTGAAACCGCGGGGGAAAGCTAGTAAAAAATATATGAAAAAGAAAACATAAGTTCGACCGCGAGGCAAAACGGTATACCTATACCCAGAATTAACATAAGTGCTTTTTCTCTTTTCTGTAGATTACTCGGGCAATATTTATAATGAAAATAATAAAAACCTATTTTAAAGGAATTTGACGGCTCAGATGCAGTAGTTATTTAAGTGCCTCACCACAACCGATGTTTGTTTATTGTTTGCGCACTAGGAATAACTCCTGCGTGTTATAGTATATAGCAACATGTAAAGTGCAAGTCTGCATCCGGCCTTATTGCGACACTTGGAAACAGCCATGCGCCAAACTGCTAACACGCACAACGTGATGTGCAATGTTCGTCATAGGAACCTCATACGAACGGATATCAACTTTACCTATTGTCTACATAATATTTTTATTACATTATTCTGTATCTAGCATCGATCGGAACCATTCATTTAAATAGTAATTATTATAATTCTGTAATTTCTACTGATTAAAGTTAGTATAAAATCATTTTGGTTTTTTTTGGGTCCTCCGGCAGCGACGTACGTAATTTGCGTCACGGGGGTATTTAAAAACATTCAAACAACGACACAAAGAACATTCAGACGCGGAACTCCACATATGTGGATCACGCAAAGATTTTGTCCGCTGCGGGATTCGAACCCACAACACTCGGCGCAATCTGCCATTGCGAGCCAGCAATTTAAACCACTGAGCCATCCGTCCAGACAAATGTGCCAAGTGATATGTTCGATCCTCACACAAGGCAAAATGTTGTATAATTAACATATACCTAGTTGTACCTCAAGTCACAACCCACGAACAATACACAACCCAGCTAAAATCCGCTAATATAGAAAACCATTAGGACCTGCCCTAGGAGTTGCCTACCGACAGTCGACTATCGCTTATCTATCGATAGTATCGACACTATCGATAATACGATTCAGTGCAATAGTATTGATATACAAAAATAGTATCGAAAATATTAGCTCCGATAGTATTGATAGTATCGATACTATCGAAGACCAGCATATCTTTAGGAGTAATACTATCGATAGTATTGGTAGTATTGATAGTTCACACTATCAATAGTTTAATAAACGGCCGTAATATTGCCTTCCAATATTATCAATATCGGCGGTTATTAAACTATCGACACTGAAATACTATCGATAGTTATACAAACTCTCGATATTATTGATAGTTTTATAGTTTAATACAACGATACTATCGATAATATCGATAATATGTAATGGTATCGATCCTATCGATACTGTTGCTTCCGATCAATAGTATTAGTTAATTTGTGATATCGATAGTATCGATACTATCGATGGCACTATCGATATTGTAATTAGTTTTCGAGGTCTACTATCGATAGCGAAACTATCGATAGTAGGGCACCTCTACTGCCCTTCTCTCCAGGGGCACCAATGGAGCACAACTGGCGAGGGAACACCATCCCGACAGTCTCTTTGTTTGCTCCTTCATTTTACAACTAATTTTGATGTTTTTTATACGAAAAAGATGGCGTAGTAGTATATAGGCTCGCCAATGTCACTGCGCTGAGTGTTGTGGGTTCGATGCCCGCATGTGACCAACATTTGTGTGATCCACAAAATAATAGATTTGTCTGTATTTCTTATATCCGTTGTCTTAATGTTTGTAAAGTTCCCCGGGACACAGGATTTATTCTTGGAGCGCGGAACTTTAGTGGTCTTTCATTAAAGTAAAATAGGAAAGGATAAAATTATTTTCGACAGGATTGACGGTTTAGGCACGCAAGAGCCCAAGGACAATTCGCGCGTACTTTTCTCATGCCAAAATGCTCCTTCATTTAGTCATCTGACGCTCTAATTTTCCATTAACATTTTTTTTATTTATTTTAGATGTGGTGTACAAAATAACTTACGAAACCGAACATAGGTACCCTTGGTGTAGTTTTCTCTAACCTCGGCTATAAATTATAAAAATAATTAAATTATTAACAAAAGCACCTGTTGAAATAAACATAGCAGTTGTTGCCACACACACAACTGACAAGTAGCAACCGCGCCTTATCAATATAACGCAACTATATGAAGAAAGTTTGAAGAAAGCATAGTTACAATTTCAATTCTTGCAAATAAGTTTATGCAATATTATTAGTAACACATTCCTTTGAGAGATAACGGGTTGAATATAGGGCTTCGGGACAGGCGAAAATGTACAGTGTTCTACAAACCAACAAACCATCAACATGAAGAGTTTTATTGTTTTGTGCAGCGTCGCGGCGTTCATGCAGGTAACTTTGTCCTGTCACTACAATTTATTTTTTATTTACCTTTTTGTTGAACGTTAATTTCACGTAAAATATCCTATGTGCTAAATATGATATAGTTAAATGTGTATCAAGTTATATCCAAATCCTCTTAAGAGTTTAGTGATTAATCGAAACACCTTTACGAACTTTAATTACTATCACCAGTATTGAATGTCGTGTATTATCGTCTAGGGTCTGATATCTGATTTGAAATTGGCTATATTATTGCTGTTCAATCAAACAATTCTTAATAGTAGCATAGAATCTGAAACTGTACCCACTAGATGGCAATAGACCTTGCTTATTTGCATCTTTAGGGCTTTTTACCAGGGTTCTCCTGAACTTCCTGGTCCATAAATAGATATAGTCTCCTTACAATCTTAGTATTTACAGTTGAAACCTAACATTCTGGTGAAAGCATGTGTTAACTGGCCATTTCTTATAAATCGATGGTCTTGCCTCTTACTTATTGGGACCATAGACGGCGAGTTTAGGGTGTAATACATCTTTAACCTACCCTTTCGAAAATATAGGCATGAGATTATATTTTTATATTTATTTAGACATTTACATTTTTGTGGTTATAATATGACACTTAACATTTTTAATACAACTAAAGGTATGGTCGTAAATATTTGCTTTCTCAAAGTTCGATAACTATTTACTAGCCCGTCTTTACATCACAACATCGTCTAAAAGGAACCTGCTAACATTACTGGTTGTTTGCTTTTGATATTTAGCAGAATGGAGTTACTTATCCATCTAGGCTGTTCCAAAACTATAATTGTGTATATACTTACATATATGTTTATTTTTATTACAGGTGGCTTATGCCCAATGTCTGCCAGCAGCCTACACTCATGCTTGCGCCCATCATGCCCCTCTTGTCCTCCCCGCCCCTGCCCCTCCCTGCTCCTCACCTTGTGCCGTACCACCGGCACTCGCCGCTCTCGCCCCTGCCTTACCCATCCTCGCTCCAGCCTTAGCCAACACCATAACCGCATCCATTGCCACTAGTCTGCCACCTCTTTTGGATGCCGCGTTACCTACTCTCTTAACATCGGTTTTGTCTGCTGCCGGACCTCTGCTTGAGGCGGCTCTACCACCTTCATGCGCGGCACTATCTCCTTATGCTTTGCCGGCTGCTGCTCCTTATGCCCTGCATGCCCCATTGGCCCTGCCCGCCCCTATGCCAATAGCTGCCCCGTGCGCCCCTACCGTGTCTTACGCTGCGTTGCCGCCACCGCCGACATATGCCGCTCCGTGCGCCTACGCCGCACCTTGCATGTGTTATTAAATGTGGGAGATTTGTAAAGGAATTGTAATAAATTGACGTTTTGTATAATTTGTTGTTTGTTTTTGTACCCGTAATAGGGTCTAATGTACAATGATTTCAAAGTAATTAAAAGTTACTGAAACATCAGCGAATACAACCGATGAGGCCAGAAATGCACCAAATGGTGTGTTAGGAAATATTTGTGCAGAGAAACTCACACTCTAGAATTACTCACCCCCTACTATTACAATAGATAAAAGCTGACAATACGGAATTGCTTTATTGGTGGACAGCCGTTTCGAGGGATCCATGCGTACTCAAACATGTAGTTTGGCGCTTCGAACACAAAATATGCGACAATCAGTGTTTAATCTCTGCGCTCTGACCGGGTCAAAGAAAGGGTGTGTTAATGAGGTGCTTACCACACCGTATAATTACCATTCTTGGTCTTGACTACCTCTGTGACGCAGCCTTAGTGAATGCGGCTGCTGTGCATGAGTTTGCGAGTTGGATTCCGAGGCTGGCAGTGTTATTAGGTTAAGAAATCCTCGGTAGCAGCAAGACGTCTGGGTTAATAGGTTCGCTCCCTATTACCTGAGACCTAAAATATAACTTGCGAAATGACGATGTAAAACACCTCTACCTACCTCAAGCGGATATAATTATGAGACTATGTATGTCTATACATTATTGAAAGTAAGGTAAGCAACGCTTAAGCATGCAATTTGTAAGGATTGGAATCTATGGGAAAACAAATAATCGAAATCTCTGAATAATTTATGAACCACAGGAAAAAATTATAAGTGCAGTTTACTCTATCCCAAAAACCCTCCTAGCGAACATAAGTTTATTATCGTTAAAAATATTAAGTAATTTAATTAAGTAGGTATTAGGTACGGGACTATTAATCCGTTTATTAAAGTAAATATAAAATATTGTTTACCAAAACCTTTTTTGTATATACGGGTTACTTTTATATTCTTTACATTCTTACGATTTTTCAAATCAGATTGCATGTATCTGTTACTTTAAGTCTGTCGGTTTAAATGTATAGTCAAATATAAATCAATGTGATAGCAATTGCGCAATTTATACATTTTTGTCTGGCTTATATTATATATATTACAATATAAACACTAGCTTATGTGTTTAGTGTTTACACGTCACAGAAAACCGTCTTAGCACCAATGCTAAGACGGTTTTCTATAAAACCAATATTTTTAACATAGTAATTTTTAGAATATAAATTATCTTTTTGATTACTTATTGTGGATTTTAGTTTACTCTTTCGATTTCACGGATACGTAGCATACGTATCCGTGAAATCGAAAAAGTAAATAAAATGGTGCTGTGTAAAGGTCTACTTGATACATAAACTAAAATCCACAATAATCAAAAAGATAATTTATATACTAAAAATTACTATTTTAAAATATTGGTATTTGACAATCTAAAATATGATTACGTAAGTGAAACGAAATGCTTTAGCACGTCTTATTTACAGTGGCAACATCACACCTAAACTTCAAATCAAAGTGCTGTGGGATTTGCGAACTCGCTTTTATTTGATTATGATTAATTTTACTGCGAAAATAAGCTGAATATTGTACAATATCCTAGTCAATTAACGTGTCGTATAGTGGAGCAATACGCTAAGCCCGAGGTAAGTACACAAATCGTTAAAATTTCGTGATATTTCGATATGGTTGTCATTGCTACGTTAGATATTATTTTTGTTTTGTGCGATTATCGCTGAGTAATTTCGGGTTCGTGTGCTGTGCGCGCGGTTAATGCTGCGAACTTGTCAGCGTGCCAACTCTGGCGCAGTGATACCGAACATAATGTTACGATTCTTCCGACTAGGTGCTTTACGGGTTATTCTCGTATGTCAGTCGCCTCGACCTTTGCCGAAGTATTCCACAGGGTTGTAACAGCTGTAAGGTGCCGACCTTGCACCCTAGTACCCTCGGGAAGTCGGTACACGAGCCCGACAACAATGACTTGCTTATTTGGACATGACCCATATAAACAATACCTACAACGAGAATTCTTATGAACAAAGTAATTAAAATGCAATTTGTAATGAGTGTACACATCTGGGCTGTGTTTTGAAGAATTAATTTGTTTCTATCACTAATATAATGACATTATTGTGGTAAACAAAGGGCCTTTGCATTTAGATGATGTTTGGCATGATGAAGCAAAAACTACATTTAATTATGTTCATAAACATACACATCTTATGTGGCTGCTGTCATAAATCGAAGATTTAAGTTAAATTGTAGTTATTTACTTGTGATACAACAGTATGTGTTAAAATTCTATAGAAAATTTGTTTAGATTGGTTAATTTATTTATGTTCTTCTGAATAGCTGCTTGCTTTTGGTAATTTTTTAGCAATCATACCAATTCATATTATTCAGATCAATGATTTTGTGATGAAACAATAACATACAGGTCGGTTCACTTTTGCATTTACTTATAAAGTCGAAACCAAATATAGCGACATTGTTTATAACGGTGGATCGGTTATTATGACCAAATGACAAGGTCCCGGCCGAATCCCTATACAAACAATTAAATAATCCGCAAAAAATAAATACCGCCGCCTATAACAACATCGGATATAGCGACATATTGATTAAAACAACAACACTTTATCTATATTCATCTGCTTTAGCAACCAACCGTTTTAGTTGTTCCAGCAAAAAAAAACAATATGAACAATTTAGTTATTAAAAATTTAACTTATTGCAATCTATAAAGGAATATTTTAAGCTGAGTACAGCTTATAGACTACACTTAATATATATGTATATAAGTATATTCAGAATAAAACATTTTTATTTCTTCATCAACATTTTATTTGAAAACATGTTCATAAGCATAACGTATACCCATACTACATAAAGGTACATATTTAAAATTCTAAACACACATGATAATTAATATGACTACATACTTGTGTATATTTCTTATAACAACTATCGGACATAACGTCCAAAGTTATATGGTCCTTCAATGTTAAAGACATTGAAGGACCATATATCCGGTTTTGACTGCGTATTATTCATTTCAAAATTTATTGCATTCCATTATGTATAAAAGATCTAAGTTAGGTTTTGTAACAATTATAGACCTTGTTAGGCCCTAATTAACTCTATCATGCAAATGAGTCTATATTCACTCAAATCTATTCTATGGTTTATGTGTTATTGAGCATTAAACCTCCAAATATTATCCAAATACTAAAACATCTAAACAAGCCTTTTTACTTAAAAATATTAGTGAGCATTTTTATTTGTATGCCATTGATATTTATTCTTTATATAACCTGTCAGTTCAACCATATTGGGATGATAAAAGAATTGCATCTAAACTTGACGTCCATACAATAGTTAATGAAGTAAAGTGTTGTCTAATTTCTTGCTTCTAATACTCAGATAGCAAATATGTATTACTCACCTGGTAGTATACAATCCTAATTACAGAGACCTGTGGTACATGGCATTCCTAGAATCCTTTACCTATGAAAAGGATTCCAGGAATGTTCATACCATATAAAGTGAATTCGTATCTAAAACCTTGAAAACATAGGTTAACTTAGGAATGCAATTAAAGTAACACAATCCTTTAGTCAATGTCAGCATGTTTGAGGATAATAATATTAGTTTGACCATTTTAATATAGGGCTGATAAGCCCTATATTAAAATGGTCCACTGCTGGGCATGGGCCTTTCAGTGTGAAAAGGGCCGAAGTCCACCATACTGGCTCAGTGCAGTTTGACAGACTTTACATATATTGAAAACATCATGGAGAACTCTCAGACATGTAGGTTTCCTCACTATGTTTTCCTTCACTATTAAAATGAGCAATAATTAACAATTTAATATGCACATCGAAAAGCTAGAGATGCGCACCTTGGCATCAAATTCGAGACCTCTGTCTGGCTGTCCAATGGTCTTTCTCTGGGCTACTGCTGCTAAAGAAAGAATGCCTTAATCAATGTCAGCATGTTCGAGAATACTAATGCACAATATGAACTATCAGGAATGTTTATTATGATGTTTAGTAAGCAATGGTTTTCTGGTATACTTAACACATTCAGAGCCACTGACATGTCTAGCGTGTCCTTACTAATCCATATCGCCACCGCGAGCACGCCAGGCGTGTTCAGAGAATAAACCACATCCCATAAGCTGAAGAGTTTCGAAGGGCCACTTCGAAACTCTGAATGAATATATCATAATTTTTTTTATGTTATCAAAAAAGTAATTATATAATGCCGTGGACACGCCATGCGCGTTCATCTACAGGAGTTTTCAACCTGTTGTAATAACAGATAATATAATAAAATTACAACTGATCGAATGTCTGTACCTACATAGAAGATATTTAAGAAATTTTGATATGACACTCACAGGAAACGAAAAAAATTGTTTTTAGAAATTTTGTCTGTCTGTCTGTATGTTTGTTCGCGCATCACGCAAAAACTACTGCACCAAATTAGATGTGGTTTTCATAGTTGTATTATAGCTGGGCTAACTTAAAGTCTAGTATATGTTTCATCTTGATAAGATGCCTAGCAGCGAAGTTACAACGTTTGAGTGGTTTTTTAACTGGAGTAGTGCATGGAAATCTGCATCCAAAGTAGGTAGGTATACAAAACATTAATAAAGAATCTATATTAGGACATTTTAGAAACGTATTTGTGAGCTAAGTTTAAGCTCAATAAACATTTTTGGTCAAGCGTGAGTCGCCCACGGAATTAACAGAATTTGATAAAACTAAAATTTATGGTTTGACTCAGTTATAAAGTAAGGATGGTTGCATTGCATCAGAAGGTAAACATCAGGACAACATAAGGATAACATATTTTTGCTTTTCCTAAAAAAACATAACATGACATTAGTACCTAACAAATTTTGTCGGCCTCAATGGTGTAGTGGTTAGTGTAACTGACTGCGACACTTGAGGTCGCGGGTTCGATTCCCGCACAAGTCAAACATTTGTGGATGGATATTTGTCTTGGTCTGGGTTTTTCTATGTATAATATGTATGTATTTACAAAAAAAAAAGTATATATGTGTATGTTTATCCATTGTCTAGTACCCATAGTACAAGCTGTGCTTAGTTTGGGCTAGATGGTGTTGTGTGTATGTGATAGAATATTATTATATTATATTATATTATTATATCAGTTAAGAAGTACACAGTAGCAGCTTAAATATGCCCAGTGGACGGCAATAGCCTCCCCTCCACCATTAGTACTTAAGATCTAAAACAATACCCTTTTTTTTTGGTGCAATACAATTCTGCTTATGCCTTCGGGATATACCTAGATGTGGGACTATTCATATATGTGTGTAATAATTGGTTCAATGATACATACATAGAATTTGTACTATACATAGCTCTGCTTAGTGTGGGCTAGATGGTGTTTATTATACTATGTAATGTTGAGATTCTCTGATCAAATTACGATAATTATTATTTACCGTGAAATCTATTTCCTAATATTGTCTTCTGTTTACGTGAATGTTATTCATTGAAATTAAACTACTACATATATACGGATTTTATCGTGTTGTTTATTTAGCACTGTATTACAAAATTTTGAAAATATTACACTACTACTACTTACTATTGATTTTATTTTACTAATTGATAAGCTAATAAAATTATTTAAACTATTAAATCTATTTATTTTTGGTTTACACTTTCCCCGACGTTTCGGTTGCTTTTTCGCTATTTCCTGCCATAATTAAAGTTTCACAAATACAAGCACTATTATAAGCATAATATATCTTTTGCAGCGCAAGAAAGATTAATCAATCAGCACAATTGAAGCCGAAATATCGCTTTTTGTGATTTTACCTTTAAACAGTGCCAGTGAACACGCTTAGCCACGTCCATGTAATTTAATTTTGCAATGTCGAGGGCACGCCTGGCGTGTTCGCTGTCTATATAAGGCAGCATCGCTGGGAATTACTAGAAAATAGTGGTGGCATTGAATGTGTTAAATGCATTTTTAACACTTACTTTGTCATTTGTTAGATAAAATAGTTACATATCAATGCTGCTTTTCTACGCAGATCGAATCTCGTATACATTCCTGAGGTGAGTACAAATTATAGACAGAACTCATACTTAGTTAGGGCGAGCCGAATGTACATCGTGACATGCCGGAATGCTGATGTCGACCTATTTACCACTTCTGTATTCATATTAAAACAAATATTTTGTAAGCATTTTTTTGGGAGTAATCGCGGATGACCATTTTATTTAATACTAGCTGTGGCCGCGGTTTCACCCGCATTTATGATTACTGCGCCGCCCCCGTGGGTCGTAGCGTGATGTTATATAGCCTATAGCCTTCCTCGATAAATGAGCTATCCAACACTGAAATAATTTTTCAATTCGGATCAGTAGTTCCTGAGATTAGCGCGTTCAAGCAAACAAACAAACTCTTCAGCTTTATTATATTAGTATAGATTTGTTTTTGTTGCATGTTGGTTAGTTTTTAAGTTATTTAATTAGGTTATAAGTGAAAACTTGTAATTGGCCTTATTTATATTATAAGTTTACGTTTTCCTATAAATAATAAAATAAAATAAAAAATGTAATGCAGCATACAGTTATAATTTTCCATAAAAAAAGACAACACCTGCACAAGGAATCATACCTGTATCGCCGGAAACTTAACAAACATTCAAACAATGCACACGAAGAACACACAAACTCAGTATAAATTTTTGCTCCCTGTGGGATTGTACCCACAACAACAAGTTATTAGTTGCCATATAATAGAGGACAAAACTACTGTTGTATACCAGACATAATTGTAGACTTTATGCAGCTACTGACAAATTCTAGACAAGAAAACCTAATAAAACATCCAGAAATCGAACATGAGACCTACAGCCATACCACTAAGGCGGTCGACTTAAATTAATCAATGATTTGTTTATAATAAATCTTCTTCTTCCTAGCGATTATGAATCCCAGCTTATGCCAGGGTCCGCTTATTTCTGTTCTAACGAGATTTAGCTGAATATCAGATTTTACACAGAGCAACTGCTATTTGACCCCCTTAACCCAGAAGGATAACATCATTCTATGGTTAGACCAGTCGAAATAAAATATCCTGAATATTTGAGGGCGCTGACTTCCCAATAACGACTGCCATATAGATATTCATGACAGCCTGTTTAACTTGCTTTCCGACGCACGCGGGTGAAACACCGCCAACTTCCTAATTCCGGACTAATTATTAAGAACTTCTTGACAGTAATTCTTAATAAATTGCTACTAAGAAATTCTTGACGGAAAATCTTAGTAACGTTTTCCAAGCCCGACCCGGGAATCGAACCCAAGACCTCATGATCCGCAGTCGTATACTCTACCACTGGACCAACGAGGCAGTTTAGAACATTTGTTTATAATAATAATAATCATATTTATTGGCAAAAATACTTTTTTTTATATATATCTCTTTATATATATATATATATATAATTCTTCTGTACGTGTGTTGACAGTGAACTCGTAAACGGCTGGACCGATTTGAATGAATTTTTTTGTGTGTGTTCAAGTGGATTCGAGGATGGATCAGATTTGTTTTTTTTCCCTGTACAGGACAACGTCTGTCAGGTCCGCTAGTTTTTATATAAATATTATTGAATAGATGAATCAATGATAATGAATATATATATTTTTTATACCACTCTTACTTGTAGTTTGTGTTTGAAATTACTAGTATTCTTGTTAACCCCTCCAGCTAAGCTAGAATGCTTATGTTAAGAGTGGGCTCACGTCGGTAGTGCAATGAGTGGGATTCGAACCCGCGACCTATTGACCGCAACTCCAATGTCTTATCCAATCCAAATCGAATGGTCACAAAAGAAAAGCAAATATTTCAATAGCTGGTCTTGGAACCTTAGACATTTCAAACATTTTAACAAAATTTTAAAGCAGATGTTGTGTTGTGTTACAGGTACATGGTAGGTGTTTGTGATGATGTCACTGAAGCCGAGGAATGTGGACTTCATGGAGACCTGGGCACACCTCAAAGAAACGGTAGGTACCCAACAGTTATTATAAAAACGGATTTTACCGTGAAAAGGTATACCTACCCTTAGCAGGGTAGTGATGTAGCGTAGTGGGGGTGGCAGGGGCGACCTGCCCCGAGCGGCACTTTTAGTGGAGCGGCAAAATTTAACAACAAATAATTATAATATATTTCAACTGTACACGCGGCTACACATCAAGTTAGACACCCTATAAACGCATAACTCGTCGGCCTCGGTGGCGTAGTGGTTAGTATAACCGACTGCCACGCCTCAGGTCGCAGGTTCGATTCCCGCACAAGTCAAACATTTGTGTGCATGAACATGGATGTTTATCTTGGTCTGGGTGTTTCTATGTATAATATGTACGTATTTACAAAAAAAAAGTATATATGTATGTTTATCCATTGTCTAGTACCCATAGTACAAGCTCTGCTTAGTTTGGGCTAGATGGTGTTGTGTGTATGTGGTAGAATATATTATATTATTATTATTATTAACTACGCTGCATACAAAATAGAGAATTGCCGGAAAGGGACAGTGCATAATGGTGTCAATGTAATGGTACGGATAGAGCGTAACAAATATATAACGCACTCTCTCACACGATTCGCAGCGTTCAATTTCTAATAGTTCAAAGTCCACACAGTCTAGCTTGATGTGTCGCTGTGTCTATAATACACAATAACGATGACTGCTCTTGCCAAAAAGTTTTTGAGAATTACTGTGTATTATAGTATTTTAAATTGAAATACCTAAACAAGAGGGCGGCAAAATTTTCTTTCGCCTCGGGCGGCTGACATCCTCGTTACGCCACTAGGTATGTGTGTATAACATTCTTGTTGCGCTTTCTATGTTTGAAGTCTAATGAAAGCGAACCTATTGCCTAATCGTAATCTACCATGCTGAATTCCGGACTGGTACAGAAAACTCAAAAATATTTTTATCCAAACCAGAAACGTTGTCTATTTTTTGAATAAGACGTCTTCCGCACTAACTTTTAGTAAGGTGTCGCGAAGGACTATACGTTCAAATAACGGCCTCAAAGTACAGCTAGTCTTAAAACAACAATTTTCGAATAACGCAACATTTTATCTAATGTGGGAATTGAACCCACAGCACTCGGCGCAGTGGCATTGACGAGGCGTCTACTTAAGCCATTACTAACCAACTGGGTTTGATACCCATGCCGGCATAAAAATGTATGATAAGCTAATAATGTTTCCGATTCTGAGTATTCTTTGCAAACATGAACAATTCCTAGTGCAGGCGTAGTCTTTTAACCCTTGGGGTGCTTGGTAAGTAAAAGTTACACGGCGTGCCTGGCTGGTTTCTAGGACCCGGAAACAAAGTGTCATTTTTATATTGATTGCGTCTAAATATCAAATAATACGTTTTTATTTATGTTATATAACTATATTAAGGGATAAAATAAGAAAAAGTAAAATATGAGAAAATATATAGGTTAATTAAATAAATGAAAATCCTCTAACTTTACGTAACAAAAATCAACACTTATGTTTGAATAAGTGTTGATATCTTGGCAGTTTCTAAAAACTCTTTATACAGTCTTATCAACTACTGCTTTCTCTTTACGAGTATCTGAGCTATCGAACCTCATACAATTTACGATAAGCACGAAGCATCTCAAACTCTAATTTGAAATATTTCGATACGTGTTCCGTCAGTCGCCCACAAACCTGGCGTCACAAATATGTCGGACTATGGGAGGGCCGCAAAATGGCCAATTGTCTATAATACGAAGCTACTCAGGAGCACCACGCGATTGATAAATAATTTAAATAATTATGTAATTATTGATTTCATGAAATAACGGGTCTGTCAGACTCATCAAGCACCCTAACGCTTAAAGGAACATACCAAATGTCCAAATTCTAAAGCTGGCAAAATTTTACTAGGATTTTCTGTCAAGTACTTATCAGTCCTGTATATAAACTCTGCCACTGCACGGGTCTCTTCTCAGTGTGAGAAGGATTAGGCCATAGTCCACCACGCTAACCCAGTGCGGGTTGGCAGATTTCACTTATCTCCGCAAAATGATGGCGAACTCTTAGTCATGCAGGTTTCCTCACGATGTTTTCCTTCACAGTTAAAGCAAGCGATAATAAATTATTCAATACGAAGGAGCAGCGATAGCTCAGTGGGGAGACCAACAGACTGCAATTCCAGGATCTCGGGTTCGAACCCACGTCGCGCACCTCAGACTTTCGGAAGTTATATGGCTTTTCTAAATTATGTGCGTATTGATTGACAATTATTGCCTGCTCCGTGCATCGGAGAGCATGTTAAGCCGTCGGTCCCGGCTGCATCTATGGCAGTCGTCATTGGGGAAGTCGACACAAAAGATCCCACTGCGTCGAAGTGTCGCCGGTCTGTACTAACTGGCCCCCACACAAGACAAAATAAGAACTATTCAATACGCATATAACTTCGAAAAGTCAGAGATGCATGCCTTGGAATGGAACTCGAGACCTCTGCATGGCAGTCCAACCACTGGGCTATCGCTGCTACAATAAACGCATACATGTAAGCCGTAGAGGCGTTTATTTTGATACGCAACGAAGCATCCGAGCGGCGAGTTCGTAACTGAGGATATTTTGGTTTCTTGTTCTACAACAATTAATGTCTTTCTTAGTACACATTGTGCCCACCTTGTAGGTGTGTAGTAATAAAGATTTTTTTCTTTCTATTCCCTAGGAAATAAAAATCTGATTTCGTTAACTTTCGTAAAAGTGAACATTTTCGCGTCGTATAACAGCAGTCTAAAGGATGTTTTGGTTCCAGGTGGCCGGGGTGGTAGGTCTCCGTTCGGTTGAGCGCTCCGTGTGGAACACTCGCTTCTCTGACGTGTACGCGCTATGTGTCGCACACCCGGAGCCGCTCGCCGACAGACTCTACGACGAGACCAAGTGAGTACGCTACCTCTTTCTATCTTATTTACCTCCCATTATATGCTCCCACATCCTGGGTACTGCTTCAGTCCTCTTACACTTCTTCCTATTTGCTACTCCTACATCCTGGTTGAAGCGAGACTGCTTTTGACCTTTTATCTTTTCCAATCACTCATTACTTCACACACATTCCCACCAGGAAACCAGAATGATTACTGCTTATGACCTCTTAAGTCTCCATTCTTTATCTACGCCTACTTTCTATTAACTTTTCTATACTATCTCACCTCTGCCTATTTGCCATCACATACTTCCACATCCTAGTTACTGTTTTTGATTCCTCTCTTTCTCCAGTTTCCCGTTTCTTTACCTACTTCCACTTTCTATTAACTTGTTCCAACTGTCTCACCTCTTCCTATTTGCCATTACATACTCGCACATCCTGGTTACTGCTATTGATCTCTGGCTTTCTACAGTTTTCCATTACTATGCCTACTCTCACATTCTTTTAACTTTTGTATACTATCTCACCTCTGCCTTCCTCCCATTACGTACTCCCACTTACCATTATCTTACTGCCACCTCTTTCATTACCTTATTGCGTTCGGCCTTCGCATCCGCCAATTTCCCATTACTTTCTTACTCCCAGTACCTTTAAACTTATTGTTTTCAACTATCTCTCCTCTTCATACTTGCCATTACATACTCCCACATATCTTTATTATACTTTTATCCTATCGTTTACTACGTTGCTACTATCGAAACCTCGCCTTTTCCGGCCTGCTGTTACTTTACCTATACCCATTGCCTATTACCTTTTTATACTACCTCATGTCTAACTATTTGCCATTACATACTTCAACAACCCATTATCTTACTGCCTTCTATCTTCCATTACCTTACTGCTATCGACCCTTCGTCTTCTCCTATCTCCCATTACTTTACCTATTCCCGCTTTATTTACTTTACTGATTCCAACTGTCTCATCTCTTCTTACTTGCCATTACATACTCTAACATCGCATTATCTTACTTCCTCCTATCATGCATTACCTTACTGCCGACCGACCGTTTCAATCCCATACTTACCATGATTTAACTTTATATTAGCGGTCGCCAAGTGGTCGAAATATGACCATAATTGATTAAAATTTTAAGTTTGATCATTATCAAGGTTTTATTGTCTATAACTATACCCTTATGATCACATTTCATTTAGATTTCGCCAAGGCTATACAGATTAATTTACATATCTCTTTTAAAAAAAAAATTCTTACTTAACTAAACTCTTTCATTGACGATATTCCTAAACTTGCTACTTTGTTTTCTTTTTCTCTTTATCTATACTAATATTATAAAGCTGAAGAGTTTGTTTGTGTATCTGTTTGGTTGGTCGAACGCGCTAATCTTAGGAACTTCTGGTTTGAATTGAACAATTATCTTAGTGTTGGATAGCCTATTTCTTGAGGAAGGCTATAGGCTACATATCACGCTACGATCAATAGGAACTTACAGGCACCACCCCAAATTTCAATACGGTAGCTGATGGATCGACTGTGCTAACGCAAAATATATGTTTTTCAAGAGCACAAAGTCGGCAACGTGTCTTAGTTTTTTTAAAACCAATATAGTTTCTTAACCCGAGAGATTGTTTCTTTTATATGTGAACTCCAGCTGAGTTTATCATCTAATATAACGCCTAAATATTTTATAACTGAAGTTTTGGTAACAGCAGTACAGGAGCAATTAGATGCACGAAAATAGACGCATTAATGAAACCTGAGGTCGATATCATACGGTTTAGATCCAGTAATTTGTAGTAGTTTGTAATAGTAAATTGAAGATATTTGGTTTTATTCATGTTTAGGGTTAGACGATTTTTATCAAGCCAGTAGCAGACTTTTTGAAGCCCCAAGTTTACACAGTTTTGTGCCACTTCCCAAGTCTCTCCATGGAAGAGGTTTATATATAATAGGGCAGTATCAACGGCGTAGGTAACATTTTTTCCATTTTGTAGTACGTGTTGACATAAGTCAATGATATACACTAAGAAGAGACTAGAAGAAAGGATGCTTCCTTATGGGACGCCACAGACTACCGGCGCACAAGAGCTTGTAAGCTCACCAATCCTAATCTGTTGTGTATGATCTGATAGGAAGTCTGCAAATATCATCTGGGCATTACCGCGGATACCGACACGTTCTAATTTGTTCACAAGTGCTGGAATCGAGATGGTGTCAAACACTTTGGACAAGTCGAGAAAAATAGCCACGCATTTTTGTTTAGCGTCTATCTTTTTTGTTACATGGTCTGTCAAGAGACTAATCGCATAATCAGTACTCTTGGCTCTGAAACCAAATTTTGCGTCTGACAGAATACGATTACGTTCTAAAAAATTTGTAAATCGGTTGTTAAGTACCTTTTCGAGTAATTTAGATAGAGACGAGAACAGAGATCTGCCTATAGTTTGACACTTCGTCTCGAGAACCACACTTATGAACTGGGGTGATGAGCGACCTCTTAAATACTTTCAGAAAGACGCCCTGCCTGATGCATAGTCCAAAAAGTTTTGTAATAAGAGGGACGATAATATGTCTGGACATCTTGAGTAATTCCGGTATAAAGTCCCAACTAGTAGCGCAATTATTACGAAGGTTCATAATGAGTATGTCTATCTCTACCTCGTCTGGCGGCAGCAAGACAATAGAATTTGGGACAGGAGGGATGTTGGAGGCTAGTGGTGTCGAGGGACGTTCCAGTAACGTTGCTTTCTTGTCAGCTAATTGTCTGCTAATATTTGAGAAATACTTGTTTATAAGCTCTAAGTCTTGAACATCCTCTCCGCCACAGCGTATAAGGTCTTTTGCTGTCGATTTAGTGTTTGTGGTATTGATGACAGATTTTATTACCTTCCATGACTCTTTGTTTGTCTTAGCATCTTGTAATTGCGATTTTCTTTTGGTTTTTTCAATAAAGAGTTACAGAAGTTTCGGTAACGATTATAGGTTACTCTGAGAACATTGTTATTAGGGTAATTTTTCAGCTTTCTGTGAATCATGTCCCTGTGACGAATACAACGCAACAGTCCAGTAGTCACCCAAGGTTGCTGTAGTCTTTTTCTATTTGGAATGAAGAGAGTTTTTGAATATCGACTAACCGTTAGGGACTAATATAACCTGCTGATAGAGTTTAGAGGCCGGATGATATTTTCTAAGGAGTTAAGGAAATACACATGAAATCGATGGTTTATTATTGTTTTTATCTTTAGTTTTTTTATAGTCAGTAGTATATGACATAATGGCTGCAATACCTTGTAATTCTGAGTTGTAAAATACTGAAATTATATTTAAAAGGCGATTTAAAAGAGTGGCCGTGAGTTTCTTGCAGGTTTCTTTTCATAGGCTCGACCCTTTAATAATAATAATAATAATAATAATATTCACCACCTTTGGCAAAAACAAATCCACAACTTACAAACATTCTTCATTAATAAATCTCACACAAGTAAGATACATGCAGCCATTATCCAAAATGACATTAACTATACTGCCCTTAATCTTAGCGTTCATTTAAATATACAAACCCCTGACACTTAAAATTCTTCATGGACGACACCCTAATGATTTGGACCAGCCTCATATAGATTCAATAGCATCAAATAAATGGTTAAAACTCGGCACATTATTTCCAGAAACAGAAGGATTTATAATTGCAATTCAAGACCAAGTAATAAATACTAAAAATAGAAAATACATAATAAAAGACCTTACCATAACAAATGATAAATGCCGAAAATGTCACACTCAACCCGAAACCATCCAACATATAACAGGAGCATGCACAACTCTCACACAGACGGACTACACACACCGCCATAACCAAATAGCTAATATAATCCATCAAAGACTAGCACATAAACACAAACTCACACAAGACGATAATACTCCCTATTACAAATACACGCCTCAAATTATACTTGAAAATACAACACACAAGCTTTATTATGATCGCGCCATTCTTACAGACAGAACCATCCATTATAACAGACCGGATATAACACTACAAGATAAAATCAATAAAACCACATACCTAATAGATATTGCAGTCCCCAATACGCATAACTTACAAAAGACAATTAGTGAGAAAATAGGTAAATATGCAGAGCTGAAGGATGAAGTAACAAGAATATGGAAACAAGACAAAGTTTACATAGTGCCCATAGTTCTTTCCACCACCGGTATCATTCCTAAACATCTTCACCATAGCCTGAAATTAATAGACCTTAAAGATTCCCTATACGTTATGCTCCAAAAAGCTGCTATTCTTAACACCTGCAGAATTGTTAGAAAGTTCATGTCTCTAGATGAAAACGAGGTTACACATAACACGTCATCTACATGACATTAACACACCACACGCTACATTTACTTGGTTTCGGCCCGTAAATGTAGCCAAAACCAGCCCTGAGCTGAGATAAAATAAAAGTACACATAATAATAATAATAATAACACATAAGCCAAGAGCCTCGATCACCATCTAAAGAGGCTCGCGTTGGGTGCTTGGATCAAGGGTTTGATGCAGAAGGCAGTGCTTTTAGATACAGCACGCATTGTGAGGAGGTTCCTATCTCTGGAATCCTAACCACCGGCAGCTTGGACCCTGTTCCCGATGCCGGTGGGGTACCATATATTTTATATTTTTAAATGATATGTATTTTTATAGATATATGTATATTTAAAAATGAAAAATGTATTGAAAATATTTAAATAAAGAGAATAATAATAATAATAATATACATAATAGAAAACATAATAAACCAGCATGGCAAGTTAGACTGGAAAAAGATATTGTAAAACTTCGCGCTGATTGCGGCCGACTTACGCAATATATTAATAGCAACAGATCAAAAAAAGTAGTAAAAAGAGTTGAACAAATATTTAAAAACTGGAATATGCATACTAAACATGAAAGTAACAATAGAAAGCCTGAAGAATATTTAGACACGCTCAAACAGAAACTAGCATTAAAAGTACACAGACTCAAAAGATATAAGAAAGCCGAACAGCGCAAGGTTGACAACACTATATTTACGTTAAATGAGAAAATATTTTACAAAAACCTCTTGAATTCACAAACTGATAAATCTACAGTAGATAACACAGAAATACCATCAAAATCACAACTAGAAGAATTTTGGTCAGGTATATGGGAAGAACAAGTACAACATAACGATAAAGCTGAATGGATCGAGGAAGAAGCTAACAAATGGAACGCATTAGAGGAAATGGCATTTGAGGAAGTTACAGAAAGTGACGTAACTTTAATAACAGCTAAATTACATAACTGGAAGTC
The DNA here is from genome assembly GCA_963675205.1 of Catocala nupta. NCBI lineage: Eukaryota > Metazoa > Arthropoda > Insecta > Lepidoptera > Erebidae > Catocala > Catocala nupta. The sequence goes on from OY776105.1 coordinate 10,100,731, forward strand.
ACCGGGTATAGACAAAATTCATAATTATTGGTATAAAAAATTAACATCATTACACAAATCCATAGCGAAAAACTTAACTGACATAATATTACGGAAACAGAACGTACCAGATTTCCTTGCCACTGGCATAACTTATATGTTGCCGAAAGCCAAGAACTCAGTAGAACCTTCAAAATATAGACCCATCACATGCCTGCCAACATTATACAAAATCCTTACTTCAGCAATAACCCGAAAAATTTACTCTCATATTGAAAATAATCACATAATAGCAGAAGAGCAGAAAGGATGCAGACAAGGCCATATGGGTTGTAAAGAACAACTTATTATAGATTCTACTATTCTCAAACACGCCACAACACGAAACAGAAATTTACACTGCACCTACATCGATTACAAAAAAGCATTTGACAGTATTCCTCATTCTTGGTTGCTACAAATTCTACAGATTTATAAAATTCACCCTAAAATAATAGATTTCCTGCGAAATGTAATGACAAAGTGGAAAACAACATTGCAACTAGGTAACCGCGACAACATAATCAAGACCCGACAAATATTTATAAAGAAAGGTATCTATCAGGGCGATTCTCTGAGTCCATTGTGGTTCTGTCTAGCCTTGAACCCTCTATCACATTTACTGCGACGCTGCCAGGCCGGATATTGTCTTAAATATAATACAGGAGACACAGTTATCTCACATTTAATATATATGGATGACATTAAATTATATAGCAAATCACTTAAAGATATGAATACGCTTTTAGAAACAACTACTAAATTCAGTAAAGATATTAATATGGCTTTTGGATTAGATAAATGTAAAACGTTACATATAATAAGAGGCAAAATCCGGCCTGGTGACTATCCAGTGGATGATGCTAATACCATTACAGCGATGGAACCCACCGATCTTTATAAATATTTAGGGTATAAGCAATCAAAAGGACTAGATCACACAACACTCAAACAAATACTTACAACAGAATACAAAAGAAGAACTAATACCATTTGCAAAACTCAACTCACTGGCAAACATTTAATTAAAGCATTGAATACATATGCCGTACCAATATTAACTTATTCATTTGGAGTTATAAAATGGACAAAAACTGACATAGAACACATAGAACGAAGTACACGCACCACATTAACAAAGCACAATCACCTTCATCCTAAATCCGCAATAGAAAGGCTTACCATTAAAAGGCAGGTTGGAGGTAGGGGTTTCATAGATATACATCACCTCTGGCAGAAACAGATCTATAACTTGAGAAACTTCTTCATCACAAAATCTTACACCAGTGAAATCCATAAAGCCATAGTTGAAAATGATTACAACTACACCCCACTTAACCTGCACGATCCACCAAATATACAAAACCCTAACAATAGCGACCCGCAGATACAGAAAATTGAAGAATGGAAAAAGAAAACACTTCATGGAAGACATCCTCATGACTTAGAGCAGACTCACGTAGACACGATAGCTTCAAACAAATGGTTGAAAATAGGTAATTTATTTCCAGAAACAGAAGGATTTATGATAGCTATCCAAGATCAAATAATAAACACCAAAAATTACAGGAAATATATAATTAAAGACCCTGCGGTTACAAACGACAAATGCCGTAAGTGTCACAATCAACCTGAAACCATTCAACATATAACTGGAGCATGCACAACTCTTACACAGACAGATTACACACACAGACACAATCAAATAGCTAATATTATTCACCAAAAACTAGCACACAAACATAGTCTCATACAAGACATAAACACTCCCTACTACAAATACACGCCTCAAACTGTACTAGAAAACACCACACATAAGCTGTATTACGACCGCGCTATTCTCACTGACAAGACCATTCACTACAATAGACCAGACATAACTTTACAAGATAAAATTAATAAAACCACATATATTATAGACATTGCAGTCCCTAATACACATAATATACAAAAAACCATTAGAGAGAAAATAAGCAAATATGTAGAATTAAAAGAAGAAATATCAAGAATATGGAGGCAAGATAAAGTATATATAGTACCTATTGTTCTTTCTACTACCGGAATCATACCCAAACATCTACACCATAGCTTGAAATTAATAGATCTAAAAGAATCCGTTTACATAATTCTCCAGAAAACAGCCATATTGAATACATGTAGGATTGTTAGAAAATTCATGTCACTGGACGAAAACGATATAACACAGACAACATCTATACCATAATATTTAAACACACACTACATTTACTTGGTTTTGGCCCGTAAATGTAGTTAAAACCAGCCACGAGCTGAGAAAAAATAAAAAACCATAATAATATTCTACAACATATACACAACACCATCTAGCCCAAACTAAGCAGAGCTTGTACTTTGGGTACTAGACAATGGATAAACATACATATATACTTTTTTTTTTGTAAATACATACATTTTATACATAGAAACACCCAGACCAAGACAAACATCCATGTTCATGCACACAAATGTTTGACCTGTGCGGGAATCGAACCCGCGACCTTAGGCGTAGCAGTCGGTTACACTAACCACTACGCCATCGAGGCCGACTAGGACCTTTGCATGAACCTAGCAACTAACCTCAATATAGCTTCAGTAACTTAGTAAACTCACTAACCTATATATTTTGACGTTCATAAGTGTTACTTTGTGACCTAAATGAGTAAATGATTTTTGACTTTGACTATCTATATACAGCCAAGATGTATATGTCTGGGTCCATTTAAGCAATAAAAAGTTGGCACCTGCAGGTTCTGGTTCTACGATAGAACATGTTAAGTTATTTCTAACGTATATAACAATACCATCGTTCACTTCGATTCAGACACTTACGAGATTCGTAAGAAACATAATTTTCAATAGTTGGGATAGGTTTATATTCGTTTAACCAACACTCTGTCAATACAATTATGTCAGTTTCAAAAGTAAGTATAGATAACTGAACTAACAGGCAATGCAAATTCTTATATAATATGCTACGAATATTTTGTGATAGGATGTAACACCTTCGGCGCCAGTGTATCATTTTTGCACACACTTGTTTATACAATCTGTATCAAAAATGATACATCGCACAGTGATTCAGGTTTCATACAAAGGCGGTCATAAATACACAAATCCGTTATAAAAAGTATTTTATTATTTTACACGTTGGAATATATTTAGGTAAACGTAAATAATTAAAATTATAATATATTATATAAGTTTAAAAAAATCTTAACAACATTTAGGTGTAAAAATGTCTCGCAGTAATTTTATTTTAGACGATCGATGTATCTAAAACATTTTATATTGCGAATTTTAATAGTAAAACTGTAAATAATGGTTATTTGTATTAACAATAACCACAAAAGAATAAAATAAAATAGCAAAAATACATAAAATAAGTTTATTTTCTAAATACAAACAACCTACAAACTATACGAAATATTGGCAAAATTACCTTTAAATACATAACAAATCTAAAACAGCTTTTGACAGTACACTCTTTTTTTTGACAGGTAACTTTCGTAGACCTGTTATGAAGGGATCTGAATGAAGAAGAAGCCTATTAATTAAATCAGTATTGGTCAAAATGCGACTCATTTTTCGCGTGTGATTTCTCCTAAATGATTTGATGTGTTTGTTAGTTGCTTCAGCTGCTTCTTCAGACAGCTCTCCGATTGACAATAAAGCGTGATCAATAACATTAGCACCATGAACTAGGACTTTGTGAACGGAAGCAGGAATGTTATACCACGGATACTCGGCAACTAATTGCCGAGCTGTCTCTAATGCGAACTCTTCGAAGTTCGTCTTATTAATGTTATATCCCGAATTCAAACATTGAAGTATGATCCAGCAACGATCTAGGAGATCTTTCTTGATCCCAGTAATTTCAGCTGAAATTTCTGAGTTCGAGAAAAACCGTCTGGCGGTATTACCATCGTTTGAGGTCCCGCTTCCGCCACTTTTGGGCTTATCCACTATAAGACCTAATCTTTCTCTAAATTGAGTCTGAATATATGTTTCTTTTGCTGCAACAAGAATTTTGTCATTTTCAGATCTAGCTTGCCATTTTTTAACATCTAACTTGTATGCGACATGAACAAAATATTCAAAGAAGCGTATTAACGCGTGAAGAGGTGATAAACCAAATTCATATTTACTCTCATCGACTTTCTTGTTTAAACATTTGTCAATTTGGTTCATTTCGCTGGGCAAGGCATTACAAATATAACATTTAGACGAGGAAACACTGCTAAGTGCATTACACACTTTGTCATCTACCAAAGTAAATTGCAAGCAATGAGTAACGCGGTATTCCTGATCTTCTTTTTTGAAAACAGTTTGCTGTAAGTTACTTATTTTCTCTTTAAAATATGCTTCTTCCTCAACTGATACTGCAGTCGATTCTTTCAAATATCGAAAGCGTACAGGCCTACAGTATCTAGTTGACGAAGGACGAGGATTTTTCCACAAAACTACGGTATTTTCTCCAGTATCTAATTTCAAAACAAGCTGAAGTGGCACATATGAAGTAAGAAACAAGCTACCGTCTTCAATAGTGGCGTCAGAAAAACACTGTTTATATTCAGAATGCCCTGTACTGCCATCGAAACCCCATTTCCCTATCAAAGCTATTTTATCCTGGGATTCTTTAGGTACCCTATCCAAAACAACCTTTTGAGACTTGAGAATCCGATTGGCTGTATGATCTAATAAACTTTGAAGTTCGACTTCGGCAGATGATTCGCTAACAGTTATATCTGGAGGATAACAGTGTTTTTTCGATTCCACAACAATTTGGTAAGATGGCAAAATGCTTTTTGAAAACTTATTGTTTATAAATTTCTTTACTAATAAATATTGATGTCGAGTTAAGTGAGCTTCGACAATGAGCGATAAAACTTCGTTAGCATCGATTTCAGGAAAAGTTAATAAACTATCATCGGAAGCACTAAGCAATGAATGTACAAGAGAAGGATCTTGCTTAGACAAATTAGCTAATCTTCTCCTTTTTGTACGTTTACTGGTCTCGTCAAAGTTCATTTTCGGACGGCCAGACGATGAAGATGTTGATGCTTCAACTTCGTCAAAGTTCAGAGATACACGTACCTTAGTTTGCTCTACATCAATATTTTCAATTTCATGCAGCCAATCTGAACACATTTCTAAGAATTTAGATTTAGTACGATTCGACTTGGCCCAGTAATGAGAAATTCGTTTACATACATTCGTAATTCTAAGGCTTAAAGGTTCTAGGTTAATGTTTTCGATGTAATCAGAAAGGCATGATGTTTCAGTCAAAGTGTTCAGGACATGCTGTGATTTTTCATTTGGTTTACCCACTTTAGAGTACCAAATGTTAAAAATTGACATCCTCGATACAGAACATTTGAAAAATGTACCTGAAACAATATAAAAACTGAACTTAAAAAAATGACTTTATTTTTATTCTATGGGCATACATACTTTGACAGCCCACTAACGTAAGAAGAGGCAGGAAGAGGCAGATGAAACTTATAGCCCTTTATAAGGATGTTCTCCTTATTCTAAAAAGATATGCTTCAAGGGCAGCAAAGTACAGCGAAAAGTTGTAGGTCCAAAAGATATAAATATACATCACATTTTTTAAAAAGAAAACTACCCTCAATAATAAAATGATACAAAATAATATGTGCATAATAAAAAAAAAAGTGGTTGATAATAAAAGTACATACTTTGCTCTTGAACATACCTTCACAATACGTAAACACTTGATTTGAAATGGTGACATTTAAAAACAACGTGATTAAGTTTTAATGACTCACACGTAGCGTTAATTAGTATCGCGATGCGCTCACTTCCGCTGCACAAAAGTGAATGATACCTTGACCTAATTACGTTGGTATTTATAGTTTTTGGAAGTATGTGAACAAGCTAATGACTTAATGAGGTGATCTTACTGGAGTAAGACAATGAAATTTTTCAATTTATGGCCTAGGGCGGAATCACAGTGCATCGTGCCCATTGCGTTCAAGGCATTGTATATTACTAATGCACATGATTTTCGTAAAAACACCACTAAAAGCTAAAATATTATGTGTATCACAAATGATACACATGGCCCTGGAGATATAAGAACACACAAAAGTATTTGGTAGGCCAGTGTATCATTTTTGATACACACACTGAAAAAGCTGGAAAAAAGAAAGGGAAAGGAAGAGGGAAGTTTAAAACACATTAATATAACAAATCTAATCATATAAAAAAAAGGAAACAAAAAATTGTGATTTTGGAAATCATGCTTGGCACCGAACGTGTTAAGAAATCTGTCGCAGCTTCTGTTAAACATATTACATGTTGTAGTGTCACAAGATCGAGCTGAAGCCACGGTTATAGTATATAGTTCTATTGAGATATTTTGGGTCAAGTCAATCACTGTAAAAAGAAAAAGATAAATGGCACAAATCAAGTCCTGAAATGGACATGTCACGTTTAAAACTACTAATCGCTAAGGGTAATATTTTCCATATTATATAACAATGTTTTGTAAAACATTTGATTGTGGGATGTGTGAGTAAGGGTTCGTATTTATGTAATAATGAGTGAGTACAATATATTGTTTTTGTGCGTGAGATAATTAATTTAATAAGTGTGTGTGTGTGTGTAATAGGCATAAAAACATAAAATATTTAAATTTATAACAAAAACTTTTGAAGCTTTTATTGTTAAAACTAAGCACTAGTCACTTCATGGATTATATGTATTCTAAGCTGTAGGGTTTAAATTACATCGTGGTATGACGACAACCATTCCTGTTACTTCTTTCTCGTTTTTGCGTGTGTGAGAAAAGGACAGACATAATTATTGCCTGCTGTCGTAGCGTACCTTAGTAAAGAAACGTATGTTTAGATGTTTGCTATTGTCTCGTTTTACTTTTGACCCAGGGTCTATCTGCTAGAAGGTCGATGCCTAAATAATGTTTGATTTTTAAAATTATTTTGTACACAAGGGCAAATAGCAATCAAAAATTATCTTTTTGTCAAAACAGTGTCAAAATTATTTGCGAAATAATATTTGTAGTTTACATTTGAATATAAAAAGAAGTGCGCGTTTAGTGGGGATATCTTGCTATCTCTTTCGGACACCAATGCTTAAATACCGGTTACGTCATCGTTTGTATCGTGCATCGTTTTTCTGTCGTTTGAAAATTACCCCCTACTAACAGATTTGAAACACTTTTATCGTATTTATTTTTAAGTTGATTTCAAACATTCTTTGTATTCTAGAGTAAGGGTGATGTAACTATTAAAATAATAAAAAATTGAGTCAACTACCCTTTTGTTGTTTGTTTACAGAATCTTTTTAGAAGAACATGTGTCTGGTCTTCTGGCTCGTGTGAGAGGAACCTCGTCACTGGACAACAACGACCATAATGATGGACTCCTTACCAGGTAACAACATCACACTTTCCCCGGGGGGATAGGTAGAAGCGAAATATATAGGTATACAAAGCCGGCTGACTAAAATGCGGCAATAGATACAATCACTCTGTTAACAGTATTGAATAATTTTAAAGATGTTTGGAAAAAAAAGAAGATTAAAGAAATAGAATAAATGTCTGTTAAATATTCTGTAGGTTGTAGTTATGAATCAATGGCCGAAATCTATATTCGGTTTTAAAAATAAGTATAAAAAGAGTGGTTTTTATTTTTTTGTAGGTTTTAGTTATGAATTGTGATTAATACTGAGACTGACAAAATCTTTGTTCTTCTTTTAAGAGCAGAAGAATAAAGAAAGAAGCGTCTTCTATTTATTATTATGTAGGTTAGTTACTTATAAATTGTTGTAATTTAGAAAACTTTCTATTAAATATACTGTTAACGGCAATTTAAAATTATAATTATTTTGTAAATAAATAATTCCAAATCGAAAAGAAAACAGATTTAATCGAATCGAAAACAAAATAATCAGTTTTCGATTAAATCAAGTAATGGAAGACCAATCTTTGACTAACCAACTTGTATCAAAGATCACTGCGGTATGAATGTGTAAGAATTTACTCGGATAACTAGTCTAAACGAAGATTTTGCAATGACTTATCTCTTATAACCCTGTAATTTTTGTATAGGTTATGAGAATTCTAGCAAATGTTACATTACAAAAAAATAAACGGGAGCATTCTAGCAAAGGACAGAAAATTTCCTTCGAAATTAAATCGTTCTCTAGAATGGCCATGAAAATGTTCGTATGAGCCAAACATTCTAGCGAATGCTTTAGTCAATGCTCGTCAAAAAAATATTCTTCACGAAGATGTCAGACTTGCTCATGCTGGCCATAAAGCTCGAAGCAGGTTTACTGTCCTTTCGCTAAAATGCTCGCTTAAACGCTCCTTTGCATTTTTCTGTAACTAGCGATTCGCGGGCAGTACAAAACTTTAACAAATTATACACCAAAACCTTCCTTATAAATCACTCTGTCTATTGGTGAAAACCGCATGAAAATCCGTTAAGTAGTTTTTGAGTTTATCGCGAACAGACACGGCGGCGGACTTTCTTTTATAATATGTAGTGATATAACAATTGCTAGAAGCTTGTTACAAGTGAATGCTCAAGTCTATCAATACCTTATGACATTTTAACTACAATATTACCAACTTGGTAACCATTCTGTTTTCTGTCTTCAGATATGTGTCTGCGTGGCGGGAATACAGTCAGGGCGTCGCCTACCTCAACAGTCTTTACTCGTACTTGAATCTCCAACACGTTAAGCGGCAGAAGGTAAGAAATCCTGACTAATTACTAGTTTTTGCCCGCGGCGTCGCTTGCGTTAACGTAGGGTAGGTTAGTAACAGTAATTTTCCTGGATGTAAGGTACCTTATGTCCAGTTCTGTTCCCTTGACAACGTGTATGCGAAACAAACATACGCACATTATACATTTATAATATTAATAATAATAATAGATACGGCACGTATTGTGAGGGTCCTATTTCTGGAATTCTAACCACCGGCAGCTTAGACCCTGTTCCCGATGCCGGTGGGGTACCATATATTTTATATTTTTAAATGTATTGTTTATTTATGTATATTAAAAATGAAAAATGAATTGTTAAGATTGAAATAAAGAGTATAATAATAATAAACTAAAAATCTTAAAACTCTCGAAGGGCCTCTTCACGTTGGACCTATTTCTCCGTGTAACCCTCCCAAAAGGCCAGGTATTTTCATAATATAATATGTTAGAAAATACCTTTGATAAGAGAAGCATAATAGTTTATTAATAAATCGTTTTTTTCGGGCTGTATACCTTAATCTAAATTTACATGTTATAAAATTTGATGTTAGTAAATACACCTCAATACTATTGTTACACCCAGTGCTATCTCTCGACATTGTGTGGAAGACTGCAGTTCTATCTAATAATTTATTACACTGCCATCTATTGATTACTTACGGAACTACGTAGATTCGTCGGTACGAGTAGAGTAGAGAGGACACTGACACATTCTCGAATCTTTGTATTGTTTACATACCGGATATGACGTTTCTGGAAAACTCCGGAAACGCTTTAATCGCGTATAAAAGGGGAAGGCTAGCGCTCGCCGAGTCAGTTTACAATCGTAAGCGGTCAAGTATTCATCGAAGCGAACGGAAGTGAAAATACTGCGAAGTTTGAAGCAGTTACAAGAAAAAAGTGTAGTATAGTGTTTGTCGTATTTTAAATTTGTGTGCTAGAATAAAACGTGTTTTAGTCGGTAATATTGTTTACATTCTTATCCCTCGAACCCAGCATGTAACACTATGTTAGTGAAACTTCACTTCGCACACTTAACACTAGTGCGCTCGGCTGGTACTTATCCCCGGAAGCGACGGAATAGCACGTCTTGTGGCCAAAAGCTTTCATCCAACACCTTGTGCAGGTAGCAGTCGGCAGTATTACTTACGATGCTTTGTTTGATACGGTTATACGCTTTAAATATTCGCCTGATCATCATGAAATTTCGCATATACGTAGTCAGAGGTACCGAAATGGACATAGAGTCTGAAGAAAGTACTGTTTCCGAAGAATGGAAATTTATTGAAAATTTAGACTAACGCGAGCGAAGCAGCAGGCAATATCTAGTACTCTAATCATGTCAATTATAACAAAGGAAAATGATAATCTATGTAGAACTTGATCCTGCGAACACGACAAACCGTGTCGTCGCTCTGCCAATTGAAATATTCATAGCAGGGATGTTGCGGATGTAGATTTTTTGACATCCGCGGATGTGTATGTGGTTACGGATATTTGAAGACTCCCTTCCGCGGATGCGGATGGGGATACGGATGCGGATGTCCAAATCGATGCAGAAGCTCTGCAATTGCGGATGCGGATGTTGATGAAAATTGATCATCTTATTTAATAAAAGTATCTAATATCACCGCCTTCGCAGGCTGAAGCCTGTTTTGCAAAGGTTCATAAATTAAACACGTACTACTGAATAACTGATTTCTTTCTTATCGTTACCTACGCTATATCTGGACCCGCATTAACATCCGCGTTGATTATTGCGGATGCGGATGTCCAAATTAATGTGGAAGCTCCGCAATTGCGGATGCGGATATTCGCAACATCCCTGATTATTTATTATATTGTTAGTTAAAATTAATTACCCACGTTTCTTGTGCAGGTATCAGATGCGGAGATAATCTACGGGACCGCGGCAACGGTCTCGTGTCCCGAGCATGACGCCCGACAATTAGAGGTACCGTATTACGAGATCAGTCTCATCTTTATTTACAGCATCACACGCACCCGCTACTAACATAGGGGTCCTTTAAGTGTTGCATAGAAATACTACAAAAACAAAATTTGATATCTACTGTATAATAAAGGAAATGTTTTTTACGTATTTGGAACCAATAAAAAGAAGACGCATCTGCCATTATTTTTATATTAAATAATAATAATAATATTCTATCACATACACACAACACCATCTAGCCCAAACTAAGCAGAGCTTGTACTATGGGTACTAGACAATGGATAAACATACATATATACTTTTTTTGTAAATATATACATATTATACATAGAAACACCCAGACCAAGACAAACATCCATGTTCATGCACACAAATGTTTGACTTGTGCGGGAATCGAACCTGCGACCTCAGGCGTGGCAGTAAGTTACACTAACCATTACGCCATACACACACTATGGCATATACGTCCTTTTTTCTTATGATGGCAGAATAGCCTAATCAGCCTAGTGGGATCAGCGATAGCTTAGTGGGATCAGCGATAGCCTAGTGGGATCAGCGATAGCCTAGTGGGATCAGCGATAGCCTAGTGGGATCAGCGATAGCTTAGTGGGATACCATTGAACTGCCACATAGAGGTCTTGAGCTCTCAAGGCAAGCCTCTGATATTTCAATGTTATTAAATAGTTAATTATCGAAAGAATAATGTTTTCAGGAATTGAATTTGAGAGAGAGTCGTGACGTGGTAAAGACACGGGAGATTTGAAGAAAGGAAGAATGATAGTGTAGTTGAAAGCGTGTTAGATTGGGAGAGTAGGCGAATGGTAGTGTGGTGCATTGGAAAAGTGGGCGAATGATAGTGCGGTGCATTGGAAGAATGGGCGAATGGTAGTCTGGTAAATTGGAAGAGTGGGCAAATGATAGTGTGGTGCATTGGAAGAGTGGGCGAATGGTAGTGTGGTGCATTGGAAGAGTGGGCGAATGATAGTGTGGTGCATTGGAAGAGTGGGCGAATGATAGTGTGGTGCATTGGAAGAGTGGGCGAATGGTAGTGTGGTGCATTGGAAGAGTGGGCGAATGATAGTGTGGTGCATTGGAAGAGTGGGCGAATGGTAGTGTGGTGCATTGGAAGAGTGGGCGAATGCCAGTGTGGTGCATTGGAAGAGTAAGAGCATGATAATGTGTCAGATTGGAAGAATGGGAGAATGGTAGTGTGTTTGATTCGAAAAGTCGTAGAGTAGTAATGTTTTAGGTTCTGTACTATAATTTAATGTTGTCTATTTGCAGGTGGGCGAACTCGGCTTGGAGATCTGGGAACGGGTGCTGGTTCGACCCCTGGCTACTGCACTCACGGGCCGTATAGTGAGTGCACTAGCGTCAGCACGGGAAAGTACTCCCGACCCTGCGCTCGCTACCACTTTGAGAGAAGCCATTCACAGCACTGTCCAAGTGAGTAGTAAGGTTATGAAATTCTTAGTACATTTATTATTTGTCTTATGTATACATAATTAATAATATTGTAACTGGTTGATGTCTATATACGGGCGATATTTAAGGTAAAATATTCTGCTTTATAAAAGGCATAGAAGTCAAAAAATAACATTTTGAAATTTTGTCTGTCTGTCTGTATGTTTGGACCTACAACATGCAAAAACTACTGCACGAGTTTAAATGCGGTTTCACATAAATCTACAAAGAATAACAATAATGACTTAATAAGTGACATTATATCTTGAACTATGAAATTGGAGTTACATCTAATTTCCTGGTTTCTGTACAGAATGCAATAGTTACTTCAAAATTCGTATATATTTCAAGAATATACTTCAGATTGTATTATTGATAACATGTATTATACAGGGGGTCCGGTAATTAATGGATAACCTGGAAATGTCTTATAGTGAAACTGACGGCCGTTCAGAAAAAAATATGAAAAAAAAATCTAACTACTACCTGAGATATGTTTTTTTTTTAATTACCATATATAACTTTCTTGTATACTACGACCATAAATGAATGAAATCCATCGGTATTTTGTTGTTTTATTATTAAACACTAATTATGCTAATAGATAGACCGTCAAAAGTATGCTATGCTAATATAGCTTGCACTTTTTAATATATTTAATTTTTTTAATTTTATATTATTATTTTTCTTCATTTTTTCTGAACGTCCTTCTGTTCTACTATAAGACATTTCAAGGTTATCCATTAATTACCGGACACGCTGTATATAAAATAATATCAATTACCTTGTATACAATATGTATTTAAAGTTACATCGCTTAGTCTCTGCCTATATTCGTTGTTTCAATTCGCCATAACTACATTATGGTAGAAGTAATAGTAAATTAAAAAAAGAAACATTATGGCATAAATACAAGCAATTATAATGAAAAAAACAATGAACATCATTATCACTATATATTATAAAACAAAGTTCCCCGCCGCGTCTGTCTGTTCGTGATAAACTCAAAAACTACTGAACGGATTTTCATGCGGTTTTTATCAAATCAAATCATTTATTTGCCGATCAAGGGTATACAATGGTGTTAACAGTACAATAATTGCAATTGGCATTTCAAAAAATATTAATGAAATAGTTAGTATGAATTCCAGAAGATTGATTTCCACAGATTTTCTTCATACAAAGCGGTGACTTCACCCCTATTTATTAGTATATTATTATATAGACTATAGTAAGCAGTGATAGCCCAGTGGGAGATGGGTGGATTACCATGCAGAGGTCTCGAGTTCAATCCCAGGGTGCACACCTATGACCTTTCGAAAAATATATAGACTATATAGCTAGTATTTCTCCGCAGGTTCGCTCGTTTCGTGTGCGGGCCCCGCTCCAGCTCTACCAGCAGTTAGTGCTGGAGCCCTACCTGTCCGCGGCGTGCGCGTCCCACGCACGCCTGGCTGCGTCGCTACTCGCCACGGGCGATGTGGCGCACTACACCAAACATGCGCTTGCGCAACTGGAACGAGAGGTTAGTGTTGAGATGTGGTAGTATGTTTTATTGTCAAATCTGTCCTGTAGATTATCGTGACTCGAATACGAATCCCAGATCTTGCCAAAGAAGAGTTATTGGCATTATCTCATATGAAATTCTGAGTAGCTTGAAGTTAAGAGATTGGCGGCGTTACACATTCGCGTTCCTCGGCAAGCAGGTACAGCCGTTTGTCCTGCGTCTGATCATTCGCCGGTCGTACCAGGTGGACGTCCTTTGGGATCGTGTATATTTATTACCGTGACAACTCGAAATTCGGGTTGTGTTTCATAACCAGGTCAAGAAATTTTCCATTTGTTAAAAAAAATACTACCATACGGCTGTCTACTGTAAATGTTATTAGTTGCATTCTTGACTGTTTCGGTATTAGATGGAACTGCTGTATATGGGGCCTCGAGTATAATTCCCGGATAATAAATTCTTAGCAGTGCGTATCTCGGCACTGTGGACGGTAAAAGGCTTAAGTATAACACCGCCAACTTCCTAGCTCCGAGCCGATATTATAGACTGTATATAGAAATCTACTTGTATGTCTTTATTTTTCTTATCATCTCTATTTATGAAAAATCGAAAATAGTATGAGTGCAATAGCTGAATGATTTTATCATAATTTGTTTGCTTACTAAATAAGACACGTTGAGAATTTGTTGAATCTGGAAAAATGTAGATGAAATACAGGTCTGCCTACCCCTCCAAAATATAAGAGTGTTACTATGTGTGAGAATGCCATTTTGTTGTTTATAGGTATCGCTAGGTGCGCGGTTCTTAGACCCGTCATCAGCGGAGGCGGTGCGCGGGTGCTACGAGCGCGCCGCCGTAGCCGCTCACCTGCCCGCGCTACACGCCACCGTAGATAAGCTTATGCGGGACGCAGCCGCTGACGACCCTGATGCGCACGAGGTGAGTCTGCTACGAGAATGGCTACGTACTCCAAAAATATCACACTACACAACAACTACAATTACATCACATTACATTACACCTCTACCACACGAAAACCACAAAACAATTATACCACAGTCACAATCATATAACAACCACATCACAATCACATTACTGCTACACCACTACCACACCATAATCGCATCACAACCATACCACCACCAAATCTCTAACCCACCCGCACTACACCCACACCACACCCACAGTACAACAACACCACACTCACACCACACCTACGCCACACTACACCCACACCAGACTACACCCACACCATACCACACCCACGCTACACCCACGCCACATCCACTTTACATCTACGCTACATCCTGTAGAACCCACGCCATACCACACCCACACTACATCTCGCCCACAGCACACCTACGCTACCTACGGGGGTGTGATATAGCGTGGATGTGGTATGGCGTGGATATAATGATATCCACGCCATACCACATCCACGCTATATCACACCCCCGCTAGATCCTGTAGAACCCACGCCATAGCACACCCACGCTACATCACACCCCCACTACACCCACGCCACATCCACTCTAAACCTACGCCACACTATAACCACGCCATACCACACCCACGCTACATATCACCCACCATACACCTACGCCGCATCCACTCTACACCTACACCACATCCACTGTACACCTACACCACATCCACTGTACACCTACACCACATCCACTCTATACCTTCGCCACATCCACTCTACACCTACACCACATCCACTCTACACCTTTGCTACGTCCACTCTACACCTACACCACATCCACTCTATACCTTCGCCACATCCACTCTACACCTTTGCTACGTCCACTCTACACCTACACCACATCCACTCTATACCTTCGCCACATCCACTCTACACCTTTGCTACGTCCACTCTACACCTACACCACATCCACTCTATACCTTCGCCACATCCACTCTACACCTTTGCTACGTCCACTCTACACCTACGCCATACATAGATACTTTTTCTTGCGATCTTAGTGCGATGAGGGTTCATCTATGATTTTAAATTCTTTGGTATTAAACTATCGAAACCACTGCTGTCTTTCCAGAAACGTAAGGAAGGTTAACCACCTGAACACATCACTTACAATTCGTACATATGCCACAAATAAGTCAGAGACAGATATGCCTTCCAAGCTAAGGCAATCGCGACGCACTCACACATTAAATCTGTTTGTATGTGATAGCGGCGCGCGGACCTGCGGCGCATGTACACCCTTCTGCGGCCGCTAGGGGGCGCGGCGCTGCGCCCGCTCGTAGACGCGGCGCACGCGCAGGCCGCCGCCGATGGGCACGCGCTGCTCGCCGCGCCGCACAACAAGGATGAGGTGCGTTACTACATACTACCCTAGTATATGTGCCGCTAGGGGGCGCGGCGCTGCGCCCGCTCGTGGACGCGGCGCACGCGCAGGCCGCCGCCGATGGGCACGCGCTGCTCGCCGCGCCGCACAACAAGGATGAGGTGCGTTACTACATACTACCCTAGTATATGTGCCGCTAGGGGGCGCGGCGCTGCGCCCGCTCGTGGACGCGGCGCACGCGCAGGCCGCCGCCGACGGGCACGCGCTGCTCGCCGCGCCGCACAACAAGGATGAGGTGCGTTACTACATACTACCCTAGTATATGTGCCGCTAGGGGGCGCGGCGCTGCGCCCGCTCGTGGACGCGGCGCACGCGCAGGCCGCCGCCGACGGGCACGCGCTGCTCGCCGCGCCGCACAACAAGGATGAGGTGCGTTACTACATACTACCCTAGTATATGTGCCGCTAGGGGGCGCGGCGCTGCGCCCGCTCGTGGACGCGGCGCACGCGCAGGCCGCCGCCGATGGGCACGCGCTGCTCGCCGCGCCGCACAACAAGGATGAGGTGCGTTACTACATACTACCCTAGTATATGTGCCGCTAGGGGGCGCGGCGCTGCGCCCGCTCGTGGACGCGGCGCACGCGCAGGCCGCCGCCGACGGGCACGCGCTGCTCGCCGCGCCGCACAACAAGGATGAGGTGCGTTACTACATACTACCCTAGTATATGTGCCGCTAGGGGGCGCGGCGCTGCGCCCGCTCGTGGACGCGGCGCACGCGCAGGCCGCCGCCGATGGGCACGCGCTGCTCGCCGCGCCGCACAACAAGGATGAGGTGCGTTACTACATACTACCCTAGTATATGTGCCGCTAGGGGGCGCGGCGCTGCGCCCGCTCGTGGACGCGGCGCACGCGCAGGCCGCCGCCGACGGGCACGCGCTGCTCGCCGCGCCGCACAACAAGGATGAGGTGCGTTACTACATACTACCCTAGTATATGTGCCGCTAGGGGGCGCGGCGCTGCGCCCGCTCGTGGACGCGGCGCACGCGCAGGCCGCCGCCGACGGGCACGCGCTGCTCGCCGCGCCGCACAACAAGGATGAGGTGCGTTACTACATACTACCGTAGTATATGTGCGCATATCGATATTCAAAAAGTCCACTGTTGATTCGTATTCAATCGATACTCGATGAAATCGAAAACTAAATCGATTTTAAATAGTCGATTCAAAACCGAGAATCGATGCAAGCTAAGTTTTGGACTAGGCAATTAAATCTGCAAGTTACAAAGAGACCTCGTCATGTGTACCAAGACGGAGTAACATACCAGCTAGCTGGTCTACTAGCTGGTACACGTCAACTGAGTACCATCGTTGACATCGTTGTGAGTCGGTAATATATAGATAAGCATAAGCTTTTGACTTAGGAATTTACGGACACCATCTCGTGAGTAAAGTTTTAACGTACAAACCTGGCGGAAGCCTAAGATGGGTTAATAAAATGTTTGAGTAATTATCAGTGATCGGAGTAGGTAGATTGATTTTTGGTACTTGTATCATAAATGCACACAGAAAGAATAACATGGATAAGCCATTTTCCCGGAAAGTAATTCCGGTATTTCCGGATTCAATTAAATATTGTTAATGTTGGTAGTGATATTATTCCTACTCAATTCAAAATTTAAAGGAAGGTATCAAAACTAAATTAATTCATTATTTATCTGTTGAATAATAAAAACAATCGAATTCCGATCGAAGCTTTAATTTTTATTTTTAGCCTTTTATGGCTAGAACTTTTATAGATAGACATAAATTGTTGCACTTAAATTTAAATATTTTCATAGGGGTCATGGTAATTTGCATTAAGGGTAGAATAAATGACGGGGCCCCATAGAGGGCCAATGCCTGCTGGGGTCGTGAGACTGTTCTAAGGATGCACCACGACTCTGAAACGTAAAGGGCATACGAAGGAACAGGTTGATTTTAGTCAGATTTTAGGACCAAAAAAAAGGGGTAGAATAAAGAAAAAAGATAAAAATCAAGATTGTTTATAAATAAATATGTACATTTTACATTTATTCACATTTTTAATCTTCATCGATTACAATGTCAGCATCCTGGTAATCCTGATCTTTACAATTAAAATATATAACTATGAGTTTCTCTATATTTTCTATTTTCAACCTATTTCTTTTAACATCTAAAGTCCATTTATAAATGGAAAAAGACCGTTCTACATCTGACGATGTCAAAGGAGCAAATTTTAAAAAAGGTATTAAATTATGTGCTTCATTTTTTTCAATGGCCTCACTATATTCTCTAAGTGTGTCTAAATCTGGGTTTCGTTCCATAACACGTTCTATTTTATTTTTTATATTTTCTGAATTGCACTGATTTATAGCATCTCTGACGTTGTCAAATGCTAAAAGTGAATCTGTCAACGATAAATTATGCTTTTGCAATTCTTTTAAAGACAAATGAATTATAAAATAATTGTCTTTAATGTAATTTAAATCTTCTTTTAAATTTTCTTTTTCTATAATATTTTTTGCCTCTCGAATAGATACCGCATCAGAGCTGCTTAAACAAGATAATACTTCTTTTATTTTTTCAAAGTTTTGAGCGTAATAAAATGCTGCCTCTAACCAAGTGCCCCATCTTGTAACAACTGGTTGGGGAGGTAGCGGCAAATCTGGATATTTTTCTTTTAAAATTTTGACTCTACTTGGGGCTTTCAAAAATACCTTTTTAACATTTGCTATTAAAATGTTAACATCGTGATATTCTAACCTAATTTGCTCAGATACGCGATGAAGAGAGTGCGCCAAACATGTTACGTGCTTCATTTCAGGTAAGTATTGTTTTAAATTTCGTCCTGCAGACAGCATATATGCAACGCTATCAGTGCAGAGGACAAGAATGTTACCTACCTTCGATTCAAAAGAATCTTCCCAAAAGTTTTCCAAACATTCTAACACAAATTGCGTGATTGTTTGTCCATTAACTACAGTTAGCATTTTACATGCTACCAAATAAGGTCTAGTCAAATTGCTAGGATGTAATGGTTTTATTAAAAAATGGACTATATAGCGACCTAAAAAGTCTGTCGTTTCATCTAATGATATCCATAGTTTCTCATTTTTATAATTTTGCCGAATCGAATTGATTTTATTCTTAAAAAACTTGTCCAAGTAAACTTTCCGTAACTGTGATTCATCTGGCAGAGTACGATTAGTACACGTACAACAACAGGTACTACACATATATCTTTTAAAGAAATCTTGAAAAGTAGTATTTTTCATCTGAGACCACGGAATATTGCACAAAATGAGAAATTTTATAAGATCGAAATAAAATTCCTCTTCGGGCCGCTTAAACTTTCCCTGGTGTACTGCTCCTTCGATATGTCTTTTAACGTTTCCTTTATTTATGGTTTTCAAATGGCTTTCACATTTTGAACAGTATATTGTACCACTAGCGTGATCGTAAAGTAGTTCGGGATGACCGGATATCCATTTTTCTACAGTTTCAGCCTTGACGTTTGCCATATCTGAACTTTGTTTTAGAGATGGAACCTCGTATATATCACCTAAAACAAAGACATGAAAAAATTACATTTTATTTAGTTTATTTAGCTTACTCCGTTTGTTTTATTTTTCGTGGATCAAATTTAGTCATTGAAATTTCACCCTCTTCCTGTCAATCCAAAATGGCTGCCGCTACAAGATGGCGGACAATTTTTTTTTTTTTACAATTCCATCAATATATATATATATCAAATGAAAGGGCTTGTTACGTAGAATATTTTGTAGAGAAGTAGATAAGGCCTATAGTAATTTATTTTACCAATACATTGCAAGAGGACACAGGGCATTCAAATTATATACGGATTCCAGTAAAATGTCGGTTAATAGTGGAGTTAGCTGAATTGCGACTACATTACTAGAATATCATAATTTTGTTTCGCACTAAGCTCACTGGTTCATACTCTATTAAAGATTTAACAATATTAAGACTCATGGTATGTTCAGCAGGTTAAGCGAACAAACACAATACTAAAAATATTCTTATAGTACATCCAAACATGCTTTATACTCCTTGTAACTAGTAAAATATTACTTACCAAAGCTTGGTTTAAATATGTAGATCCAATTCAATAGTGAAAAATCTGAGTCCGTATATTCGAGCCAAATCGTGGTTTAGAGCAGATTCCAGAAGTCAGTATGTACACAAGCCAGGGTCAAGTAACGTTTTCACAACACAGTAACAAACAAAGATGCGCACTCTACGAACCGAAGTAAACGAGTGAGCTACCTGGCATGTCGTCGGCGGGCGTACGCATTGTTCTGATAACCGGTTATTGTACCACCCATGATCCTTTGTTCTGATTGGTCGTTGGGTTTTGTCAAATCGTGACTGTGTGCCGTTAAAAAAAATATGAAGAATAATAAAGAATAATATTGCTCATTTTATTACAACTCCTACCTTTTTTTGAGGATGGCAAATCATCAAATGACTCCTTCCACTCTGGCAGAATAAAATTCCTACATAAGTTCCGGTTTTTTTTTAATAATCCACCAATTCCGGAGGAATGTCCATATTAATATATACGTTTCGGATCAATGACCCCATTTCAATCTACCTACTCCGATCACTGGTAATTATATATTACGTATTTTCGTAATAAAATAATCGATAATTGACTTGAATTTGTAAGAACGCCTCGATGCCTTCCCGAAATTTCGCACAGAGATACCTCCTTAGGCTGTCAAAGTAAAGACCTCGGCACCACGTGACTTGAAGGATGTAGTTTGGAGAGATCTGCTGGTGGATTACACGACTGCTCACTATCAGAAGGAGTGTAGTCGTTTTAAATGGCAATAATAAAAAGAGATGTGAATTTATACCAATGTTCAAACATAATTAGGAGAAAGGGAGTAAGAGCTTTGCCTCCTTTTGCTGAGAAGATTGATGCGAGCTGATTAAGAATAATTAACATGTAATACTTAAACATCTCCATAAACGTAGTCATTCCATAGAGGGTGTATAAACGTCATTCAATGACATTTACGTCAAATAGAAGTGCAATAGAAAAGTTTTTGTATTGTTGCGACTAGATGAAACTTCACCTCCTTCACCTCCTCGCTGAATCGCGGTGTTAAGATTCTTCGCGGATAGTATTTAAACAAAAATTAAACGTTTGTAATTTTCGAAAATACTCCTGTGCAAAAGGTCAGTTTTGTTTTATTGACATCACCCTAGTACACAAAAGTAGACCACAAAATTTTCCGCGTTCATCCTAACTGGGCCGGGCAGAACCCTCCAATCTAGGAAATGCTCCTTCTCAATTCTGCCGAAGGTATCAGCTTGATTTGGGTTTTAAAATTAAAACTGTTTACTGTTACAGGCACACACACACTTCGTGAATGCGATGCTATCGCTACACGGGAAGTATAGCAAGCTGTTCGCCGATGTGTTCGGTGGAGCGCAAGCCTTTATCGGCGCGTTGGATAAGGTAATTATGTACTTGTGTTAGCTATGACTGCTGAACCAACTGATATTTATTTCTTTTTGAAAAAGGCACCTCCCGCTTTAAGAATAATTCCTATATTGCAGGGGACTTTACAAACATTCAAATAACACAAAAAACATCCAGATTCCGAAGATTGTAGATCACACAAATTTGAATTAAGCGAGAATAAAAAAGATACTAAATATGTGTGTAGATTTTTTCTTAACTGTCTTGTCTATTGTCAAGAAACGAGTCGTTTTACCTACGGATAATGAATTTTTGACACATATTCTATGGAAAATATGTAAAAATTTTATTGTCCGTAGCTAAAACGAATGTTTCTTGGTATAGGAATCGGGCTTAAACAAATCAACTCATTATTTGAGTGCACGGAATCCGTAGTTGTTAAAGTGTTCGCTTTGGCACTGCCATTTCTATCGCTGTGTAAACACACGGGAGAAAAATTGTGTGATACACAAATAGTTGTTCTGAGTCTAGATGATCTTTGTGTCCGTTGTTTGAATGTTTGTAAAAGCCAAAGTCAAAGTCAAAAGTCAAAAATCATTTATTCATTTAGCTCACAAAGTAACACTTATGAACGTCAAAATATATGGTTTAGTGAGTTTACTAAGTTACTGAAGCTACATTTAGGTTAGTTGCTAGGTTCAGGCAAAGGGTTGAGCCTATGAGAAGAAACCTGCAAGAAACACACGGCCACTCTTTTAAAGCCCCTCGTTGCACAGGTCTCTATTTGATAGAGATATGTCTCGCGTATTCTCTATGTCATAAGCTACCAGCAAGCTATAGCGTATTATTTAGTAAACAAATATATTTACTAAATAATAGGCTATAGCGTGCTGGTAGTATTATTAATTACTTTTATCTATATGATCACATGTCGAACCCAAACATTCGGCGCAGTGGCAGTCGACGCCATCCGTGCAGTCATATTTTAACTGTTCTGTTTACTGGCAGGCTTGCAGTGCAGTGGTGAATTCCCGAGGCCCGTCGGACAGTTGTGCTCGCGCACCTGAACTACTCGCCAGATACTGCGACTGTTTGTTAAGAAAGAGGGGTAGCAGTGGAGGCAAGTACTGATCTACTCATTGTGAAATTTCGGCAGTAATTTTTCCGTAATTATCGTACAAACAGAAAAAAAAAAATACAAAGATTTTGGTGTCTATACATCTTATATAATTCATCAGACTTTTTTTAAAATTTTCATTATGATTTATTTTTATTGTTGTTTGCTCTTGTGTGTAAAACAATGTACAAAATCAAACATAGCAACTACCCTATTCAGGTTCTGTAGTAATTTATAATAGACATGTACATAGGTGGGTCTGGCGAAACGGATGTGGACGATAAACTGGCGGCCGCCATAGTGGTGTTCAAATACGTCGACGACAAAGACGTGTTCCAGAAGTACTACGCAAGAGCTCTCGCCAGAAGACTTATTCATCAGCTCTCGGCCAGCATGGAACAGGTATACCATCAGCCATACTTACCTTAAACTGTCCTACTGTTGGGCACAGGCCTCTTGTCAGAAGGGTTAGGCAATACTCCACCGCGCTGGCCCATTGCAGGTTGGCAGCGATAGCCTAGGGAGATTGTTGGACTTTCGACAGCAATCTTCAACAACACTTCCTGACCTGAAAATCGGACCACAAATCTTGGATACACGGCACTCAGCCAGTCAATTTAAATAAATCAATGATATTTTATTTATAACGTACCTCTTTTATAAAAAAACCTTCTTAAATCTTCCAGCTAAGCTAGAATGCGTGTATTAGAAGTGAACATCGGTAATGCAATGGGTGGGATTCGAATCCATAACCTCTCGATTGTAATGTCTTATCCAATCCAAATCGAGTTCCCGCGGCAGTCACAAACTTTATTTTTTACGTTTGTTTTATTAGGAAGAGGCGATGATAAACCGTCTGAAGGCGGCGTGTGGCTACGAATTCACGAACAAGCTGCACCGCATGTTCACCGATGTTGCTGTGTCAGCAGACCTCAACGCTAAGTTCCAGCAACATCTACGCGATACACACGCCAATACCACGCCTGGATTCTCGATACAGGTACGTCATTTATCTCCTAGGTGTTTTAGCATGAGGTGGTATGCGATGTAAGTTGGTAAGCATTGCAAGATGTTGTATGATTCTATCATTCGAAAATAAATGTACTGATTTTTTACAGCATTAATAGTAGTAGAGGATGGTTAATTTAATAAAATTTTATAATTGTAAAATAGTCATTACTATTTTACAATAATAAAATTTCATTAAATTAATACTTTCGTGTTGCATGATATATTAATGAGAATTAACGCGATCATGCATAATAAAATACGTTTTAATGCTTGAATTTTCGACCAGGTTACACCTGCTGTAGTCAGCTTGTGTCCTTGGATTAATTATATAATATTTTAATTCATAAAATTATATCATTATTCAACTACTTAATAGCTGACAGTACAAAATTGGTACCAGTACACTACCCTGGGGTACACCTTTTGCATTTAACTTGTCAGCTTATCCATATCAAGACATAATGATAAAAGCTTTGTATAAAATAAATATGTTGCTCATTCTATTGGACACTTTTGTATGGTCCCTATAAAAGTAGGAGTATAGTATTATATAAAAGGTCTAGACCGTGTCAAAGGCTTGCTATAAGTCCAGAAAAACGGCAGAACGATATATTTATTTATGGCCAAATTTAGTTATGTAGGTAAACTAATGTGTTCTTGTATGATTGTCTAAATGAAATGCTTCATGGTTGATATGGATATATATCCATTGGTTACATATAAAATCAATATACAGGGTGATTTTGAAATCGTGTAATTCCTTTTAACCACGCATTCTACTGGTGATATAGAATAACCCTGACCATATTTTTATTTAATTAGAATTTTTTTTTTTGAAAAATTATTGTTCCATTTTTTTCGTGAAATGGTGTCAGATAGTCATATGTTAACCAACCGAGGCAATTTTAATTTTTTACTAATTAAAATAAAAAAACATATTAATAATTAATGTTGTAAATAATAACGGGCGGTCCTTTTTATTGCCCCTTATTATTTACGACATCAGTTATTGTTATGTTATTATTTTTAAATTAGTAAAATATTAAGATTGTATCAGGTGGTTAAAATATGACTATTTGAAATCATTTCATGAAAAAAATCTGTACTCTAATTTTGCCGAAACCATTATTCTAATTAAGAAAAAATATAGTCAAGGTTATTCTATATCACCAGTAGAATGCGTGGTTAAAAGGAATTACACGATTTCAAAATCACCCTGTATATTGAGCTACGACCTAACTGAGTTGTTGCGGGGAGACGACTGTCGCGCGGCGCTATTGCTTACTTGCGCCTGACTATATAAAACTAAGGCGTCAGTACTGTCGTTACAGTTACTCCTTATGATATGGTATTTAGATATTCATCTTTGGCGGAATTTGAGAAGGTGACACTGAATAATCTTAGCTATCTTTAGTATTATAATAATTGTAAGCTTTTGTTGCTGCATTACTGTATCAGATCTGTAAACTGTCATAACAATGTGTGCTGGATAAAGATTTATATATTATTTTTTTATGACATCACAGTTGTAGCTATAATAAAAGTTTGTTCATAGGTTCTGCAAGCCGGCGCGTGGCCTCTAGGCGGTGCTATGGCCCCCTTGGCTCCCCCACAACAGTTGGAGAGGCCGGCGCGGCTGTTCGAGGCGTTCTACCGCGCGTCGTTCAGCGGGCGGCGCCTGGCGTGGCTGCACCACCTGTGCACAGGCGAGCTGCGCACGCGCTACACGCCGCGCGTGTGCCACATCAGCGCCACCACGCCGCAGTGCGCGCTGCTGCTCAGCTTCGAGACCATTGATACTAGTTCTGCACGCGAACTGCGTGACGCGCTACAGCTGGGTAAGTGTACCTTGCGACATGTCCAGGTTAAGATACAAGCAAAGTATTAGGTAGGCCCCATGTGTATGCCTTGTGGCATTCTTGTCTTTTAATTGCCTGTAATTTTTATCGTACAGAGAAGTTATTTGAAAACAGTCTCAATAATTATAAAATAGAAGCTTAGTAATAATAGAAGCTTTTATTGATAGAAACTTAGCTTTTATGAACAGTCGAAATGTATCCGAAAAGGCACGTTTGGCTGTTCATAGTGGACTATTAGTGCCTACACTTATGTATGGAAGTGAAAGTTGGGTATGGCAAAAGAAGCATGAGAGCAGAATAAATGCTGTAGAAATGAGAGCCCTGAGACACATATGTGGTGTGACTTTGAAAAATAGAATAAGGAATAGTGTGATTAGGGAGAGATGCGGTATGAAAGTGGATATAGTGACAAGAATAGAAAAGGGTATGTTTAGATGGTTTGGACATTTAGAAAAATGGTCGGCGTAAGACTGACTAAGAAAGTTTATAAGGCTAGTGTGAATGAAAACGTCGCAAGAGGAAGACTTAAGCGAACGTTTCTCGATCAGATTGGAGACGTTCTGGACAAAGGCCAAGTTAAGAGCACCTTAAACCGGCGAGCGTGTAAGAGGAATGTGAAGAAAGTGAATGAAGCCAGAGAAGTGTGTCAGGATTGCAGCGAATGGAAATCCGTAGTCTCTGCCTACCCTTCTGAAAAACAGGTGTGAATCTATGTATGTATGTAGAAGTTTAGTAAGATTCACATGTGTACAAAAATATCCTAACAAACATTTACTTGATATAAAGTGTCATAAATAACTCGGTCAAAAGCTTTATAAAAAATCTTTCATAATTTTACTAGAATCAAATATGTAATAAAGTTGTATAAAGGTTTTACTCCATACCTCGGGATCACCAAAATTGCATTCTATTAAGATTACCAATAGTTATAACAATGGTCCCATTTGAGTGCCTTGCGGCACTCTTATTAATAAACTATCTGGAGTTCCAAAAGTTTTAACTTTCGTTGTCATTCATAGCTACACCAATCACAACTTCCTAAAAAAACACGTAAAATAACTATAGGCATATTATTTGCCAGATTTTCGCTATGCAAATATCAAGAGATTCAGTCAAAAGCTTTGGTTAAATCAATGATGCAATAATTGCATGTAATGTTGTGTAGGAGATGACGCCTGGTCTCGCCACCTGCGGCCGCTACTGGACGCGGGCCTACTCCTGGCAAGCGGTGACGTGGGCGTGGGTGACGTGCTGGGCGAGCCGGCGGCCGACGCCACACTGTCTCTCAACCTCGCCTTCAGCTGCAAGCGCACCAAGTTGCGGCTCACCTGTGCCAACGCGCCCGCACACCCAGGTACTCACATACTACTTCTTTATACTATACGCATTTATTCTCTCTTTTTATTTATATTAGGCGAGTAAAGTGTGGCGAGTAGGCGAGTAAGGTGATCCATTACAACGCAGCATAGGATCATAAGACACTACGTCACACATGGCGTGATGTTGGGTGCGTTCCACTTAGCGCTCACGAGACTCACGCTCACGACCACGGCTTTTTCTGTTCCACTTGCTTCCGAGCGTTACAATTGTAAACTCAAGTGGAACGGATAATGGAGTGTTTTGAGCGTTGATGTAAATTGAGTGAATTAGAAAAAAATAAGTCGAATGCTTAAAGAGGTTAGGTTACAATTTTTACCTAAGTCTGACCAGATATAATAATTTTCATTGTCGCCATCTTTGTTACCAACTTTATATTGAAAATGGCGCCAAAGGACAATGCCCATTAAAGTATGGACCACGGTACTATGTTGCTTCAATTCCAAAGTTATTTTAAATAGTGTATGAAACAACTATTTATTATTATATTTAGTTTTAGATGAATCTAAACAGGAATTTCAAAGTTTCTCGAGAAAACATAACATAACCATAAACTTAAAAATATTTATTTATAGTTGTGGTATTTCTTACTTCTTTTAATTATTTTAAGTTGAAATAAATAAAGAGTGAATAAACTATCCTTTATGTATGTTGTAAGTGTCAATTTTAAACATTAATAAAGTATAAATTAAGATTTCATGGCATAAGTGAATAAAACACAAGTAATTATATGATACTATTTATTAGGTATTTTTCATTGATCATTTATTCCAGGAATATGTATATCTGCATTTAAGCCAGCATCAGCCAGAGTTGGGCGATTTAAGACACGCTGTTGTTGTCTTTGCACTTCTCTCATTGCTGACCTCCAACAGGCAGCACATACACATTCTAGTCTGAAGACCTAAAAAGGCACACATAAATTGTATTTGTATTCATTATATTAGCACCTGTCACTACTGGAGACATCAGTATGCCTTTAACTTATTAAAAATATTTACCAGGTGGAGCGGAACCAATTGTATTAAAATGTTCCTTTCTTGATGACCATGTTGCACAGGGTATGTTCTTGGTACTTGTAAAATAGAATATCCACAAGGAATGCACTCTTCTATGCCTAAAAGCAGGCAAAGGTATAGCATTTTCATTGCTCATTGTATTTACTCAAGTTAGAAGTATTTCCAAACATTTGGTGCAAATGATCCTTTCTGGAGTTACCTGTAATTAAAATAATTTTATGATTATACTATATAAACATAGGTATCCTTTTAAATTCATTTGCACAGCATGCATCACTACATTAAATATTGTGAAATTAGCTTAGTATCTATCATACTAATCCACTGATTAGTCATCAAATGTTTATACATAGATTATAACTGTTTAATAGGGTATTACAATCATTACATTAGTATATCATGATTTTAAATGGGGCAGTAGGAAAAGAGTAAACAATTTATACCCATCAAATAAAAAGGTAATACAGTCCTAATTGTATCAAGGAGTCAAGTGTTACGAGTATTTGCTTACCTGAGTAGGAGTTATCCATGACTGTAATAAATTGATCATTGGAGTAGGATGCACTTTCCAATGTATGTCTGAGTTGATTTCTAGATATCAAAAAAGAAGAATTGATACACAGGTTTCGCCAGTCAAATGTTCGTGTCACAGAGTCCTCGTGCGTAGATATTTTCATGATCAATCAAAACCAAAACAAGTTGTACAGCTTGTGCAGCACAACACAAACAATAGAAGAATGTCCTATCGTGATAATATTGTAAAAACGTGCTGTCTTTAAATTGCACACACGATACACAATAACGTTTATTACAGCACAAGTGGAGGGCAAAACTCTATTAACACTATGCACAATAATGTTTATTACAGTTTAAGTGTAGAGTAAAACTCAATCAACACTAAAATACCGATATAAAACACAGTCGCCGGCGTCGCAAGTTATTTGTCAACAATGCAACGTGACTTGAGTGTGACACTTAATGTTGCCAGCTTATATTTAACATGAAAATCGATTATTCGTCTAGCGTTATTCGATTCTTTATCACCTTATGTTGATTTGAATACCAACGAAATAACTTTCAAGCGCGAGAAATCAATTTAATCAAAGAATTTAAGGAATCACATGCTAACATTTTATTTGAGATGATGGCATTATATTTTATGGGAGAAATATATTTTTTGCTTTTAACTGTAATCGATAATAGAATCGATCGGATCTGTCTTTCAACATTCTTGTTTATTTACTATGGCAACTTTTTAACTAAAATCGGATGATAATTTGTAATCAGTAATATATATTTTTATATTTGAATTTAATCCCCGGTTCAGAACAAACAGGAAAAGAGCATAGAGACTTCTAAAATAACTAAAATAATTTACAAATGGTTCTTTTATTGATGCTTGAGAAAAATCAGTACCACGAATGGGCATTCTCATTTCGCAACGCTCACGAGGACCCACCTCTCAGCATGGGTCGTCGTGAGCGTGAGTAATGACGTCATGAGTGACGTTTTCGCCGCGACCACAACGATCGTAGTCGTCATGTAGAACGGCTAAACGAGCATTTTAGGTGTCGTGAACGCTAAGTGGAACGCACCCGTTATATACGTGGAAAGGATTAGCAAGCTTAGCCACATCTACAGCTACCTGCTATTGTTCGAACGCCGCCTGCCCAACATGGCCGCTGCGCACATATTGTTTTACGGTCCGGCCCACAATTAAGAATGGTCAAGACCGAACCATAATTAGTATTAATTGTAAAAAGTGCCAGGCGTGATCGTTTATTATTATTAATTGTGTAAAAATAGCTGCGTTGTTTCTATGTTAATTTATTTCGCTTTCTGCTTTCTGTCTGCGCTATTGTTAATGTTAATTACATTAAAATATATTTATTATTAACTCGCAAATCGCTGCTTTAATTGCTCTTCGCACGCCTTCTAACATCTTGCACTACGCGCAAATTGTGTCTGTTAAACACTTCAACATATTATACAAAAGCAACAATCATAATTATGATAGTCATCGAGTGGAGTTGTAAATTATGATAGTCATCTTACTAACAAAATAACAACCTATTTGTGTGACAGAGACGCACCAAGCTAATGTGAAACTCTCTCGTCAAGTCTTTTTGTTAATATATGAGTTACGGAATAATCATAATTATGATAGTCATCCTACTAACAAAATGACAACCTATTTGTAGGACAGGGATGCACCAAGCTAATGTGAAACTCTCTCGTCAAGTCTTTTTGTTAATATATGAGTTACGGAATAATCATAATTATGATAGTCATCCTACTAACAAAATGACAACCTATTTGTAGGACAGGGATGCACCAAGCTAATGTGAAACTCTCTCGTCAAGTCTTTTTGTTAATATATGAGTTACGGAATAATCATAATTATGATAGTCATCCTACTAACAAAATGACAACCTATTTGTAGGACAGGGATGCACCAAGCTAATGTGAAACTCTCTCGTCAAGTCTTTTTGTTTATATATGAGTTAAGGAAAACTCATAATTATGATAGTCATCCTACTAACAAAATGACAACCTATTTGTAGGACAGGGATGCACCAAGCTAATGTGAAACTCTCTCGTCAAGTCTTTTTGCTAATATATGAGTTACGGAATAATCATAATTATGATAGTCATCCTACTAACAAAATGACAACCTATTTGTAGGACAGGGATGCACCAAGCTAATGTGAAACTCTCTCGTCAAGTCTTTTTGTTAATATATGAGTTACGGAATAATCATAATTATGATAGTCATCCTACTAACAAAATGACAACCTATTTGTAGGACAGGGATGCACCAAGCTAATGTGAAACTCTCTCGTCAAGTCTTTTTGCTAATATATGAGTTACGGAATAATCATAATTATGATAGTCATCCTACTAACAAAATGACAACCTATTTGTAGGACAGGGATGCACCAAGCTAATGTGAAACTCTCTCGTCAAGTCTTTTTGTTAATATATGATTTACGGAATAATCATAATTATGATAGTCATCCTACTAACAAAATGACAACCTATTTGTAGGACAGGGATGCACCAAGCTAATGTGAAACTCTCTCGTCAAGTCTTTTTGTTTATATATGAGTTAAGGAAAACTCATAATTATGATAGTCATCCTACTAACAAAATGACAACCTATTTGTGTGACAGTCTACGTACCAAGCTAATGTGTGACTCGCTCGTCAAGTCTTTTCTTTTACCTTTGAGTTAAGACATTATGATATATGCAATTGAATTAAATTTTATTTATCTTGATTTTAATAGTGAACCCTCCGGTTACACGTAAGTTTGACATATTGAAAAATATTACACGCTTATTCTTAATTTATTCCAAATATATACTTAGTATAATTGTAAAATAAATGTAATATACCAAATTTTGTACTGGATATTTATATCGTATCTTGAAATCTATTTTTCCCAAAAACGTTACACAACCGGAGAAATATTATGCGCAGATCCAACAGACATCGCGCTTCATAATTCAATGCTGATATTAAGAATAATAAGAAAGGGTTAGAATTGTATTCAGCGCCTTCACCATGATCTTGAAGACACCAAATCTCCTTACAAAATATCGCATTGGGTCTAAAACGAGAAACGAGAGTTTCTTCAGTATTTATGTATTTATAAGCAGCGAACAGTAGGAAACCGTTGGATTACCTCGCATAGGTATGAATACGATCCCACGGCCTGTAACTTTTCGAAGTTATGTGCCTATTAAATAGTAAATTATCACTTGCTTTACCGGCTAAGAAAATATTGTGAGGAAACTTGCATATCTGAGAGTTCTCCATAATGTTCTCGAAGATATGTGAAGTCTGCCAACCCGCACTGGACCAGCGTGGTGGGCTTTAGCCTACCCCTTCTCACACTTATAAGAGGCCCGTGCCCAGCAGTGGGACAGTTTATATACAGGTCTGATAATATGTATGTATCTGTATGTCTCAGGCACATCAAGCGGCGGCTCGGGCGGGTCTGGTTCGGGCGCCGAGGGTTCAGAAAGCGCGGCGCACTGCGACGATGATCGCAAGATGTACCTACAAGCTGCCATCGTTAGGATCATGAAGCAAAGAAAGGTAAGTACCACTTCAGAGTTACCATCGAGTAGACAAACTAACTCGGAATATTGACGGTGTAGTATCAATATCTAATAAAGAACTACAAAACCATGACGTGATGTAAAGAAAGCGAAGAAAAAATCCTTAGTTTTTAAATATTGTATAAAAAAGTTTCTTACAAATATTTAAAAAGTATTTGAAAATGGATACGCAGCGATAGCCTAGTGGGAAATCGTTTAACTGCCACATAGAACTCTCGAGATCGATCCCAAGGCGAGCATCTCTGACTTTTTGAAGTTATGTGCGTATTAAATAGTTAATTACCCTCGCTTTAACGGTGAAGGAAAAACATCGTGAGGAAACCTGCATGTCTAAGAGTTCTCAATAATGTTCTCAAAGATATATGAAGTCTACCAACCTGCACTGGGTCAGCGTGGTGGACTATGGCCTAACTCTTTTTACACTGAGAAGATGCCCATGCTCAGCAGAGGGACTGATTAATACATGCCTGATATTATTAAAGGAAACGCTTGTAATGGTGATAATGATTTCAATCAAATATTTCAGATTAGTGACATAAATGTAGACAGAATATACAATACAGTAAAAATTGCTAAAATGTTAGTTATTGAATATTGATACTTCACCGTCGATATATCCCTTGCCCGCTCTGATAATCGTCATTAAATAATAATAATAATAATATTCTACCACATTCACACAACACCATCTAGCCCAAACTAAGCAGAGCTTGTACTATGGGTACTAGACAATGGATAAACATACATATATACTCTTTTTTTTGGTAAATACATACTTATTATACATAGAAACACCCAGACCAAGACAAACATCCATGTTCATGCACACAAATATTTGTCTTGTGCGGGAATCGAACCCGCGACCTCAGGCGTGGCAGTCGGTTACACTAACCACTACGCCATCGAGGCCGACAGGCAGACAGGTAGAACAATGGATAAGGCAGACTTGCGATTGAGAGGTCATGGGTTCGAATCCCATCCGATATAAGTCCACTTCTAACACAAAAATATTAACTTAACTAATGTAACAATAAGACAATCACATAACAAATACATAGCAAAATATGCTGTATTGAAAAAGTTACGTCCAATCATAAACAAACATTTGGGCAAACAGTTGTGCTTACCTATAGAAGATTGTCACACTCGATCAAAGTCTGCTATAATTAACTTTTTTGAAATTGTATATGTGTGAACAAATGTTGGGTGGCAATTAAAATAAAAATTAAAAACATTGCATGTACTAAATATCAAGAATTCCAGTAATTCACAATTTATAGTAAGCTTAAAAAAATATATTATTGAAAAACAAAGGCGTCGTGAGCCGTAGTTTTCTCTATTTTGGTAATTTGACTGTATGGACCAGTCATATTAAAAGTAAAATTACCAAAATTATGCTTATGACGCCTTTGTTTTTCAATAATATATTTTTTGGAATGGTTCTGCGCCGAGTGTTGTGGGTGTCGATCCTCACACGGGATAAAACTTTGTGTGGTCCACAAATGGTTGTTCCGAGTCTGTTCTTTGTGTCCGTTGTTTGAATGTTTGTAAAGTCCCCGACACAGGACTTATTCCAATTGTCTTTTTTAATAAACGAATTTATATATACATTTGTAAGTCTTTCCTCTGGTCCAAAAAATGTCAAATTTCTTTTCTGTGGTCCAGGTCCTTCGACACACAGAACTGATTCAAGAAGTAGTGTCGCAAGCTCGCGGCTCATTCGCCCCTTCTGTAGCCATGATCAAGAAGTGCATCGAAGCGTTAATCGACAAGCAATACTTGGAACGTGCCCCTGCTGCGCTCGATACGTACAGTTACCTCGCGTAGTCACCGATGGACCGAGGAGGACCAAGTGTCGGCCATGAGAGAGCGATTGTCGGTCACGTCATGTGACACTATACTTGGTGTGAGGGACGACGAAACGAACATTGAAACAGAGAATTCGGTTCATTGGCGAGTAATTTTTTGCCTACTTTTATACGGAAGTCCCTAGATTCAACTTTCGGGCTCGAATACAGTTATTCACCCCTTGACCGCCACGTCATAAAAGCATAAGCGTGCTCTTGGCGCTATGCATCGATTTCATCCTTTAATTTTTCATGTAGTCGTGATCTGATGACGTGCTGGACACATTTTGCTTTGGCTTATTATACGTGACTATGGCGGTCGAAAGGTTAAATGTCGTAAATGCATAGCGAAAATTTCGTGTTTCAATTTTATTTGTTTAAAGACCGGCGCACTCTCACATAAAAATCTTGTATTCAACCCAAGTATAAAGCGGGCTACATGTGTTAGACACTTGGTATACATGTACGAGTTAGATTATACAGGTTAATTGTGCGGGTATATTAAAGCATGTTACCTGCGTTGTGCAATAGTATATGTAAGTTTCAGAATAAGGCAAATATATTATTTTTATGTAGAGAAGGTTCCCTGTTATCTTTTTATTCTTTAATATCACTCGCATCTCGTGGATTAAAGACTTGGATGGCGTAGTGGTTTAAATGGTCGCCTCGCCGCTGCTACTGCGCCGAGTGTTGTGGGCTCGAACCCCCTAAGGGACATCCACAGGGGAATCTACAAATGGTTGTTTTGACTTCATATATTATTTTTGTCTGTTGTTTGAATATTTGTAAAGTCCTCCGCGACATAGAAATTATTCCAAAGGCGGGACAACTCCCATCTTTGAAATAAGTCCCGTGTGGCGTCCTTTATTAAAAAGAAAACGCATGCTAAAGGCATGCTAGTAGTAGATTGAATATAGTAAATTGTTATATATATTTTGAATCGCGCTTTTTAGTGGAACAATCCGGGCTTTTTGCTTGCCATTATACGCAAGCGACGATCAAGTAGACTTTGAAATCCAAATGCCATTGGATTTCAAAATCTGTTTACTTACTGCTTGCTTGTATATGTGAGTGTGTCGATATGTATGTCTGTCCTTCCGTATCTAAATCTTTTCTACCGAAGTGATAGATTGAATTCTCTGTTCGTTTTCGCCGGATCGTTCCTTACACCCAGAGCGGGTGTCCGCTCTAGACAATGTCCGACACCGCGTTTTAAGTGTCCGACACAACTGTGTAGTGTCTGACACTAAGGCATAAGCAAATGACGTTTGTTGTATGGGCAGAAAGAACGTCTTATAACTACGATGAAAGGTACGATGTAAGATCGAGTTGATGTGTTTTGAGGCAGAGTCTGCATGCTGGGTGCAAAAATACATTGTATAAAGTAATCAGTCAGCTCTAATCTTGCCGTAGAGTTGTACGGTTTCATTTCGATGATGTATTCATACAATCAAGCTTTATAGCCAGAGGTAGATACGCGATTTTATTGAATGGAAAAGCATTAACCTTCATTATATAGACCCTTTATAAAGTGTTAATAGAAATAGTAATAACCTTTTATCCTTAACTTATTTATATCTTAATTAACAATACTTGTTCTATTACTATTTATTTTCTTTATATTTATTTATATAATTATTTATTTTTTTATTTTTTTTATTTTTCATGGAAGACCAGCAGCATTATCACTATTTTTATACAATAATATTATTTAGCATACAGCCATTAATAGGTCCTCACTTATAAGCTATAAATTACATATAATAAAAGTGGAACACAATATTACAAATAGCTTAAAATTAATTTATACATAACACTACTATATATTATTATTATTATTATTATTTATACTAATTTTGGGAAATCTTGGCTAAAAAACCGCCTCACTGTCGTCTGTTTTGCGTTGAAAATATCAATGTCATGCACTTTATACATTACAGTAAGGGTCTTACCTGCCCGCCACATAAAACTATTTTGATTCATAATACATTATTTGATTGTTTTATACAAAATACATATATTGAAATATGTCGCTCTAATCGCACGACTAAGACTTAAGACTACACGATGTCGCAAAAGAAAGCAGTGGCGTAACTAAAAAACACCGTGGGTGAGGCGTAGTGCGGGTGGCGGGACGCATGTAATTTGTAATTTCCTTACATATTATAAAATAAAGTCCCCCCCGCCGCGTCTGTCTGTCTGTTCGCGATAAAGTCGAAAACTACTGAACGGATTTTCATCAATAGACAGAGTGATTCATGAGGAAGGTTTAGGTGTATAATTTGTGAAGGTTTTGTACTACCCGTGCGAAGCCGGGCGGGTCGCTAGTGATGAAATATGTTTTATTGAAAACTATTGAGTTTTGTAAAATGTGCTAGAATTAAAGTTGTTTAGTATGTAATGTAAAGAAGACATTGGTAAAAGGTTATTACTATTTTTCATATAACCCTATAAATTTATAAAGATGCATGATATATAGATATAAAAAATACACGCAGATATGTATAAAATTCGATAAAACATGCGTTATTCTTGTATATTATTATAAAGCGTGCTTGCATTGATAACATTTGTAAATGTAGTTTGAGGTGTCACTCCTGTGGACTTGTCACAGGAGTGACATCTTATCAAAGTTAAATCGATGAAGCTATAATTGCAGTTGACTGTTTTCTAGTGCCGGGATATTAGTATCCGCATTTATTTATGGTTGATCAAAATGTTTCGGTCCGATTTCTGCGTGATGCAAAGTGTTAACGAGTTTTTCTGTTAGGAAATTCTCGTTAGCAGCACGGAGACTGAAAAACTGCCCAGTAGATAACAATAGGATCGCCTGTTACATGACCTAAACTAGTATAATTAAGTACATACTACCCTACCCCTTCGGGAATATTGAAGCGTCGGTCTATATTTATACATGTAGTTGGACCTATGAGAACAACTCCAGGCAGTTTGACAAGCGATATCTGCCAGTATAACAAACTTCATGTCTACATCGTGTAAGAGAAAAGTCTGGTCATATTCAAGGATCATTATGTGCAAATAATAAATAGATTTAAATAATTCGTCAAATTAAAATGTTATTTAAAATTAATCCTTTCATGATACACAACTCCATTTTGCGTCCAATATTTCTTCGTTATTTTATTTATACATTCATTATCAGACGTACTTTCCGGAAACTTTTTTTAATCTACCATATAGACAAACATTACTTATATGTTTGTCTACCTAATAGTTTAAAAATGTTTCGCGCAATAGCAAATATTTGATATTGACATTTGCTAAACTAGCGCAGCGGGACTAAAACCAACTCTCTCAGGGCTTGAAAAAAATCAACGCTGCTGTTCTTTTAAAATTAAAACTAAATAAATAGATATTATCATTATTTTTGTGCTTTATCCAGTTACGATACTTCAGTATGACCACGACTTTCAGGTACAAACTGTATAAGCTATGCCTCGGTGTCATTTCTGTGGACTAACGGTGTCACTCCTGTGGACTTTACTTGTACGTGTGTCGTCTTCCATTTAAATGTAATAATAATTAATAATAATGCTTAAAACGTATTGAATTTTTTATTAATGGCGAACTTTTCATACATTTTGTGTCTAAATCGTAGGCTATGTGTGTTGTTGGTGTGTGAGCGACGCCACGTGCAATATTAGTGTTACACCTACAAGTAATGTCCACAAAACGTATATATGTCACCGGTTTAATCCAAGTTTAGTTATAGCTAGCTGGTCAGACGGACATTGTTTTGTCTTACCAATAATTTTACTACAGTGTCACGTATCGGACTTGAGTATAGCAATAAACCATTGTCTCGATATAACTAATATATTGTGTAAATTTGATCTCAATCGGTCAAGCCGTTTAGGAGTTATGCGATCACAAATACGCGCCGACAATTATACACAGCTAATTAAAAAATAGTAGTAATAATCTTACACTCGTAACTTATTTATACCTTACTAAACAAATTTTGTTCTACCACTTTTCATAATGTATTATTTTATTTCTTCATACAAATATTGAAATTAGTTGCTTTAATCGCACGACTACGAATTAAGACTTCACACGGTCACTAAAGAAAGCAGCGGCGTAACCGAACAACAACACACCGCCACCGGGTGGAAAGCGTTTTTCGTAAGGCGGGGAATTAAAATGTCTTTTTGGTAAAGTTATTAACTTTTGTAAAATGTGGTAGAACAAAAGTTATTCAGTATGATGTAAAGAAGATACGAGTGAAAGCTTAAAAGTATTTTTTATTTAATGTTGTATATTCAGAAATGTCACTCCTGTGACTTCCTCGGTAGCGCAGTATTGAATGCTACAGAAATGACACTTGGTGTCACTTCACGTCGCTTCGTGGAATTAAAAGGTACTACAGAAAAAATAAAAATAAAGTCATATGATTTCTCATTTGACTTAATTTTAATTTTAATGGTACATTTTATGGTACAATGGTACAATTAACAGTAACTCAACTGGATATATTATAAGACTCAGAATGTCATAATAGCGTTTATCCTAACTATAATATAATAATATCAAACCTGTATTAAACTGTCCCATTGCTGGACATGGGCCTCTTATGTAAGAAGGGTTCGGCCTTAGTCCACCACGCTGGCCGACATAACATATCTTTGAAAACATTATGGAGAACCTTCAGACATGCAGGTTTTCTCACGATGTTTTCCTTCACCGTGAAAGCCAGCTATAATTAAACATTTAATATGCACATGACTTCCAAAAGTCACAGAATCAGACCTCAGAGCGTGGCATCCCAACGGTCTACTACCTAGGCGACATACATAGTACTTTTTAATTCCATGGTTACCCTGCAACACATTGTGTCATTCCGTTACATTGAGTGACACGTGACACTGTCGTACCGTGACAATGACAAATGTGCTCCGTCATAATGTTATATTAACCATAACGTTTTTTACATTTCTACAAATAACGCTTGTCGTTGTAACGTGTTATTAATCATAGCGGATTAAGTAGCAGTTGTTATAACTGATGTAGTTTTAAACCGGTAATTTATGTATGAGCTAATTGAATTATTGTCGCTACAAGGCACCCCTCACAAGATATGATAATATATATTATTAGAATAAATAAAACATGGAATTGGAATTAAATAATATTACAAAATATTGTTTTTATTTTTACCAAAAAATCCTTTATACATCTTTGAAAATAATAAAATATTTTTCTTTTGTTGATCGATCTGATCAATAATGATTATATCAGCCCTGTAGATAAACCGTCCCACTGCTGGGCACGGGCCTCTTCTCAGTGTGTGAAGGGTAAGGCCATAGTCCACCACACTGGCCCAATGCGGGTTGACAGACTTCACATAATATCTTCGAGAACATTATAAGGAACTATTAGACGTGCAGGTTTCCTCACGATGTTTTCCTTCGCTGTTAAAGCAAGCGATAATTAACCATGTAATACGCACAGAACTTTGAAAAGTCGTGAAAAAGTGCGTCGCTGTCTATCTGATCAAGAAGATAGAAATATACTGAGAATATGGCTGGCCCATGCGTCGTACTCGTGAACGGGTGCTACTTGTGGTGAGTGGTCAGCCTTGGTTTTGTGGTTTCTGGCTATACCTAAGTTTGTCACTACAGTATGAGCCGTTGAAGTATTACTAAAGCATAATTTAGTCACCCTTGACCCCTCCTCTCCTTTTTCAGCAATAGTAAGCGAGGCTTGTACGTCGCCTATGATTACGTAAAGAATCCAATACTGCCCTGGTAATCGAGAGGGCAGTAAGTCAGAAAACGCAGTCTTAGAAAACAGCGCGCAAAGGTTTTGTTACAATTTAAGCGTTTGTGATAAAACTATGTAAGTACTCGATTTTTATGTTCTATATGACAAAAGAAAGGGAAAAATATGTTGTTTACAGTATAGAAAAAATGCAAATCAGTAATTTAAAAAAATGGCCATTTTTGACTTCATGCCCTCTCGATTACCACGGCAGAATAATTTTCAAGTGTTAGCTACCTATGTATGTAAAATTCAAAATATATTGAACTTTACTAAAAGTAAATAAATAAATATTAGTGACGTAACGGAAGGTTTAGTGGCTTAAGTAGTCGCCTCGTCACTGTCACTGCGCCGAATGCGGTTCAAATTCCATACGGTACAAAAATTTGTGTGATCCACATATGGTTGTACCGAGTCTGGGCGTTCTTTGTCTCCGTTGTTTGAATGTTTGTAAAGTCCCCCGCGACACAGGAATTATTCGTAGCGCGGGAGATGTCGTTACAAAGAAACTTCTAAAATTTCGAGCATTCTCCTAACATCCTTGGCGCTTTCGAATATAGACAAGTAGGGTTGCCACCTTCAATTCAGTATCTATTGAAACTTACAAAGAGTA
Source organism: Catocala nupta (assembly GCA_963675205.1). NCBI lineage: Eukaryota > Metazoa > Arthropoda > Insecta > Lepidoptera > Erebidae > Catocala > Catocala nupta. The sequence goes on from OY776105.1 coordinate 10,140,979, forward strand.
AATTAATAAATATTAGATATTATTATTATAATAGCCATTCAAACTCCCCTTCATCAAAAATAGGCAAAGCAATGATATATTCGACAACCACAGCGTGCATTATCATGCATGAAAACAAATTCATCTCCTATGAATGGCACTACAATTTCTTCTAAAATCTCAGTTACATTTCGTATTGCTTTCAGTTACCCATTCTCAATAACGCGGTGTTTCGTACCTACGTGTCCCCATACAAATACCTCCTCATACCGTAACTGACCCTACACCATATTTCTTTTCCCAATGATATTGCACTGAGCGTATCTCTTTCGGACTTCTCCACAGTTTAATCCATCCAGCATCTACCTTTAGGCGAAACCTGGACTTATCAGTGAATAGAATTTTACACCAAGCTTCGACGTTCTAATTTATGTGAACGCGAGCAGAATAAACTCAAGTCACTGTACACTCAAGATACTGTACCGGCTCCCCACAGATTAAGAACATTCGATGATTGACAAGAGATGGTGCTATACACAAAACACGCTTTCGCCATAAATATCCGAATCACGCAAGCGAAGTTTACACAGCGAGTAACATCGACTGATGACGGTCGACGGCAGCGACTCGCCAGGCACAATCACCCAGCCTAGTCATAGGATCTTTCCTTTGTGTTGTATATAATAATAGGATTTAGTCTAGTCAACAAGTGCATTTTTAGTCAACTTCTTTCAGCAGTCTCGAAAAAATATGAACGAGGTGTCATTCGTTTCGGCAGGTAGATGATTTTAGAAAAAATCAAGTTCCGCTTGCAAAAATTGCAAAAGTAATAAAAAATTAATTTAAAAAAAATGGGGCTTAGTTTCATGCCAATATCTCAAAAACTAATTGAGGTTTCTCAAATCTAAAAAAAGATTCATAAAGAGGAGGTAAACTCCTAAAAAAAATTTCGGCTATCGAAATTGTAGGACCAATATTTATAATTTTCCCAGAGGAATGAAAATACGGCCGAACACGGGTACTCAGGCTTGCGCAAGCCACGCCTACTTCGGACACTATCAATAAAAATTATTTAAATAAAATGAAAAAATTCAGTGGCTCCCTAGATAGATAAATGAACAATAATCCATCGGAAAAAATATTAATAAAAAAAAATCTATTAGTTATGCAATAATTAATTAATAATTTTTGCTGCTTGAACATGAACATTGCAAGTGTGATAATTGTTAAACTATAAATTTTAGATTTTTACCTTTCTTGGAGCTGTTCTTGAAAGGATTCAGAATGGCAAAATTAAACAAAACTCATTTTTCAATTTTTATTAACAATTTTCGTAGTTGCAAAATTTCAAACTTAAATTATTCAAAATCATCTACATGCCATTACGAATCTAATGAAACCTCGTTCATATTTTGCCGACTACATACCATTACGAATCTAATGAAACCTCGTTCATATTTTGCCGAGATTGCTGAAAAATTGACCAAAAAGGCTTTTGTTGCCTAGACTAATTGCAACGTAACAAAAGCGAACATAAGAATATAATTTGAAAATAAATTAGGTTGCAATGTAGTAAACTATAATAGACACACATTTTTATTATTTATGTTAAATTGTTACAAACTCTAAAATACAAAGATCCTTTAAGTCTACAAAAGAATAAAATACAACCGTTACAAGTCTGGTAGGGGTTAATTGTCAAATAAAAGAAAAAGGATGCACGATACAAACTGACGTAAGCGCTATTTAAATGCAGCTGTCCAATGGCGATAGCGATATATCCCACATCTTCATAAATCTGAATTTTAAATATCAATTACGCCTTAATTTTAGTAGGTAAATAATATTGATACTGTTTGCACAAAAACTATTTCTTGTGTATTCCCTTTACTTTTTAATGTCAAAATCTGATTAAAAAATTGAAAGTACATGGTATATACAACAATACATGAACGCGATGACCTGCCACAGTATATAAAAATACATAACACAAACAATAGTATGCAGGATCCTAAACCAAAACTGTTTTTTTAAACCATGCTCGGTATTTTGAAGTCCGTCCTTGTAAATATATTTTCTTAAGCCGATGTACCAAAGTGTTACGAATTCCTCATGATTGATATCGTTGGTATTAAAATTAAATATCACTTTGTCAGTTTCGCAAAGGCTTTGGTAAAGTTTATCAGTGTTGCCATCGGAGAAAATCCAGCTATGAGTGGTGAAATAGGAAAGTGCGCGGGATATGTTATACATTCTACGTGTAAGCCTTTTGAATCTGAAACAAATTTAGATACAATATATGTATTAATACAGCACGTAACAGAAAGGTGTGGCCATATTTTGGGACCACAATGCACTTAGGGTAAGGGGTGGGGTTCTGGTGGCATCTAAGATATTATGCCTGATTTTCAGTAAATAATGGTGTTAGGTTTACTATCAAGACTTTTTCTCGTTGTGCAACATATCTATCATTGTTTGACATACCTACTATATTTTATTTTAGTAGAGACAGTTTGGCTAAAAGAACGAAACACATTCGGAGTAAAGTGTACACCACTTTGTTCCGTACAGCGTCCGGGGTAAAGTGGGGTACCAGACAGGGTATTGTGGGGTATTTTTAAAGAAATGATGTCAACAGCTTGTTGTAATCAAAATTTAAACTTTTTATTGTTATAACTTTAAAACAAAAAGTGTTTACACTTTTACTCAAAATAAATAGACATAAAATGAATTAACATCTTTCTTACAACAAAATTTAAAGCTTGTTCCCAGTCGTCACCACTGGCTTCGTTCCCACTGGGGACAAATGAGAAAAAAAATACCATTTATTGCTAGTGGTGACAAATGGATCATTAAAACCTCAATTGTTGCCAGTGGTGAGATACGGGTCATCAAAATCCCAATTATTGCCACTGGTAACAGTTAGGACGAAAAAAGTCGCAGTTGTTGTCAGTAGTGTAAATTATGTATTTTTAGTTGCATTACTATGGGAATTAAATTAAGACGAGTTTGAGTATCAAGATAGATGTTTAATTTGAAAAACAATACCTTATATTCATTGTAAATCACATTATTAGATAATCACATTCGGTACATAATGTAAAGCAAATAAAAATGTTGCCCTTAATATCAAACTTAAAAAGGGGATAACGTTTTCCTACCCCTAAACCTTAAGGCGTCGTAGGTGCTATAGTAACTATGAAAGAAAAAGAAATTAAAAATTCCGTTCTGCCATTCCGTCTCGGAAGGGTTAGGTTATGTTAGGTTCCTTCTTAAACCCACCCAAAAATAGGAGCCCCGCGAAGCGGGGCGCCGTCGACTTAGTTTGATCTCTTTAAATACATCTTGTATATGTTACTTTACCACTGACAATAATCGGGAATTCATAATCTCGAGCGTCACCACTGGAAACGATTGGGATTTTCCTATATCCCGATCGTCACCACTGGTGACAGCTAATATTTCATTTTACCTTTCGTCACCACTGGCAACAAATGGTATTTTTTTTCTCGTTTGTCCCCAGTGGCAACGAAGCCAGTGGTGACGACTGGGAACAAGCCAAATTTAACATTTTAATCAGAATTTCAAAACAAAAGTGAAATGACATCAATAGCCTTACGGCCACTCCTACAACTAACAAGTAAAAGTTATCCGAAAGATAAATCGCATGCTGTCTCACTCATGTTAGGTTAAAGAAGAGAGACTTTTATCTTATAGATAAATTCTATCTGGAGGGGGTAGTACAAGCCCTTAGAATCATTATTATTAATCATTATTCAACAACGCATATGGCACATACATATGTGGCTTCGTCATCCTCATCTTCTCCTGCACAAAAGCAGTGTGCCCAACGATTCCACTTCATGCATCATATCCAACCATCCGTAGACTGTGACCATAAATAACCACAGTAAATTCAAATCAACTCAAATTCATTCAGCATCTCCATCATCTACGGTTTCCTTTACCTTTTTTGGTTTTCTGACTATTTTGTTCCTTTTTTTATTTGGTTTATTAGCGCTTAAGTCGATAGTTTTGGTGACTTTTCCTTTTATTTCTTTGCTCTCTTTAGTAGTCTTCAATGCAACAAGCTCATTTTTATAGGGTGATTCTGTAAGGATTGCCGTTTTTTCTCTTCATCTTACAACCCTTTGTGTCGTACGGTTTTCTTTCGGCAAAGGCATAATTTACTCAGGGGACATTATAAAATAACTATTTGGTTGATCATTCATCCAAGAACATACAGGTTGTGGAGAACCTTGCCTTAGCTCCGGAGATTTTTGTTCTCGAGTTGACAGATTTGTAATTGACTCTGTCGGCGGCGGTAGTGTCTCCTCAACAGTAAATGGAATTACTTTCGAGTCATTTTGTGAATCATTGGATGCTGGCAGGCAATTTGTTAAGCATGGATTAACTTCCGGATTTTTTAGATTATTTGTAGTTTCAGCTGGCGCAAAATCTCTATCAGAAAAAACATTTCGATCCATAGGCCAGATTCCTGTTGCTCTATATGCATTTATCGCGGTTGTCATTGTGTATGTAGCTACAAATGCCAGTCCAAATAGTGTTGCCATCTAGAATTGAGTCACCACACGACCTGGATGGCTTCTAAACCATATTTTTAACTCATTGCTATAGTAAGTGCTAAGTAGCTTCATAAAACCTACGTCTAATGGCTGCAGACGATGGGTACTATATGGTGAGGAGCACAACAAAATCGCGCCATTTTCGCGAGCCATATCGATCACTTCCACAGATTTTACATGTGTGGCATGTCCATTTAATAGCAAAAGTACTGGATCGTCCTTTGTAGCATGTGACCAATCTATAAAACGCTTTAACCAGAGTATAAAAAGGTGGCCTTGTATCCATCCTGATTCATGGCATTTCCTCCAAGATCCAGCTGAAGCCCTATCAAGTAATTTTGGCTTCATACGCTTTCTCGGGAAAATAAACATGGGAGGCATGTAGTTGCCAACAGCACTGAAGCAAACAATCGTTGTCATTAATTTGCCTCGTTCTTCAGAAGTCATCTTTCCTACTTGCCGTTTGCCACACGACGAATTTTGGAATGGATCTTGGGCACAGTAAAAACCCCTGTTTAATCGTCATTAAAAATTCGCTGTGGATTTAGTTTGTGTTTATCATAAATCTTCCCCAGTATATCAAAAAAATTGCTTACAGCAACTCTGTTGAACCCCATAGCTCTGGCTGCGGAGGTAGGTTCAGGTTTTCTATAGCTGATATCACTTTGTCGTTTTAAAAATCATTTAAGCCAGTTTACTCCTGCCAGACCATTATTTGTATTAAACCCGTGTTCAATTTTGTTTTTATCGGCTAACGAAAAGGCAATTTTTCTAAGTTTCTATGATGTAAGACCGTAAAATCGCTGTTCCATTATCTTAATATAATTTATCAATTCATTTTCTTGATCAGGAGAAAATACAGTTGTGTAATTGACCTAGCTCCTTTGGAAAAACAGTACTATCAGGATTAGCTCTATATTGTGCCACATACCGTTCAAGTGTAGTTTGAGGAACACCGTGTGCCTGTGCAGCTTTTTTATAACCCAGTTCTACTGACTCCACACTATGTACTGCTTTTTTCATATTTTCTATAGACCAAGGGTGCTGATTCGTTTTCTTTCTATACGTTCGAAACATGGCTGAAAAAAAAATTGTATATGTAACTACTAAATAAACTTAATACGAGGCAACATGACACTAAACGCCTTGACGATTGACCACCCACTATGCCCATCTAGACTACCCCACTTCCCCTGCCCACATGTTAAGATAAAATAATAACAACTACATCTTACCTTTGTATTAATCCAATTTGTTATTTTGAATTCGTAACCGGTATAGTTTACATCAAAATGTAGCACACAATCACAAACAAGGTGTTACTAGAACACACTCTAATCATTAAACGAATAACAACAACTTTTTTAACAAAACGTAATATTATTAATGGTGGTGCGAGCGCTGCAACCGGCGCGGCGGCATCACGACTGCGTGTAACGTTAGCGAAGGTCATACGACGATTAAACACCAATCACAGCGCGCCATTTGAATCGTCGCTCTACTGTTTCTTCATAAAATATATTGCACTGTCCCGCTATGCCCCGCTACCCCACTATGCTGACCTCTCCTCTATATCTGAAAAATAGTTCATGTGCCGTGTCCATGTGCATATTGCCGAACCAAAACAAATTTTATGATAATTTAAAACATTTTATTTATTTATTAATAAAACATCGAAACGAACTCTACAACATAACTTTTAATATTTTGTTTGATAATTTTCGGGTTCACGGAGGTCACCGAATCGGCTCTCAGTGTTGTTTAAATATCGACTAGAATTTGCTGATATTGATAAGTCGATAAAAAGAAAATGCTATAATTTGGTGAAAATATTTTTTGAGGATTGCCTTCAAATTATGTCTATATTACGTGACACTTAAATATGAACACATATTTATATTTATACCCTATATATTTGCTAGGTATACGGTACAAAGATGTTACATACATTTTTATTCCATCGTGATTAACCAACACAATCCAAATTTTATTATATTAACCTATACATATATGTATTATAGCATTGTAACTGGTCGATGTCTGAACATAGGAGAAATTTAATAATTATTATTGTAAGGGCTTCTTTGTGTCCGTTGTTTTAATGTTTGTAAAGTCCCCCGCGCCACAGGAATTATTCCTAGTGCAAAAGTTGTCTTTATAAATAACAAAAAACAAAAAAACATACCTTGGTTTCTTCCTGAGTAATATACATACACCATCCATTATATATCCAGGGATGAAATGTAAAATCCATGAAAGTAGCAAGAACAGTGGCACGTTTGATGTCACAAATACAAAACAGTACCACACGGCCGCTGGAGTTGGTAGTTTTATACATACATCTGATAGCTTAGCAGCTAAGTATCCTGAAAACGAAAAACAATGATATAAGAAAGAAAAAAATTTTGTTATTTGTATCGTCATAACATAATACAATCTTATATCTACATAATTATATAAATAAAATCAATTGTGATGAATGAATATGACGGACCATCACTTAAGAACGACTCGACCGATTTGCCTGTTTTTTGTTGTGTTTGTAATTGTCAGGACAAGGTTTGTATGAACAAAATTTACGATAAATCCGCAGGAAATTTCGAAAGCTTTATTGGTATTTTTATATGAAAGAAATTTATTAATATAATTTAATTTCGTGAAATGTATTTCTGCATAGATTCACAGGACAACGACTGTCCAATAAAAAGAAAAATAATTTTATAAATATTATATAGGTACCTACATTTTTACATAATAGTGATACGTTTACGCGAATGTTATACATTAAAATTAAACTAGTTCATACGGATTTTATCGCGTTGTTTATTTAAAATACATTACTTTAATATAGCAGCGGTAGACTAGTGGGAATATCACCTCTGTACATAAACTCTCCCACTGCTGGGGACATGGTTCTGCTTAGTGTGGGAAGGTGAGGACATAACCCACCACGCAATCCTAGTGCAGGATGGCAGACTTCACATATGTCTCCCAGAACATTATGGAGACATGCAGGTTTCCTCACAATGTTTTTATTCACCGTTAAAGCGACCGATAATTAATTAACTAGTTAATACGCACATAACTTTGAAAACTCAGAGATGCTTTGGTATCGAACTAGAGACCTCTGCGTGGCAGTGCAAGTGTATCGCATTTGGCTGTCACTGCCGCTTACATCTTTTATGATATCAGCTATGCATTAAACTGTCACACTGTTTGGCACGGGCCTTTTCTCAGCATGAAAAGGGTTAGGCTAGCCTCCACGCTGGCCCAGTGCGAGTTGACAGACTCCATATATCTTCTCACATAACTTGAACCACGGAACAGAAACTATGGCCTCTATAATATTTCTTTAAAAGTACTGGACATTAAGTGACAATTAAATAAGAAGGAATGGAACATTCTTATAGCGAGCATGTACAGATAAAGAAGTTTCGACGACAGACAACAGATGGCGTTGTACTCTGATCACGCTTGCCATACAATCCTGAATCACGCAAGTAAAGTTTACACAGCGACAAAGTATATAATATACAAGTTACCACATCAACAGTTAGACTGCGGCCTGCTAGGCACGTTGTCTCAGCTTGGTCGGAGTCGGGGGATCCTCCCCTTGTGTTGGAGGGACATAACACGACGTTCCTCCGTATACTTACTCCACGAAAGCATATTATTTGCGCTTGCCACCGCATATATCTTCGGCTCTTCAATTTTCCCAGCTTTCCCAGTCTCATAACCGGCAACTATGAGAGCATTGTTCACATAATCGACGGGAACTATATTGAATTCGGTGTCTGCATTACCATATGATACATGCATCAATCCTATAGTGGGACCGGTGACTATCTGTAAAAAGACAAACATAGTATAAAATCGATACTAATATTATAAAGTATTAAGTATTTTTTTATTTGTTTGATTGTAGAGGTTTAAAACAAAAACTATCTAACTGATTTAAAAAAATATTTCACTATTAGAAAGTTATAATATCACTAATTAAAATAGGCTATATTATTTTGAAATTAAACACTTTATACGTATTTCATCGCGTTGTTTATTTTACTTTAAAGCACTTATTACATAATGTTGAAAAACTAACACTACCTACTAGTATTGAACTTTACTACTATTTAAACTATTTAATTTAATTAAAACTACTTAAATTTACATTTTGCCTCGACGCTTCGGTTGCTTTACAGCAGCCATGTTCACGGGGAGACTAAGATGGTAGTTGTCTCAGTGTTCTGAAGTGTACCTAGTTATTTCAAAGTACCCGAACAAAATTTAATCTTTGGTGTTTCTATTTACGCAGAATGAGCTCAAAGTATCATGAAGTCTATCTGTGTTTTGCTTCTTCTTGGGTTTGACTATTTGAATTGCTAAATCCCAAGCTGGTGGTACATTCCAACCAACTTCTCTATTGAAATTAGATATACATACATATAAATAGTTTTAATCAAATTAAATAGTTTAAATAGTAAACAGTAAAGTTCAATAATAGTGTGTTCGTTTTTCAAAATTATGTAATTAAAGTGTTTTAAAGTAAAATAAACAACGTGACAAAATCCGTATAAAGTGTTTAATATCAATGTATATCATTCGCGTAAACATAAGACAATATTAGGCTAGATTATATTTTAAAGTATACTATTACTAACATAACTTGCCCTGTTTTTACGCAAACGAAGGCGCTAGTATATTATACAGGGTGTCCGGTAATTAATGGATAACCTTGAAATATCTTATAGTAGAACGACAAAAAAATAAATGACAATATAACATACCGCAAAATACGTAGAACTAACTCACTCGATGATGTAATAAATGAAACCTATTCTGAAGAAGAAACAAATATATTCGATGCATCAATGGTGACCCTACCAGATGTCTCACAGAATTGTAGTCAAGTTATGCAAGATTTGTATGATAAGATTAAGTTATTAACCAACGATTTAACGAGTGCTCATAAAGAAATTGAGAATTTAAATATTGAAAACCTAAGCCTTAAAACTACTAAATTTTAACTGTACTCTAGCATTAAAAGTACCCACAAGACTAAAATCTCTAACATGCATCGATAACTTTGCACATAACTTTATACGAAATTGTAAGACAGTGCAGTTATAGAATTTGCTTTATCGGACCACACAGCGCAAGTTCTAAAGTACCCTATTAAAACTAAATGTGTTATCGATTGCTGACGAGCAAAACGTCGAGATTATAGTATAGAAAATATGGATAAATTCAAAACCTGCTTAGATAGCCTTTCATTTTCAGATATTTATAAAACCAGCGATTTAAACAATGCTTTCGCAGCATTTATGCAAGACTTTAAAATGTTATATAATTTGTGTTTCCCATATCGTCTTGTCACTATAAAAGTTACGAGAAAACAAAAATGGATATCCAGTGGCATCAAATTGTGTAGTAAGAAAAAAGGCAGATGTTGGAAATCTTTAGAAGAAGTCCGACACATGCTAATAAAACATCTTATTTGAACTATACAAAAGTATTACGCAAAATTATAAGATTGACACAAAGAGTACAAAATAACCACAAAAGTAAAACAACTTGGCAATTAATAAATAATTCAAAATTTAATGTGCCTACTACAATTGATAGAATTAAATCGTAAAATATGATTATCTCCAACGAGGGAAATGGGAACGCATTTAACAATTATTTTGTTGATAGAATTGTCCCTTCGAATAACAAAGGAAAAACGTTACCTCTCTGATAAATAAAAGTACCGTCTCAATATTTATGAACCCTAGTTGCCGTTGGATATTAATAAAATAAAAAAAGACAAGAAATAGTAATAGCGCTGGGTGTGACGAAATAAGTACAAAAGTAGTAAAATATGTCAACGATCAAATTTGCGGACATCTGAGTCATATCCTTAACCTCTGCATTAGTGTTAGAATTTTCCCAGACGCGTTAAAAACGGCAATAATTAAACCCTTATTTAAAAAACAAAATAGAGAGCTTATGGAATGTTATCGTCCAGTAGCTTTGATATCTGTGTTTGCAAATATATTTGAAAAATTCATCTACAGAGAAATTAATCAGTACTTCGAAAAATTTAACATACTTTGTTCGGAACAGAACGGCAAAAAACGAGCATAAATTTGGCCATATATGATTTTTTGAATAATATTATGGTAAATGTAGATAAAACTAATCCACAGTCACTGTGGCATGTAAAGACAAAAATGTATTCAAATCTGACATAAATAATGCCCTTAACTCAATTATTCAATGGCTAGAAACCAATAACCTTAAAATTAATACAAGTAAAACAAAAATAATGTATTTCTCTCAAAGACCTTATATTTCATCTGACATTAATATTTTTCATCAAAATAATATAATCACTGAAACTACAATTGCAACATTTCTAGGGTTAACAATTGATCAAAGGCTTAATTGGAAAACAAGTATTAATAACCTAACTACAAAGATCAGTACCTCTGCGTATGCACTTCATAAGCTGTCTTTTATTCTCAACGTTGAATCACTTTTAACGGCATACCATGGACTGATAGCTTCAGTATTGAGATATGGCATCATATTTTGGGCTAACTCGCCTGACTTTGAACAGGCCTTTAAAATGTCTCAGATCTATGTTTAAACTTTATACAACAGACACCTGTAAACCTTATTTCTCACAGTATAAAATTCTAACACTTCCGTCAATATGTATTTTAGAACTCGCAATATTTGTGAGAAACAACCCTCAGCTACTTCCAAGACTAGCAGATACTGTAGTTAGGAATCGCCGAGATAACACTAAGTTAAGGATATACCCGGCTAAAACATCACTTATGAGAAAAAGTATTCTCTGCATGGGACCTACTATTTACAATAAAATACCAAATAATTTAAAAAGTTTAGATATAACTTGTTTTAAGAAAAAGCTCAGGGATTTATTAGCTTCTAAGTGTTATTATAATTTAAAAGATTTTCTAACTGACTCATTCTAAACATTTTGTGAAATATAATATTACGTACGTTTCTTTTAACAATACTTGACATTAATTATTAAATTTGTGCTTAATGATATTTATTTTAATTTTGATTATATTTCAATTTGATTTTGATTTTAATTTGAACTGTACTGTCTTTATACGATTTTACAATTTATATTTAATTAATTACCATCATTTGAATAGTATTCTAAATTTAATTATTATTGTTTTATTCTATGTACCTACTACACTCATTTGTACACTATTCAGGTAGAACATGCTGGACTTTCAAATTGTATAACATCAATGCTGCAATGTATCACACATGTTTAATGCAAATAAATATTTTCATTTTTTCATTTTTTTTTCAGAACGGATAGCCGTTCATAAAAAAAGATGAAAAGAATAGATATATTAAAAAAAAGTGCAGTAGATAGTCATACTTTAGACTGTCTATCTATTAGCATAATTAGTGTTTAATAATAAAACAAAAAACAACCGATGGAATTCATTCATTTATGGTCGTAGTGTACATGAAAGTTAAATAATGTAATTAAAAAAATCATATCACAGATAGTAGCTAGGATAGATTTTTTCATATTTTTCTGAACGGCCATCAGTTCTGCTATTAGACATTTCAAGGTTATCTATCAACTACCGGACACCCTGTATATACAAAAAAGAAGCAGATATATTACTAGTAGGGTTGCCACCTAATTTTGAACAGATAGAGTTAACTATATGTGGTAAAAAAAGTACAAGTCCTGAAAATAAAGTGTTATTTATTTAACCTGCTTTGTCATTACCATATTTTTATTGATGTTAGTTACATCTAACATATAGATTTATTATCAAGGAACGTCTTAATCGCATCTTTACAATATACCCATGTCTATATTGAAATAGATAAACAATTGTATTTATTCAATTTAGGGAATCTCTATAGCGTTGCTTTAAGTTAACAATTAAATAAAACCTGTAAATGTTGACATAGGTAAAATAAAATATTTTCACGTACTTTACTTGTTCAATATAGTTTTAATTAAATTAAATAGCTTAAATAGTAGCAAAATTAAATAATAATAGTGATAGTTTCAAAATCTATACTAACTAATATTATAAAGCTGAAGAGTTTGTTTGTTTGGTTGAATGCGTTAACATCTGGTTCGAATTATAAAATTATTTTGGGTAGTCCATTTATCGAGGAAGGCTATAGGCTATATAACATCACGATACGACCAATAGGAGCAAAAAATGAAAAATGTTGCGAAAATGGAGAAAATTCTCCTATATGAAGCAGACGAAGTTGCGCGAGTAAGGTAGTTATGTAATAAAAGTGTTTTAAAGTAAAATAAACAACGCGACAAAAGCCGTACCTATAAAGTGTTTAATTTCAATATATTTATTATCTCTGGATAAATATTTTGAAACACCATAGATTTTATAAGTACGTATTTATATTATAAATATGTAGGTATTTAGATTTTAGATGTAACTACTTACGCCGCTTGTGCCATAAGCGCAGCTTAGATCTGTCCAACCAGGAGACGGTTCTTTATATGCCGATATTACTGAAATACAAAAGGATATTGAGAAGAGTAAGTAAGAATCTAAGACAAAAATTGACCAAGAAAGTACAAAATTCCATTAAATTCCATTTCATTTAATGGTATATATTGTTCCTTATGTATGATTAATATTGTATTCTTCTATTATAATTACTTCGTTATTAAACAATAATTATATACAACGTATTATTAGAGGTGTGGAGGAATATGCTGTGATGTCCCTCCAACAAAAAGGGAGGATTCTCCTACCAGGATGGATGATCGTGCCTGGCGGGTCGCGACCGGGCTGTTAATGTCCAAATCTTGTATATATACTAAGTCACTGTGTAAACTTCACTTGCGTGATTCTGATTTGTATGGCGAAGCGCATATTGTATACAGCGCCATCTGTTGTCCATCATCGAAACTGCTTCGTCTGTGTGGAATCGCTACAGAGGCTTATGAAACCTTCACGTTTACAAAGTATTGGAACAGATGTCGTAACAGTAAATATCATTATTTTATTATTTGCCATAATATTTTTGGCATATTAGATGAAGACATTTTAATAGAACTTAGTTCCGTTTTCTTTTTTTTTAAGGGTACAATACCGGCATGATTCTGACTTACCTATAGCAGGCCTCACGATGCAAACTGGAAATTTTCCACTCCAGCTTCTAACCTCAGCCTCAGCCACAGACTTGGCAAACGTATAGGTGTTCGGATAGCCTTTGATGAAACTGAAATAATGTTGGACTGTTAATACCTTGCTTTTCTTGTATTTTATGAGTGTCTATGCCTTGTGGTCTGTTCGAATGGCAAAGGAGTAAAGGATAGTAATTAAATGATTCGGGTTATAAACCTCATGAGCATACCATATAAAATATCCAACTAACCAACTCACTAGATGGGCCCTCTGAATAACCATAGGCATACAAGCCAGCAGCAGAGGGCAACAACGGTGCGACTGGCTTTATTATTACTCTATATACTTAGGTAAACGTGTACACACAGCGACATATCAACCTAGACTGTTTGGACTTTGAACTATTAGAAGTTGAACGCTGCGAATCGTGCGAGAGAGTGCGTGCGCTGCGAATCGTGCAAGTCCTTTACATTGACACCACTATGCACTGTCCCATTCCGATAATTCTCTATTTTGTATGTAGCGTAGTTATGTGTATATAGGGTGTCTAATTTGATGTGTAGCCGTGTGTACCGTACATGACATATAATTATATTTGCACCATGGTATAACCTCCACGGTAAAGTCCCGCCTACACAAAATAGGCGGGGTTTTATAAACCTTGTTGATATGAGTTGTAAAATACTTAAATTATATTTAATAGGCGATTTAAAGAGTAGCCGTGAGTTTCTTGCACGTTTCTTCTCATAGGGTCAACCTGTTGCCTAAATTTGGGGGTAGTAGATTTGAGTAAGTAATTATATTGTCAATAACAAACTGTGATTACTATGAAAATACTGCTTCCATGTTTTATTTACATTTACTGCTTTTAACAATTTTTTTTTATACTATGATATCCTCCTGACCGAATTTCGGTCACGGCGGCCAATCTTAACGGAGACTGGCCATCGGCGCAGGAGATATTATAGTGCACAAGTGTGTGCGCAAACACAAGTGCACTCTCTGTTCCCTAACTCTCATGATCCGATGGGACGAATAATCCGACACGACCGGAGAGAGATCAGGCGCAGGACCAACGGCTTTACGTGCTTTCCGAGGCACGAGGGTGTCTAACACCGCCAACTTCCTAACTCCGGGCTCATATTGAGATTTCTTAACAGAAAAACCCAATAACTTTTTGTTGGCCTGACCCGGGACTCGAACCCGAGACCTCATGCACAGCAGTCGCATTCACTACCACTGCGCCACGGAGGCAGTTATATATATAGATTATACAACTAATGTGTCAAACAAGCATACGGCCCACCTGATGGTAAGTGGTCACCGTAGCCTATGGACGCATGCTACACCAGAGGCATCACTTGCGCGTTGCCAACCATTTAGGAAAGAAAGTGGTAAGGAGAAGGAAAAATGTAAGAAGAATACTCACGCTGCCTCTATTTCTTTTAACCTCTGCTCTTCAACGTTCTCCACCAATCCAATCAGGGTTTCTGGAGGTATAGCAGGTGAGTAGAACTTCTCTTGAATTTCTTCGCTCAAAGTTTTTTCCGTAGCGTTGGCGTAAGCGGTGGAGACGTGAACGAAAGATCTGAAATTTTTAATACATGCTTATATTCCCGAGGAGTTAGGCAGACGTGTATTTACGTCCACATTTCGTCAGCTGTGATTTTTGGTTCCTAGGTAAGCCTATGGCCTAAAAGGCAAGTCACTAAATATAATTCCTGTGCCACGATGGCCTTTACAAACGTTCAAACAAAAAACACAATGATGGCGTAGTGATTGAAGTGGTCGGCAGCGACTTACGACACAGAGCATTGTGGAGTCGAATCATCAACAAAAAATTGTGTGATTCACAAATAGTTGTTCCGAGTCTGGTCGTTCTTTGTGTCCTTGGTTTACCACTACATAGGGCAGAGATTATTTACTTGCTACAGTGGCCATATATACAAATAAGTTCTAACTAGCTATACCAGATGACGTTGTACTCAATTATGCATTCCATACTACTTGTATTAGAACTGGAATCGCGATAAGAAAGTTTTTTTTAGTATTATTCTACCACTAAACAACAGTTAACAGTTAGTTTAGTGATATACGTGTCCCTGACATGAATCGTTAATAACAGCACAATGTCTGGCATTGTGCTCGGCTACAATAAACTAGGTGGGACCTAAAATCCTAACTACTGAAATGTGACTGTTCTTCGAGGGTATAGGCAATAGAACGTTATGCTATGAAAAACTGACCTTAATTTAGGACAAGCATTGGCAAGCTTGAGGGCCTCCCTAGTACCTCGCACGTTGATCAGCGTCGCTACTGTGAGCGTCTCATCAAACCTGGTGGTAGCAGCTACATGAAATATTACGTCCACCTGGAAAAACAAACCACTTAATATATGTATGTATCATTGAACCAATTATATGCACAGTCCCACGTCTATATCCCGAAGGGGTGAGCCGAATTGTATTGCACCAAAATATCACAAAGTAGGTATTGTTTTAGATCTTAGGTACTAGTGGTGGAGGCTATTGCCGTCCACTGGGCACATTTAAACAGCTACTGTGTACTTATTAACTGATATAATAATATAATATAATAATATTTTATCACATACACACAACACCATCTAACCCAAACTAAGCAAAGCTTGTACTATGGGTACTAGACAATGGATAAGCATACACATATTCTTTTATTTTGTAAATACATACATATTATATACAGAAACACCCAGACCAAGACAAACATCCATGTTCATGCACACAAATATTTGACTTGTGCGGGAATCGCGATCTCAGGTGTCGCAGTCGGATACACCAACCACTACGCCATCGAGTCGTCTGAATATTGAATAACACGTTGCTCAATCCAGGTATCGGCCTCGATATCTCATGCACAGCAGTCGCATAGTAGAAACCTACTAATATATATCGGATTGGCAGCGTTTTATTCAGTCCTTATCAGCCATTTTATAGAATCAAAGCACGTGGGCGTGCAGTGGAAAATGTTGATAGAAATATGTAGGTAGTCAGATACCTTGTATTCGAATTCAACTAACAACTACTTCACACTAAGAGCACTTATCACTATGAAACGCGAGACAGTTTCTACGAGGTGTGCACTGGTCGACGGTAACACGTAGACTGAGCTCTGTTCGCCCCTCGCGCCGTCTCGTAGACTCCGTCTAGCGCCACTAGATGGCGCTGGCGTTCCGCCTTAATGCCTTTCTGTGTCACTAGATGGCGCTAGTGTCCTAATTAACAATATTGCCGTTCCGACATATATAAAAATAAACTACTAATAAAAATAACATATAAATACGTAATATGCTTTCTTGCGCATAAGATCTGTTATGCCGATAACATTGTTACACATCATATTAATTCTGCGAGGATATGAAATGGTGCGCGCATACACTCTTGGGACATTGAGTTCTCCCTGAATACGGATGAAGGATCGTCAGATTGAAGGATCATCCGAGTATCCCGGCGACTCTTGTCAGCTTACGCTAAATGATAAATATATAATTCTTCTGTACGTGATCATCATCATCATCGTGTGTATGTCGGCGAATTACTCCTAAAAAGCTGAACCAACCTCGATTAAATGTTTAGTGTGTGTTTAAGTTGATGGTTTAAATTCACAATTAGATCCAGTAGGTGACGTTGTGTCGGGTTCTTGTTTACTTTTTTAGCTAACTTTCTAGATGGACGACGTCTGTCGGGTCTGCTAAACGGCGTGAAATAAAATATGATTTTTAGGATAATGTGATTTATGTTTAAAATAAGTCAGTTACCTCTGTAGATATGGCAAGAATGTAGATCAACGCCTTGTGTTATATATTGGTATATTTAGGTCTAGTTACCTCTTGTGTGAGCATGTTCCAATCATTATCACTGATGCCCAATTTTATGGCGGCTACATCACCGACCACGGATACTATTTTCTCTGCGAACTTTGGCTTCTTCTTGCGTACCGGCTCAAAGACCTAAAATAATATAAATAATATTTTATTAATTGGCACTACGCCATGTTCTGTGTTCGAATCCCACACGGGACAAAACATTGTGTGATCCACAAATGGTTGCGCCAATTCTGGGTGTTCTTTGGATCCGTAGTTTAAAAGTTTGTAAAGTATCCAGTGATACAGGAAGGAATAGGACATTCGTAGTGTATTTTTTCCTAGTAGTCTTTTATATAAAAATAAAAACGGGCTAACCCCTAGAAAACCCTAATTTCAGTCAGAGACACTAGTGACTAATCGTATACCTATACATTTTCACTTGGTATGGCATGACATAATGGTAGCGAAGTTATGCGCGTGCGAAATAATAATTGCTCGCTTTAACGGCGAAAGAAAAACGTCGTGAGGAAATCTGCATATCTGAGAGTTAAGGACTATAAATCTCTCAACCAGTTATCAAACATACAAAAATACAAAAAAGCTATTCAAACAAAAGAAGACTATCATAGCAAAATTTACGTTTTAAATAATCTCATTAAGCTCGGATGGCCGGCGTCCTAGCGTTGGTTGAGAGGTTAATGGATCAATATGTATGGATGGACCAATGAATCACCTCATCACTAAGCCGTGTTTCGATCTTCAGACGAGTCTATGACTAACATTTGTTACACATATCAAAGTTAAAATAATGTCTTTGAAAGCTACATACCGGATCCGTCAACATCTCTTGGAGTCTTTCGGTGACTAACTTCCCTTTCTTCGGTCGTAGAAGAATGTACAGTTTTCTGATGTTACATGCTCTGAAATATCAATCAATACATATAATAATAATTATGTCCTCCAGACCGAATTTCGGTCACGTCGGCTAATCTTAACGGAGACTGGCCATCTGCGCAGGCGATATTATAGTGCACAAGTGTGAGCGCAAACACAAATGCACTCTCGGTTCTCTAACTATCATGATCCGATGGGACGCCAATCCGACACGACCGGAGTATGCCAATTTCTGAAGAAATAGTATTGATTGGAGATATGAATGAGAACAGCCTGAATAGTGTGATACCTGCGGTAATGATAACGCGCGAGGCGATAGTGGACGGTCGCGTGATGTCGTTGAACATTGACCATCTGTGCGTGCGCGCTGGCTGCGACCGACCGGTCACCTGCACCTTATCGAATCACTATATGGTCGGAATTAGCTTGACAGTAGAAAACAGCGAGCCCATTAATAGTAAAATAACAATATTAAATGAAATATACGTGCGATAGTTTAACAAGAATTAACTGGACAGACTTGTTGCAAATAAACTGCCTTAAATCTGTGTATGAAAAATTGCACGATACTTTTGTAGATATATACGAGAACAGTAAAATTATATAGGTATAGACATATTATGCGAAGAGATGATACGTATGTAGGTAAGCAAGTGATGAATATGAAGGTAGAGGGACGAAAAGGGAGAGGAAGGCCAAGGAAAAGATGGATGGACTGTGTGAGGATGGATATAAAAGGGAAAGAGATAAATGACCAGATGACGGGTGACAGAGAAGTATGGAAGCGATGGACATACTGCGCCGACCCCAAATAAATTGGGACCAGAGCAAGAGGATGATGAAAAAAGAATTAAAGAACCATGGGTTGACAGAGAACAGAAAAAGATAGACTATAGGGACTTTTTATATAGGGCTTGGAAATCTTCGCCCAATTGTATGAATAAAAGATTAGAATATACTAGATATAGAAAGAAAAGAAAAGAATAAGTATAGGCAAAAAGAACTAGCAAATTGTAACAATAATATTAGAAAATCTGGTCAAACATAAATAAGTGGACAGGCAGTGCAAATATGAGTTTGTATTGAATGATGAGAGATTGAATTAGAATGTATGTTGTATTGAAATATTTGGGCAGAACTGATACTATGTATAATATTTGTAACAGACTTTCGCAAACTTTCACTGGAAATATACTAAAAAGTTAACATAATTGTGATATCTATAAGTGAGAACTTGCAATTGGCTCTAAGATGACTATGCTGCCGTAATATTTAATGTGTTATAGCAGTAAGTTTTCCATATTCAAATAAATAAATAAATTATAATAATAAATAAATGTGAATTCGAGTGACGTGTCCTTTTATTTTAAGAAGGTAAAACCATGCACACTGTAGAAATACATTTGTGGCGTCTCCGCACAGACGAAGAAGTTCAGCCTACATTCAACAGATGGCGATACAATCGCACTTCACATGACATCATACTATTCTGCATCGCACAAGTGAAGTTTACACAGCGACTGAGTATATATACAAGCTCCCGACATCAACCGTCGGGCCGCGGCCCGCCAGGCACGATCAACCAGCCTGGTCGGAGGATCCTCCCTTTGTGTTGGAGGGACTTCACACCCTGTTCCTCCACACATTAATAATTTGAGCTGTAATAAAGCACCAAGCTTACATAGAATTAGAGTACAAGATATAAAGTTTGTTAAGAAAGATATAAGTTCAGTGTTAGCAAAATTTATAAATATGTGTGTGAGTGAAGGAGTTTACCCGGATCAGTGTTTGGTCCGGTTGGGTACATAATGCACGTAAACAGTGTCATTAATATGATAAAGTACTGTAAAACATTTATGCACGCAGATGACATGTGCTTACTTTACTTGTCAAAAGATATGAACGACGCGCAATGTTACCTACAGTCTGATTTTGAAAACATAATAAAATAGGCACATGATAATGGCATAATCATCAACTTCGCTAAGACTAAAGTTATGCGTATATTTTCGCCATATAACAAATTGAGAATGCAGGGTCGGCTTAGCATAAATATAACCGGGCATATATATTATACCCGGTTAGTAGACATTCGTATGTACGATACAGATCACACATCTACAACCCATTTTGTTATTGTGTAGACTCTACACAATAACAAAATGGGTTGTAGATGTGTAAGTATAGACGTAATAGACAACTATAGATATCTATGTTTATTAGTGGATAGTCATTTTAATTGGAAATTGCACGTGAATGACGTCTCCAATAAACTACAATCAGTACTGGGTAAATTTTTTTACTTCAGCTGGTTTGTGAACAAGAAAATTATGTTTACACTTTATTACGCACTTGCTAATTCGATAATTATCTATGGCCTAAGCAGCTACGGTCTTACATTTAAAACCCAGCTTGACCGTATTAAGCAACTTCAGATTGGATTAATGAAATATTTGGTAAGCAAAAAAGTGAAATTAAGGTGTAAACCAAATTATGATATGTTATTTAATATATGTATGTAAAATTCTTCCAGTTAATGTAAAAGCAGACTATTTTATAGCCCAAGGACAGTATTATATAAATAATAACAGAGAGCATATATCACACAGATACTATACCAAGCAAAACAAACAGGGCAAATTGGTAATACCGTCTGCAAAAAAATATTATGGTAAAAGAACAAGAATATATATATTTATATATATATTACGCCAATAATGTTTAACAAAATAGACTTTCTTAGAAGCAATAATAATTTGTACAAGGAGATCGCAAAACGCCTGATCGACGTTTCGCGTGATCAGAAGGCTGGTCTTTTCTTGGCCCAAAGAATCAGCATTGCCATTCAACGTGGCAATGCTGCCAGTCTTCTGGGCACATTACCAGTTGACAGCGATGCTGAAGAGTTCTACGATGCCTAAACCATTTTTGTAAATAGTTAGTATTATAATTATTTGCGTTTTTGTAGCTATGTTAATACGTTTGTAAATATAAATACTTTTGTTAGAGTCGATTAAATAACTATTTAATATAATAATAAAATTAATAGAAAGGTTTAAAGAAGAATCCCAGAAATGAAATACTCTTGAAAACCACTAGTTGCTGATCACTTAAATAATGGTGTACGTATCTATATCTCATATATTATTTTATTAGTAAAAATAAGAATAATAATGTAAACTAATAGAGCGCCTCTTACGCCAACATACCGTGTGCAATAAAAAGTAACCATATGTGCGAAGTTGACTATGGCCTGATTCTTCTGACAAAATGCCCGCGTCTAACAGCGAGAAGTCAGAAACAGGAGTAATATTATTTACCTGAAAAGTTTCTCAGTGAGTTGCTTGCCGAGAAATCCGGACCCACCGGTCAGGAACACAGTAGCGCCATCATAGAACTGCTGCACCAAAGAGTCTCCACGATCCACTGCTTCATTTATCGGGTCTAGGTGACGTAGAGCTTGTTGCTCTGTAGCCAATGCTGGATCAATTGCTGACATCATATCTGGTTGTTAACCTCTCTTCTGGAATGTATAATGGTAATCTATATACATAAAAATCTCGTGTCACTTTGTTTGTGGTCGCGCTCCTCCGAAACGGCTCGACCGATTTTTATTAAACTTTTGCAAACATGTCTGATATACCGACTGCAAGACATAGTAGAGTGCATTTAAAATTTATAACTTCCCAGAGAAAAGGACGTGCACTGCTTCTGGAAGGTCATTAATACCATGTTAAGAAAAAGTTTTAAAACTGGGTGGTTTATTAATAGGCCAACATGCCACGGAACTGTGACAATATTAGAAGTGGAAAGTAAACTTATCAAATCTACTGTGCATTTATGTCAAACTAATAGTGCCAAAAATAAAGTGCTAGAGATCATGTCACTTTATACTATAAATACTCTAATATTGCTAATTTATTTTATTTTCCTATTCTGGTACAGTAAGGTACAGACTAAATTTTGCCTTTAGTCTGTACCTTACTATACCAAGTAGCCAGAAAGGGCTCGGAGCAACTGTTTGTGGGCCCCGAGCCATTTGTGGGACTCTGAGAGCATCGTCAAAGCAGGTTTGTATGCACATGGCAATGATAAACACAGGCTAGAGTGGATGGCTCTTAGGGGTCTGGAACACTCCAAGAAATTCATTGCAAACAGAGCCACAGGCTTCACCCGGAAGTTCTGCGAGTATAACAAGAGCCAAATACGCCTGCTCACAGAAGCGTTCACTGGCCATTTTGGTACCAACGACTTCCTGTGCAGATTGAGATTGGTACACAATTCGATCTGCAGAGCCTGTTGTGAACAGGACGAGTCCATATCGCACCTACTATGTGAATGCGACGTGTTGGCTGGATTGAGGATGGGTCTGATGGGTTTGGCATATCCAAACCCTGAGGACTTCAGGCTTCTTCCTCTGAAGTGTACGCTACAGCTGATGCAGTACATTCATAGGGAGATAGCTTAGGGATAAATCTTGGGACTGACACAAAAGATCCCAATGGGTCGAAGTGTCGCCGGTCTGTACTAACTGGCCCCCATACACAAGATAAGATACTGTACCAAAACTAATTTTAGTTACTTACCGAACTAGGGGTTGAAAGTATGCCTGTCCTTTGTATGAAAAGTCATTCTCAACCCTTGGGGTCGAGTGTGAACTATGTTTAAGGGTTAAGAAGAAACAAATAACGTTCTGTTTTTAGGAGTCGACGAAACGAGAGTGGACTAAACGCAGAAAAGGACTTGGGTACCTATAGTCTAGTAAAAAGTACTGGGTCTAACCTAACCTTTATCAAAGTCTAGTTATTATATAATGGGAATATCTGCCTAATATAGGATATATGGTTACCTACTACTTTACGAAGAACAATGGTTTCAAGGGTTTCACAGCCGCCGAAATACTAGAAGTAAAAATAAAAAGTTTCGTGCGCCTGCCTGTCTACCTAGTATTACTATTTAAAATCGATTTGTTTCAGAAAATCGATCTAACAATATCGATTTAACTGCCTTATCAATATAGGGCATATTGATAAGGCAGTTAAATCGATATTTTGAAACAATTTTCATTTATTTAAAATACTCGATTTCTTAGATGCGATACAATTAGGTACTTACCAAATGTTAAAAACTAAAGGTTTCACCTTGTAAACAACAAATAAGTTATGTTTTTTGAATTTACGGTTGTCGTAGTGGTTTACGTGGTGGACTTGCCACTGCGCTGAGTGTTGTGGGTTTAACACCACACAGTATAAAAGTTTGTGTCATTTACAAATAGTTGTTCCAAGTCTGGGTGTGCTTTGTGTCCGTTGTTTGAATGTTTGTAAAGATCCCCATGACACAGGATATAACACATATTTCCAGAACAAACGGTGTCTTTTTAAAGAAAAATATAAACAATATCTATTGATGATTTACCCTTCTTAATGTATGGATGCGAGACTTGGACATTGACACTGAAGGAGAAAAATAGACTATTAGTCGCGGAGTGAAATATATTCTGTTAGACTCTGCGACAAGAGAAGTGGTGACAAAGATTTAAAAGTAAGATAAGAAATGGATAAATCTATGAAGACGTTGTATTAATTTTAGCTAAAAGCAATGTTTATTAATATTGAATAGAATTAGGCATTGTATGGTGAAAATCCAGTGTAATACAATTATTGGAAAGGGAGGAACCCGCCACGGATGGGAACAGCCGCCTCGTGGGATCCACGCGTACTTCTACTTGCAGTACATATTCCGCTTCAAACGCAAAATATTCGTCGATACGTGTTTCGCCTCAGCGCAAGACATCTTCAGGACAGTTCGGAAACGAATGAGGCTATACAACTGAGTTCTTATATCGGACCGACCAAACGTACAATCGTTGAAAGGGTCAAGGAACATATCACAGCTGTCAAGAACCGGTTAGTAAACAAGTCAGCTGTAGCCGAGCATTTGCTAGAGTCTGGACCAAACTACTGAATTGAGTAACATAAACCACAGGTTTTATCCACCTAACATCACTATTACTCCAGGATAGTACGTGAAGCGGTTGAAATTAAGAAATATCATTTCAACCGGGAGGATGGATACCGTTTGTTTACATCTTGGAATCCAGTCATCAGCAAATGTAGACTTTGTTAGTATTATGTGTCGAAATACCGACGGTGCGAATATAAATAATAGTGACCAAGTGAGGGTAGTTGCCGAAACCCGCACTTCACGAAGGCGGCGCTGAGCTCTCTTCAGTCAACCTGTGACTACGATCGATGCATCGATGTCGGTCGAAACGTCGGGCAATCAATAGGTATTTACTACCTTTTAAATACTTTATCGCGAGTAAGACCCGTTGTCTAGTATTATATTAAGTATGTGTACAAATCGCGATAGTCTACCTTTATATAACTGAGGCCGGATCCCACGACGCGGTTGTCCCTATTCAGTGAAGTTCGGCATTGTCAACCTTATTCTATTACAATATTTGGGGTCGGCAATCCGAGGGTGCGTCGCGGGTTCCTCTCTGCCCAATAATTTTAGTACAATGGATTTATGCCAAGTAACGCCAAATTCCACTCAATATAATTAAATAATGCTTTTAAATGGATTTAACTTCATAATTTTATCCATTTCTTTCGCATTTCAATAACTAGTGGAACGAGAAATAACACATTTGCCGGTGTATTAGCGGTTGTTTATAAATACATTTTAATACAAAACATAATATTTTAAGTATTTAGAGTAAACACTGGGTGAAACGTATGGGATCGCGTGAACCGACTGATGTCAAACGCATCGAGCACCGGGCAAACAGAAACTTACGGCGTGCATTACAAAATGCATATCTCAACATTAATCAATATATCGTAATAAAATTTACACACATATTTTCTACTAGATTTTAACCGGGGTTTAACTCACGTAATGAATAATAATAATAATAATGTCCTCCAGACCGAATTTCGGTCAAGGCGGTCAATCTTAACAGACACTGGCCATCTACGCAGGATATATTATAGTGCACAAGTAGGTATGTGCGCAAACATAATTGCACTCTCTATCCCTAATCCTCATGATCCGATGGGACGGAAAATCCGACACAACCGTAGAGAGATCAGGTGCAGGATCAACGGCCTTACGTACTTTCCGAGGCACGGGGTGTCTAACACCGCCAACTTCCTAACTCCGGGCTGCTATTATTGGTTGTGTTTCCTGTTACTTTATGAGCGTGGAACAAAATTAAATAAAATTATTTTCTTTCTTTCTTTTTATTGAAATTTCTTAACAGAAAACCCAATATCTTTCTGTTCGCTCACGTAAATGTACGTTGGGTTAGATAGGATAAATGCGCGAGCGATTCCTGCGCCCCGACCATAGATGTGCGAAGAAACACCGTGGTAGGTTTAATTGGTATGACCGGGACATCGTCATTTTCCCCGGGTGAGTAAATTAAGTTTTGTTAGTACCAGTATTTTTCTGGATAAAAGGTACCCTATGTCCTTTTCTGTTCCCCTGACAATGTGTATGCGAAATTTCATGATAATCGGTCTAGTAGTTAAGGCGTAAAAACTTAACAAATAAAATCACATTCGCATTTATAACATATATGTTTATTTCACTAGATTTTCCCCGCGGTTTCTCCCGCGTAAGTCCCGTTGAAAAGTAGCCTATGTATGAATCCAGGTCTCCAGCTATCTACATACCAATATATAATACAATAAATATTAGTCTTAATATTATAAAGGGGAAAGATTTGATTATTTGTTTGTAAAGATTTAACTCAAAAACTACTTCACCGATTTTAAAATTCTTTCACCAATAGAAAGCTTTGTTATCACCGAGTAACGTAGGCTATATTTTATTTTAAAAAGAATTACCGTTACTGATATAACCTATCGTATTTTTACACGAGCGAGCCGCAAACAAAGGCAAGGAATTAAAATTCATTTATATTTCGAAAACAGTCTATATATATTATCAATAACCATCAAGGCTTTGTAGGCAATACAATGATTTATCAAAGTCTCATGATATTGATTTTAGTCAACCCTTACCAAAATATAAAAGACATTTAGAACAGGTCATTTAAATTTTCCATTAAGTTTCACATTTCCAAACGTGTTTTAATTAATTAATTTTAAATTTTCTATTTTATGCTTTGTTGTTATATGTATGTATGTGCATGTCTCCTATAACTAAAGGTGTATCTACACTGTACAAAACTAATGTTCGTTTGTTTGTGCAATTTTGTGTATATTCTTTATAGGAGATACTTAATAAATAAATAAATAATATGATTATTAATAATAAATATCAACAACCTTTTAGTTTATGTATTTACTATTATTATAATATATTATCGCTTAGAGTCTGCCCATATTTGTATTTTCAATTCGCCATAATTACATGATGGTTGATGTTTTTGTTAATAATAATAATAATAATAAAAAAAGATAAGCAAATTAAATATCTCGATTTGGTTCGCGAGGTTGTCGACATGTGGGATGTTGATTCGGCAATCATTGTGCCGATAGTCATATCTGTCAATGGTCTTATAGCCAAGAGCCTCGATCACCATCTAAAGAGGCTCGCGTTGGGTGCTTGGATCAAAGGTTTGATGCAGAAGGCAGTGCTTTTAGATACAGCACGCATTGTGAGGAGGTTCCTATCTCTGGAATCCTAACCACCGGCAGCTTGGACCCTGTTCCCGATGCCGGTGGGGTACCATATATTTTATATTTTTAAATGTATTATATATATGTATATTTAAAAATGAAAAATATATTGAAAATATTTAAATAAAGAGAATAATAATAATATTCTACCACATACACACAACATCATCTAGCCCAAACTAAGCAGAGATTGTTCTATGGGTACTGGACAATGGATAAACACACATATAATTTTTTTTTTGTAAATACGTGCGTATTATGCATAGAAACACCCAGACCAAGACACACATCCATGTTCATGCACACAAATGTTTGACTTGTGCGGGAATCGAACCCGCGACAGTCGGTTACACTAACCACTACGCCACCGAGGCCGACTAATGTAAGACAAACCATAGTGGCCGAAATACATTATACAAAACAAAAACATATAAAAGGGCCATTAAAAGAAATTGATGAAACAGAATGAAAACCACAACGTTACCGATTTTCTTCATACAAACTGGCAACTTCATATTGAAAGCCCCTATTATGTAATAATGTCCTCCAAAACGATTTCAGTCACCGCAGCCAATCTTAAGACCGCGCCGAGCGAAATGTGCCAAAACAGGCAGTCACAATTAAGTTGATAAAATCAACCCTTTTTGTTTAATACAAATATAAAAAATATACATTTACCATAACAATGAATGTGTTTACAATTACTCCGTGTATAATACTTAAAATAATTAATATTTTCGACTACAAAATTACGTAAATTAGCACGAAAAATGCAAAAACGTAAGCTCGTGTTACGTGATTTTTAGATTATAACAGTAGAGATCTATCCTATTTTACAGCTTAAACGAAACATAAATAGTTAGTTATATTACAATTTGTCCGTACCAGATATTTAAGTTATTGGTTGACAATAAAGATATATATTTATCAAAAAAGCACTTCAAATCCTCCATACAATTTTACTATGGCGGCCGCGCACCGATTTGGATATCGAACTCTGTCATTCGGTCGAACTGCGTCTTACGCTCGGCGCAGTCTTAATCATGACTGACTATCTGCGCAGGAGATATAATAGTGCACAAGTATGTGCGCAAACACAAGTGCACTCTCTGTTCCCTAACTATCATGATCCGATGGGACGGTAATCCGACACGACCGGAGAGAGATCAGGCGCAGGACCAACGGCGACACGTGCTTACCGAGGCACTGGGGTTTTTAACACCGCCAACTTTCTAACTCCCGGCTGCTATTGAGATTTCTTAATTTTTATTAATAAATAATATAATATTAATAAACTCTAATAACTTTTTGTTGGCCCGACCCGTGTTTCGAACCCCAAAACCTCATGCACATCAGTCGCATTTACTACCGTTGCGCCACGGTGCTGCCTACTGTAAAACAGCGTGTCAAAAAGTTTAGCAAAACGTCTTCCTATAGGTAATTATTTGGACGCCAACTTCAATTCATTCTGAAAACGTAAGATTAAGACCACACGGGAAATGCTACGTCAGGCGCTTAATGTATTTCGTGAGCTGGAGCTCATCACATGTATTATTACCATCACGAGATTAAGATTAAGCAGACAAAATCTCGATGCGTATACAAACATACAGACAGACAGAGTAAGATACTAAAAATGTTTTTATAGCTCTTAATTATAATATTGTCTTCTGTTTACGCGAATGTTATTCATTGAAATTAAACTCATTTATACGGATTTTATCGCGTTGTTTATTTAACATTGTATTACACAATTTAGAAACTGTTACATTACTACTACTATTGAACTTTACTAATTATTAAGCTAATAAAATTATTAAAACTATTAAATCTATTTATATTTAGGTTTACACTTACCCCGACGTTTCGGTTGCTTTTCAGCAGCCAGGTCACGGTGACACAAGCAACCGAAATGTCGGCGAAAATGTAAACCTAAATATAAATAGTTTTAATAATTTTATTAGCTTAAAAATTAGCAAAGTTGAGTAGCAAAGTAGTATTGTAACAGTTTCTAAATTATGTAATACAGTTTTAAATAAACAACGCGATAAAATACGTATAAATAACTTTAATTTCAATTTTATAGCTCTTATAATAGAAGATATATAAAAAAATATATGTGGCGTATTTCGTTAGACATAGAAGCAGCCATAGCCTAGTGACAGACAGTTTGACTGCCACACAGAGATCTCGAGTTCAATCCCAAGGCGCGCATCTCTGACTTATCGAAGTTATGTGCGTATTAAATAGTTAATTATCGCTTGCTTTAACGGTGAAGGAAAGCATCGTGAGGAAACCTTTGTGTCTGAAATTTCTCCATAATCTTCCTGAGGATATTTGAAGTCTGCCAACCCGCACTGGACCAGAATGGTGGACTATGGCCTAACACTACTCACACTGAAAAGAGGTCCATACCCAGCATTGGGACACTTTAATACATGGCTGCATTAAATATAGGCCAGTTACGATTTTATTATATACTAGCTATAAGAGAATTTTCCCCGATTTTGCAACATTTTCCATTGATCCTCCGCTCCGGTCGTAGCATGATGTTATATAGCTTATAGCCTTCCACCATAAATGGACTATCGAACACTAAAAAGAAATTTCAATTCGAACCAGTAGTGCCTGAGATTAGCGCGTTGAACCAAACAGACAAAATACTCTTCAGCTTTATAATATTAGTATAAATTAGTAAAGATATAAATAGATAGATGATATTATGCTTACCAAACTCTGATGCACAACTTGACTTATCAAAATATGATGAGCTACTGAGCTCACTAATAATGTAACTTTGCATTATACTTCTAAAGATTGAATAAATACATATATTAAAATAATGTCATTGTTATTTTTCACGGGCCCTGATTTTGTTATTTATAATTTTGGGGTACCTTTTAACATTAATAAAATCTAACGTTCATTCATTTGAGTCACACAATTCAACCTGATTCTGATGCCAGGATTAATTATCTTTATTTCAGCATTTTTGTTTTCTATATTCTTTTAAAAGGGAACAAATACATGTAATTCTAAATCTCATTAGCATTGAGCAGCGATAGCTCAGTGGGGAGACCAACAGACTGCAATGCTGAGGGTCTCGGGTTCGAACCCACGTCGCGCACCTCTGACTTTCGGAAGTTATATGATTTTTCGAAATTATGTGCGTATTGATTGACAATTATTGCCTGCTCCGTGCCTCGGAGAGCACGTTAAGCCGTCGGTCCCGACTGCCATGAACATCTATGTCAGTCGTTATTGGGGAACTCGACACAAAAGATCCCACTGGGTCGAAGTGTCACCGGTCTGTACTGACTGGCACCCACACAAGATAAGATAAGATAAATCTCATTAACTTAATTTTAAACTCAAATATAATTTAAATTAGTCTAAATTTAGTAACAAACTATGTAGCTATTCGTAACCATTTTCTATACCTGGAACTACGGCACAATCAGTCAGAGAGTTCCTTAATTATCGTGTTACTATGGGTCGGTAACCCGGGCCATGAACCCAGCGATACGGCTTCTTTGGATGGCATTAAACGTGTTCAGTCTTGCCTTTGTAAACATCCCCGAGGCGCTACAATATGGTCTTAATGCCCATGAGATGTCTGTAGATGTTATTGTACTGAACACGCATGCCATCCAAAGACCTCTTTCGAGTCCAGAGTTGGCAAGTGTAGAAACTCTGACAGTATGTTTTAATCAAGTGTGCTTTCGTTTCCGCATTTATCCTGTAGAATCGCCTCGCTAACATATTATATTACCTACCACTGACAGAGCTCTGCATTGGCCATCTATATCCGCATCATCTCTCATGTCAGATGTCAATATTTCGGGGTATCTTGTGGCATAGATAAAATCTTACACTTTCGTCCATTCATTTGAGTCACGCAACTTCTGAATCTGAGGCCCGTGTTCGATTTCCAGGTTGAGTTATAACATTACTAGCTGACCCGCGCACCTTCGTCTGCTTCAAGTAAGAGATTTTTCCCGTTTTTGCAACATTTTTCATTGATTCTCCGCTCTTATTGGTCTTAGCGTGGTGTTATATAGCTTTCCTCGATAAATGGGCTATCCAACACTAAAATAATTTTTCAATTCGAACCAGTAGTTCCTGAGATTAGCGGTCGGTTAGGGCCTCGTCCCCGGCTTGCCTTCACTGGTTGGCTGGGGTGGAACTTCAAAAGCGCCTGTAGGACTCTCAACTCTGGCTTGCCTTGGTCGGCCGGTCAGAGGGAGGCCGCTAGATCTATAATATGCTTGGGGGTGGAAGTGTCACTTTCAAGGGCATAACTACGGGGAAACCCGCTCGGGGCCTCCGTTTTCACGAGACCTGTGATGGTGAAACCGGCGCCACACCGCTCGACACCCCTAGCCGCTCACACTGGCACTGTGTTGCCCTCAGCTGCTCTTGAGGCCTGTATGTCTATGGCGACACAAATGTTTGACTTGCGTGGGAATCGAACCCGCGACCTCAGGCGTGGCAGTCGGTTGCAATAACCACTACGTCATCAAGGCCGATGATATAATATATTGATATTTATAGATATCAATATATTGAAATAAAATATCACAATTATAATAGCGTAAGATATTATATGCAGTTGCTATCAGTTAGGTATTCTGTTATGTTATAGTAACATTTACTGATTAAATACACTTTTAGTTGTCGTTTCAAATCAGTAATATTTAACTGTTTAAGATGTTTTGGCAATTTATAAAATGGGTGCCAAGATAATACTTTTGTGCATTAGCGCTGTACTCGACTTCACTACACATAGTCGGTCATTATCTCGTCTGTTTCGGTTGTTTACAGTGGAAAGTTTATTAAACAGTTGCGGATTTGTTTTCACAAAGGTAACTACTTCATATACATATATGAAGGAAGAGTTAATTTATGATGATAAATAAAATATGGCTTACAGCTATCGTCTGATTGAAGGCCAAACGTCGCCCTTATACACTTTTTTTAACATATAAAAATCTGATCTTTGTTTGTAGAGTTACCCCAAAATAGCAAACCGTATCTTAATATCGACTTTGTCATCCCATGATATGCCATGATAAGTCAATCAACGTTAATGGTGTGTGCAAGTTTAGAGAGAGCGTAGACGAACTTATTCGCCTGCTCAATTGCTCTGTGTGATCTGCCCAATTGAGTTTTACGTCTAAAATTTAGTTGAGTTTAATTAACTGATAACTTTCCCTTCTTCATATTTGGTATAGTTAAACGTTGACTAAAAAGTTGAACTTTTGTTTTAAACAGTTCATATTTTAAGATTATTGTTATTCATCCATATTACTATTTTTCTAATGGTGTCATTTGTATCTCTTTCAAAAGTATCTTTAGTTTTTGCACTAATTGTAACTGTGCTGTCGTCAGCGAAAAGAGATATTGGAAATCTTGGTAGATCATTTATATACAAAATGAACAAATCAAATCAAATCCATTTATTGTGGGCATATGTCAAAAAGGTGTACATATAAAATATAGGTTACCAGTATGTCCTGCGGTTAAGCATACAACAATTCCAAATTTAAACAAAGAAATAAGAAAATACATGCTCATTTTATATAGCTAACAAAATTAAATACCTAATTATTGTTGTCATTAAGGAAATCTTGTATCGTGTAATGTACTCTCCAATCAACCAGTTACGGAAATGATTTCAAAATATTTTTAATTCTAGAATGTTCATGATCTGAGTTGGTACTTTATTATTATCTTACCTACCGAATAATGCCATACCGAAGTAATGGTATTATGGTATGGCAGAACAGAAATGGGCCTACGATGCTTCCTTGCGGAACACCGTATTTGACAAATCTGGGATAAGACATAAATTTCTTAATTGCCTGTCTTAGTATTCACTTTCGAAATCTGAGTATATTGCTTCCTATTATTCAGTTATGTTGCTAATAAACTCAACACATTTCCCCTGATACCATAAGTCTCTAATTTACAGTGGCTTAGCGTAGTGGAGGCAACAGGGGAATCGTATCTTGATATACTAGTGCCGATGTTTTGACACCTTTTTCACAAAAATATGACTCAGTCACTCCTTGATAGCTAACACCCAACCAAACCATCACTGAAGTCGGATAATGTCCACGTTGTTCTCTGCTGATTAATTGGAAAGCTTCTCTATAGACATTCTGCTTGTTAAAACATTGCTCAATAATAAAAAAAATCTCATCAGTAAATATATTTCTCCTGTGTACTGCTTAAGAAGTTGTTTTGATTTTAACAACCTATTCATTTTTAAATTATCAGTTAATAAATGACTAGCGGGTCTCTCCTAGACTGCAAGTTCTAAAGTCATCTTTTAAAATACGCGACATGGTTCTATATTTATTGCTCGATATAAATAAAATCTTTTGCTTCCGGACAGGATTTATTCGAATTCTTTCCTTCACTACTTTGATAGCCTTTTTCGTACGAATACTACGTTGACGGCCAGATCTTTTTCTGTCACAAACAGAGGAGGTTTTATTGTACTTATCAATAGCTCGGTACACAAACATTCGACTTATTAGTCGAATTCGACGAATTATTACTCTGGAATTTCAAAAATTGCATTGTGCTCCATACCTACTTCGTGTGCATATCGCAGCAATTCGATTCTCTTTATCACCTCACTCTATTTTAATATCACAAAAATATTTAACATCAATTGTCGTGAAAATGAAGAAAACAAAATGAATATTCATATAAGAGTGATAGATTCCAAATTCAATTGTAATACTATGTTATTTTTTTAATTGTAACTGTATTTATGGCAAAAGTAGCATGAGAGCAGAATAAATGCTGTAGAAATAAGAGCGCTGAGAAACATATGTAGAGTGACTCTGAAAGATAGAATAAGGAATAATGAGATTAAAGAGAGATGCAGCATGATAGTAGATATAGTGACAAGAATATAAAAGGGTATGTGATGCTGGTTTGGGCATGTAAAAAGAATGGAAGAGAAAAGACTGACTATACCTACATTGTATGCAAATAAATATTTCTATTTCTAAGAAAGTTTATAAGGCTAGTGTGAATGGAATAGTCGCAAGGGGAAAATTTTTAGCAATGGTAGCCTAGGCGAACGTTTCTCGATCAGATCGAGACGTTCTGGACAAAGACCAGGTTAAGAGCACCTTAAACCGGCGAGCGTATATGAGGAATGTGATGGAAGTTAAAGAAGCCCGAGAAGTGTGTCAGCTTCGTAGCAAATGAAAATCCGTAGTCTCTGCCTACCCTCCGGGTAGTATGTAGTCTATTATTGCTACTTATTTTGATTTTTTTGGACGGAAAACAAAGATTATGCAATAGCATAAAATTATCTATGAAGGAATTATAAGTCGTGTTAGCACACTCAGTGCTGTAAATTGCCGTAAACGTGAGACATTTTATGTTTTTTAAATAATTGCATGTTTTCATTACTATAATCAAGCCGTTCTATAAACCAGTGATCTATTAGACAATTTCTTTTTACGGGAAATTTCAATATTTGAGCCTTATGGTCAGATAGATTGAACTCTATTACATCGGACTCACACTGTTTGCCCAAGTTATGTGCAAAGTTATCTATACAGGTCCCACTGGTTAATCTTGTAGGCTGCTTTAACTCTAATTTTAGATTATAATTTAAAAGCAAACAGTTAATTTCATGAAAAACATTGTTATGTTTTAGTGCATCAATGCTAAAATCACCTGCTATTACAATCTTTTTATTGTGAAATTTTGTTACTACATCCAATATTTTGGATAGTTGGTTAAAGAAAATATTTAAATTACTTGATTTTGGCATATAATTACAGATTCATGACTTATTAATTCTATTGCACAACGTTCCAAAACGCCACTAATGGACAATTTAGTAATGTTTGATAATTCGGTACATTTGTGTTTTTTATGAAACATGATTCTATGGTATAATTTGGAATATACACAAGATTACAATTTTCAGATGTTAAGAAAGTTTCTGTGATGCAGATTATATCTATTGGCATATTTCTTTCCTTTAATCGTATGTTTTCAGTGTTTAAATTGTCTATCTCTTGATTTGCACTAATCAATTGCATAGTTAAATCTTTTAATTTTTCATTCAAATCATTTATTACCATGTCTTGCTCACTTTGATTTTGCAAGCTATATTGAATACTCATCATAGTCGAATTAAACAATAATTTCTCACATTTGTACTACTTTCAATGGACAAGTCATTGAGTAAACTTGTTCTGAGAGGTTTGTTTCGAAAACCATATTTTTGTTAGATAGTATTTTTTTTAAATCACGTCTCCAGCACTAGGATTTTCTGTATCGCGGGCGACTTTACAAACATTCAAACAACTGATACAAAGAACATCCAGACTTGGAACAACTGTTTGTGATCTCACAAATTTTGCAACGTGTGGATTGAATCTACAACACTTCGCATGGGGCGTGGCGAAGCGACCTCTTAAGTCACTACATCATTCGTGTAGTATATAATATATATATCCCCAAAATGGTATCCACATTTCACCGAACTCGGTAATCCTAGTGATCATTAGACTGCCACGCAATGGTCTCGAGTACGATCCCAAGGAACACATCTCTGACTTGTCGTCGTTAATAGATAAGTTATGTGCATATTAAATAGTTAATTAACGCTCGCTTTAACGGTGAAGGAACACATCGTGAAGAAACCTGCATGTCTGAGAGTTTTCCAGAACGTTCTTGAAGAATTGTGAAGTCTGCCAGCCCGCACTGGGGCAGCGTGGTGGACTTGTCTAAATCTTCTCACACTGAGAACAGGCCCGTGCCCAGCAGTGGGACAGTTTATATGCAGGGCTAATATCATTTCTAATTTGACTTTGACTGCACGGATGGTGTAGTGATTACGTGGTCGCCTCACCACTGCCACTGCGCCGAGTGTTGTGGGTTCGAATCCTACACAGGACAAAACTTTGTGTGATCCACAAATGGTTGTTCCGAGTCTGGGTGCTCTTTGTGTCCGTTGTTTGAATGTTTATAAAGACTCCCATGACACAGGATTTTTCCCTATTGCGTGACTTGTCTTTTTAAAAACAAATTTCAGTTATAGTAAATCATGTTCAAGGGTTAAACCTTTAACCGCGTAAATAAATTATGAAAATTATAATAAATATTTATTCATATTTTCAAATTATAGTAATCTATTGTGTTCACAATACAAAATGTTTTGTTAAGCGTATTAGCTAATAATTTATTTATTTATTTAATCTTAGTACGCCTTACAGAGTAATAAACATTTAATGGCTACACATGTTGCTAATAACAAGCCTCCACATATAAATATTAAAAACCAAAAAAGAATAATCTAACAAAAGAACACAAAAGGAAAGAAAAATATCAGTAACAAGTAGCAAACAGAGTTTAATTATACAGGTTGGGCCATAATATTTTGCACTTTTGTAATCGAACGAAAAATGTTAAAATGCTACGAGTTTTTTTTTTTTCAACCACGGTTACGGAATTTTAATGGTTATAACAGTAGGACATGGTTGCAGCAAGATAGCGATACCTCAGTGCCGGGCACGCCACGATCGTGGCGGTAAGACCCGTGTTTGAGGAGTGGCTGGAGAGGCGACATGGCGCCCTCACCTTCCGGATGGCACAGGTACTGACTGGCCACGGTTGTTTTGGCCAGTTCCTGTGTCGTATACGCCGGCAAGAGACGCCCGGTTGTCACCACTGCGGCGACTGCCGCGACGGTGTTGAGGACACGGCGCTGCACACTTTGGCGGTTTGCCCCGCCTGGGCATCGCAGCGCCGTGAGTTGATCGCGGCAGTCGGATCGATTGCCCTCTCGCTCCTGGCCGTACTTCAGTCTATGGTCCGGAGTGAGAGGTCGTGGAACGTCGTCGCCTCCTTCTGTGAGGAAGTGATTTCCATCAAGGAGGCAGCGGAGCGGGAGAGGGAGCGCTTAAACCGCCTCCTCAACCGCAGAGCAGAGCGCCGGAGGGCGCGAGACGACCTCCAGCCACCATGAGTTTTGACCTGGGGTGGTGGGCTTTAGAATAGAATAGAATAGAATAGCATTTATTTCAAAGTATATGGTACATTAGGATCATATACATATATTCATCATTGATTCACACATACTACCATTGCTGGTGTAGAAATATTAATATTATGATTTCATTCCTTGAGTAAACAATTCATTTTATAGTGTAATTAATTAAGTTAATATAATATTTCAGTTAACAATAAAAATGACAAAATATTATCAATTAAATTACAATGTCAAGGAATGGTATAGTAATGTCAAAATATTAGTTACAACGTCAGTAATATTTATAAATTAAAATTGCAGTCAATAAAAATTTGTTAATGAAATTCAAAATATGTTATTATTAAATTAATTTACAGAGTAGAAGCACCTGTCTAAAAGAAACGAAAACATTTACTTTTGAACTTGCTAAATAAGTTCAATCTTTGGCTTGGTACACGCAATTTACCATAATTCTTTTTATTATGGTAAATTATGGCTTTGTGGGCCTGTCCGCCATTCGTTCAACACCAGGTCCAAAAGGCGGCGTGCGTGTTCCCACGCGCGCCTCTGTGTGGAGTCTGTCTCCCCTGTAGGGGGGGGAGGGGGAGGACAGTAGGATTTACAAGTGAAAAGTGCCTATATTGGGTAGGTCTTATCGTGTAGTGGAGTTTGTCGAGGAACACCGTGGTAGGTTTAGTCGGTATTCCGGGAGATACATTATTCTTCTTATTCAATCTTTCTCTTTTACCCTGGCGAGTCCGACATAACCTCTCCGCCCGCCCCAGCGGAGGGGTAAGCGTCAATGCATTCCCAAAGTAAAAAAAAAATTATGGCTCTACCTGTCATACATCCAACGAGAGTTTACAAGTGGTTAAACAATTGTTCCCTAACAGGCTGATCTCGCGCAGAGGAGACATTCCATGGCCTCCCCGCAGCCCCGACTAAGGTCGATATCTTAAAAGTCGAGTCTACGTGAATAAACCAAGAACAATTTACCAATTAAAGGATAATATTCGTCAAGAAATGTGTAACATATCCAGCGCAATGTTTCAGAGTTTTCGAAAATTTAACGGCCAGGTTCCAGAAATGCCAGCGGCGAGATGGTGGCCACCATTACGATATTATTTTCAAGTAATAATTTACCCTTTAATATTCTTCATTTTAATAAACATTTATTTGTATTTGTATACACTTTATAGTTTTTTTAAATTGTAAATTCAAAAGTGCAAAACTTATGGCCCGCTCTGTATTACAGTTTGAGTTCCGCTTCCCACTAGGTCTATGGTCAATTCGATAGGCAATTGATTAAATGCCTTCATCCCTCGTTGACTTAATGCAATTCAGTGATGTTGCGATCATTCGCATCCGCATCCGCAATCGCGAGCTTCCGCATCGATTTTGACATCTGCATCCGCAATAATCAACGCGGATCTAAATGCGGGTTCAGATATAGGGTACGATAAGAAAGAAATGAGTTGTTCAGTAGTACGTGTATAATTTATGAACCTTTGCAAAACAGGCTTGTATCTGCGAAGGCGGTGATAATTAGATACTTTTTATTAAATAAGTTGATAAATTTTCATCAACATCCGCATCCGCAATTACGGCGCTTCCGCATTGATTTGAACATCCGCATCCGTATCCGCATCCGCGGATGTGAGATTTCAAATATCCACATCCGCGTCCGCGGATGTCAAAAAATCTGCATCCGCAACATCCCTGGAATGCATTACGCCTATAGTTTGTCGTTGCCAAAGGTTCATTAAATATAGGAATATAAATTTACATAGTCGTGTGGATGATCCGGCGGTATAATTTTGACTGCTTGGATAACGTAGTGGTTTAAGTGGCCGCCTCGCCACTGCCGCTGCGCCGAGTGTTGTGGGTTCGAATCTCACACGAGACAAAACTCTGTGTAATCCACAAATGGTTGTTTCGAGTCAGGGTGTTCTTTGTGTCCGTTGTTTGATGTTTGTAAAGTCCCCCGCAATACAGGAATTATTACTAGTTAGGTTGTCTTTCTTTTTTAGAGTTAGAAAAACCTCTTATACAACAGATTTGTCCGTCTGTCTGTTATACAACTTTCAACTCATGAACCGTAAGAGCTAGAGACTCGCGGTCAACGCCATTTGACTCAGCATAGTCGATATACCCCCGAAATGACTATGACCTTTGACCTCTGACCAAGGTCAACGTGGTATCATGTGATCTTTGCATATTACTTGTTTTAAAGAAACAAAGAAAAGAACTTCTTATAATATTAATTATCATATAACTTGGTTGTAGGCACGTTGATCGGTAACTGGTCATATTGAACTTGGCAGTATTCATTCGTTTGGAATATAGCGTTGTAGACTTCGGGTGGACGCCGGGGTGCCGCCGGTAGCGGTCGCGTTTGCAAGTCCGCTGTGTCAATCTTCATTGTGTTCTGAAAGTATTTAAAAGGAATAAACAGCCATAGCCTAGTGAAAGATCGTTGGACTGCCACGCAGAGGTCTCGGGTCGATCTCAGCGTGCATCACCAACATTTAGAAGTTACGTGCGTATTAAATTGTTAATTATCGCTCGCTTTAACGGTGTAGGAAAACATCTTGAGGAAACTTACATGTCTAAGTGTTATTCGTTATGTTCTCGAAGATATGTGAAGTCTGCCAACCCACACTGGGCTAGCGTGGTGGACTGTGGCTTAAGCCTTCTCACACTGAGATATAATGTATTTCCACTTGATTAGTCCGGGTTACGTAACATACGTTGACTCTGTTCTAATATTAATGGAGAAACCAAGCTGTTACTTTTTAAAAATAAATATGTTTTATTTGATTTAAAATGATAATTCGATTGTATATATTATATATTACTACACTTGTTTTATTACAACCCGTAATAGAATTCGTTTACATTTTTTTTTAATGATCTTTATGGTATCCTTTTGTGGGATATTTATAAAATGTATCTACATACTTATGTTGGATTTTAGCTTTTCTCGAGATCCCGTGCGATGTGCAAAATGGATATCCGTCATAGCAAAGCAACGATCACAAGCAAGCACAGCAACAACAACACATATCATAATTTTTGGGGGTCAGCTGATATTCTTCAAAGTGCCATATTAACAAATAACAATCATGTAAATAATACTATTAAATCTATTATCGAGAGAAATATCAAGATAAGATTGCATTATACATATAATAAAGAAGGATACGGATAAAATTAAAATCTTTGACGGATTTATGAGAGAGATTTAGAAGATTATGCAATAAACTCAATTTATTTCAAGTAAATTAAAATCTTTTCAAGTTTGAAATCTTAATTTTCACTCTCATTTTTTATTGTTTCATGTTACTTTAATTTGTATAATATTCAATCACGTATGTATAATTTCAAAGTCGGGCAACCAACTATATGAACAGCAATGAATATACTCGTTATATAATTTACGTGCGTATTAAGTATCTATTACTGTTATATATCAAAAACATATACATAAATACTACTGTTATGTCTGGTAAAATAATAAAAGATTTTCTACCATCTGTTTAAGAGCTGCCATATATAAATTATAATGGCAGTACATTAGTTTCATTTTATTGAACATCATAGGACACAACCTTGGTAAAATACCTACAGGTAAAATTAAAGGAATTACCTATGTATTTATAACACAAATTTACATGCATTTTATAAACTCTACATAATTACGTCAGAATATTACATTACATTAAAATTTGTAAAAACAATACTCGACTCCATTCATTCTTTATTCTATAGGCGAACTATGCTCGTAAAATTTTATTACTTTTTTAGATAACCTTGTATATTCAACTTAAAGTTAAGGCGGTAAGGTTTAATTTGCATTAATGAAGTTTTATATAGTTAATACAACTACTTTTAGCAACTAAGGACAGTTTTAAGTGTAAGCACAGTACATAAATATACAGTATTGTAACTCGGCCGTATCTTTGAAATAAATGCCTACAGTCGCGCGGTATGTAAACATGCGATAGAGATACCTACAGCATTTTAATTAAATCTGCCTACTTTGAGTTTCTATCTACTTTTGTGATTGTAAATATTTTTTATTTTATTTAAACAAATAAAATACTTTGTGAATGGAATAGGAAGTAATCAATAAAAATGCATGTTGTCTTTTGATTACCATCTTTGGAATATCTTTTACTTGGTTATAGATACCTGCAGCTACTTTACAATTTATATGTTTAGTTTTAAAAAAAGTTCGGAATATTTCTTCTATTTTTTCTATATATCCCACGAAATCATCGCTGGGAACAATTAAAAAAGTTTGCGAATAAATCTTACTGTAGTCTCGGTACCTTTCGGGAGGGAAAAATCCTTTAAAAAGACTTAAATTACGTACCTACCTACTAGTAAGCATAATCATTTTATAGTCTTACCTTTCGGAGTTGCCAGGTAATCTAAAA
The DNA here is from genome assembly GCA_963675205.1 of Catocala nupta. Lineage (NCBI taxonomy): Eukaryota > Metazoa > Arthropoda > Insecta > Lepidoptera > Erebidae > Catocala > Catocala nupta. The sequence goes on from OY776105.1 coordinate 10,182,551, forward strand.
AAGTTATCTCAGGGTGCGTTATTGAGGAATTCATGCAACCAAAAACAGCACAATATATTCTACTTGTCATATTAAATAGGCTATACTTGTATTTATTTTAGGTAAAAAAAATCGCAACACACCGTCCGTTCGTCACTGCGGCGCATTCGCGACTGGTTGCGTGCCGAGCGCATGCCGACGCCGAGGCGCGTAGGTATGACTCGAGTTCCGACCGTTTGTATGAAAATAGGTTACTGTACATTTATGTACTGTGGTGTAAGTTTTGTATGGGATTGTGTATCTAGGATTTTTATATATCAATGGACCTAAATGAATAAATGATTTTTGATTTTGACTAACTAATAAACTTTGACGTTCATAAGTGTTACATTGTGACCTAAAATAATAAATGATTTTTGACTTTGACTTTGTGTTACTTCCTTAATGTACTCACCACATGATCTTTACCTGCTTGTGGTGCGGCTGTTGACTTCATATTACAACATAGTTTAACTTTCAGTAAAATAATAATTAATAATATAATTAATATTCCTGCTACACTGCCTCCAATATAGTAATTAGTGTAAGATGCGATGTCGTCTGAAATCAAAAATACATAATTATTATAATAATAATGTTCTTCAGACGAAACATCGATGATGGCGGTCAATCTTAACGGAGACTGGTCATCTGCGCAGGAGATATTATGGATATATTAGTGCACAAGTGTGTGCGCAAACGCTATTGCCGTTATAAGGAAAATTTAGTATCGTAATATAGTCGAAAAATATAGTCGAAATATAGTCGAAAATATAGTCTATGCCAAATAAAATGGCAATAGCAGTCGTTCACACAGTTTACACCCCTTACAACTGTATACGTAATTTACAATAACGACACTTACAATGTTCCTGTAACGACATAAAGTAGTGTCGCTTGTGAATCGTGGTGAAGGTCGTCTAAAAACTCATGGTTAGACAGGGAATTAATCGCCTGTATCTAACCTTCTAATAAAATCATTTTAAAATCCATATATATAAAATAGTTTAATTTCAATGTACTCGTATAACGTCACGTAAACGTATGACAATGTTGTTAGTATTTTAGCAATAAAGATTTACCGCAAGTGTTTTTCCAGTCTAATCCAATGAAGCAATTATGGTTTACATGTCGGTCCATGGAGCAGGTATCTAACCATCGTCGTGTTTCAGGATCAGCCCGGTCATCCGTCTCTGCAAAGATATTAATGCGTCATAACAACTTTAGATTTTTCATTTTAGGCTTTTTGTCTAAATATAGATAACTAGATATGCCGTGGTTTCACCCGCGTTTATGATTACTGCGCCGCTACCGTGGGTCGTAACGTGATGTTATATAGCCTATAAACTTCCTCGATAAATAAGCTATCCAATAACAAAATTATTTTTCAATTCGAACCCGTAGTTACTGAGATTAGCGCGTTCAACCAAACAAACAAACTCTTCAGCTTTATAATATTAGTATAGATATAAGACAAAGTATGGAGAAGGCTCTTGCTTGCTTTTTCAATAAATTAAATATATGCCTATGTTACTGGCTGATAATATAGCTTTCTAATGGTGAAATAATTATTAAAATCGATTGAATAGTTTTCGAGTTAAATTCTTACAAATAAACAAACAAAAAATCTAATATTTACTCTTTATAATATTAGTATAGATATAATACCAGTCCAGTATTAATATGTCCCACTGCTGGGCACGGGGCTCTCCTCAGCGTGAGAAGAGTTAAGCCATAATCCACCACGCTGGCCTAGCGCGGATTACTGATTAGCAAACTTCACATATCTTCGAGACCATTACAGAGAAAACATGCAGATTTCCTCACGATGATATCCTTCACTTCAAAGCGAGCGATAATTAACTATTTAATATGCACATAACTTCGAAATGTGAATGATGCGCGCTTTAGGATCGAACTCGAGACCTCTGCGTGGCAGTCCAACCGTCTCCTAATATACTGTTGCTAGTCACGGACATCGTCGAGTATGTCCTCCAGAAGTCCAAGTACATACCAAGAGCCAGCTGCTGGAATCGCGTCGCAACGTCAACTTCAAGGCGTTCGTGGTGCGAGTCCTGCTTTCTACATGTATTTATGAAGGAAGACTTTTCGCCGATGGGTGTGGTATTCCGTCGGTTCCGTGGACAATTGCCACATGAACGCACAACAAGTGCAAGGGAAACATAACTAACATAGTTAATCTATACTAATATTATAAAGCTGAAGAGTTTGTTTGTTTGCTTGAACGCGCTAATCTCAGGAACTACTGGTTCGAATTGAAAATTCTTTTAGTGTTGGATAGCCCATTTATCGAGGAAGGCTATAGGCTATATAACATCACGCTACGACCAATTGGAGCGGAGCAGTCATGAAAAATGTTGCAAAAACGGGGAAAATTGTCTTATATGAAGCGGACGAAGTTGCGCGGGTTAGCTAGTAACTTATATAAATACAAACAAATGCAGTTATATAGTTAGTATATTCAGTAGTGTGCTGTCGGTGTAAAATGACTATGCATTTTATACCGACAGCACACTACTGAAGACCTACACGTGTGTACATACAGTAAGATTAGTATATAAGATAAATAAATCAGTCATTTTGTTGAAACCGACTTTGACGAACGACCTTACCAACCACTCATTGCGGCCAAGACACGTTTAGCCATCTTTGATCAGCCGTGTGAGTCTGCTCGACTGGCAGTGAGTTATGTATTCTCATCCTGAACATCCCGTTTACTCTCCGCCTGTTATCTTAAGACGCATGGTGCAGGTGTACCGAATTTATCTATCTATTTATACAGGTTGTCCGGTAAATAATGGATAACCTTGAAATGTTATAGTAGAACAGAAGGCCGTTCAGAAAAATGAAAAGGAAGATAAAAGAATTAAAACAAAAAATATATATTAAAAAGTGCAAGCTATATTAGCATAGCATACTTTTGACTGTCTATCTATTATCATAATTAGTGTTTAATAATAAAACAACAAAAAACCGATGGATTTCATTCATTTATGGTCGTAGTATACAAGAAAGATATACATGGTAATTAAAAAATACACATATCTCAGGTAGTAGTTAGGATACATTTTTTTCCTTTTTTTTTCTGAACGGCCATTAGTTCCACTATAAGACATTTCCGGGTTATCCATTAATTACCGGACACTCTGTATACGTAAAAAGACGAATGCCCGGATGTCGTAGCGGTTTAGGTAATCGCCTCGCTTCTGCTGCGCCGAGCGTGGATTCGATTTCGTTGTAGACATACTTCTATCAAAACACCTGTGATTCTTATCACGTATAACTTGACCTATATATAATCTATTTATGTGAGTGGTAGGGCTACGCTTGCAGCATGAATGGGCCGGCTCGACCGGGGAAGGACTACCCTCTCACAGAAGATGGACGTAAAATAACAGTATTAATCATATAGTATATGGTAGGCTGGGGCTTTAGGGTATTAGAGCTCTAGATATTTTAGGGTTCCGTAGGTTCTTGTCATATAATTGTGCGCATATAATCCCTTACTACCAAGGTGACAACTGTACTCAAATTGTATGTATGTTAGTTTATAAGGTTATTATCTAAGCGCCTATGCCACGCGAAGTAATGATTATTATTATCATATATAATAATATATTGGCATATATTTAAGCAAATAATATATGTATATACGTAGTACTTACCCTCAAGCACAATGACGGTTATTTTGGTTCCACAGACCGCATTTCTAGTCAACAGAGTGACTTGTATTTGTGATACGTTATTCCACCACGTATCATTTATCTCGTCTGTATTATCTCTCATCAATGTGTTCATCCTGGACATGTTCACTGTAATAATTAATAATATATTAAACACTAGCTTTTGGCACACGAATCACCTTGTGGTCTGACATGTACAAAAAAAATCATAAAAATCGGTCGTGCCGTTTCGGAGATATGCGACCACAAACACCGTGACACGAGATTTTATTTTATTATATAGATGTTTCTCGGTGATAATATAGCTTCCTAAAGGTGAAAGAATTTTTTAAATCGTTTCTCTATTTTTTGAGTTAAATTCTTACAAACAAACAAAGAAATATATCAAGACTTTTCTATTTATATTTCCTCTCGATTCAAGTTCTTTTTCTGTACTCTTGACCACATGTATGCGAAATTGCAAGATGATCGGTGGATTCGAGCGGGACCGTTTGAACCTTCTCCCCAACCGCAGAACCGGGCGCTGGAGGACACGAGACGACCTCCAGCCACCGTAATATAATATCTGGGGGCGGTGGGCTTCGTGGGTATGCCCATCACCAGATCAGCTCCAAGTCCGAAAGGCATGTGTGTCCCCACGCTCGCCTCTCAGTTGTTTTATCTTCGTCCCCACTCAAGTTACCAGAGTCGACGGGGTCGCGCGAATCGTTCTCCAATGCAAATCGCGACACCGCCGAGGTTTTGGCCCGCCGCGCGCCGTATTAAACGGCAGGCCACTACCCAAATAGACTTACCCTTTGGTCACCACTACTTTAATTCCTAATGTCCTCCCTTCCCCTTTGAGGGAGGGAGGGACGGACAAAACTACTACCTACAAAATCTAGTCATCAATAAAAATAATTAAAATAAATTAGATACATCTGTCACAGGACCCTATGTTTTTCGGACAATAGTTTGTGTATTTTAAAATATATCGTTGTGGCCTAGAATCTACTTACCTTCAGTGGTCGTCCGGCCTTTCACTGCACCTTCTGGTATATTTATCATACTATATACTAATTGATCTTTCACTCTCATGAACTGTGTGTTCGTCAAATATACTGGGGCAGGTATAGTCATTGATATTGGCCTAAGACTTGGTAGTTTAGCTAAACATGAAAACAAAAAGATTTTATAAAGAAACAGTTAAATGAAAAGAAATAAAATTACAAATATTAAGTAATAAATAGGTTTTACACTGTGTCTTTGCTTGCAAGATAAGCGCTCACTTTGGCACAGCCACCAATTAAACCACCTTTTAAACGGCGGACCGACCAATTCTGATATTTTACGACCAATTTTGACTAATTATTATTAACTAATTCACTACGTAAATAGATTTCCAGTTTGCGATGGTGGCTGTGCCAAGATGAGCCATACTATTTCATGTGGTATATTTGATATAATAACAGCGATAGCCTAATGGGAAACCGTTGGATTGCCACGCACAGGTCTCAACTTTGATCCCAAGGTGACCTTCTCTGACTTTTCAAAGTTATGTACATATAAAATAATTAATTAACGCTCGCTGAAGGTAAATATATCATGCGGAGTCCTGCATGTCTGAGTTCTCCATAATATTTTTGGCTATGTGTAAAGTCTACCAACGCACACACAAACATATATATAAGCATGTTGTGTTCAGAGTACGATAGATAACGGCAAATTTTCTTTTCTTTGTTTTGAATTTTGATTTATATTCTTCTGTCACATCGAATTTGTCAACCAAATAAATAATATATATATATATATATATACATTAACAGAATCTAGGGATACTTTAATCCTAAATATTATACTTCTTATTACCTATTTTCAAAATTTAAAATGTAATTGAAAATAAAACAGAAAATACCAAATACGGCGCCAAAATTGTTTGTAATTCGTTACGACCGTGTGAACTTTAAGAGTATAGCATACATAAACATATCACGTCGTCATTTGTGTCGAGATGAAATGTTACGGGCCGTGGGCATGTTAGAAAATGGTGCTATTCAACGCGTCGTTGCTGAAGCTCTGCACACCAGCCAAAACGTGATATCAAGGTTGCACGTTGGTCACGTTATCGCAGTAGTGGAGATGTGGCTGAACGGCACACGGGTAAATATCGTGATGCTACGCAGAGACAGGATCGATTTCTCCAAATGACCGCCAGAAGACAACACAATATCACAGCGATGCAACTAGTACAAAGGCTCCAGGAGGACCACCAGCTGCTGGTAAGCGACTAAACCTTGCGAAGGAGGTTGCATGAAGTTGGTCTTCATGCTTGAAGACCGCTACGTGTTCCAGTATGGCGACGTGGCAATTGCGGTCGGCGGCTGTCGTGGGCTCGGGAGTAACGAAACTTTGGTGCTGATCACCGATGAATACCGGTTAGGGTTTCATCGGGATTCACAAATAACACGCGTTTGGAGAACTCCAGGGTGCGTTATGGCAAGGATAGGTTTGTGGCATGGTTTGGGTTATGTTTAAGGCAATGTTAGGGTTATGGAAAAGTTATGGTTATGGCAAGGTTAGGGTTATGTTTAAGGCAATGTTACGGTTATGGCAAGGTTAGGGTTATGGCAAGACTAGGGTAATGGCAAGTTCAGGGTTATAGCAAGTTAAGCGTTATGGCAAGTTCAGGGTTATGGTTAATATGGTTGCCATAAGGCAAGGTTAGGGTTACGGTTATGGCAAGGATAGGGTTATAGAGAGGTTAAGGTTGTGGCAAGGTTAGGTTTTTAGCCCCTAGGGGACCGGCTCCTCAGGCTGTTTAGCGCCTGTTTGGAGTCGGGACGATTCCCTAGGGGCGGGTAAGCTGGTCCTCCTTAGAAAGGAGGGCCGCCCCGCGGACTCTCCCTCCGCGTACCGCCCCATAGTGCTGTTGGATGAGGTGGGCAAGCTCTTTGAGTGTGTAGTGGTTGCTCGCCTCTCCAGGCACCTGGTGCGGGTGGGCCCCGACTTGTCCGAACATCAGTTCGGATTCCGAGAGGGCCGATCGACGATTGACGCGATCAGTCGCGTCAAGGCCCTCTCGGAAGAGGCGGTCGCCTCGCGCGGGGTGGTGTTGGCGGTGTCCTTGGACATCGCCAACGCGTTCAACACCCTGCCGTGGGCGACTATTAGGGAGGCGCTCCGATTTCATGGGGTGCCTCCCTATCTGCGCCGAATAGTCGGGGACTACCTGCATCAGAGGAGCGTATTCTGTGTGGGGCGGAACGGAGAGACGTTCCGGAGGGAGGTGTCGTGCGGTGTTCCGCAGGGTTCCGTTCTTGGACCGACCCTGTGGAACATCGGCTACGACTGGGTGCTGCGGGGCGCCCTGCCCCCGGGCGTCGGCGTAACTTGTTACGCCGACGACACGCTGGTCACGGCCCGGGGAGAGGATTACGGGGCAGCTGCCCGTCTTGCCACGGCAGGGGTGGCCCTGGTCCTCGGTAGAATTAGGATGTTGGGACTGGAGGTGGCGCTGGAAAAGTCCGAGGCCCTATTATTTCATGGGCCTCGGCGGGCGCCGCCACCAGATGCCCACATCATAGTTGGAGGGGTCCACATCGGGGTGGAGCCGAGTATGAAATACTTGGGGCTCCACCTCGACGGCCGCTGGAACTTTCGCGTCCATTTTAGCCGCCTGGCCCCCCGGTTGATGTCGGCGGTGGGAGCGCTTAGCTCTCTGCTGCCGAATATCGGGGGGCCGAGTGTCGTCTGCCGCCGCCTCTATCTGGGGGTGGTGCGGTCGATGGCCCTCTACGGGTCACCCATTTGGGCCGGCGCCCTCGATCGCCGAAACATCGCCCTCCTGAGGAAACCTCAGAGGGCGATGGCGATCAGGGTGTCGCGGGCGTACCGCACCGTCTCCTTTGAGGCGGCGTGCGTCCTGGCGGCATCGCCGCCCTGGGATTTGGAGGTGGAGGTCCAAGCGTCGGTGTATCACTGGCGCGTGGACCTCCGGCTTCATGATGAGGAACCCACTCACGGGGCGGTGGAGACGCGAAGGTCCCAGGCTCGACTGGTCCTCGAGGCCAAGTGGGAGGAGAGACTGGCCCAGCCCCGCTACGGGGTGAGGACAGTCGAGGCTGTCCGTCCGGTGCTAAGGCAATGGACGGACAGACGGCGCGGACCGCTCACCTACCGGCTTACTCAGGTGCTCTCCGGACACGGCTGTTTCGGAGAGTACCTGTGCAAGATAGCCGGTAGGGAGCCGACAACCAGGTGTCACCACTGCGAGGAGTGCGACCGGGACACGGCGCAGCACACGCTGGAGGAGTGTCCGGCGTGGGCCGAGGAGCGCTGTGCCCTGGTCGCCGTGATTGGCCCCGACCTCTCGTTGCCGACCGTCGTATCCATGATGGTCGGCGACGACAGGTGCTGGGGAGCAATGAGGTCCTTCTGCGAGGCTGTCATCTCGCAGAAGGAGGCGGCGGAGCGGGGGCGTGAGGAAGATCCTTACGCCCCGGACATCCGCCGCCGGAGGAGGGGGCGCAGGAGACGCGCTTATGTCGCTCTCCTGCCCCCCACCTAAGGGTTCTGGGTGGCAAGGCCTCAGGGGACCCTGCCACCCGTGAGTAAGAACCCATAGAGGGCGCGCGCGGTGTTCCCGCGCGCCTTCTAACGTCGAAAGGGGAGAGCGGTGAAATGCTCGCCCCCGGGGACGAGAGGAGGTCGGGTCCCATTGACCCGGCCGGCACCCACACGGGGGGGCCTGCTATGGATGAATCTTTTTAGACTCCCAACAGGCCCCCCCCACTGGGTGAGAGAGGGAACACCCCAGGTTTTTTTAGTGGGTATACCAGCAATAGGCTGGTGAGTCCCACACGCCCCGCCGGTGCCGTCCCCTAGCCGGCGGGGGGTAGTGCATCAAGCATTTTTTCCTGGGTATCAAAAAAAAATAAAAAAAAAGGTTAGGTTTTTAGCAAGGATAGGGTTATGGCAAGGTTAAGGTTATGGTTTCGCCCGTCGGCGGGCAGAACTCCTCGCTTTCCGCGGTGGGCTGTTAAGAGGCTGAACCGGGACCTACTGGAAGAGGCAGCCATAGTTCAAGCTTGGCTGTCTCCTGCACCCCCGTCTGGGGAGGAAGACGCCGGGGCTGTCCGCTTTCGCGACAGCATCCAAGCTGTTTGCGACGCGGCCATGCCCCGAGTGCGACACTGGACCCCGAAGGGGGTCTACTGGTGGTCCCAGGAGCTGGCGGACCTCCGTGCGGCCTGCATTCGTGCCCGGAGGTTATACACACGCAGCCGAAGCCGTCGCCACCGCGATGAGCGAGAGGAGAGCCGACTGTATGACGCGTATCGCGAAGCGAAGGTGTCTCTGCAGTCGGCAATCTGCCGCGCCAAGAAACAGGCGAAAAGTGAGATGTTGGAGGGTCTAGACCATGACCCCTGGGGGCGTCCATATCGCGCGGCGCTGAACAAGCTCCGTGCGCGGGCCTCCCCCTTTACGGAGAGCCTCTAGCCCAACTTCCTCTCCGAGGTGGTCGAGGAGTTATTTCCTGACCGGGCAGAGCACGTGCCCCCGGCAATGGCCTCATCGGGAGGCCTCAGTGACGGACCTCAGTGCTACCCCGGTTACAGATGCGGAGATGGGGGCGGCTGTCTTGCAAATCCGCTCCAAGACGACCGCCCCTGGACCTGACGGTGTGCCGGCGCGAGCTCTCGCGCTGGCCCTCGATCGCCTGGATGTCCGCCTCAGGGAACTTTTCGACGCGAGCCTGGTGTCGGGACGATTCCCTGAGTGCTGGAAGGAGGGGAAGTTGGTGTTGCTGGCCAAGCCGGGACGGCCTCCAGAGTCGGCCGCGGCGTACAGGCCCATAGTGCTGCTGGACGAGGCGGGGAAGATGTTTGAGAAAATTCTCGCCACCCGCATCGTCCGGCACCTGAGCACGGTCGGTCCCGACCTGTCGGACGCTCAGTTCGGATTCCGGGAAGGACGTTCGACGGTCGGGGCCATTATGCGCCTGAAGGCCACGGCCGAGGAGGCGGTCGCCGGCAGCGGTGTTCTATTGGCGGTGTCTTTAGACATTGCCAACGCGTTTAATAGTCTGCCATACAGCTGTGTCCAGGGGGCGCTCCGATATCACGGAGTACCTTTTTACCTGGAGCGGCTGGTGGCATACTATCTGAGAGGCAGGAGTGTCCTCCTCGAGGTTCGAGGCGAGGTTTGGCGGCGGCCCATGTCGTGCGGTGTCCCGCAGGGATCGGTTCTTGGTCCGCTCCTGTGGGACATGGGGTACGACTGGGTCCTACGTGCTGTCCTACCCCCTGGGCTGAGCGTCATCAGTTACGCTGACGACACCCTCGTCACAGCCCGTGGGGGTAACTTCGAGGAGGCGGCCCGTTTGGCTACCGTGGGGGTTTCCCAGGTGGTCGGGCGTATCGAGGCGCTGGGTTTACGGGTGGCTATTAACAAGACGGAGGCCCTGGTCTTTCATGGGCCTCGTCGCAGTCCACCCCGCGGCGCCTCGATAATGGTGGGCTCGACGCGCGTTCCCGTCCAGGCCCACATGAAATATCTGGGCTTGGTGCTGGACGGAAGGTGGCACTTCGGCGAGCATTTCAGACAGCTCGCTCCGAAGCTTCTCGGCACTGCGTCCGCCCTTGGGCGGTTATTGCCAAATTTGGGCGGGCTCAGTGCTGGTTGCCGGCGACTCTACACGGGGGTTATCCGGTCGATGGCGCTTTACGGCGCACCGGTGTGGGCGGACTCCCTGACCGCTCAGTGCAGGACTCTCTTGCGGAGACCGCAGAGAGTCATAGCGGACAGGGTAATACGTGGATACCACACGGTGTCGGCCGACGCAGCTTGCGCGTTGGCCGGAGCACCCCCGTGGGATTTGGAGGCTGAAGTGCTCGCCGAAGTGTTTGCAGTGAGTGAGGCGGTGCGGGAGGAGACGGGTTGTCGTCCCCTCCCGACAGCTATTGAGTGCGCGCGCAATCGAGCCCACCAGGGCATGATTTTAAAGTGGAAGGCGCGGCTGGAGGCGCCCCTGGCCGGTTTCAGAACCGTTGGGGCCCTCCAGCCGGTATTGGAGCGGTGGGCAGGGCGGCAGCATGGGACCCTTTCCTTCCGGCTAGTGCAGGTGTTGTCAGGGCACGGTTGCTTTGGCAAATACCTGCACACGGTCGCTAGGAGGGAACCGAGTCCCATCTGCCACCACTGCGACTGTGAGGAGGACACGGCGCAGCACACACTCAAGCAATGTCCTGCTTGGGCGGTGCAGCGCCGTGAACTCATTGAGGTTGTTGGTGAAAATCTCTCGCTGCCGGCCGTGATCAAAGCCATGGTCGACAGCTAGAGGAAGTGGGCAGCGGTCGCGTCCTTCTGCGAGGACGTCTTCTCGCAGAAGGAGGCGGCGGAGCGGATCCGTGAAGAAAGTATCCTTGCGGATCCGAGCCGTCGCCGGCGAACCGGGCGACGCAGGCGCGCTTGCGCGCGCCTTATGCCGCCATAATGAAGGCTGCGGGCGGGAGAACGGGGATCTCCCGTCCGACAGCCATTGAGTCGGTCCGACGCACTGTGGGCTGAAAATCGACCTCCATAGACATAGAAATGAAAGTTGCTAGATGTTCGTTTTGTTGACAGATATGGCTTCTATTAGCTATTATACACATAACAATGTCGTCTGAGCTAACTCCGCACAGAAATGAATTTATTATAAGGTTTTTTCGAAAAAAATGTATGGAGCTAGCATGAAAAATCTGAATATCTCTGAACTTGCAAGGAAAACCGTAATATCCTCAGAGATGGTTATAGGACTAATTATTTGTGATTTTTTGACATACTTCATATAACGGTACCTGCTGCAGAATTTTTTTTAAAAATCAGCTTATTTTTAATTAATTTTTTTTAACATTAAACGATTTGTTTTGGTGTATAAGTAAAGAAACAACACGTTATATGCATATAATACTAAATCTTCGCCAGTTATTTGTTAAAATATCAAGAAAATTATTTTTGCCTAACATAGTATATATGTTTTAAAACAGTTAATTGGATACCATTACTGAACTTTGCATACAGGTAAACTACTGAATAATAAATTAGCCTTCTAATGAGTTCTGAATAAGAGATTAAGTGATTTGCAATGTCGCACAATGGTAACTACGGATTACACTAATTAAAATCTTACAGGTAAGTACATAAGTAACTTAAATAGTTAATTAGATATGTTACGAGTTCTAAGAAATATTTTCGACAACTGTCTAATGAGGTCGTTAACTAATGTTGGACTGAAATATAAAATGGTTAACATTTTGCATCATAATTTAGTTTATTCTAAGCTTTGTTACCCCTAACATATCACTGTGAAATTTTATAATGGAAAGTTTAAATACCAATTTAGACCTATTCGTTCTTCTAAAATGTAAGAGTACTTCATTTGATCATGAGGTATTGTTTAGTGAAGTTATATCCCGCCTAGACGTTTGTCTTTCCGTTGAAGACCAAGTGACTCTAAAAGAATTTTGTCGGAGATTTGTACGAGCTGCATCACAAAGGTGGCAAAAATCTCACCGAATTCTTGATACTTTTAGAAAACAATACGAAATTTGGCTGCAAGCAACTATCGATTGGCCAAGTTGTATAAATTTAGTCGCTCAAGAACCAACTGTTGCTGAGGGATCAAGATCAATCTCTCCAGAACCCTCAACATCATACTCTGTTGGTACAATGACAAAGAGGTCACGAAAACCATTCGAAGATCTGGAAAGCAAACAGAAGAAGAGAAGATCTGATGAGCATAAAACTGACAATCCCAGTGAATTGGCATATACAGCAGCAGCGCGTTTTAAGGAAGAAGGTTGTGAGGATATCGCATCTGTAATCGAATATATGCTGAAACATCCTGAAGCAGCCTCTAAAATTAAGGAAACGCTTAAGCAACCGGTGAAAACTATCTTATTTACACCAGAAAAAGCACTTGGATTACTCCTTTCATTAAAATTATCAAAGTGGCAATACATCACTTTACGAGAGTCAGCTATTCGGGAAGGTAGAAAGGATATTTATCCATCCTACTATAAAGTGCAACAAACCAAGCTGGCATGCTATCCTCCGAAGCAATCAGTGTTAGTGACCGATTCATCGGCAAGAATAACCCTTCAAGCTTTACTCGACATTACGGTCAAAAGAATCCTCCAAAGTTTTCCTAACGATGATGTGCAAAATAAGGATTTAAAATTGATATCTAAATGGGGTTTCGATGGTGCGTCAAACCAAAGCCGATACAAGCAGAAAATGGATAGCGATCAAGACGATTCAAGTATTTTCATGACTTCCTTGGTGCCACTAAAACTGACTGATGGAGACAATACTTTGTGGATGAACCCAAAACCATGCTCAGCAATGTATTGTCGTCCAGTTCAATTTACTTTTGTGAAGGAAAGCGAAGCAGTAGTCATCGAACACAAACGACGAATGGATGAAGAAATTAAGGCTCTCATTCCTACAGAGTGCAATAATAGAAACAGGGTGAATCATCACCTAATGATGACAATGATCGATCGTAAAGTCTGCACGTATTTGTCTCAAGCCAGATCAAGTTCATCATGCTATTTGTGTCTGGCAAAACCGACAGAAATGAACCGTTTGAGTGTAGTAACAGCAAAGACCGTATCTTCTGATATATACGAGTTTGGATTGTCATCTCTACACGCCCGTATAAATTGTATGGAATGTTTACTACATATTTCGTATAGACTAGATTTTAAAGAGTGGGCTGCGAGAGGTAACGAGCACAAAGAAATGCTAAGTAAGAGAAAAAGATTATTCAAGACAAATTTAAAGACGAATTAAATCTATTGATTGACATTGTTAAACAAGGTTCCGGAACTACTAATGACGGCAACACTGCAAGAAAGTTTTTCAAATTTCCCCATAAAACTGCAGCCATTACTGGGTTGGACGAAGAACTAATAAGAAGATTTGCTGTGATTTTACAGGCAATAACTTCCGGGGAAAAAGTAGATATAATTAAATTTAAAGATTATGCCTTCAAAACAGCAGAGAGGTACGTGGAATTATATGACTGGTACTATATGTCATCAACCGTCCACAAATTACTTATACACGGGGCAGACATAATCGAGAAGAATGATGTTGTACCCATAGGAAGTCTCTCGGAAGAAGCATCCGAGTCTCGCAATAAAGATTTTAGGAGGTTTCGGGAACATCATTCGCAGAAAAAGAGCAGGCAAGATTCGAATCATGATATCCTTAATATGTTAGTTGTTTCTTCGGATCCTTTTATAAATGTACAAAGGCCCAAGTTAGATGCCAAGAAAAAGGAGGATTTATTTCCTGAAACCCTCAATTTAATTCAGTTTCAAGAAACTGACTTTGAGTTTCTAGGCAATCTAGATTCTGATTCAGAAATCGACGAGAGTGATAAGGAAAACTAGAAACTTTTTGTGCTTTTAATTATAATTCTATTCAATGTAATTTTTTCATGATCTTTCGTTATTTAGCTTTGGTACGTAACTATGTTTTGCAATTGATTTATTTTTAAATATTTTATATTATTATTCTTGTACCTATTTATATTTTTGCATACTTTTGTACCTATGTTTTGTTTTATATAAATTTTATCAACTATTAAAAAATACCTTTTTAATTTATTTTTCTTTTTATTTAATGCCTATTATTAGCGTTAGTAAAATAACTAACTTATCGATTGATCTTTACTTTGACATTAGTAGAATTTAATGATTTAAAAAAATACCTTCATTTAGACATAATAATAAAATAATTAGACAGTTGTCGAAAATATTTCTTAGAACTCGTAACATGTCTAATTAACTAATTAGTTTACTTATGTACTTACCTGTAAGAATTTAATTAGTGTACTCCGTAGTTACCATTGTGCGATATTGCAAATCACTTAATCTCTTATTCAGAACTCATTAGAAGGCTAATTTAATATTCAGTGGTTTACCTGTATGCAAAGTTTAGTAATGGTATCCAATTACCTGTTTTAAAACATATATACTATGTAAGGCAAAAATAATTTTCTTGATATTTTAACAAATAACTGGCGAAGATTTAGTATTATATGCATATAACGTGTTGTTTCTTTACTTTTACAATAAAACAAATCGTTTAATGTTAAAAAAAATTAATTAAAAATTAGATGATTTTTAAAAAAAATTCTGCAGCAGGTACCGTTATATGAAGTATGTCAAAAAATCACAAATAATTAGTCCTATAACCATCTCTGAGGATATTACGGTTTTCCTTGCAAGTTCAGAGATATTCAGATTTTTCATGCTAGCTCCATACATTTTTTTCGAAAAAACCTTATAATAAATTCATTTCTGTGCGGAGTTAGCTCAGACGACATTGTTATGTGTATAATAGCTAATAGAAGCCATATCTGTCAACAAAACGAACATCTAGCAACTTTCATTTCTATGTCTATGGAGGTCGATTTTCAGCCCACAGTGCGACGCCCTATGTAGTGCCGGGGCGTCGCCGAGGAGCTGTAGACTGCTGGATGGGTCGCTGAGGTAGTAATTGTTGCCAGCGGCCCATCCACTATACAAGGCAGCGAGCGTGCACACCGTGGGGTTTTGGTCCGTAGGCCCGAAGTACGGGAGAGCCGGACATAACCCTCTCGCCTCCCCTTGTGGCGGGAGGGTATGCATCAGGCGCATTTCTCCAAGTAAAAAAAAAAAAAAGGAAGGTTAAGTTTATGGTTAGGTTAGGGTTATGGCATGGTTTGGGTTATGGCAAGGTTAGGGTTATGGCAAGGTTATGGATATGGCAAGGTTAGAGTTATGGCAAGGTAAGGGTTCATAAGCTGTCCTACTGCTGGGCACGGGCGTCTTCCTAGTATGAGATGGCTTAGGTCCACCTCGCTGGCCCAGTGCGCGTTGGCAGAATTTACACAATGTCAAGTATATGTATCTTTGTTTTAAAAAGACTCCTCCCTTTCACTGACATTAAATCCCGTGTCCTAAATGTTTGTCCCGTGTGGAGATAGAACCCACCGCATTCGGTGCAGTTGCAGTGGCGAGGAAACCATTTAAATAACGCAGCACAATAATTTTTTAAACCACAAATAAATTTTTTGCTGTCTGGGTATTCCTTGTGTCAGTTGTTTAAATATTTGTAAAGTCCCCGACACAGAAATTATCTAGCTAGTGCGAGAGTAGTCCTTATCTTTTTCATTCAAAGAACGCTCAGACAAGGAATTTTTTTTTGTGGTTTACAGTTTCGTTCCCGTATGGGGATCGAACCTACAATAGCCGGCGCAATGGCAGCGAAGAGGCGGCCATTTAAATCACAAACTAACGCGAGAGTTATCGTCAAAAAATGTAAGTCAAAAAGTAGACATTAAATAAAAATATCACAAACTAGGTACTTACTTGGATTTAAACTGCCGTAGGAATAATGAAAAACGTTTATGATTAAAAGTAAATGACTAAAAAGTATATATTTAAACCTGAACATTTTAAATAATAATTCAGTATTAGGTATATAATGTGCCACCAATACACCACTTGAATTATAACTGTCGCAACTAATTTCAGTGCACTCGTAAAATACTTCATTTTAAGGATATTAGAATATTATTTATATATATAACGAGGTAAACCACATAAATTGTTATGTATTGTATTTAAAGTTAAGGTTCTTGTTCCACTGGCGAATGACAGTGAGAAGCGATTCCAGGCAGAAGCTACTCAATAATACCTGTGTCGCGGAGGACTTTGCAAGCATTCAAACAACGGACAAAAAGAACACACTAACACTTTTCTGCTTTGGACCCTTTACACCCAAGCTCGGAACAACCATTTGTGGATCACTAAATTGTTTGTTCCATGTGGAAATTGAAACACGAGCACTGGTAGTAGAGGCAGCCACTTATGGCTAGTTTCAATATCCGGAAAAACATCATTTTAGGACAGTTAGTTCTTGTCACATATTCTATGAAAAATTTATCAATTTACTGAAACCTATGCTTAAACCACTACGCCAATATAACTAGATTTCATTTGTTTACTTGAATTTTATTAATTATATGCTTACACGTACACATAGTGTCACGCGGACCGCGCGTGGAGAGTGGGAGTGGTGGCTGGCGCCCCCCTTCCCCTCCTGCCCGGCGGTAGCGATATATAAGCCGATCGCGTCCTGGACCGTGCTTCTTCCGGCCCAGCTCCACACCTTCAGCTAAGTGTCCTGATTGTACAAGGACCACGAAGCAAGTCTTTAACGAACCACGCCCTGACTATTGTTATGTAGTTAAGATTATTATTCCCTATACTTGTATACTAAATATACCTATTAAAAGTGTAATTGTCATACCATCTATTATTATTCTCTCTCATTAAATTCACCTAGGGACACCACGCCCCTACGGCGTGGCCTGTTCCTTTTATATTAATAGATCTCTTAAGAAACCACATTAAAGGTTACAATAGTTATATTAATAAATAATATAAGCCAGAGTCTCTTCTCAGTGTGAGTAGGGTTAGGCCATAGACTACCACGCTGACTGAGTGCGGGTAGGCAGAAGTTACATATCTTCGAGAATTTTACGAAGAAATCTCAGATCTGCAGATTTTCTCACAATGTTATCCGTCACCGTTAAATCGAGCGATAGTTAACTATTTAATACTCACATAACTAAAGTTAGAGATGCGTACCTTGGGATCAAACTCGAGACCTCAGCGTGGCAGTCCAACGTTCTCTCACTAGGCTATTGTTTAAGACCCAAAATCCGAACTAATATTGTAAATGCGAAAGTGAGTTTATTTATTTCTTCGTTTGTTACGCTTTCACGCCTTATCTACTTGACTGATCTTCATTAAATTTCGCAAACACGTTGTTAGGGGTAAATAGACATAGGGTACATTTAATTCAGAAAATTACTGTAGCGATTCCGATTAAAGCTAATAAAATATAGATTTTAGATAGCCAACGGTGGTGCAATGCTTTAATAGTATTAATCTTCTGCGATATATTATTTATTTTCCTTTTGGGTCGAATCAAAACTAATATAAATAATGAGGAAAAATTGTTAACAAACAACGCGAGTGAGTATATTCATAAAAGTTTTGTTTTATATTATCTCTGGTATAACTACATACATGGAATTAATATATACGTACTTAAAACATGAAGGTTCGCTCAATATCAAGACAAATAAAAATCAACTTAATAGCGTTGTTGTTGGGAAGTGAGGAACCCGCCACGCACTCACGGATTGCCCACCTCTACTATTTCAATAAAATTATTTTCAACGTGATACCTGAGAACATAGTAAAACTAACATACCATAAGTTATGCCTTGCACTAAAAAAATTGCTGAATGAAGAAAGATTCTATTCAAAAAAATAATTCCTAAAAAAAAATGTAATGTGTTAAAATAAATCTTTAAATTTGTGATAATTGAATGAAACCCATTGAACATTTGCATGCTATTGTCATATGGCGAAATGTGTTTCGTGCTCTTTGCTTTTTTGTCATTTTTTGTATACACCTCATTTAAAGCAAAAAATAATTATTATTAATAGAAAAAGTTATCACAACAGTGTTGTTGCGATAGCGATAGTCTGACGATAGTATCGTAATTCGTAATACTATCGTGGCCTGAAAATTTGTCATACTATCGATAGTACTGTCGACTCTACCGACCCTTGACGATACTATCGATTGTATCGATTGATAATTTTATATATAATACTATTGCTAAAGATCGATAGTATCAATACTACCGATAGTAACAGTACAAACACCATCGATGGTGTTGATAGTATCGATACTATCGATACCATTCGAACTGATATTCCAGAACTTGACATGTTACATAGTTTAATTAAAACGAATATATATTGAAATATATTTTATTACAACACTTTACAGAAGACACATGTACAAACATACGATCTTTATACAATAAGGCTTTCGTCTGGAATAGTTGACTCACTATTTCTATCATTTACGACAAATATCGACGTCATATAGTAGACTAGTATTGAGACAAAATGTAAACGAGAAATATATAGATTTGACCGCAAGACACACTAATGATAGTGTTGACTACTTCATGTCCGTTAATGGATGTTTGTAAATACCCCCACGACACAAGTCAAGAAAACCAATGAAAACTAATAAGCGCGTTGCCTTTTAAAATACTAAAATACATTAGGTGACACAGGTACATGTGACGAATTGAATAATATAATGAAATAAAAAAATAATTACAATAATTATATCATTTATTTAAAAAAAACTATGAATGATTGACTGTACCGCGTAAAAACGTAAGTGTGTATTTACGAGCAGTTCCACCAATTTCAGACAACTTCTAATTTGGGAGGTGCCATTTCTGAATGCCCACGTCTTTATGTATGTTTTTGTATTTTCATTTGGTTTTTGATTGCCAATAGCAAAAATATCATCTAAAAGAATCTATTTTCCGCTTTGTTTCATTTTGTTTCATTAAGTCCATAATACCTTAGTACGAATACTAATAGCCTCGTAACAAGTTTTTATCTCGCTCGCACATTGCCAACTTTTCTGCACCAATTCGCTATGTATCCCGCTCACACGCCATCTTTACACGGCAACTCATTCTCTATCTCGCTTGCACATTACGCACTTAGCCATGCCAGGGTTCTCTATATCCCGCTTGCCCACAACTCATTTCGCCGCGTCTATACTCTCACTATCTCGCTTGCTCCACTTAGGACAAGACAAGGCGGATAATATAGGTTATATTTTTTTATATAAATAAAACTCATGTTTCTTAATTGAAAATATAGTGCCTGATTTATATAAACTTTAGATATTATTAGTACATCGGTATAACATAATATAAATACATTAGTATTTTGAATACTAGTAGTTTATTGTTTGACTTCGAAGTAACTTAATATTTAAGATTATTATACCTGGCTACACCGGTGTTATGGCGGCGGGAGTGCGGGTGAGATTAGCCAAAAAAAAAGACTAAAACATCGAGGTATAAGTTGGTCCATACCACGGTAACGTATCTATCAGTATTGTGACTTCTTAAAACAATTATCTACAGCCGCGCGGTACATAAACACGCGACAAGGCTGCCCACCTGTATTTTAATTTCATCTACCTATTGGAGTTTCTTTCTATTTTAGTGTTTGTAAATATCACTTTTTTTATAATGAAATTCGTTGTGAATGAAACAGGAAGTATTTAATAAAAATCATGTTGTGTTTTTGATTATTAGATTTAATAATAAACACCCTTTAAAATTTAAGACTGTAAAATATTTGCGCGTCGACTGAAACGTACAATAAGCTTTATTGTTTAATTTAATAGTATAAAATATCCGCATTCGGATAAAAAGTTTCATTCAAAATACTTTTGTTTGCAATTGCATTCTGCCATAATTATTATGTAAGTTCTTGTACTTATTTCAATCAAATATTCACAAATCGAAAGCTTACTGCTTACAAAACCATCACACCGTCTGTTCATCACTGCGGCGCATTCGTAACTGTTTGTGTACCGAGTGTATACCGAATTCGAAGCGCGTAGGTATGACTCGCATTCCGCCCGTTTGTATGAAGATAGAATACTGTTAGATAACATTACCGTGTCCATACATTTCTAGCTTCCATTACAAAAATAAAAACAACATTATAAATGCTACATTAAACTTACATAATAATACATAATAGCTCTTATCAAATCCATAAATTAAAAAAGATCAACATTTAGCAGCGGTAATTCGACCATTTTGTCAAAAGATTAACGATGCTCGACAATTTCTGCTTTTTCTTGCTAATAGATGGCGCTTGCGATAATTTAGTTTTCAACATTTAATATAAGACGTAAATTATTTGTGCTTTTAAGCAGATAATGAACGAATGTGTTCACGAATGATGTAAAACTACAAAATCAAGGGCCACAAAACATACGTCTAAAGCTTACAAATGAACGTATTTATAGTAGTGTTGCGAAATTACCAACAATTTTTTTTGGCGCTTTGTCGAACTGGCCTTTTTTATCGGAAGTTGTTTTTTATTACTGATAGCGCTCAAACATTTATGCTTCAACAGAAGCGATTATATCGTGGCCCAAATATAAATAGGTCCTACCAAACATTCAACCGTCTGAACCAACATGATTATATAGCAATATAAATATACATAGGTACAAAATTTTATTGTGATGATATACATACGGAATACAGGCACCAATTCAGACCAGGAGTAAAAACAGACTGCTTTTAGTATAAAGACTTCAATCGTGTAACTAATGCAATATATCTCTAGATACAATTTCAAAAAATTTAACAGATGTCACTACTATTCACAATATACTTTATCATTCTCCTCAACAGATGTCGCTACTTTACACAAAATAATTTACCATTCTCTCCGATAGATGCCGCTATTCACAAGCGCTATCTGACATTACATTAGGTATTTTCTTAGCTATCTAGGCCGTGGTGCTTGCGCTTGATCCTTGCGTAGGGTCCAATTTCTGGGTCCATCACGAAATCGTAGAGGACCTTCGGCCAGCTGTTGTGCTGTGGAAGATTGTCGTAGAACTCGGGCGCTATGCGTTTGACCTGCAATTATGAATATTATAGTTCATTATTACTATGCGTGAAGTAAATTAAACAGTTGGTGGCAAACAAGCCAGCGACGACAGACATAAGCGATAACCTCTGCTTATAGGAAATGATAAATTTTCTTGGTTGCAGCCACTAAACTCACAAATTAAAATAAATAGTAGCTATTTCGAGAACCACAAGGAATAAAACAAATGACTGCACGAATGGTATAGTGGTTTAAGTGGTCGCCTGACCACTGCGCCGAGTGTTGTGGGTTCGATCCCGGATTACCGATTCGGAAAAATCTTTGTAAGATCCACAAATAACGTTCGAGTCTGGGTATTCCTATTTTTTTAATGTTTGTTAAGTACTAAGAATTATTGCCAAAGCGGGCAAAGTCATTTTATAATTTTAAAAAATGTTCACCCAATAGTTGTTCCGATTCTGGATAGTCTTTGTATCCATTGCATAAATGTTTGTAAAGGCCCTGCGACACAGGATTTTCTAACCAAACTTTTGTATTTAAAATCTTCATATCAGCCCGACCCAAAGCACCCAAGATGCAAAGCTGTCTGGATTCACCACCAAAAGGCCACCGAGGTAGTCAATATAACAAGAGTGATGTATATACCTCTGGTGACAGCGGACCCTAACCCTTCTCACACTGAGTAGAGGCCCGTGCCGCAGGGGGACAGTTTAATACAGGGCTGATACTTTTATACTAGCTGACCCGCGCACCTTCGTCTGTTTCACATAAGAGAATTTTTCCCGTTTTCCAACATTTTTCATTGATGCTCCGCTCCTATTGGTCGTAGCGTGAAGTTATATAGGCTATAGCATGAAGCTAATACAAAGAGGAGGTGGCGGAACTTATTTTCCTATACAAACTATGCGTGACAGCGGGCGGGGGTGAAGGGGACGTTACACTCCTGCTGACTCCGCCCACTTCCTTATGACAACGTAATTCCTCCATCCGACACTAGAAGGCAAATTATGTGGTCGTACTTGGGTGTGTTTTATCATATTATTACTTTTTTTGTCAAAAATAGTTTACTATTCGGTGCCATGTGTGGATGCTCGTATTGTCGTATATCGCCTGTTGTGTCGTGTTTCACAAATATTTTAGCAAATATTACTGTACATAATATAATTATTACACAAATTCAAATAACTATGTGAAGTGGCAGCATAATACAAATATATTATGTACTAATATTAGGTAAGTAAGGGTAACCCGATCCATTCATAGTTGGCGTTTTTAAATATTGAGATTTAAAATAAATACACAAGGTTTCTCACTTCAACTCATTATCGCTTGCTTGGAAATCTAAAACATAAATACTCATAAAATTATCCTAAAATAAGATTTGTTGTTAAATATTTTATCTTAAATCTAAGTACGGCCCTGTAATTTTCTCCATCATCCGATAGCGCCATCTATCGGATCTGTCGTGTACCACGTACACTATGCTTTTTGATAAAATCATTGTAACAATTAATGTATATTTAGATAAGAATTAACGATACTAGTAAATTAAAATTAGTTTAAACAACACATTTTAAGTACAATTTCAAAGAAGTAAATAACATTTAAACGGTTTTTCATCACTGATTTAAATCATGCAGCACCATCTATTGGTGAGTAGGAATATTACTGTTATAAACATCGAACAAATGGAATATTCTGGAAAATCATTAAAATAATCAATTTAAAACACGTACGAGTGAAATGTGATGCCTTCCGTTGCATTACGGCATTTATTGGAGTAATTCCTACAAGATAACACACAACACTTCATATTTTTGTAGAATTTTTCAACGATAAACAATTTTTTCCTAGATTTTGTTCACAGCGCATCGGAAGTACGTTCGATGCGAGTTGCCGATAGACTGAGCAAGCCACGCCCACCAGCCCACCAAATGTGAAATCCTATGTATCAAGTGCACATTTTGTATGCCCTCTCCTCTTTGTATTAGCTTCATGGGCTATAGCCTTCCTCGATAAATTACGAATCCAAAATAAAATAATTTTTCAATTCGAGCCAGTAGTTTCTGAGATTACCGCGTTCAACCAAACAAATTCTTCAACTTTATAATATTAGTATAGTTTATTACCTCTGGTAGTCTCCTGCCAGGTACTGCGGGGAAGTCGTGATGCTCATTATGATACCCTACGTTAAAGGTGATCCAGTTCAGTGGCCCGTAGTAGGAATACGTCTCGAAGCCTTTCTTAAACATGTAGTGTTCAGCTATGAAGTGTCCTGAAAGAATATGTAATAGACTATCAAGCGCTATCTTAATTATTTTATTAATATATAATTTTGATTTCGATTAAATTTTAATTTTGTCAATTTATTCGAATAATGATATTATTCGAATGATTTGACAAAATAATTCTACATAAATAAGTATAGATCTAGTCGGATCGTGGATGGCGGATGGCGCTACTCGTCACGTAAACATCGTACTCTGCGTTATTGTTATTTATAAAATCGTTAAATTACATAAATAGTGTAAAAACATACCTAAAGTGTCAAAAGTACTATAATTAATCTACGGAAGCGTTATCTCAGTGTAAAAACATGTATAAACAAATTTAATACAAAGTGTAATAAAATCTAAATAAACTAATAATAGTGCAAACATTGCGTTAAACAACAACAGTGACTAAATAAATACGGCTTATCGTGCAATAAAGAACAAGTGAACTTATTATTCAGTGATTAATCTGTGAAAATAAACGAATTCAAAAGTGACAAGTGACTCGCAAATTCCTAATACATTTTTGCAGCATGAGTCATGTTAATAAGTTCTTTTAAATCATGATGAATAAGAAAACGTAATTTGGCATCACGGTCAAGTAACACGCTGGCTGATTGGGTATAGCAACGGACTGCAGTTCGTCGCAATCACAGTTCGAGCCTCGTTAAACGCCATACACGACTTTTTGTACGTTTCTAACTATAATTTATAAAATACAAAAATGAAAGACTCTAATAACATAACGTTTCGTAAAAAGTTACGTTCTAAATCAATGACAAATATTTCGATGACTGAAGATTCAACAATTTCAAATGATGCTACGCTAGATGGCACTACCAACAGTTTGGCAAGTTTGTCGGACGACGAAAACGACATACAATTATTAGAATTTCGCAATGAAATAGAAAAACTGAGATCTGAGCTAGAGGCGGCACACTCCGAAATTAATAATTTATCATTGGAGAACTTAGAATTAAAGAAAAATATTAAAGATATGCATAGTAAATATGACCTACTTAAAAAAGCCACAAAAATACTTACCAGCGAGAGATGCACTCCACAAAAAAGGACTAAAGATTGTACACCGGTAAAAGCCCCAAAAAATACACAAAAAAGGAATGTGACTCCCCCTAAACCTAAGCAAATAATACAGAGCTTAAAGTTGCCGCAAAAACTTGCACCATCACAGAACAACTTACATGACGTACAAAAACATAATTTATGTATATTAAGTAGCAACAAGTCGCATAAAATACTTTCAACGGCACAGAATACATTTCCAAGTTTTCAGGTGTGTCACTATCTTATGCCGGGCTGTGGTATAAAGAAACTTACAGAAAATATACATAAAAAACTTATAAACTACACCTCAGAAGACTTTTGTATAATTCACATCGGCGAAGAGGACTTTCGCTCAACGAATAATTATTGTGATTTAATTATGCAAGTTCGCCAAAACTTGAAATCTGTTGAACATACCAACATTATATTATGTTTGCCCACATACAAATGTAATTATTACTCAATGATGTTCAACTGCAGAGTAGAAAAGTTTAATAATATGCTCTATTTAGATAACATCACTCACAACTATGCTACAATTATGGATTCAAATTTACAATTGACATGCGATGGTACTATGTTTCATAAGGGCAATGGTAGGCTGAATAACACCGGTCTAAAGAATGTTTATTGCAATTTGGATGCTTTAATAAAGGATTTTCTATATAACGGCAATCATCATAATGAGATAAGTAAAGAAGAAACAGCAAATAATGATCTTTTTCTTGCCCAATAGTAAGAATGTAGGTACTACCTACATTCTACATCAAAATATTGCTGGTCTTCTAAATAAGTCCGACGCTTTGACTGTTCACCTTCAAGAACTATATATGAAACAGAAAGATGTAAATGTTCTATGCACAACGGAGCATTTTATTATGTTAGGGCAAGAACATCTTTTAAATATTCCCAATTACAAACTAGCTGCATGCTATGCACGGCGCGGAGCGAAGCGAGGAGGATCATGTATCTTAGTCAAAAACAATCTTGAATATAATGAACTAGCTGACATAAAAAGTCTTTCAATGACAGGTACCATTGAGTGTTGTGGAATAGAACTCATAAAACAACGATTAATTATTATATGTATATATAGAACGCCATATGTAACCAACTTGACATTATTTTTAGAAAAATTAGAATCTATTTTGAGGTCATTATGTAAAAGGTCAAAAAGACAAATTGTTTTATGTGGAGACTTCAATATAAACATCCTGAAAAGAAATAAAATTACCTTGGACTTTGAACACTTACTCTTAAGTTACAATCTTGGTCTGAAAATTAGGCAACCAACTAGACTATGTAGTAACAGGTGTATAGACAACTTTGCTTGTAGTTCTCAATTAACTTGTAGCAGTGAAGTCAT
Source organism: Catocala nupta (assembly GCA_963675205.1). Taxonomy (NCBI): domain Eukaryota; kingdom Metazoa; phylum Arthropoda; class Insecta; order Lepidoptera; family Erebidae; genus Catocala; species Catocala nupta. The sequence continues at coordinate 10,208,532 of OY776105.1, forward strand.
AGAGCTGGCCTTATCTGACCACACAGCGCAACTTATAGGAATCCAGGTGAAGTATGGATCTTCTAAACAAACATATTATCGTGTGAGTAGGCGTGATATATCACTTGAAAATTTAAGAAAATTGAAAGGCCATCTTCAGAACCATAGTTTTTCTGCCTTATATATGACAGAGAGCGCAAACGAGGCATACGACGCTTTTTTGGAAGAGTTTCTTTTACTTTATAATCTTTGCTTTCCTTATAAGTCAATTGTAATTAAGAATAACTATAAAGTTAGATGGGTTTCCCGAGGCATACGTGTTTGTAGTAGAAAGCAACGCCATCTGTTGTGGCAATATAGATATAAACCTTCCAAAGAAAATAAAATTATTTTTAAAAACTATTCCCACAGATTTCGCAAAATAATAAAATTAACCCAAAAAGTGCAAAATAATCACTTTATTAACACGTCAGAAAACAAATGCAAAGCATCTTGGCAAATAATAAATAATAAACGTAATCTTAAAGAACCTATCTCAGTGATTAAATTTCAAAACAGGTTAATCAAAAACCCCAAAGATATTGCTAACGCATTTAATAATTATTTTGTTGACCAGACACACGAATCTAATATTAAATCTCCCATAAACACAAGACTAACTTGGAATCCCTGTTCAATGTTTATGTCTCCAATATTGCCACAAGATGTCTCTAGAGCAATACGGTCTCTAAAAAACAAAAATAGCTTCGGGTACGACGGCATTGCAACGAAGGTTGTAAAATTTGTATCGGATTGCATTTCAGTACATTTAAGCAGAATAATAAATTTATGCATTACTTCTGGCGTATTTCCTAACAGTTTGAAAACGGTTATAATAAAACCGCTTTTCAAAAAAAGTAACAAAGAAGATATTGCAAATTATAGACCTATAGCCCTGATACCAGTTTTCTCAAAGGTTGTAGAAAAAATTATACATACGTCAATTAGTAATTTTTTGACTAAATACCAAGTGTTGTGTGATGAACAGAAGGGGTTTAGAAAGAATAAAGGTGTAAACTCTGCAATTTTTGATTTTTTGGAAGTAATAATGAAATGCGTAGATGAAAAAATACCGGTTTGTGCTATATTTACTGATATGTCACGTGCTTTTGACTGTGTTAGACACGAGACCTTATTGAATAAATTGAATGCTTATGGTATTAGAGGAAATGTGCTTAAACTTGTGGAATCGTACCTTACAGACCGTATGCAATTAACCGAAATTACTAATATATGTCAGAAAACAAAACGTGAGATAAAATACTTATCTGACAGCAGAAAGGTCAAATATGGCGTACCACAAGGCAGCGTTCTTGGTCCGCTTTTATTTTTGCTTTACATTAATGACCTTCCTAAGCAAATTTTGCATCCTATGGTTTTGTTTGCTGATGACAGCACGGCTATAATAAAATGCTCAGATGTTAACAACTATCAGCAAGATATCAATAACACAATCAAAGATCTTGTGCAGTGGCTCAAGGAAAACAATCTTGTCATTAACTTGCAAAAGACTAATGTTATGCAGTTTCATCAGCGACTTTCACCTCTTAACTTGGCCTTGCAGTATGGCGGCGACAATATAAATCAAACACAAGTAGCAAAATTTTTAGGTATTATGGTAGATTGTCAATTAAGTTGGAAGGCTCATACAGAAGAAGTATGTAAAAAACTAAGTTCATCTGCGTATGTATTACATAGTCTTTCCAGTAAAGTGAGTATTGACACGGCATTAGTGGCATATCACGGTCTGGTTGCATCTGTATTGCGTTATGCTGTTATATTTTGGGGCAATTCAAGCCTTCGTGAGCAGGTGTTTAAAGCACAGAAACGTTGCATACGAGCAATATGCAGAATAAAAATTACAGATAGCTGTGTGCCTAAATTTAAAACATTAAATATATTGACTTTTCCATCGCTTTACATTTTCGAAATGGCAGTATTTGTGAAATGTAACAAGCAACTATTTACATCTGTATCACAAATAAGAAAAGGTCCGTTAAGAAGTCAATATATAAATCAATTATATAAGATACCATACAATACTGCATTGCTCGATAAAAGTATTTTCGGAATGGCTTCAGTAATTTATAATAAAATCCCAAATACTATTAAAAACGAGACATTACATGTTTTTAAAAAGAAATTGTCAGCGCTTTTAATCGCAAAATGTTTTTATAAAATTACAGACTTTTTAGAGGACAAAGAAATTTAAACATTGTGAATTTATGACATTACATTTAAATATTCTTGACATGTTTTTATTTTTATTTATTTTACATTATATTCTTGACATTGTTCTATTATATTGTTATTTAAGATTTTTGCTGTATTGACCTAATTCTTGTATTTTATATTATTGTTGACATTGATTATTAATTTTTGTTCTCATAGTATTAAATTAAGTCATGATTATTATAATGAGTAATATTGTTTGTCATTAGAAAATAACAAATTAAAATTTGCATGCTTAATTAAGGTAGAATGTAGCCGATCAATCAACTAAAATGTAACATCTCATATATGTACCTACATTCAAGGCAAATAAAGTTATTATTATTATTATTATTATTATTATTATTATTATCGTTGGACTGCCTCGCAGAGGTCTCAAGTTCAAGGCATATACCTCGGGCATGAATAAATTATGACTGTTAAAGACTATCGAATAGCGATTTCATTCGAATAATATTATGATTCGAATGAAGTGACAAAATACTCCTAGTATCGACCTAGTGGGACCGTGGTAGGTCTCGAGTTCAAGGCATACAAGTTAGGAAGTGCTGTAGCGATTTCATTCGAATAAAATTCGAATGTATTGACAACTTTTCACCTACATATCCTAACGGTGCGATTGTGAATTTGTTTGTTATGCTTTCACGCTTTAACTACTCGATCGATATTAGTTTATCATGAATGTGTTATTTCAAATTAACTTAAATTTTGCATACACGTTGTCAGGCAGTACAGAAAAGGCTACAGGGTACCTTTCATCCAGAAAAAAGTACTGTGGCCCAAGGACTGAAATTTATTGCCAAAATGCAAATAAGACTAGTAAGAATAATGGCCTATACCCACCTAAGCCGCTGTCTACTATAATAATAGTACCTCGTTTTAAGAAGTACATCTATAGTAATAAAACTACTAATGCGCTTGATTTCATTCGAACGATATTCGAATACAATTGTGCTCGCTATACCAGCTTTATTTATTTATTTTAAACTTTATGCATAAAACAATACATCGGCGGACTTAATGCCAAGGACATTCTCTACCCGTCAACCGTAGAGTGATGCAGAGAGATAAAAAGAAGTAGGTTCATAGAGTAGCATCGAACATATTTTTTCATATTATATACATACCAATAATATTCTACTACATAATATTCTACTACATACACACAACACCATCTAGCCCAAACTAAGCAGAGCTTGTACTATGGGTACTAGACAATGGATAAACATACATATATACTTTTTTTTTTGTAAATACTTACATATTATACATAGAAACACCCAGACCAAGACAAACATCAATGTTCATGCACACAAATGTTTGACTTGTGCGGGAATCGAACCCGCGATCTCAGGCGTGGCAGTCGGTTACACTAACCACTACGCCACCGAGGTATCAAATAAACATATTATATAAACTAAATAAAATATATACTTATATATGTATATGTATTCATATCACTCATAGATACATGCTTGCTTATATACATACAGACGTATTATATTAATGATGAGAAGAATCTGATAAACTGTCGAGGAGGAGAGCACGTACTTTTACCTTGAAAGTGTAACTTTACATGCTCAAGGGGTGTATTCGAATATATTTTATTCGAATACATACATTACTAGTTTTTAGTACTAACCTGCAACTGGATGCACGCCCATTGCCATCAAGCTACCAAATATTAGGTAACCCATGACTTTCCAACCTGCAAATAAATAAAAATATATTAATTACTACATGAATCAATGTCTCAATGGCGCAGCGGTAAAGAAGGCTGCTGTGCATGAGGACTTTTATTACCGACTCGGGCTAAGCGCTATTGGGATTTTTAATAAAGAATTTCGCAGTATAAGCACGAAGTCCGGCATTGTAGACGTCAAGAGTCGCCCTAGGTTACGAGGGACCTACAAACCATATGAGGTGAGTAGTAGAGCCTCTCTGATTTCAGCTAGAACTTGCCGGCTCGACCGGGGAAGGACTACCCTCGCACAGAATATCGACGTGAAATAGCAGTATTCCTACTGTTGTGTTGTGTTCGATGAGTGAGAGTGCTGGAGGCCCAATCACCCTCTTTATCCCTTGCCGCTCCTTCTTCTTTCCACTTCCTTTTTCTCTTCATCCTTTCCTAAAAAATCGGCAACGCGCAAGTGATGCCTCTGGTGTTGCAGGCGTCCATATAGCCTATGGACGGTGACCACTTACCATCAGGTGGGGCCGTATGCTTGTTTGCCACCTTGGGTGTATATAAAAAACGTAGGTGATATTTATAACACTTACTTGTGTCCACTGTTTGAAGCCCCCCTCTCAATACAGGAATTATTCCTAATGCAGGCGTTGTTCTTCTTTTAAGACATTTGGAATTACTTAGGAATAATTCCAAACACTGTCAAAGCACTAGTGCGCTTAGTAATTTTTTTTAACTTGTTATAGTCCATCTTTTAAGAAATTATGATATACTGACCAAATAATTTGATAACGACGGCATCAAAGAACACTTGTATGATTAGATTGATGAGTTCCATCGGTGTTGGGGGCTTAGGTCTAACCACTAGAGGTCTGAACGAGTAGAACAATGGCTGAAGGAATACCCAAAGCAGCTTGCCCCCTGTAGTACAGAATAGCTTCGCTTCCAGCAAAGTCGGCAGATCCGTGTCGATTACTTCGTCACCTTGGTACTGTAACAAACGTACAAACAAATTAGGTTTTATATATGTAATACATTGAAATTAAACACTTTATACGGATTTTGTCGCATTGTTTATTTTACTTTAGAACACTGTTATTACATAATTTTGAAAAACTCTAACACTACTATTATTGAACTTTACTACTATTTAAGCTATATATTTTTAATTCCGCATTCGTCCCAAAAATTGTTCCTAAATTTAAATAAATATTAAATTCTTAATGTAATTTATTTCGTCCCAAAAATTTTAAAGGATTTTTCATTGTACCGTCAACCAAAATATTGTCAAATACCACGTTGAACTGTCAGAAAATCTTTGGATTTATGATTGCATATCATCAAGAGCCCGAAAACAAAAAGATATAAAATAATTTTTATCCATGTTTTGTTTTGCTAACTATATGTACAAAAATGTAGGACGAAAATGGAGTAATTTAAATTTGGCGAATGGGGAACATTTTAGAACGTGGGACGAATCACATAATGTAAGGGCAAATGCTTAACAAGCCTTTAAAACATCCAACATGGGCATCGATTTGATCAATAATGGAGTTTATATCGATTGTAACAAGTTCACCGTTGAATGTTATTGTATCTTTACTATTATAAAATCGTTACGAGTCTGTGACATCTTAACTATAATATTATGTTATATAAATGCGAATGTGAGTTTGCTTGTTTGTTACACTTAACTACTTGACCGATCATTTTGAAATTAACAGAAAAGGACATTGGTACCTTTCATCTAGAAAAAAGTACTGTTACGAGTCAAACCTAACCTACATCCACGGGAGCGATACCGCAGGAAAAACATAATTTTAACTATTAACCAACGATTTCAATCTACGACGTGTCCTTAGCAAACATAGATCAAAAGCTGTTCATCCGTTTAGGAGCTTGTATGCCACAGACAGAAACACACGTAACCTTATAGCACACCTCAGTATGTATCAAAGATTTAAAAATATGTGACTGTTTTAAAACCATTTTTAAGACATTCGGCGCTATTGTGAATTCCTGTGTCGCGGGCAAAGATATTGAAAGAGTCGCGGACTTGACGAACTTTCAAACAACGGACACAAAAAGCGTACACTTGGAACAACTATTTATGGCTTTCACAAATGTTTGTCCCTCTGGCGAATTGTGGTACACAATTTTGTCCTATGTGGGGTTCAACCCTAACATTCGGCGCAGTGTCAGTAGCGAGGCCATTTAATCCGCCATCACTAACATCTAATCATAACGCCTTCAATAAATACAGCGGTGTGTCTACTTACCCTATGATGTTCCAAGTGATATTTCTTGAAGCTGATCGATATAGGCAGTCCTATAGGCAGATTGGCGAAGAATCCAAATAATTTGTTCGCCAACGGTCTATTCTGTCCGAACGCCAAGCCGTGTGATATCTCATGAATTGCTGTAACAAATAAGAAAAAACACTTAATAAATGATCATTGTTAAAACCACAAATAAAGTTGAAATGATTAGAGCGGTATAAACTTAACAAATATCTATACAAATAAATTAAATTGAAGTGTCTGTTTGTAATGTCAACATAACAGCTTTTTAGTAAACACGAATTTGAAAGTAGATATAAAAAATCAAATTTAAATTTTTTTGTTCGTCTGTCTGTTTGTTTATTCCGACTAATCTCTGAAACGTCTGGACCGATTTTGACGGGATTTTCTCTGGCAGATATAAGAAGTAACTTATCTTAAGTTACTTCTTCTATTTTAGAAAAACATAGGGTCATTCGAAAAAAGGACCACGTGGACGAAGTCACGGGTAACAGCTATTTACAAATATGAAGGTGGTTTTCTTTAGGGCGGATGTCGGCGGATGTGCTGTTATTAATAATTTGCTGCCAGAAAAACACAATAACTTTTGGTATGTCTGACCAAAGACAATTGGGTATAAGACCTACTTTCATATACGTGATCGTGTTGACTAAGAAAGTAGTCTGTGTGCACTTTCTTTTGGAAATACCCCGGCTCGGTCTGTATGGATAGTTTTCGCCGGATTTTCCTTATACCATATGTGTACCAACACATTCACACACGCAGATGAAGGCTGTAACAGTTAATTATTCTTGTTATGAATCTTTTATTTTATTATAATATAAGGACGTAATACTGCCCTTCACTGACTAAAAGGATGTTAACCGTTATGAAATGTGTATGGCATAACGTCTTTTTAGTTAGCGGACGGCAGAATAATCTTAACTAATAACATTTATAATGCGAATGTGAGTTTGTTTGTTACGCTCTCGTAAAAGCGAGCTACCTGGTGCCCAAGTGGCACTACCTATTGTCCAGATAGGTACCGGAGCAATAAAGCCGCTTACCACTTGCAAACTCTGAGAGTTGCTAACGATATGCTCGCTGAGGCCAACGGAGAAGCCGCCTCTCATATCTCCAGTATGGTGCCGGAGCTGTATAAGGCACGCTCACTTCCCGACGTACATCCACACGTCTATCCATTTTGACCTACAAGCCGGGTAATGCCAGAGTCACTCTAGCTATGAATACTGCTATTTCACGTCGATATTCCGTGAGAGGGTAGTCCTTCCCCTGTCAAGCCGGCCATTCATGCTGAAATCAGCGAGGCTCTAGTACCTACTCAATCCGTGCAGTCAAATCCTTTTCTAAGGCACAACATAAATAAATAATTATCGATAACATTCACAGTGTTTCGGTTATATGAATACAATGGTTGGAGACTTTATCGATTCGCTAACAAAGAACCGATAAAACAGTATAAATAGGTATGACAATTATGCGATAGCTATCGAAAAACCGCATTCATTGCGCATCAATTACGATTCAATTGTATTATATCATTAGCTGCCTGGGACTTCGTCCGGGTGGAATTTAACAAAAATTACTTAACTTTTATCGCGGAATATAATTTAAAAAAATCCATAGTTACTCCTTCTAACATCAGCTATCTGCCATTGAAAGTCCCGTCAAAAGCGGTCAAGCCGTTTTAGAGATTAGCCAGAACAAAAAGAGAGACACAATCAAATATACCAAATTTATTTTCGCGTGTCCCAAATTTTTACCTGAAATAAAGGTAGATTAAGTTACTCCTTATAACATGAGCTATCTGCCAGTGAAAGTCCCGTCAAAATTGGTCAAGCCGTTTTAGAGATTAGCCAGAAGAAAAAGAGACACAATCAAAAATTCCAATTTATTTTCGCGGGTCTCAAATTCATGCATTAAATAAAAGTTGATTAAGTTACTCCATATAACATCAGCTATCTGCCATTGTAGGAAGAAGAAATCAGTCGAGCCATTTCAGAGATTAGCCGGAACAAACAGACAGACAGACAGACTAAAGTTTTAAGGGCTTGTCCCACCACCTCCATATAGCATTTATCTATAAGATAAAAGTATCGCCATCTCTCTTCTTTAACCTAACAAGAGTGAGACAGCATGCGATTTACATTTCGGATCATTTTTACTTGTTATTTGTGGCACTGGCCATAAAATGCCATTTCAAACAGACACTTCAATTCTATTTATTTGCATAGATGTATACTTTACGTAGCAGCGATAGCCTAGTGGGAAACCGTTGGAACGCCACAGAGGTTTCAAGTTCAATCCCAAGGCACGCACCTCTAAGTCACGTGCGTATTGAACAGTTAATTGTCGCTCGCTTTATCGGTGAAGGAAAACATCGTGAGGAAACCTGCATATCTGTTCTACGTAATGTTTTTGAAGATATGTGAAGTCTGCCAACTCGCAGTGAGCCTGCGTGGTGGACTTTGGCCTAACCCTTCTCACACTAAGAAGAGGCCCGTGCCCAGCAGTGGGACAGTTTAGTTCAGGGCTGGTATCATTATCATATTATTTAAAAAAGGAAAAGGGTATGGGTGAGTTAAAGCGTGCGACGGTACGGCACGCTGGAACAGCCAGCAATCGGTGCTTTCTACCACGACTATAGTTGTTAGGCACACATCCTGACTGCACGACACGGATGCCATAGTCGTTTAAGTGGTCGCTTCGCCACTGCCTCTGCGCCGAGAGTTATGGGTTCGAATCCCACACAGGACAAAAAAAATTGTGATCCATAAATACTTGTTCATAGTCTGGATCTTCTTTGTGTCCGTTATTTGAATGTTTGTAAAGTCCCCCGCGACACAAGAGTTATTCCTTGTGAGAGAGCGTCTTTTATTAAAGAAGAAAATCTGCAGCGTTTATCATGAAGACAACTAATATATGTCCAAATAAATAAATAGCGCCGGCACTAAAGCAGCTTAACGATCTCTTGGACTTTAACTCAGAAGTTAAATTTTTGCGGTAAAATGAAAGGTTATTAAAATGTACAATTATGAGTTATTGAGGAGAACGCGTGAATCATTTTTTTATGCTATATACATATATATAAATAGCGAGTCTTTTTATTTAATGTAAAATAAATAAATAAAGTAAGTATATAAAGGTCGGCGCAATAAAGTGATCGGATTCTTTTTATTTTTTTACATATTTTAATTAATATTGTCTTCTGTTTACGCGAATGTTATTCATTGAAATTAAACTACTATATACGGATTTTATCGCGTTGTTTATTTCACACTATTACATAATTTAGGAACTGTTACACTACTATACTATACTATTAAACTTTACTAATTTTAAGCTAATTAAATTATTAAAACTATCAAATCTATTTGTTTTTAAGTTTACACTTTCCCCGACGTTTCGGTTGCTTTTCAGCAGCCATGGTCACGGGGAGATTAAGATGGTAGTTGTCTCAATGTTCCAGTGTAGTTATTTCAAAGTACCCGAACATAATATTTTAATTATTTTCATTATTTTTTATATACTTTGTATATACTCTAACAATATGATTCCTTATAATTTCTTGGCGTGATTAATTACTATTTTGGAAACGTGTTGTTAAACATTTATTATATCTAATAATCAATTTTGCATGACTGTGAATAAAATAAAAAACCTGAACTTGAAGTAAACAGTAGGTACACACGGCTACACATCAAGTTAGACATCCTATATACGTATAACTACGCTACATACAAAATAGAGAATTGTCGGAAAGGGACAGTGCATAGTGGTGTCGATGTAATGGTAAGGATAGAGCGTAACAAAAATATTACGTACTCTCTCGCATGATACGCAGCGTTCAACTTTTAATAGTTCAAAATTCAAACAGTCTGGGTTTATGTGTCGCTGTGTGTACTTATAGTCAGTTCATGTTATTATGTATTGGATTATTTAAGCTACGCTAATTAACAATATGTAACACTAATTATTATTTTCACTATAAGTGCATTATAATAGCAATAAAATTATTTATATAGTAACACACCAGACCTCACACACACCTCAGACACATCAGCCCTGTATTAAACTGTTCTACTGCTGGGCACGAGCCTCTTCTCAGTGTGAGAATGCTTAGGCTATAGTCCACCACGCTGGCCCAGTGCGGGTTGGCAAACTTCACATCTTCGAGAACTATCGAGAACTCTCAGACATGCAGGTTTCCTCACGATATTTTCCTTCACCGTTAAAGCGAGCGATAACTAACTATTTAATATGAGCATAGCTTCAAAAAGTCAGAGGTGCGTGCTTTAGGATCGAACTCTAGGCACAAAGTATGCGTCGACACGTGTTTCACGTTTGCGCAAGGCATCTTCAGGTACGTGGCCGAGGAAGATGCCTCATACCTCAAGATACTGCAAGTTGGAGTACGCCCGGATCCCACGTCGTGGTCACTAACCAGAGGAGTTCGGTATTCTCAACCTTTTTGTATTGCAATAGTCGGGGCGGGCAATCCGAGGGTGCATGACAGGTTCCTTTCTTCCTAATAACTCGCCTGTTTCAATTCAATATATCTAGGCTATCTTATATAACCGTATAAAATAGTTTAAATATAAGTATTAGGCGAGAAGATATCCCCTAGTGTTCAACTGTTTATTGGTCACGTCAACCACATATAGGTCCCGTCACGTAAAAAGAACGCTGAGCGACAGTGGAGGGTGGTATTTTGGGAGCGAAAGAAGCGTAATCAGCGCGGGAAACGTGGGTCAACTGAGGAACCAATAGCGTGCGCGTATAGACATTACTGCCAGAGGCCCCCCCCCCCCCCCCCGTCTCGCGCCTTCATACCGCCAATTTGATCGATAAATCGCTCAGTGCGCAGATAAACGGCCAGCGTTCTTTTTACGTGACGGTCACTATACCAACAACCGGGTTGTATGTTTCTTTATCAAAGCTAGGGCCGCCATCCGTCCGGAATTCCCCAGATGCAACCTAGTTTGGAAAGCGTCCGGTATTCGTCCGATAGCTGCTCCAAAAAGATTTCGGGTAAACCCAGACACTTCTATATCCCAGGAAAAGCTCGGTCAATTGATAAGCAATAAATTATTAATTTAATCTTAACTAATATTATAAATGCGAACGTCAGTTTGTTTGTGTTAAGTGAAAGCGTATTTTACACAGCATCGCATAGTAGTAGGAAAAAGAATATAAAATTGATATGCATTGTTAGATAATATATTTTTTTAAGCGATTGTATAAAAGGCCATGATTTTGTTGCCTGCTTCTTATCATGAAAGCTCTATTCCTCGAACAGGCTTTTTAAAATGCTAAATTTTATTTTAATTAATATATTAGTTAATTGCTGTGTTCAAGAATTGTGTACACATTTTATGGAAATAAAGATTTTAGACTGAACTTCTCGGCCGATAGTCATGAAATTTCGCATACACGTTGTCAGAGTACCGAAAAAGAACATAAGGTACATTTCATTCAGAAAAAAATACTGTCACTAACTAAACCTATATTTACGCAAGCGACGCCGCCGGCAAGATTTATTAAACTATATTCACGCCTCAAGTACTCGACCGATCATCATGAAATTTCGCATACACGTTGTCAGGGGAACAGAAAAGAACATAGGGTACATCCAGAAAAAGTACGGTTCCCGAGGGATAGAAATTAACAAAATACCATTAAAGCAAACGAAGCCGTCGGCAAAATCTAATAACGTATAAAGCAGTAACGATGCTTTTATCTTTTGGGGTGTACACACAGCGGCACATCATCCTAGACTGTTTAGACTTTGAACTATTAGAAGCTGAACGCTGCGAATCGTGCGAGAGAGTACGTTATATTAACACGCTTTTAATTAGCTTCGTATGTATCTATGAATCTATGTAACGGAATCTTTGAACGTGATTTTCACCCCTTTCAAACCGACAGATTGATTTGAAACTTTGCACACTTATCGAGGGCCGATGACAATACAATAATTTAGATAATTTAATCATTTTAATGTAAAAATGCGTGGGGTGCTTTCTAAGATATTTTAATAAACACCACCCCACGTTTTGTTACATTAAAATTATTAAATTATTTTTTACCTTATTAATAAAGCGTGTTTTTTAGTTTTTTAAAACGATTGTTATTTTTGTTATTTTGTCTCATTCACGATGAACGGGCCGCAGGTGTCGCCGCACGCGCTAGTGCACCACCATGATGGATCTACACCACTATGCACAGTCCCTTTCCGACAATTCTCTATTAAAATTGTTGTATGTAGCAAAGTTATGCGTATAATAATATAGGGTGTCCAAACTTGATGTGTAGCCGTGTGTACTAAGAAAATTCTCAATTTCACCGAAATATTATGCCGGCGTTAGCAGTTAGGTTATGACAGCATCAATATAATATCAGGCCTGTATTAAACTGTCCCACTGTTGGACACACGCCTCTTCTCAGTGTATTTTCAGTCGATGAAGTCATAGTTTGAATAAAATATAGGACCTAGGTGACCTAACAATTATTATTCATAGAAAGGTGACTAAGATGGAAGTGTCCTTGGCGGCTGTTGATACATCAAATTATATATATGTTAAACAGTATGTACTAAACTGAAAAAGGAGATGCAAAAAAACTGCATACACAGTACTAAATGAAAAAAATACCGATAAATATCTACCATAACATTACAAACAGGAAAGATTTGATTTTTTGTTTGTTTGTAAGGATTTAAATCAAAAACTAATCAACCGATTTATAAAATTCTTTTAACATTTGAAAGCTATATTATCACCGAGTAACATAGGTGTTGCGGCTATTGCCTCACAGATCGTCGACTAGCTGCTAGTGGTGTTTTGCCAGGCGTATGCGATCTCCGCGTCACCGTAGTCATTATCGATTCATTCCGCTACCGATAACACGTCGTACGCACGATTTATAATAAAACGTTATTTTTGTAATTGGACTTTGATTAAGCCCCAGTGTGTAAGAAAAATATACATAATGGTGGCCCATGAGGGGAACAAAAAGTAAGAAAACCAGAATAAGAAGAAAACAGCAAGAAAATCGGATGAGAAATCTGACCAACACGTCATCGTCAAAATTGATGAGCGTACTTAGTTGGCGTGAATGAAGATTGAAGAAGGGGTTCAAGATCCAAGGTGCAGTCAGAATCATCTACGAGTTCAGGCTGAAGCGGCAGTGATTCAGCGAAAGAATCACATCGCGCATCGGACTTCTGTGAAATCAGATAAGTGCCCTTTCCTTCCTATTTTCCTAATCTTCGCATATATCCGATCCAAATTCCTTTAAATATTGTTCCTAGTTATTGGAATTGAATTCATTTGTGCAAATCAAGGTTTTAAATAGGTTTATAAGGTTAAATTGCTTAAAAAAAAAATTGCATCATTATTTTATATTTTTCAACCTACCTACGAGTAAAAAAAAAAAATATTTTCTTTGTTAAATAATTAACTTCATTTTTGCAAGTCATTGATCTTAACGTTATTTTACGTTAATTAAACGTTAGTTAATTTCAATTTGAATATTATTATTAACTGAAGTATGCAAAAACCTAAGTTTCATATTATGTAAAGGTAATTTAAGAACCAAAGGCGCTTACGTTTTCCTAGTTTGGTAATTATAGATACTTAAATATTAACGCCGATAATTTCAGATTGTTATCTGCGCCGAGCCGAGTGCATTATCTTCCCATCTGCAATCAGCTGTGCGAGCGTAACCGGTTTCCGGCTGCCAGATGTCGTCGGGTCGAGGAGCGTGAGCCATTCTTTTGTTTAATTATTACTCACTTGTTTTGATAATTTATTGAACTTAATATTTTGTTCGTGTGTACTCACAATGCCTAACGAATCTGTAGATAAATGTCGTTTAAAGGATTTAATTGTGAAAAGGTCGTCTATTAAAGGACAGATAACAAAATTTAAGAATTATTTAAGTAGCATCACGGAACTCACTGAACTGAACACCATACAAATTACTGAGTTAAAGTTAAAACTTGCAAAATTTGAGGCATTGTCGGTTCGAGCTGATGGCTTGCAGAATGAGATCGAGGTCTTAAATGCAAGTAATTTGGCATCTGAAATTGATGAACGCGAAAGTATCGAGTGCGACATTATTGTTAACATTGCTACTGCGAAAAGTATAGTGGATAAATTTTCAAAAATCGAATGTGAACAAAGACGTGGTTCCATTCATAATAATTCTTGTTGTTCGGATCACCATGCAACTGGCATAAAATTACCTCAAATCCAAATAGCCAAGTTTGACGGTTCTTATTTCCGATGGTTGGAATTCCGTGACACCTTCGAGAGTTTGATACACAAGAATGCACATATAACATCAATTCAGAAGTTCCATTATCTTATATCCTATCTAGAAGGTGATGCCGCGAGAATTATTTCGAACCTCGAGGTATCAACCGCGAATTATACGGAAGCATGGAAATTACTTTGTAATCGTTATAATAATAAAAGAATTCTAATCAATCATCACTTTAATTCATTAGTTAACATAAAACAACTCACACGTGAATCCGAGAGGTCTTTGAGATTTTTAGTTGACCATGTCACAAAAAACTTGCGTGCTTTAGCCAGTTTAGGACAGCCCACGGACCAATGGGATGGTCTACTTATTTTTATATTGTCTCAAAGGTTAGACAGTAATACTGCAGTAAAGTGGGAAGAATATATTAAGCATATAGACGAAGATACTCCAACGTTGGAACAGTTCTATAAGTTTATGACTGACCGCGCAGATGTTTTAGAGTCATTAAATCGCAATAAGCAAGATAGCAGTCAGCCCAAGTGTAACACAGTTGGTGCGCGTAGCAGTTCTACTGCAGTATATAATAATAATCAAAAACGTCCCGGTCAAAATAATTATACAAAATCATTTGCTGCTTCTAATACTAAATTAAATAAAGCTAAAAATGCTTATAATAATAGTTCCAACACCTATTTATGTGTTATTTGTAACGATAATCACAGAATTTTTGATTGTCCCGCTTTTAAAGCAAAGGGAATGGATGAAAAAATGTCAGATGTTAATAAATATAAATTGTGTGTTAACTGCCTTAGACAAGGACATCATGTAGGAGCATGTCGCATGGGACCGTGCCGTGAGTGCAATAAAAGGCACCATAGTTTGCTGCACCGCCCTACGGCAAGTACTGATATTAATAATCTTGTAGCGGTAGACCAGCCTAGTCGTAATAATGATGAAACGATTGCGAGTTTTTCAAGACGAAACTCGAGTCAAATACTTTTATCAACGGCTATAGTTGAAGTCTCGAATCCATTGACCCAGCAAAAGGAGCAGGTTCGAGCGCTGCTTGATTGCGGCAGCCAATCATCTTTTATTTCAAACGCATTAAAGGATAGGCTTTTAGTAAAATCTATTCCTATTGACTCGCTAAAGGTCGTAGGAATTGGAAACACAATTTCTTCTCACATCGCCGAAAGTTGCAATGTGCGAATCAAATCTCTAGATCATAAATACAACGCAAATTGTAATTGTCTTGTTTTAAAGGAATTAACCGGCGTAATGCCAAGGTACCCGGTCAATATTAATGCATTGAATTTGCCCAAAAATATCGTACTAGCAGATCCTACATTCGGTCAACCTGCACCTGTAGACGTCTTGATCGGCGTCGATCTATTTTGGGACATCCTAGGTGACGAGCAGCGTTCCCTAGGCCCACGAAATCCAAAGCTGATAAATACGCAGTTAGGCTGGATTATATCCGGGCCTATAAATTCATATGCTAGTAATAAAAATGCTTACTGCAATAAAGTCATTGTGTCAAATCATAATGATATTGAAAATTCATTGAGCAAATTCTGGGAATTAGAAGAGGTTCCCACAAAACGTGTAATGAGCGAAGAGGATAAGATTTGCGAAGAACATTTCATCACTCACACTCGTCGAGAAATCACGGGCAGATTTTGTGTAAATCTACCACTAAAGGACACTCCAGACTGCCTCGGAGATACTTATAGCTTAGCTAAAAGGAGGTTACATTATTTAGAAAAACGTTTTAGGAAAAATCCACAGTTAAAATCTGAATATGCAGAATTTATTAAAGAATACGCCGAATTAGGTCATCTGTCCTTAGCTAGAGAGAACCAAGGTCCGTCGTATTATTTATGTCATCATGCGGTATTAAAACGAGAGAGTGAGTCGACTAAGTTACGTGTAGTTTTTGACGGGTCCGCACCGTCCACGTCAGGTTATGCCCTTAACGATATTTTAATGGTAGGTCCGACCCTCCAAGATTCTCTCTTTGCTATATTAATCCGTGCTAGGCAATACAAGTACCTCCTAACTGGAGATATTGAGAAATTTTTTAGGCAAGTTTCAGTAGCTGAAAAGGACCGTTGTTTACAGCGTATTCTATGGAGGGAGAACGAATCGCAACTTATAAAGGCTTACGACTTAAATACACTCACTTATGGTACCGCAAGCGCTACCTACCTTAGCACACGTTGCCTGTGGCAACTAGGTGAGGAACAAGATGATGAAATGATTAAATGCATCATCCAAAGGGACTTTTTTGTGGATGATCTAATTACGGGCGCTGATAACGAACAGGATTTACGTTACATTCAAAAAAGTGTCTCAGAAGCTTTAAAAAATGGCTGTCTTAATTTAAGGAGGTATAAAAGTAATGATCCATCCATTTTTGAGAATCTTAAATTAAACCAAGGCAACTTAACCATTAGCGAATCATCAAGTACGCTTGGTCTAGGATGGACACCATCCAGTGACACGTTATTTTTTCCCATTAAAGGCTTTACAGTTGATAATCAAGCAACTATCACAAAACGATTTGTTATGTCAAATTCTTTTAAAATTTTCGACCCTTTAGGAATCCTCAGTCCGGTTATTATTCAGCCTAAAATCATATTACAAAGGATGTGGAAACAAAAATTAGATTGGGACGAACCGGTAACCGAAGATTTAAGGGACGATTGGCTAAAGTTTACTGATAATCTAAAATATTTACATAAGTTTCAGATTCCTAGATTAGTGTTATGTGACAAGCCTGAGATTATAGAATTGCACTCATTTAGTGATGCGTCTCAATGCGCTTATGGTGCATGTATTTATTTAAAATCAATAAATGGTAATGGTGACAGTACTATTAAGCTATTATGCGCTAAGTCAAAGGTATCGCCTATAAAACCAACGACAATGCCGCGCCTTGAGTTATGTGCTGCACTATTGTCCGCTAAACTTTGCAAATCTGTTATAGATTCACTCCGGCGCCGGCCGGGAAGGTTGGTACACTGGTGTGATTCCAGTGTCGTTCTGAGTTGGATAAACAGTGATCCAACAAAATTGAAAATGTTCGTAGCGAATCGTGTCTGTGAAATAGTTGAACTAACTAAGGCGTCTTCGTGGCGTTATGTGCCCACTGCAATGAACCCTGCAGATGTAATATCTAGGGGAGTGGATGCAAAAAATTTGATGTCCATGGATTTATGGTGGTCAGGACCTAGCTTTTTACGTCAAAATAAATCTAAATGGCCACTGTTAAAAGAATGTAAGGTGGATGACTTACCTGAATTAAAGGCGTTCACGTCAATAGCTGTTAGTAATAATTTAATAAACTTTGATAATTTTACATCATTTGATAAACTTCGGAAACTGATTGCGCATTGTCGGCGATTCATATATAACATGAAGCATCCGAATGACAAACGGGTAGGAATACTTGCAGCAGATGAGCTGCTGGAATCATTTCATTTAT
The DNA here is from genome assembly GCA_963675205.1 of Catocala nupta. Classification (NCBI taxonomy): domain Eukaryota; kingdom Metazoa; phylum Arthropoda; class Insecta; order Lepidoptera; family Erebidae; genus Catocala; species Catocala nupta. The sequence goes on from OY776105.1 coordinate 10,226,527, forward strand.
TATGTGTTATCGCCCAGCGCGAGTCTTTCCCTGCAGAATGCAATTTACTTATCAGAGGTAAACAGTTGCCAGCCCGAAGTAAAATATTAGCATTGTCTCCGTTTTTAGATAAAGATAATTTGATTCGTGTCGGTGGACGCATAAATGCATCCGCGTGTAATTTTGAAAAAAGGCATCCAATACTTTTACACGCTGCGCATAAATTAACCAAATTGTATTTTACTAAAGAACATCTTGTAAATTTGCACGCAGGTCCCCAATTGTTGTTAGCAACAGTAAGGGAAACAGTTTGGCCTGTCAATGGTAAACAGCTGGCCAAGCGGACAACTAACAACTGCGTGCGATGCAGGCGCCTAAGTGGCAAAACGCTGTGCCCGAAAATGGGTGACTTACCTTCACAGCGCGTGAACCCAGATTTTCCATTTTTGTCCGTTGGTTTGGATTTTGCTGGACCTTTTTTAATTCTTAACCGTAAAGGGCGAGGAAGTCGCTTAGTAAAATGTTACATGTGTCTTTTTGTGTGTTTACGTTACAAATGCATTCATTTGGAGGCAGTTAGCGATTTAAGTAAAGATGCATTTGTGATGACGCTAAAAAGGTTCATTGCACGTAGAGGAAAGCCATCGGAAATATTTAGCGATAATGGTCGTAATTTTGTCGCTGCCGCGAAGGAGATAGGCGACTTTATTAAACAAAGTACAGAACCTATATCTGATTTTGCAAGTCAGCAGGGTATTAAGTTCAATTTTATACCTTCTTACGCTCCTCACTTCGGCGGCATTTGGGAAGCCGGTGTCAAATCGGCTAAATACCACATCAAACGGGTTATTGGCAATAGTAATTTAACATTTGAAGAAATCATAACTTTGTTTGCGCAAGTGGAGGCCATTCTTAATAGCCGTCCCTTGTGTCCTTTATCATCCAGTCCTAATGACCTCCTCTCCTTATCCCCAGGGCACTTCATCATAGGTCGGCCGTTAACTGCGCTGCCCTTACCGGCCTTGGAAGAGAATGATGGCAACCAACGAGACAGATATAAACGCCTCGAAACAATACGGCAACATTTCTGGCAGAGGTGGCAGAAAGAGTATTTGTCGGAGCTGCAGCAGCGAACGAAGTGGCGCAAAGGAAATGCTCAGCTCAAGGTGGGCGATATGGTACTGCTGGCAGAAGATAATACGCCTCCACTAAGCTGGCGTCTTGGTCGAGTTCTGCGGCTGTTTCCTGGACCAGATGGAGTGGCACGAGTCGCTGAAATTCAAACTACGCGAGGCTGCGTTCGTCGTCCGTTCACCCGCCTGTGTCCGCTGCCTACCGCTGAGGAACTAAATGCTTGAAAGGAACCTTTCAAGGGCCGGGAATATGTTGCGGCTATTGCCTCACAGATCGTCGACTAGCTGCTAGTGGTGTTTTGCCAGGCGTATGCGATCTCCGCGTCACCGTAGTCATTATCGATTCATTCCGCTACCGATAACACGTCGTACGCACGATTTATAATAAAACGTTATTTTTGTAATTGGACTTTGATTAAGCCCCAGTGTGTAAGCAAAATATACAATAGGCTATATTTTATTTTAAAAAGTACGGTTGCTTACATAACCTAACCTAATTTTATGCGAACGAAGCCGCGGGCAAAAGTTAGTACATATAAGAAAATATATTATCCGCAGTCCTTCGCCACAAAGGGACTGATCCTTAATCCTTATCTCGGAGGAGTCATACTATACAACACAAAATACAACCAGAATTATTTGTGGGTCACACAAATAAATTGTCCCGTGTGGTATTCGAACCCTCAACCTGTCTGCCCGCTTACAGAGCAGTCTATACTGAATGTTTCTTAGTATAGTGAAAACCTCTCAGGGGGTAATTATACTTGTTATTATGAACAACTCTTGTACTGGTATATTGCCGAAATCGCGCAAAATATATCAGCTGTTCCATACATTTTGTCGAGGTCAAAGTCCAAATTTGTATTGAGGAACAGTTTTAATGTCCTTTTTACTATAAAACAGTAAAGATATGACTAAGGGGCGAAAGAGTTCGCTAAAAATAATATATCTTATTTTATCTTGGTTCTCCTCTTGACAAGGGGCGAATGGGCTCTCGAGTTAAGGGGCAAAACTACAACTTTCTATGAAAGGGGTGAAAGTCAAAGCGCGTACGGGATCGAATTCCAAAATAGGTCCAAGCCCACTCATGTTTTAAAGAGTTACTTAGTAACAATTTGTTATCCAAATTGACTGCTCGGTGTTAGTGGTTTAAGCCTTTAAGGTCGTAGAACACACATATCAACTCGGAAAAGGCTCGTCACCGTACCTTTCGCCTCGCCGCGCGCCGTCAAACAGGCGTCAGGAGGAACCTAATGTAACCAAAGCGGGTCAACAGCTCCGGTACGTCGCACAGTGGACTGAAATTCGTGTTTCATAGACATTCAATTCAATGAAATATATTTAAAGATTTAAAAAAAAAAACGCTCGTCTGACCTTGTCATGGAGTATGTCAAAAAATCTAAAATAATTCATATTTTAATAACCTTAGAGGATATTAGGCGCAATTGTGCGATAACGGAGATATCATCATTTATTGTGTCGACTCCATACAAATTTTTCGAAAAAAATTCTAAACGCTGTTTTCGATTATAAACCCAAAAGTTTATCAAGGTATATAAAGGTATTCCCGATCGTACCCAAGCAAAAAAAGCGTCGCTTACAAAAAAGGATTTGAATGTCTATGAAACACGAAAGCCGTAAGCGCGAGGACTGCAAGCTTGTCCCAAGGCGCGGTCGCCTCGCCACTGTCACTGCGCCGAGTGTTGCGAGTTCGAATCCCACACGGGACTAAAATTTGTGTAACCTAAACATGATTTTTCCGAGCCTGGATGTTCTTTGTGACCGTTATTTTAATGTTTGTGAACTCCCCCGCAATACAGGAATTTATTCCTAGTGCGGGAGTTATCTTATGTACAACTAGATGTACCCACGGTTTCACTCGCGTTTATGATTACTGCGCCGCCCCGTGGGTCGTAGCGTGATGTTATATAGCCTTTCTCAATAAATGGGCTATCCAACACTAAAACAATTTCAAACAAATTTTAAAACAAACAAAAACAGGCAGATCGCGCTAATCTCAAGAACTACTTGTCCGAATTGAATTTTTTTTTTTGTTTGGTCACTTATTTATCGAGGAAGGTTACAGGCTATATAACATCACGCTACGACCCACATAGGCGGCGCAGTAATCATAAACACGGGTGAAACCGCAGGCACATCTATAAAATAATTATACTAATCCTTTAAGAATATGCCTGCGCAACTCTCTTTACATTGAAACATATTGCAACATTTTCCTACAGCACATAAAATATTTTATTACATATTAAACCGATCCGATATAACCATAAAACGCTTACAACTTAATTCAATACTGTTAGTTCTAAATCAATATATACAGGGTGTCCGGTAATTAATGGATAGCCTTTCAGAAAAAATTATATAAAAACATTTCCAGGTTATCTAAAGTTATATAAAGATATATAAAGACATTTCCAGGTTATCCATTAATTACTGGACATCCTGTATACGTAAAAAGACGAATGCCCGGATGTCGTAGCGGTTTAGGTAGTCGCCTCGCTTCTGCTGCGCCGAGCGTGGATTCGATTTCGTTGTAGACATACTTCTATCAAAACACCTGTAATTCTTATCACGTATAACTTGACCTATATATATATATAATCTATATATGTGAGTGGTAGGGCCACACTTGCAGCATGAATGGGCCGGTTCGACCGAGGAAGGACTACCCTCTCACAGAAGATGGACGTAAAATAACAGTACCTATCTGTTATGTTTCATTCGGTGAGTGAGAGCGCCGGAGGCCCAATCACCCTTCCCTCCCAAACCCCATCCTGCTCCATTCCCCTTTTCCATCCGGTAGGCAGCGACTTGGTTGTGTTTTCTTGACATTGCTTCTATAATGCTAAGAAAACACAGCCAAGTGTATGAGCCACGGTTCTCGCTTACTATCACGTGGGCCGCTGACTCGTCTGTGCCAGAATAAAGAAATAAAAAAAAAATATTCTAATATTATAAAGAAAGATATTTAATTTTTGTTTGTTTATTGTAAAGATTTAACACAAAAACTACACAACCGATTTTAAAAAGTCTTTCACTCTCACTTTCGTTAGAAAGCTATATGATCAATGAGTAACCTAGGCTATATGTAAAATTATCTACTTTTACTAACCTCACTACACAATTACCTATGTTCTACATAAGTAGGTATGTTAGACCTACTTTTAAGCGAGCAATGCTGTGGGCAGAAGCTAGTCTAGTATATGATAAACGAGTTACGAGCCCGTTCGCCCCTCAAGGTTCACCCCTTAGTAGGTATTTACTAAGTTTCTTCTTAAAATCCACCCAAAAATAGGAGCTCCGCTAAGCGGGACTCCGTCTTTCTATGAAAGGGGCGAAAGTCAAGGGGCGTACGGGTTCGTAGCCGATAAACGACCAGTCATTGTATAAAAAAGACCAGTTATTATTTAACCAATAATATTACGTAACTCTATATATATTTATCTCAATATTTTATTTGCATTTCTTATTTGTCGCTGTTTGCCAGAGATTTTAATCTATACTAACATTATAAAGCTGAAGAGTTTGTTTGTTTGGTTGAACGCGCTAATCTCAGGAACTACTGGTCCGAATTGAAAAATCATTTTAGTGTTGGATAGCTATTTATCGAGGAAGGCTAAGGCTATATAACATCACGCTGTCACCAATAGGAGCAGAGCATAAATGAAAAATGTTGCAAAACGAGGAATCTTCTCTTATGTGAAGTAAACGAAGTTGCGAGGATCAGCTAGTTATAAAACGAGATGAGTGTAAAAACCCAGGATTCAACCTCTTCGTCTTCATGTGACCTTTTTTTTTCATCAGCTTTTTCTAATGTCCCACTGCTGGGCATAAGCCTCTCCCTTGGACTTCCAAATCACTCTGTTGGTGAATATCCCTGATCTTATGACCCCTATAACTCGGTGGTTTTGACCCACAGGGCCCATATTCAAACTCGACCGAGGAATGACCCCAAGTCTGTACACCAAGTTACAAGTCAATCGGTCCAGTGGTTCCAGAGCTATGCCTGTCACTAACAGACAGACACACAGACCCACATAGTGTTTTCATTAACCTCTTCGAAGAAGACTCAGGGGTTAATAATGTACAAAATCAGACATAAGCAACTACATTATTACCATCGGTTTTGTCAATGGGATACGTGTAAAGAGTCACGTTAGCATACTTCTTCATAGTGAATAGTACTCCAATACTGATAATATAAGGAAGAGCCCTTGACAGTAAACAAAGACTGACTCACGCTTCGTTTCAAGTGTTGCGGATAATAGCCGCACTATATCAGCAAGGAATATATCGTGATAGCTTATCAGCTGAGTGTGTAGACATTTAATATTTCTAGAAAGTTCGCAGAGAGATCAGATATGATTTCTAAACTATCTATCACTACAAAATTGCCCTTAAACAAAGTTGCCCGCCGCGTCTGTCTGTCTGTTCGCTATAAAATCAAAAACAACTGAACGGATTTTCGCGGGTGGGAGAACGGGGATCCCCCGCCTGCCAGCCATTGAGTTGGATCAACGCCCTCTGTCGTGCCGGGGCGTCGCCCAGGAGTCGTCGCACCTTTCCTTTTCTGCACCGGGCCCTGCTGGGTGGGCCGCTGATGTAGTTCTAGTTCCGGCCACCCACCCACCATACAAAGCAGCGAGGTGGCACACCGTGGTGATTACCGGTAGGCCCGAAAAGTCTTGAGAGAGCCTGACATAGCCCTCTCGTATGAATAAGGAGCATTTGCCCACGTTAAAAAAAAGGTTTGTAATTTGTTAAGGTTTTGTACTACCCGTACGAAGCCGAGGCGGATCGCTAGTGCTATTATAACAAAGTTATAGTGATTATCTTTAAACGCGTTTATTTCTAAAACCACCAGTCCAACTTAAAAATTTCTTTATTTTTGCTCAAAAAAACAGTTCTCAAACTGCAGCTCACGTGCCGCATGCGCCTCGCCAGGGTTTCAGAAGTTACCCGTTATACGATACAAATATAGAAGTTATTTTTACCCGACTACGGCGAAGCCAAAAGGAAGGGTAATGATTTTGACAGTCTGTATGTGTATGTTTGTATGTTCCACCGTAGCGCCTAAACTATTGAACCGATTTTAATGAATGAGGTGTCTATAGATTCATAATAATGGCCCGGGTAACATAGACTATATAAATTTTACGAAAAAGTAATAAATAAAAGGAGTTCGCTGAATTTTCAATAATAGTGCACGTTCGACATAAGTGTAATAAAAAATGTGTTCGTTGTTAACATCGACATATCTTTGTGAATCATCCTATTTCAAAATGAAATATGTATAGCAAAATAATGATGAAATCAAATTTTAAGTCTTTGAAACTGTTAAAGATATTCCCAATATCATCATTTTTCTAACAAATAACCAATCAAACGTAATAGATTTTTTCATTAATACCTAAATAACAGATGTTGTAATTTATTTACTGGCCCGTGGGACACCAGAGGTCCTGGAAAAAAATGTTGAGTATGGCTGGTTTCAACGATAAGTGTGCCCTCACCGTAGATCTTAGATCGAACAAAAATGTCCACATTACGAAAAGTACACAAATTAGATACAGAACATACAATATAAATGAGCGTGATAATAAGCTTTACTTATAATTCAGCTGTCATGTTGGCATTATTAAGTGTCGGATGAAGGGCTGCCAACCGTACTCTAAAATAGAATATTGTATTCATTTTTAAAAGTAGTTACCTTTTGTCCTTTTCTATTTCCTACAAGCTTATTATATAAAGCCTGCAAACTAATGAGTTAATGACTGTCCGTCAAATCTACATTATGCAAACAATGCTAAAACAACATGCAATGCTTACCTATAACGTTGACATAACTAACAAGAGACGCCAAGATATTATAGTCTGCACCGCACAATCATGTTAAAACATATTTTTACAAATAGACTTTTTTTCTTATGGCCATTTTTGTACAATAGACTAAATAGAGAATTAAGCATATATAAATTAAAACATTTTAGCTGTAAAATCTTAATTTATAATTATATTGAAACTTTGTCATATAACCAAACCGACCAGTTACTTACAATCTGTAAATAAAACTTTTCTAATTTAGTTTTAAAGTAGAATATTAAACTAATTTTAATTGTTTTTACTTTTACCCTCATAAAAGTTAATATAATGTGAATTTATTTTCGAACTGAAAATAGTATGTAAGTACATTCTCGCTCGAACCACACTTTATGTAATTTTTAAGATGCAATTGTAAAATTGAGAATCTTTACTAAATATAAATAAATTATTAATATTATTTACTGTAAGAGACCAACGGACTACAATGGAGAGGGTCTCGGGTTCGAACCCACGTCGCGCATTTCTGATTTTCGGAAGTTATATTATGACATTTCGAAATTATGTGCGTATTGATTGACAATTATCGCCTGCCTCGGAGAGTCGGAGAGCACGCTAAGCCGTCAGTCCCAGCTGCCATGAACATCAATGGCAGTCGTTATTGGGAAGTCAGTGCCCTATAATATCCTGACGCTGGTCTAGCCTTAGGGTACCGTTAGCCTTCGGGTTGCGGAGGTCAGGTGGAAGTCGCTCCGTGTAAAAACTGATATCCAGTCAAATCCGGTTAGACTAGAAAAGCCGACACCAAGTGACTTGGGAATAATAAACGCTAGGGAGAAGAAGACTGTAAGTGTACTAATCTGTAATACTAATAGTATACGCTAAAATACTCTTTTTTCAGGCCATGCATGCACATAGTCATAACCAAAAAAATTACTGTTTACTGTTAGTATGTTGGTAACCCCAAGTCAAACTAAGACGCCCTTGTATGACTTAGGGATACCACCATACAGAACGCAGCCAAATTAACAAAAATACTCAATTTTATATGTTGGTACTCTTTCTTTACCTTCTTAGAATACAGATATACTCTATTTCGTTTAGAAAACCTTGGCAAATGGTCGCTTCGACACTGCCACTGCACCGAGTATTGTGGAAACCCACAATACATCGTAAATAGTTGTTCCGAGTCTCGGTACTCATTATGTAGCGATTATTGTAAATTATTACTATAGTAGGATTTAAACACACTACACTCACTACACACACTACACGGCTTAGCTGCAATGGCGACGTAATCAGCGAAACCACCACGCCACTTTTAAAAGAAAATAAAAACCTCTTTATATAATTTGGATTGATTGATTAGAGAGATGGGGCATGAAAGTGGATATAGTGACAATAATTGAAAAGGGTATGTTAAGTTGGTTTGGGCATGTAGAAAGAATGAAAAGTTTATAAGGCAAGTGTGAATGGAACCGTCGCAAGAGGAAGACCTAGGCGAACGTTTCTCGATCAGATCGGATACGTTCTGGACAAAGGCTAGGTTAAGAGCATCTTAAACCGGCGAGCGTGTATGAGAAATGTGATGAAAGTGAATGAAGCCAGAGAAGTGTGTCAGTATCGTAGCAAATTATGGTAATCCGTAGTCGCTGCCTACCCCTCTGGGCAACAGGCGTGAATCTATGTATGTATGTATGTATATAAATTGGTACTCATTGTTTACCCTCTTTGAAATCAGATATACTATATTTCTTTTAAAAACATTGGCAACCCTTGTCGGATGACAACTTATCGTCCAGAAAGGTGACCATATTCAAACGTAGTAGAACGCATCTATATCTTGAATCTTTGGTAGGACATTAATAGGTATATGAACTTACCTAACATAAGCGAATGATTGATGACTCCACCGAAGCAGTACGCCATGACCAGCAGCACTGGCCAGCTGAGGTGCTGCACTATCGGCAGTGATACCAACTGCACAATCACCATCGTTGTCACTACCCATTTGAACAGCGGGTCGTACCCGAACAACTGTTTGATTTGTGGGTATTTTTCTGTGGACAAAGACAAAAAATTAATATAAATAACAACACAAAGCTATAGCCTTGGGGAGACCGTTGGACTATCACGGAGAGATCTCGAGTTCGATCACAAGGCACGCATCTCTGAATTTTCAAACTTATATTGCGTATTGAATAGTTAATTATCGCTCGCTTTAACGGTGAAGGAAAACATCATGAGAAAATTTACAGGTTCGAGAGCTCTCTATAATGTTCTCGAAGACATGTGAAGTCTGCCAACCCACACTGGGCCAGCGTGGTGGCTAGCCTAACCCTTCTCAGACTGAGAAGAGATCCGTGCCCGGTAGTGGGACAGTTTAAGACCGGGCTGGTATTATTATAAGAATTTACATTAGTTCTGGTTATCAAAGAGTTTAGGGTCTACTGTGCTTCGACGATTATGATCCTATATTATATCTTTTCATAATCTATACTAATATGTTTGTATTACATTTGTGTTTATGTTTTAATTTAGGAATCGTGCCTCGGAAAGCACGTTAAGCTGTCGGTCCCGGCTGCCATGAACATTTATGGCAGTAGTTATTGGGAAGTCAGTGCCCTTTAATATCCTGACACTGGTCTAGCCTTAGGGTATCGTTAGCCTTCGGGTTGCGGAGGTCAGGTGGCAGCCGCTCCGTGTAAAAACTGATATCCAGTCAAATCCTGTTAGACCAGAAAAGCCGACCCCAAGCGACTTAGGAATAATAAAGGCTAGAGAGAAGAGAAGAGTTTATATTTAGGAAATTTCGTCCTCTTTTTTAATCATTTTTAGATTTGAAAAATCTTAATTAGTTTCTGAGTTATTTGCAAAAAACGAAACCCCTTTTTTTAGTTAATTGTTTATTACTTTTGCAATTTTTGCAAGCGGATCATGAATTTTTTCAAGAATCATCTACATGCCATTCGGAATCGAATGACACCTCGTTCATATTTTTCCGAGACTGCTGAAAAAAGTTTACCAAAAAAGCACTTGTTGACTAGAATAATTGCACTAATACTACTAACATATATATATAATATTATAAATCCTACTAATCCTATCAATATTATAAATGTGGAAAGTTTGTGAGGATGAATGTTTGTTACTCTTTCACGCAAAAACTACTGAACGGATTTTGATGAAACTTTACAGTATTATTGTTTATATACATCAGAATAACAAATAGGCTACTAAAACTACCCCACCAATTTTAAAAATTATTTCGCCATTAGAAAGCTTCATTATGTTATCAGTTATCACCGAGTAACATTGGCTATATTTTTAACACGCTTTTATTAGCTTGGTATGTATCTATTAATCCATGTATCTATGAATCTATGTAACGGAATCTTTGAACGTGATTTTCAGCCCTTTCAAACCGACGGATTGATTTGAAACTTTGCACACTTTATCGAGGACCGATGACAATACAAAAACTTCGAAGAAAAAAGAAATAATAGTATAAAATTAAAAATTAAATAATAGTTTAAAAAAACTAAAAAAACATTTTTATTAAAAAAAGTAGAAAATAATTTAATAATTTTAATTTAAAACAGCGTGGGGTGCTTTGTAATATATTTTGATAAACCCCCACCCCACGCATTAATAGATAATAATTTAATACTTTTTTACATTAAAATTATTAAATTACTATCCTTTTTTTTTTAATAATGCGTGTTTTTAAGTTTTTAAATATTATTAATTTTTAAATTCTGTTACTAATATAAACTAACCTACTTTTAGGCGAGAGAAGTCGCGGGCAAAATGTAGTAGATACTTAACATAGTATTATGCATGTTTACGTGAACAAGGACACGTTTAATGATTACTAATCATTATGATAAGATGACACACTGTCTTATCAGTTATCAGTGAATAGAAAACAATCGGGCTATCACCACGCGAATTCTCTAAATCATTATTCTTTCAATGAAAATAAATATAAATTTAAAATTTAAAACACTGACACAAAATTCATTTGATACCGATATTGAGGGAGTTGTGGAAAAATATATAATCCGCCATTTTGTTGCAGCGGTTGGACCGATTTTCATCAAACATAACTAAGAACACTCCCGACAATTCACCTTTCAAAAACAAAATTAAAATCGGTTCATCCGTTCGGGAGCTACGATGCCACAGACAGACAGACAGACATACAGACATACACACACACACACACACACACACACACACACACACACACACACACACACACACACGCACACACGCGCGCGCACACACACAGACACGTCAAACTTATAACACCCCGCCGTGTCTGCGTCGGGGGTTAATAAAATGAAAATTTATTTATTATTATTACCAAAGAATACAACATCTTTTGTTCTTACCCAGTGGCCCCACACTAGGCAAGCCTGTCCTGTGGAAGCCTACTACGTTTAACAAAACGCTTACAAAGTATCCTCGGTCGACATCATGAATCTTAAATTAAAGTAAATAAACAGCTTAAGTATTTAAGATAGGTATTTATTTGTATGATATTTGTGTTATAAATGTATACATATTTATATATAAATAATATATTTATAAACTTATAAGTAATTATAATTTTATTTTTCAATCTGTTCAATGCCTTATTGCTCTCCATATGTATTAGTAACAACTTACATGTTGTTACAAAAGAATAATATAAAATACCAAATATGGACCCTCTCCGGCACGGCAAAATAGATAAAAGAGTAGAAAGGAGGAAACCACTGGTATAATTTATATAACATTGCAACAATAATTAAACGTAAATAAACAATCAAAAATTCTAAAGCACCTTGATTCTGATTCTATATTAACCGTTTCATCTATTATTTATCTTATGTATAAAATTCTCATGTCACAATGTTAGTTACCATACTCCTCCGAAACGGCTTGACCGATTTTTATGAAATTTTATATGCATATTTAGTAGGTCTGAGAATCGGCTACTATCTATTTTTCATACCCCTTAGTGACAAGGGTTGTCCACCCCTAACATTTTTTTTAACCTTTTGGTCAAAAAATTTTTTAAGTTTAAACTACATTTGCTGGGTCAGCTAGTATTTATATAAGAACGTCTAAACTAATCGACCGATCATCATGAAATGATGATGATTACTATTCCCGAGCGATAGTCATAACTCTCGGGCACTGGAAGGTACAGCGGCTCCTCTATTATAGCCTAATCGGTTGGTGTAGAGGAACGCTATATCATAAACTGGGATAGTCGTAGAGGAAGGGGATGTCAGTCATAAGTCATGCATAACTCAATAACTCATCATAAGTCATCATGACAGTTTATAGTATGAGTAGGACCATAGGTAAAGTATAAAATACCTATGAATAATTGTAACTGATCTGAATTGTTACTTTGTTTGTTTGTGCAACAGAAATAAATGCGGTCATTTTGCGGTTTGGCCTCACACACTTTGATCTTTGGCTTTCTTTAGGTATTTGACATAATTTGTATAGAAAATCCTCGGTGGCGCAGCGGTTTTGATTTTTATTTTTAAGAAAATGGCGTTTCCCGCTCTAGGATTATTTTTGTGCGTCCTGTGAAAAGTGATACAAGTCAAAAAAATCAAGACATTACAAGAAAGCAAAAAATGATTTAAAAAAATCTAGATCGCCTTCTAAGTGGGCTAGGTTAAACTTGAGTACTTTTTTTTGTAGATAAGAACATTAACCTTCAATGTTCATTTAAATATGTGATCAATATAATAGTTTTAAAGTAATTCTTAAAAAATCCTATATGTTGTACCTCTTTTATTTGACGATAAATTATACAACTACAGTTAAACTATTTTGCACATATAAATTGTCTTCGTGTAAGACAAAAAATTTAATGTGCAAATATATATATATCATACTTATAGCATAAAACACGAAAAATAATGTGTACAGCAATTACTTATAGACTATATTCATGATATTTTTGCAAAAATCCTGCCAGTTATATCACTTTGCACAAAACTATCTCCGAAACTATGGTAGATTTCTATCTACCCAAAAAGTACACATATATACACAGTATACATATAGCTCATGGACAGCGTTCGGTGACGATGACGCGAGTTCCCTGGTTTTTACCCAAAAAGCGCTCAACGCACCTAAAGAAGTTTTCACTTCAATTAGGTTTTTTTTCTTTTCTCTCTATCTAACTGAGTGAGTTAGATCAAAAAATCCTAATTGAAAAGACTATGATTCATTGTGTTAATTAGACGTAAAATAATTAACTAAGACATTTAAAAAACATATTTAATGATCATGACTTCATGAGACATAGGTACCATAATAGATTACTTAACAATAGAATTCCAAAAACTATTTGATATCAATTATAAATAGTTTTAAATGTAAATGATATAGACTGCACCGATAGCACAATAGTTTAAGTGTCTCGCCACTGACAGTGCTCCGAGTGTCGTGGGTTCGATTACCGATAGGTACACACAGCGACACGTCAACCTCGACTGTTTTGACTTTGAACTATTAGAAGTTGAACGCTGCGAATCGTGCGAGAGAGTACGTTATATTTTTGTTATTTTGTCTCATTCACACTGAACGGGCCGCAGCCGTCGCTGCACGCGCTAGTGCACCGTGATGGTGTACACCACTATGCACTGTCCCTTTCCGACAATTCTCTATTTTGTATGTAGCGTAGTTATACGTATATAGGGTGTCTAACTTGATGTGTAGCCGTGTGTACGACAATTTGTATAATCCACAAACAGCCGTTGCGAGTCTGGTTGTTCTCTATGTTGTGGTTTCAATATTTATAAAGGCCCTCGCGACAAGACACAGAAATTACTGGATTATTCTACTAATATACAAAATTATAAATGTGAAAGTTTGTGAGGATGGATGTATAGATAAATGTTTGTTACTCCATCACGCAAAATCTACTGAACGGTTTTTGATGAAACTTTACAGTATTATTGTTTATACATCAGAATAACATATAGGCTACTAAAATCTATCTTAACATAAATTTACACTAACGCAAGCGAAACCGCGAGCAAAACTAGTGTTTCTATAATTTCCTTTCCTTAAAGTATATGTAGGTATAAGTGCATTACACCTACATTTCGCTAACTATAGTGTATGTGCCACGTAATACATAAAACTATTGGCATCTACCAGCTACATTTCTAGACTTTTACTTTTTTAAGCGGCTGTAGCCCAGTGGGTAAGGCATTGGACCGATCGAGAGGTGGCGGGTCGAATCCCACGCATTGCACAAAAAAAACAAAAATATATGTTGAGAAATTCTTAACAGGAAATTCCTAGAACGGGCTTTGAACCCTAGAAGTTCCTATACAAATTAAGTCAAATACCTAAAAGGAAAGCCACAAATCAATCTTTTATTAGGCCAAGCCGCAAAATGTCCGCATTAATTTGTTTTGCATAAATAAAATAACAATACAAATCATTTAATAATATGAATAGGTAGTACCTATTTCATAATTTCCTGTTGCCCCACATAAACGGTTCGAATCCCGGTCGGGCCAACAAAAAGTTATTGGGTTTTCCTACCAAGAAACCTTAATAACAACCTATGAGGACTTTGGCTGTGTTAAACACCCCCGTGTCTTGAAAGGCACGTAAAGCCTTTGGTCCTGCGCCTGATATCTCTCCGGTCGTGTCGGATTACCGTCCCGTCGGATTATGAGAAAGAGGGAACAGAGAGTGCACTTGTGTTTGCGCAGACACGGAAATCTTTTCCTCGATGTAAGGTCCTTTTCTGTGCCCCTGACAACGTGTATACGAAATTTCATGATGATCGGTCGACTAGTTAAGGCTGAAAACGTAACAAACAAAGAAATTCACATTCGCATTTATAATATTAGTTAGAATTACATTGCCGTCATAATATTCTTACTAGGTATGTTTCTCGGTTTGACTGTCCAATACAATTTAAGTGGACTCGTATAATAACAGGACTAGCCTAAATTTATGTAATTTTATTTTATGAATTTATTTTAGTTATTTTATATTTGTACCTATTTATCTTTTTGACATTTATCATATTCATGTATGACATGCAAAGCCTATTTTTGTTTAAATGTTTTGATAATTCTTTCTAATTATTTCTTAGTTGTTTTCTCAGTTAAATGTATTTTGATATATGTATGTGTATGTGATATAATGTTTCTTTAATGCTGACTCTCTGGACATTACTTATTTATTATGTATGGATTTAAAATCTGAAATAAACGTTTTTTTTTTTATTATTTATTATATTATTATAAATTACTAGCAATCGCTCGTGAACAATACATTTTTCTGGATAAAAGGTAAACACAGCGACACATCAACCTAGACTGTTTGGACTTTGAACTATTAGAAGTTGAACGCTGCGAATCGTGCGAGAGAGTGCGTTATATTTTTGTTATTTTGTCTTACTCACGCCATTACTATTACATCGATACCACTATGCACCGTCCTTTTCCAACAATTCTCTATTCTGTATGTAGCGTAGTTATGCGTATATAGGGTGTCTAACTTGATGTGTAGCTGTGTGTACCGTATCCCCTTTTCTGTACCCCTGCAACGTGTATGCGATGATCGGTTAAGTAGTTAAGGCGTGAAAGCGTAGCAAACGAACTCACATTCGCATTTATAATATTAGTTAGAATTATTGCATCCTTCTACCAGTACAACAAAAGATTCAAGATTAATTAACTATACAGCCTTCATCTGCGTGTGTGAATGTGTTGGAATACATTTGATATAAGGAAAATCCGCGTGAAAACTATCCATACAGACCGAGCCGGTGTATTCCCAAAAGAAAGTGTGCATTCAGACAACTTTCTTAGTCAACACGATCACGTAAGTATATGAAAGTAGGTCTATTATCCAATTGTCTCGGTTCAAGCCAATAAAAAGTTATTGGGTTTTTTTGGCAACAAATTCTGAATACACCGAAGTTAGGAACTTTTCTTGACTTTCAAACTAAACTCCATTTGGTAAGATATTTAACTAAAGGTAAACAATCTTGATGTGTCTTTTTATTTAAAACTCAGTTTAAAATAAAATGCTGCTAAAGATCAATGTAAATACAACAATAACGATTACTAAATCCATTGAACCGTTAGTTTAAGCAGTAGTTTATTTGTTTAATATGTGTTTGTGTAAAAAGTCACATCAAGATTGTTTACCTTTAGTTAAGTACCTAACCAAATGGAGTGCGGTATAAATCCTGTGACACGGGGACTTTACAAACATTCAAATAACGGACACAAAGAACATTCAAACTTCGAAAACCTGTTTCTTTTTAAGACAACTGCCGCACTAGGAATAATTCTAGTCGCCAGGGCATCACAAAAATTCAAACAACAGACACAAAAACATTCAAACTATGGAACAACTTTTTTTTTTATGCCGTTTCGGTATCGAGCGTTCAACACTCGATAGATAAGATTATAAAATGTTAAAATAATTGTCAACAAAACTATAAAATGAAATAAAGTAATATCAATTAAATTAGTATTCTGTTATTATTAAACAATAGTAGTAATTAAACGGTAAAAGAAAATATCGTAAGGCAACCTGACTTCACAATAATTTGCCCAAGGCTACGGCAGTCTGCGAAGTCTACCAACCCGCTCTAGGCCAGCGTGGTGGACTACCGCCTCACCCTTCTTACACTGACAAAGGCCCGTGCCTAGCAATGGGATAGTTTATATGTATAGAGGACTGATTATTATTATATAATTATTACGTGACGAGTCATACGAAGCAGGGACGGGTAACTAATGTAATCATAATCTATAAAATATGATTTCCAGTTTCCCTTGATCACTTTATAACTTGAGAACGACTATACCGATTACATGCATAGTTTCTTTTAACTTTCTAATACTTTGTAGAAGGTTCTTACGGAAAGAAAAGTTAAGAAAATTGCATAGACAAATCGATAATTACAGAAAACTTAACGACTATTTTATCCTCGCGGGTTTGACAGTTTGTCTAAGACAAGAAAACGTCTGTCAAGTTAGCTAATTCACATTTATTTATATTATTAGTAGGGTAACAATGATGGCTAACATTATTATGTTTGCTAACAGCAAAGCCATACCCTGTCTACACCATTGCATTACTTCAGACTTTATCTAAGCAAACATTGTGACTTCGAGGAATATTTCCAGACGCCATAGCAATACACACATAGTATATGTATACACAATATTATCCTCATGCCTCCGTAGCGCAGCGGTAGTGAATGCGACTGCTGTGCGTGAGGTCTCGGGTTCGAATCCCGGGTCGGGCCAACAAAAAGTGATTAGATTATTCTGTTAAGAAATCTCGCGTAAAGCCGTTGGTCCTGCGCCTGATCTCTCTCCGGTCGTGTCGGATTACCGTCCCATCGGAACATAAGAGTAAGGGAACAGAGAGTGCACTTGTGTTTGCGCACACGCTTGTGCACATCTCCTGCGCCAATGGCCAGTCTCTGATTGGCCGCCGTGACCAAAATTCGGTCTGAACGACAATATTATCCTTATATCTTTGCCGAACTATTAAAACTTAGAATTAGATGCCGAAACACGTGTGTCCTTCGAACATGGGTTCCTTCTTTTATTTCTTTTTAAAGAAGACAACCCTAGAAATTATTCCTGTATCGCGGGGGACTTTACAAACATTTTAACAATGGACACAAAGAACATCCAGGCTCGGAACAACCATTTGTGGATCACACAAAGTTTTGTCCCGTGTGGGATTCGAACCCACAACACTCGGCGCAGTGGCAGTGGCGAGGAGACCATTTAACCCACTATGCTATCAGTGCAGTCATCTAAACGGGGCCTGAAAAAGCACTTCGTTAGGACATCAAAGTAGAGATCTCGGCACCACTTCACGTGAGGACGTGATGTGGAGGGCTCTGCTCGTGGACTATAGGTACACACAGCGACACATAAACCTAGACTATTTGGACTTTGAACTATTAGAAGTTGAACGCTCCGAATCGTGCGAGAGAATGCGTTATATTTTTGTTATTTTGTCTCATTGACGCTGAACAGGACGCGACGCTCTATCCTTACCATTACATCGACACCACTATGCACTGTGCCTATCCGACAATTCTCTATTTTGTATTTAGCGTAGTTATGCGTATATAGGATGTCTAACATGATGTGTAGCCATGTGTACGTACGACTGTGCACCATTAGGTGACGTGTAGTCACTTTAAACAGATCCTAGGGGCTGCAGTGACGTAGCATGGGTGTCAGCTGACCGGGGCGGCAGAAAATTTTATCGCCATTTATTTAGGTAGTTTAATTATAAAGATAATCTTTTAAATTGAAGATATACAGATGTACATTAATACTATGGAACTTGTCAGTATGAACAATTATCATTATTGTATATTGTAATGGATGAAGAAATGGTTTAAATATTTACAACATATTATTATTATTTATTGTGAAATATTGGCGCCTCCTAAAAGTGCCGCGCGGGGCGGGTAGCCTCTGCCGCCGCCACTACGCTACGCCACTGAGGGGTTGCCAGATATAAGGTACGTCATGTTTTAATTTTCTTTTAAAAGATATAACTCGCACTCGGAATAATTCCTGTGGTACAGGAAACTTTACAAACATTCAAACTATACCCAAAGAACATCCAAGTCAGAATAACAATTTGTGGATGTTTGTGGAATACACATTTTTTATCCCGTTAGGGTATAGAACCTAAAACCCTTGATGCGGTAGCAGTGGCGAGACAATGACTTTAACGATGTCATGCGTGTACTTAGTCGATTTCAACAGAGCCGATTCTTTTACTAAAACAATATCTATGGCCGGCGAAATGTTGATGTAAAACACCTCAGCCACATTACATTACATTTTCAGGGATATTTATCTTCTAAATAAATAAATTATCATTCAATTTGTGTTCAATGTTAGATCGGTTAGTGTCTTTCCAGTTTCGTTGCTTCAATTTGCTATAATTATTATATGGCTACTGTTTTTGATAATTTAAGACAAACTATACTTGACCTAAAGCCATGCAAATATCATTGAATGTATGTGTGTATATCACTGAGATTCGTCGAAACGGCTGCACCGATATTAATGATATTTTTGTGTGTTTTTGTTTTCTATCTATACCTCGGGAACAGTACTTTTTATCTGGATGAAAGGCCTTTTTAGCGGTACAGGGAACATAAGGTCCTTTCCTTTTTTTTAAGGAGTGAAAGCGTAACAAACAAACAAACTCAATTTCGCAAAATTCTGAGTTAGTTAGGCAGTTAGTATAGTCTCACGCATCGTTTTATATACAGGTTGACTTTAACCAGTCACCCTGTATATAATCATTTACATACTTAAGGACATGATAATTTATGGTCAGAAGAAACGTATAAAAAAAATAAAAACAAAGTCTGTGTAACCTGCAAAGAAAACCTTTATGAAAATTTCTATGAAATATCCATAAAATGTGGACACCGCGCGTCGCACGTACAGTTGTCAAGCGCGCCGCTCTACAAAAAAAAGGCTAATGACCTTTGATAAGAAAAGGACGGGCGGGGGTGCAAATTCGGCAGAGTGTGGGGTGCGGTAGCGGGAGACGGGGGCCGAGGTTTTGTTTAGCTTTGGTATATGCGCAAGAGTGTCTGCACATTAAATTTTTATTGGACAACTAGGCCAAATTTCAAGTACCTTTTTTTTTATATTCGGGTCCAGAATTGAGTACTGAATACCCGCCTTTAATATGTCGTGGTTATTTTTTTTGTGACCACCTAGAAATAGGAGCCCCGACAATTGAACGAGTCGCCAATTTGCCTTCGGCATTTTTACAAACAGAAAGCTTTTTAAACGGACGACGCCGTTTGTAAAACGTGGAGTCATACAAATTGCCTGCGAACGTATAGATCACTAAAACGATTGGCAAAGTGCGGGTTGGACAGTGCATGCTCCAGCATGCACTTTAACGCGTGTAACTCACTTAGTCTGAGCCAGGCACTCAACTCATTTAGGCGATTATTGCAATGTCACGTTTAAGTGCAACATTAATTAAACAGTAAATATTACAATTTTGCACTCAAACGTGTCGGTGCAATAATCGCCTAAGTGAGCTCATGCAACGCAAAAATGTAAAAGAGATTATTTATACATATAGATTATAGATTTCACGTAAAATAATAGAATTACTTACTCATAAAAACAAAATAGATAAATAAAATAACTTAAGGCTACGAATAAAAATAAGCTAATACGGATATATTATATAAATAATGTTTTATCCTATTTATTCATGTCGGCCTCGATAGCGTAGTGGTTAGTGTAACCGACGGCCACGCCTTAGGTTGCGGGTTCGATTCCCGCACAAGTCAAACATTTGTGTGCATGAACATGGATGTTTGTCTTGGTCTGGGTGTTTCTATGAATAATATGTATGTATTTACAAGAAAAATATATATGTATGTTTATCCATTGTCTAGTACCCATAGTCCAAGCTCTGCTTAGTTTGGGCTAGATGGTGTTGAGTGTATGTGATAGAATATTATTATCCTTACTTAATATTATAATTGCAAATGTGAGTTGGTTTGTTACGCTTTCACGCTTTACTACTCGACTGATCATCATGAAATTTTTCATACACGTTGTCAGGGGTGTACAGAATAGGATATACCTTTCACTCAGAAAAAAGTACTTTACTAACATAATAATATAAAAAATAATAAATAATATCAGCCCTGTATTAAACTGTCCCACTGCTGGGCACGGGCCTCTTCTCAGTGTGAGAAGAGTTAAGTCATAGTCCACCACGCTGGCCTACTGCGGGTTGGCAGACTTCACATATCTTCGAGAACATTATGGAGAACTCTCAGACATGTAGGTTTCCTCACGATGTTTTCCTTCACCGTTAAAGCAAGCGATAATTAACTATTTAATACGCATATAACTTCGAAAAGTCAGAGACGCGCGCCTTGGGTTCGAACTCGAGACCTCTGCGTGGCAGTCCAACGGTTTCCCACTAGGCTATCGCTGCTACCTAAATAAACAAACCTATATTCGCATTTATAATATTAGTTAGAATTATGTACATTGTAATTAAGCTACTTTATAAGTATCCTTATCGATTTGCTTCTTTTTTACTTTTATTTATAAAACTGTTTATTTTTTTTAATTATTTTTGCTTTCCATTATTTTATGTTCGCTTATTGTAATAGTTATTTTAATTAATGTTGCCATAATTGTATAATATTATTGTATTTTAAATGGTAATTTATTTTTTTCCTAGTGTCCCATTGTCTTTTCGTGTCTAACTGTATACTACGTTTATGCTGTCTGCAGTATGTTTTGTGTGTTTTCTGTCAAAATAAATGTACTTTCTTTCATTCTTTCTTTCTTTCTTCTGTTATTACATAATTTTGAAACATGCAGCTACTATTGTTAAATACTTTTACTGGGGAACATGGCTGCTGAAAAGCAACCGGAACATCGGGGAAAGTGTAAAATTCAATCCTAATAGTTTTTATAATATAAAAAAGTAGCTTAAATAGAAGTAAACAGTAACTAGTCAAAGTGTTTAACAATAGTAGTTTAAAGTTTCAAAATTATGTAATAATGTTTACATAATATAGTCTTATGTTTACGTGAATGTATATATACATTGAATGTATATATATATATGTATACATTGTAAATAAACGGCTTTATACGGATTTTATTGCGTTGCTTGTTAACAATTTTATTTCTCCTTCTCCGTAGCCTTTATTATTCCCAAGTCACTTAGGGTCGGCTTTTCTAGTCTAAGTGGATTTGACTGGATATCAGTTTTTACACGGAGCGGCTGCCACCTGACCTCCGCAACCCGATGGCTAACGGTACCCCAAGGCTAAGACCAATGTCAGGATATTATAAGGCACTGACATCCCAATAACGACTGCCATAGTTGTTCATGGCAGTAGGGACCGACGGCTTAACGTGCTCTCCGAGGCACGAAGCAGACGATAATTGTCAATACGCACATAATTTCGAAAAGTCATATAACTTCTGAAAGTCAGAGATGCGCGACATTGGTTCGAACCCGAGACCCTCTACATTGCACTCTGTTGGTTTATAGTGTCTTAAAAAATAAAAACCATAAACAACGCGATAAAATTCGTTGAAAGTAGTTTAATTTCAATATTAAATACCAGGAAAATGTTTATGAGGATAAAAAGCAATTGTCGATACATACGATAAGATATAATTTGTCAAACATATTATGTTTATCAGAACACCTGTGATTCTTATCATATATGACTTCATATATGACTAATTCACTATCAAATATATTTAAGATAAATAACTGACTGCATGGATGGCGTACAGATTCAGGGCTCGGTTCCTTGAATTCAAAAAGACAACTGCCGCACTAGGCATAAATCCTGTGTTGCGGGGGACTTTACAAACATTCAAACAACGGACACAAAGAACATCCAGACTGTCCAGAATCCTGTGACACAAAGAACATTCAAATTTCGAAAACCTGTTTTTTAAAGATAACTGCCGCACTAGGAATAAATCCTGTGTCGCGGGGGACTTAACAAACATTCAAACAACGGACACAAAGAACATCCAGACGCGGAACGACAATTAATGGATTACAAATTTTTGTCCCGTATGGGATTCGAACCCACACTCGGCGTAGTAGCAGTGGCGAGCTATATCGCTACTTTGAGGATGAAATGTTCTAAAAGCCATTTTGGCGAAATTTAGTTATTGATGTAACCTGATTCAGATTTTCGAGCTGCATCAACGTATGTTTATAAAATAATAGCAGCACAGAACTTTTAGAATACTATAAAAACCGATCATCATGAAATTTCACATGTACACGTTGTCAGGGGAACAGAAGAGGACATACAGAACAGTACTTTTTATGGATGATAGATACCCTTTCATCTATAACAAGTGCTGTTACTAACCTAACCGAACCTAACCTACATTTATGCGAGCGAAGACGCGAAAAAAAGTAGTGTCATAATTCCAAAGTCTAGCTGTGCCGTTAAAATGTAGCAGTATAGGAGTGCTAAAATGGCGTCTACAATACATTCCGTACTCATAAGACACAATTAAGGCCCATTAGTAGTTCGCGGCTAACGAAAATTTACTAGTTTCTTATTGGACTCGACTATATTAGGGCTGTCAACTAAACTGTTAAAAAATATATATGTTTTTTAACTTTGTTTATCGTTTAGTAAAAACTGATGTCATTGTCTATGGTACCCAGAGCTATATAAAAAGGTATTTCAAAATACATGGTACATAGATTCAAGGGTTGCGGTTTAATGAAAAATACTGTAACCTTTTGCTCGTGACCTATTTATACCTTACCCGATATTGCCCGCGGCAGCTTAGAGGTACCACAGAATGTCTGACGACAACATTTCGCTCACTGACTCGTTATCAGAACGAGATAGTAATTTGGTATTAATACTTATATGAGTCATAAGCGTGTGTGAGTAATTTACATGTATGTGTGAGATCTTATGTATATGAGTAATAAAATTATGAACACCACTTTCGTGTTAGACGGAGCACATACATACATATGTAGTACCTATTATGTACATTTACATATTACGTCACACATCTCATTATTGTTGATAAAATATCTCTTACTTGACTTAACTATCGTGAAAGGGATGTGTTTCTCTTCAAGCAACCCGGAGTTAGAAAAATGGCGGTGTTACACACCCCGTGCCACGAATGGATGCCTTTGGTTCTGCATCTGATCTGTCTCCGGTCGTGACGGATTGCCGTCCCATCGGATCATAAGAGTTAGGGAACAGAGAGTGCATTTGCATTGCGAACACTTGTGCTCTAAAATATCTTATATGCAGGTAGCTAGTCTCCGTTAAGATTGGCTGCTGTGACCGACATTCGGCCTGAAGGACCTTACATAAGCAACCACACGCCTATATATTTCCAAAAGGGTAGACAATAATTAAACACACATTTGCCTTAACTGCACGAATAGAAATGCACTTTATTTGTCACGAATGATCTCAGAAACTACAAGACCGATTTTCATAATTCTTTCACCAATAGAATAGTACTTTATCCAGAAGTAACATCCTTATTATATATAAATGCGAATGTGAGTTTGTTTATTACACTTTCACGCTTAAACTACTCGACCGATCTTCATGAAATTTCGCATACACCTTGTCAGGCGTACAGAAAAGGACATCGGGTATCTGTCATCCAGAAAAAGTAGTGTTACTGACCTAAGCTAACCTACATTTACACAACCGAAGCCGCGAACAAAATCTAGTAGGCTAAGAACGCTTATCACTTTTCAAGCCACGGAAACGGAATAGTAATCATAAACATGGATGAAACCGCATACCATAGCTATTAAGAATGATATAACAGAGATTGTTTTTATAATAGGTAGTAGCGGACGCCTAGTGGTCGAAATTCGACCATAATTGATTTAAATTTTAAGTTTGATAGTTTTTAAGGTTTTATTGTCTAGAACTATAATACCCTTATAATCACATTTCATTTGGATTTCGATCTATACGGGTTAATTTACCTATATTTTCAAACGAATTATTATTTACTTAATTATAGTCTATAATTGACGATATTCCTAAGCATACTTGTTTTCTTTTTCCTTTATTACAAATGCGGAAATATATTATAATATAAATAGTATATATCATTCCAATCCGTCCAAAGGTTGCCTGTAGGATATGGCTGGTATATGTCATTATATATTGATATATGTAACCATAGTTACGAAAAATAGTACTACATCAGCCGAACAATGCCGAAATACTACAAACGCGATTCGACTGTGTGTGTCAAATGCTTGATTGTGTGCGTGTAGTGTATTTTATATAAATATTAAGATTCGCCCCTCCTTCTCAATATAAGCTTCAACTGTGCCAAATTTCATACTCCTCCGTCTGCGTTGTAAAAAGGGGTACAAAGTTTTTGCTTCACGTAAGATGATTATGAAACAACCTCATTGTATAAATGAGACGTGAAATATTTAATAATTACTGTAAAAAGCAAACCTAATGATAATGAGACAAAATACCGATAGCCGATACCTACTCCGAAAATTGTAGTCGTAGGTACAAGCATCGACCTACAGACAGCTAGTAATAATTAGCGATGCAACGATATATCGAATATTCGATAATATCGATAATATTGACCCTCAAAATATCGATATCTAACCATCATCGATACGATATTATCATATCGACAAGAAATATCGATATCGAACGATATATCGAATATTCGATAATGTCGACCCTGAGATATCGATATTTTCATCGATATCTATTTGATCCATTGACTTGGTAGTATTTAATATTTATGTGTAGAGTGTATCTGTGTTATTTACCCGGACTTCTACTAAGTACTAACTTGAAAGTTCTGAATTATCGATAATATCGCATTGAAACTGTCGATATAATCGATCATTGATATTTTCTGTCTCCTTGCAACCCTAGTAATAATATATTTATCTCTTTTGCACGAATTCCAAGTCTAGAGACTGATGTTACAGGTATAATGAACAATGAACTACTACTGCATAAAAGGCCCGTGCCCATCTACGGGTAAAATGTTGTGACATTTTTATACATCAATTTAGACAAGCAAGTATTCGGCCTGCGTGATTGTTGCTGTAGCCAATTGTAATAAGGCTCAGTCGCAAAATGGCAACAGGTCGCAAAACGTAAAATTCTCAGAATGTCTTTTTTCCTTAATCCTTGGTAACCTTAAAATGGTTAAGTGCGAATCCAATTCACATACAGAGGGATTCCATAGTGATACAATTTATATTATTCTGATAGATGTCACAAAAACTATATTAACGGACATTTAATAGATAGTTTGATAGAATTATTTATTTTGGCAACTATTTTATACTTGTCAAAGCAATATTTGTGTTAACTAAATTAAACACACATTTGTCAAGATCTCTGGGATACAGGGATGATCCCTAGGCTGGAAGATATCAGTTGATTTGTGTGTGAGAACACTGCTAGAATATACTATGGCTCTCTTTTCCCTAATAAGCAAATACATCTATGCTTATTTGTATAAGGAAATATAACAATAACAAAACACTCTAATCAAAACAGGACAAGATTTCTATAAATTATTATTATATAATATCTATACTGCACAGTTTCCTCTGGTTTATATAATGTTTTTATTACTGCTCAAGTTTTATTGGGTGGTTCAACACTGTTGTTGTGTCGATTCACACACATCAACCATACAAGTGAGAAAAGAACCAATCTGAAAAAGAAGTTGTGCAGATCTACTCCTAAAAATATATATGGTTTTTAAAAGTGTTGTTTGGCACATTTCATGCAGAAAGATTTGTGCGAAATGACCAATAAGCCTGCTTTATATCAACATGCTACAAACCAAAGGGTTTGTAGCATGTTGATATAAAGCCCATCTATCTAACATGAAGCTATTTATTTATTGGATAAGTAGCATGCCAGCAGCCATGTTTATAAACTGTCCCACTGCTGGGCCCTGGCCCTTTCAAAGGAGAAAGGCAAGGTCATCAAAACAACTGAAGAGTTTCGATAGACTAAGTATACTACACTAATATATTGTACAATGAGACAAAGCTTATGGCCAGTAGTGGACCTTAAAAGGTTGAATAATTGATTGATTAGACTGGTACCCATCAATTTTGTCATTTATTTCTATAATGTATATCCTTACCTATAGTTCTAGCAATGTCTGTACAGAACTACATCATAAATGGTTCAGCTGTTTAGCAGTAAAAATAGAATAAACAGAGTTACTATACTAGCAGTTAATGTTGTAACTTAAAAGATTTCCTAAACGCTGGCATTTACTTAATTACTTTAGCTTTTCAATATTGAGTGCATAATATATATATAAGAAATTAGTACATAGCAATTGTAAGTCTATGTGCCTCATTACTTAGGGAAGAGCACTGCAGACATTACATTATGTACAGATAATAATACAGAATATAACAACTAATCTACATACTAATATGTGAAAAGAAAATTTTGTACTCTTTTAAGTATATTGCATGCACAGAGGCATGTATGTCTGAGTGACATGTGGCATAGTTAAAATTTATATGAGGAATGAGTGCATAAAACAACACCAATACCATATTATGTGTATTCATTTTTATGTTCTTACTGTATAATAATCCAATTCTGATCACTGTGCAACCACTTAATTGATTATAATAAGTTGAAATAAGTTTACAGCTTCTAAGACATCTGCACTAATATTATACAGAGATAAAAAAATTATTTCTGTTTGTAATGAATAAACTCAAAAGTAATGGACCAATTAAAAAATATATTTCACTATTAGAAAGCTGCTTTATCCAGAAGTAATATAAGCTGTTTAACATCACAGTGCAAGCCATGGGAGCAGAGTAGCAATAATAAACATGGGTGAAACAGCAAGGGACAGCTACAATGTAAATACATAGTTGACAAAATTTGGGAGAATGAATGTAACCATAGAGAGACTGGTTTGTATATGAATAAATTATAATACTTAATATGTTTCTTACTTAGTTACCATATGAACATTGTAAAAAGGTTTTTATGAAATAAGCAAACTATTATTTAAACTGCTAAAGTGTATCATTTTATACATAAATGTAAATTTTTATGTTTTTGTTATAATTTGATGGTTAACTTTTCAGTAGGTATCATAATAATAAATACCACAAAATGTGTTATATTATGGTGCAATATTTTTAAAATTATTTAAAGAATCTTCCACTCACAAACTTGTTTGTGCTTTATAGCATTGAGGTGGTTGATAATGCTGCTTTCTAATTTGTGAAAGAATTAGTAAAATAGTTCAGTATGGCTCATTTAATCAAAATACAAACAATCATATTTTACCTTGTTTAAAATTAGAATAGCTATGCATGTTACAAGAAAAACATTAAAAATTATTGATACCAAATAAGTATGCATAGGTATTGACAACCTAATCATTAGTTATACATAATTTAAGATAAAGACCTCTACCTTTTTGTTTTTATCTATTGGTAGTACAATACAGTTTCAAGGTACAGCATTTTTTCATTATCATGGTCATTGAGTAATCGTTTCATGGTTATTTACGCTAAAACTTCTATTATGAACCGAAAGTACCTATAACTTATTGCAAACATTTTTGTTAATTACAGTTTGTATTAAAAGCATAAATAATACTCGAATGGGCGTAACTGTGTCCAGTATAGCTTATCAGTCCATTAATTAGGTATTATGGTCCGAGACATTCGTATGTAGACATAAATTTCTGTATATCATTTTACAGTTACACCGGTATATGAAACTTCTAATAATGAAGATCGGTCATAGTCACGAGTTAATTTTTTTATTGATCAACGGCTCTAATTCCATTCAGCCAAAACTAGTTGGCTGTTTATCGTAACATGTACGTGCTGTATGTATTCAAGGAGTTTCTATATATGATTATATGACGTAATTACATACCCAGAATTATTTTCCGGCGGCTAGCGTGAGGTTCCTCTGTGTAAACCCACTCAAAATCAGTTCTAGACACGTGAGCACCCATGATTAAAAGCACTTAATGATTTGTTATATTTACACCATGCACTTTACGTCACTACACTCACATCTATGAACGCAGAATACTAAATGGAACGATTAGTGTTTATAAACCTTTGATATTTTGCTATTAAATTACAAGACGTACCATACGTGCACTTTCAACCAGCGCGAAGCGGTTGATTGAATTGAATGAACTGCAATGTCTTCTTGAATGAACTTGAAGATTTATATCTACTCGATTGACATGAAAGTCATGTGTCATTGTGACATTAAGGACACGTCTAACATCTTTCTAAGCGCAGTTTTTATGAGTGCTAATGAGTAAGTATATTTCGATCAAGAGATACATAAGCACTAAGTAAAGGTAAAGAAATCAAAAAGCTTTGATGCAGATATATCATATACTTTTCTAAAATTTATTAGTCTTCATTACACAGTTATAATAATTTCTTTGTTGCAGATTTTTTGCTATGGCAACTAAGAATAGTTCATTTAACATCGGTAGCAAACTAGAAACCAAAGAGTATAAATATACTACGGTAGAAACGTAACAGTCAACCAGGCAGGTATGACAATCTTGTTTGTATTATATAACTTGTTTATGTACTGTGCAGTGTATAATCTGTCATGTCCTAAAATAGGTACCTAACATAATTATCTATTTTGAACCATACTGTCGACTGCCAAATTATTTTAATACAATATGTATACAATTACATAATTATTTTATTATATTTTCATTATTTTAAAATTTTAGGAAAACTTACAGCTAAATTAGTATCATAGACAGATTTAATGAAAAAGAAGGCCAATTAAAAGTTTTCACAGATAGCAGAATAAAGTGTAAATAAAAGAAAAATACATTTTAACAACAGATAAGATAATAGCATGAAATAGACACCATTACATCGGTTTTTAGACTTATAGAAAGGGTTACACAAAGGTTTTTTGGTTTGGCTATTACTTTATGTAAACAAGTCTATATCAACACTCTGGCATTGTTTTTAATCTTCCTACATTTATGTATTACATAAGTGTACGGACGTACTATCTTGCTAAGCTATTCGTTTAATACGGGTAACAATTTTTAAAACTAAGTGGACTGTAGTATATAATTTTCATAAAATAATGTACTTTACTTACTTAAATACGTATTGTCTGATTGAAATCTTAGTATGCACTTTCAAGTTGAGTCAATCAATTGTTAGAACGAAATTAAATTTCGTTCAATCAACAATACCTAATAATTTGGGTTTAGTTTGGTTAAATCAATAGTAATAAATAAAATAATTATTTAGTTAATTCAACCAGGATTATTTTAGCTGGTGCTTGGTCCCGATCGTGAAGGAGACATTCATAATATATGTATAGTGCATTTAAGAATTTTAAATACGGCTGCGGACAGTACAAATTCCGCAAGCTATAACATGATATCCTAAAAATCTAGATTAAAAAGAAATCGTACGATATGATGAAGTCAAATCATTTCAAAGACGTTTGTTAAATGATGATCTTTTAAATAAGCGCAATCGGCTGCGACGATTTAATAAAATTTTAATCTGATATTATCGATCGATGTTTTTGATCTCACTGATGTTTGAATAATTATTGTACGTGAATTTAATTACTCGCACTTTAAATTGTTCACATTTCACACATTATACAGTGTGTATGATAAACCCTGTCCGATCGTTAAAGGTGTTATACAGTAGCTTATTATGAATATGCTACGCCTCCGTGGCGCAGCGGTAGTGAATGCGACTGCTGTGCATGAGGTCTCGGGTTCGAATCCCGGGTCGAGCCAACAAAAAGTTATTGGGTTTTTCTGTTAATAAATCTCAATACGAGCCCGGAGTTAGGAAGTTGGCGGTGTTAGACTCCCCCGTGCCTCGGAAAGCACGTAAAGCCGTTGGTCCTGCGCCTGATCTCTCTCCGGTTGTGTCGGATTATTCGTCCCATCGGATCATGAAAGTTAGGGAACAGAGAGTGCACTTGTGTTTGCGCACACACTTGTGCACACTCCGTTAAGATTAGCCGCCGTGACCAAAATTCGGTCAGGAGGACATTATGCGTACATATTCATAATGTATATAATATAAAAGCATGACACCTACATAGGTGTCATGCTTTTATAAATATTGATAAAAAAATTACCCCGGTAAATTTTATTTATTCAAAATAATATCTTAATAGATTACCCATGGCAACACCGACAATTTATAAATCAGAATATCTAGGTATCACTAAAATCCATAAAGGTTGACTGCCGCCAGTGCGCGCCACGCCCGCGCCGACTCGTTTGAGAAAAGCCGCCAAACGTTAGCCGCCGCGCTGCGCGTCATGTACAAAGGCGCCGCGTGAAGACGGTAGATTTACCTAATACTTTGATTTATGCCACTCGCTGACGAACACGAGCCGGCGATAGCATAGTAACCTACAATACAAATCAGCTGATATTGCATTGATTTAAATGACCTCAAATTTCTTTATTTTATATATAAAATATCTTTCTGTTTATGAGTACTTTTTAAAACGACACAGAGTATTCTAAGCTTAGCTTATCATATCTAAATTTCTAAGTAATAAAAATATTAACTTGTTGTAAGCGCCGTTGGTCCTCCACATATCCACGTAAACACACATTTAAAAACGTAAAAGTATTAAGCGTTTGAATACGACATAGCTTATAGGGAAAACACTTAGGTAATGGCGGCAATCCGAACGAAAGTAATTTTAGTGCAAGACTGAGTAACTGAGTACGAATTTGTGGCACGCGTTAAAGGATACAATAATAATAGCAAAGGATGCAAGCAACGGGCGATAGAGAGGTCTCAGGTTGGATAAAGGGGTCGCGCAAAATATTATTTGATTTTGTCTGTTAACATGGTCACGGAGTTCGAAAATTTGTCCAGTAAACGTAGTAAAATCTTAGCTGGTAAAATATGGTATAATAATACCTATATGCCTACCGCTTCGGGGATATAGTCGTAAGTCTGTGTATGTATTCTTTTTATTTATTTGAAATCTGAAGGAAACGTATAATTACGTAAAGTAAGAGTTTTGTACGCAAGAGTCTTCATTGCTTTTTCCAAATAAATTAACTTTCAACCTTAAAATTTCATACCTCGATATTTTTATTTAATAGATAGTTACATCTCTCGCGCAGTGCATTTGTGCCAAAGGCGGTGAGTTTGGCGGCATTGTTAAATTTTTATTACGTGCTGCTCATGACCTTTGATAGAAAAGCCGACGAACTTGAATCTAGAAATAAATGTATCATACAAGCCGCCATTTAGTGGAGTGTTGTTAGTCTGTGCGAAATTTCCGAAATTTGAGGATAAAAATGCTGATAAATACTGTACTTAAAAATATTATGTAGACGTTTTACGGTGACATAGATATTTTTTATTATTTTTCGTAACATCTTTTTTAAGGGAGAAATAATCCCTTAGTGTGTCGGACAGGGTTTTGTATACATACGTATTTAAAACGTTTCAAGGGCTTTATGGTGTGTTAGATTATTCCAAAAATATTAATCAAATATAAAACTCGATTTCTAAAATAGAAAAATCGACTTTCGAGTTAAGATGACTCAAGTAACGTTACTATTCGAGGAATAATTTGAATTATCACACGTAGACAAGATCATTATGGGTTTCACGAGACATCCGATCTTGTAGTAAGAAAAAACGTGAATTATTGTGGCGGTACAGACTTGGCAAATAAAAATAAGTATAAAACTTATACAAAGACATTAAAAAAAATATTAATTTGATCCAACGAACTCAAAACTCACATAAAATTACATCGTCGTCAAATAAAAGTAGGACCATGTTGGTCCATTATTAACCAATATGGGCACGCCACAATCGTGGCGGTAAGACCCGTTCTTAGAGAGTGGCTGATGCAGGTGCTGACCGACCACGGTTGTTTCGGTCGGTACCTGTGTCGAATAGGCAAACAGGAGACGCCCGGTTGCCATCACTGCGGTGACTGCCGCGTCGTTGTCGAAGACACGGCGTTGCACACATTGGTAGGTTGCCCTGCTTGGGCCACGCAACGCCGCGCCGCCGCGCCGTGTCATGCACGCGGCAGTCGGTAGAGTCGTCATTTCGCTCGAGGCTATGGTTTTGTCCATGGTTTCGAGCGAGAGTTCTTGGAATGCCGTCGCCTCCTTCAGTGAGGAGGTGATGTTAGTGTAGGAGGCGGCGGAGAGGGAGAGGGAACGTTGAATCGTTCAATGCCGGGCGCAGGAGAGCGCGAGACGACCTCCAGCCATCTTGAGTAGAAGCCTGCGGGTGGTGGACCCATTGGGGCCGCCACGTCCATCGGCGCGCGGCGGGCCGAACCTTTGGCGGGGTCGCGATTCGAATGCGAGAGCGATCCACGTGGCCTCGCCATAAAGTTGTGAGGAACACCGCAGTGGTTTTAGTCGGTTCAGCCCAAATCTATCTTAGGGGCTGGATCCCGACATATCCCCATCGTCCGCCCCAAAACTGGCGATGGGGAATGTGATTTGCATATTGAACGGCGTAAAAAATAAAATATTAACTAATATAAATTAAATTTAACTAGAGACACACCAAGAACCAATAACACTATTTTAAGTAATCCTACATGACATAGCGAAATCTTTCAACGATTTCTTCGTAGATAAAATTGTACCAATATCAGGATCTGGTATAAATGTGACATCAAATATCAAACAGTATGGTAATTTATAGACTCTCTGTAATCTGTGTAATTACCATACTACTACTACTATGTTCACGGCACCGTGTTCCTATTAGGACGTTTTAATGACTTTAAAATGTAATATTTTATTTTTAATAAATATATAATTATATAATTGTATTGAAATTAAACACTTTATACGGATTTTATCGCGTTGTTTATTTTACTTTAAACACTGTTATTACATAATTTTGAAAACTCTAACACTACTATTATTGAATTTTACTACTATTTAAGCTATATATTATTTCTAATTAAAACTATTTGTATTTAAGTTTACACTTTGCCCCGACGTTTCGATGGTAGTTGTCCCAACGTTCTGAAGAACTTCAGAACGTTGGGACAACTACCATCTTAGTCTCCCCGTGAACATGGCTGCTGTAAAGCAACCGAAACGTCGGGGCAAAGTGTAAACTTAAATACAAATAGTTTTAATTAGAAATAATATATAGCTTAAATAGTAGTAAAATTCAATAATAGTAGTGTTAGAGTTTTCAAAATTATGTAATAACAGTGTTTAAAGTACAATAAACAACGCGATAAAATCCGTATAAAGTGTTTAATTTCAATGTATAACATTCGCGTAAACATAAGACAATATTATATATAATTGTACTTAATATATTTTGTTTATTTCTTAATGATTATAATGTGTAATGACATTTATTGCTTTTGTTGATTAATAATATATTTAATTTAATTCTCTATGTTATCTGTCATGAAAAGAATATTGATAGACTATTATTGAATGTGCATTTAACTAAATTATCAAGTATTTAACGTTTTTATTATTGTATTGTATGGGTATGTTGCACCTGTGACAAACAATAAATTTTCATTTCATTTCATTATAAGTATACACGCTACAGATTTCTATAATGACTGTTTAACGCGTTACCAGCCGGCGGGCAGAAGCCAGGTCCGTAGCTGGTAACCGTTAGGGTTATATTGAAACACGCAGACTGATTCAACTGAGAATATATTTACAATTTTCACCTATCTTATATCCCATTTATTAGTCATGCAAGTAACGCTAACACTAATGTGTACGATAAACATTTTCACCAATCAGCGACAAGTAAACAAAAATCTAACATTTACGAATGATTTCTTGGAAATCTGTTCGCGAGTATAAAAGTAGTGCCACGTATAAAAAGCAGAGGGAAGCGGCGCGGCTAGTTGTACGATGCTCCGTTCGATTCCAGGTTTCTCGTAAAGTTATATGTTGCCTGTGCGTATATACATACGCCACAACTGCAATGATAAAGAATTGCATCGTGGCAAAAGAGAAGTGTTTTGGATCTGAGCCGTTCGTAAACACGGATATATGCTCAAATTAATGCGTCGGATGTTGACAATTCTTATTATGCCTATATGTCCGATGTAAATCCTATCTTATGTGATCGAGAACATTAAGGCCGTAAATGCTAAGATATCAAAATGCCTGTTTAAAATATTTTGTCTTTGGCTGGCATCTACTTACGAAAATAATGTCCATGTCATTCCATGGCTAGCTAGAATGCTATATTATAATATTATTTAATATTAATTCTAAATGAAAGTGAAGATTTTTATTGGAATTATCATCATTGATAATACATATTTAAATATTAGTTCCAATTTTTATAATCGACTATTTATTATGGTATACAACTAAGGTCATGGTTACGCCTACTCTATGTTGTCGTTGAACATCGCTAGGCGCAACCATAAACAAAATAAAGTCTTTCTGAAATTTGATTGTGAACATGGCGGTCGGTAAAAATAAAGGCCTCTCGAAAGGCGGTAAAAAGGGTGTTAAGAAGAAGATGTAAGTCTACAATAAACCTCAGATCTATTAGTTTATTTCCTTATCTTTCGGTGAAACCCTTAAATAAAGCTGTGAAAATAGTGATGTTGCGAATATTTTGAGATATAAGTCTCATGTCTCGTGTCAGTATGTTTTCGCATACTACCGAGTTTTATCAGTGATTTGCTTGTTTTTGTGCGTTGCTGTGGTTAATATGTGTCAAATACAGAATACGGCATATTGTACGACTATGTTTTAGTGCGGTAAGTTTGTTGGATCAATTTCTTTGAGGTTATGCTAAACTATCGAATTCTTTCAGTGTGGATCCTTTCACCCGTAAAGACTGGTATGATGTCAAGGCGCCGTCTATGTTCACCAAGAGACAAGTGGGCACCACCCTTGTCAACCGTACTCAGGTATTTATCCATTTTACTAAAACTAAACCTAGGCTGAATTCGATCACCACCTGATGCTAAAAGTCACCGGTTTAAAAAGTTTCAAAGCTCTAGGAGCGCCAATGTGACTTGACTAAACAAACTACTTTTACAATAAACACCACATGGGCTTCGATAAAATGCTTTTTCTTATTATATCTAATTAGTAGATAATGACTAATGACACACCTGGGTGTCTTGAAGAGACCCAATGTTACTAGATAACCTTCAAATTTTGGAAACTACTACTAACAATGTGCTTTTGATATTTTTGATCAATTACTCGAAACATGGCCAGATTGTAAAGTCACAACTACAGTGCAAACAGCCAAATTTTGATATAAAAGATAATAACTACTAGCTATGCATTTTGTGCGTAGTGTCTAATTCTCAAAACAATATAAGATGTTGCAATTTTGTATGAAAGTAGTGTTGGCATTATTTTGTTCGTTCTTTGTAATTGACAGGTGTGTATAGCTCATGCCTTATAATAGTGCTCATTATTAGAAATTAAGTCTTATGTTCCATACCAATACTGAACATTTATACCAAACTTATGTCGATCTGCTACATAATACTCTGTTTCAAAACCACATTATAATGAGCTCTGTAAGGTTATAAATTATAAAAACAACACAACTTGGTTGTGAACAAAACATTTTAGGTTAGAAAATTTGTAATGATGATCCACCTAGCTCGCAATGATAAACAGCTGATGAAAACCACTGTTCCCTTTTGATTTACTGCTGATAAACTAATTACAAACATGTAAAAAGGTTTCTAGTTGGTTGTATGTATATTATAGTACTCAATGTATTGTTTTAGGGTACCAAAATTGCATCTGAGGGACTGAAGGGCCGCGTTTTTGAAGTTTCGCTGGCCGATCTTCAAGCTGATACTGATGCGGAAAGGTAAGAATACTACTCAGAAGTAATAATAACAGTTTAGGCAGTCAAATTAACCTATGACAGACAAACGGTTTTCAATTCTGTCTGGCATTCCTATAATAGATAGGTAAATCTGTCAATTCTTAGAATACCAGATATATTTAAACCCTTATTGTGTCTGGCCACTGGTGTGCTCCTGCGACTCAATGGATTAATTACAAAATATACTGCTTTGTTTTGTATATCTAACTAAGCTGTCACATGTGGCAGATATATCCTATTTGAATGCATGGTTGAGTGATTTAAGTAGACACCTCATTTCTGCATGTATTCCAACATGTGGGTTCAATCCCCACATGGTGATAAAATACTATAGTTATTTGAAATGGATATGTTTGAATTTCCTCTTTCTGAAGCATATACAAATGTGTTTATAAAATAGCTAATAATACAATCATATAATAATGTTCTAAAGGCTTATATACATGACACAAGTTTCTCGAAGCAAGTCTAGTCCTATCTTCATTTTCCTTGATGTAAATAATATGGCACTAATATAGTATGACACTACCTTAAAGAAACTTGTCTCATCTCAATGGGCCTAAATATATATTATGTGATACTGCAGTCCAGCTATATGAAGGTATACCTCATGGTCTTCATATCGTTACAGTCTGCAGATATAATATGCTGCCGCACATAATGGTCTCTGTACTTGTGTACCTTGGCACCTAGTGTCGTCGCTACATACAAAATTACTAGAATTGCTTGATATATCCTTAACCTGCTGAAAAAAAAAAACAAGGTTACAAGGGTACTCATCAAATATCTAATATACCTTTAGTTTTATTTAGCACAAGTTTAGGTTTGCCAATTCGCACAACAATTTGCAAACTATGTTCTCTAAATGTTGAAAATTTGGTTATAATCACATTGCTAATAAGGCTCATTTTAACTTGGCAGGTCTTTCCGCAAGTTCCGCCTGATCGCCGAGGACGTTCAGGGTCGCAATGTGCTCTGCAACTTCCACGGTATGGACCTCACCACTGACAAGCTCAGGTTTGTAATATTTTATATTAACTACTAGCTTTTGCACCGGTTTCGCTTTCTCAGGAACAGTACTTTTTTCCGGATGAATGTTATACTATGTCCTTTCCATTCCCCTGGTAGTGCATATGCAATATTTCATAATGATCAGTCTAGTAATTAAGGCGTAAAAGTGTAACACACAAATTGCATTAAGGTTTCATTGTATACCATCTGTTGCGAGAGCACTGTTAGCCAGATTGGTATACCAGAGTCAAGCTTGCCTTGCCATGTTGTTAAGTTTAAATCTATAGAGAACAGTATTACTTTCACTCTTTAATTTTATGTACTACACAGTTAACAGGTACTTAGTCTTCCTGATGTTAAGTGGTTACCATAACCTAAGGTGCATTCAAGTATGCAAATCCGGAGAATCTCTCATGGCCATGTAGCACACAATAGAAAATGTATTGTTTAGTCATTTATAACTAGCATGAAGTTTATGTGTTGAAGATCAAACGAATTTAATGGAAAATCTAAGTGTGAGGGTCTAGAATGGTTATGTGGCATGTGGGTTATCCCATATTAGAAAAATGGGTAATTTTAGCTATAGGCAGTTAAATATTGACATTTTTCATGGAATATGTGTCAAAAATTAACTGTAAGTAAAACAAGTCATTGCTTGAATATAAGAAGTGGGCCTTCTGCTGCTTTTCTGTAAGGAGCTACATCCACGACAGTGATCGCTTGTTCATAACATCCCTAAAAAATTGGCAATGTTGCTCATTGCTCATTCATTCTTGATAATAATACTGCAGTCCAGCTATATGAAGGTATACCTCATGGTCTTCATATCGTTACAGTCTGCAGATATAATATGCTGCCGCACATAATGGCCTCTGTACTTTTGTACCTTGGCATCTAGTGTCGTCGCTACAGATGAATTATAAACAATACTCAACCTTGTCAAGATCGGTCTTTCCATCAAGGGTTCAGGATAGTAATCGAAAGTCAAAATAATTACTTTAAAAAAAAATGTTTTTTTATTATGGTCCATAAAAGGGCACACCTAAAACATGAAGATATAAAAAAAAATACAAAGTAAAAAAGCAGAACAATATGTAATAAAACTAGAAAAATAAAACAAATACTATATCACTATAATTTCATTTCAACACCAAGTAACACTCGGAGAATTTCAAGTAGTAGAATGCCATCAACAAGTAGAATTTAATGTCATAGTAATTATAGTATTCATTAATTATAATTGCCTGGATATTAATTGTCAATGTTTTTGGTTGTTAATGAGACTTTTGCAAAATCCTGTTTACTGACTTGACTGACTAACTTTTTGAGTAATTCGGTATGGACGGATTCAGTATTCCTCTTAGGATTAGCAATGTACCCAATTATATTATATATCTCTTCAGACATAATTGTATTTGAATATCATTCAAAAGCTGTAAACTACGGTTGGGACTATAAAAACCAAGGTTCATAAATATATCCAAATGTCTTTCATCTTTATTATGACATGTTCTGTAAAGAAACATCACAAAAATTATCTTTTGTATGTAGATGGATGGTCAAGAAATGGCAGACCCTGGTTGAGGCCAACATCGATGTGAAGACCACTGATGGATACCTCCTGAGAGTGTTCTGCATCGGTTTCACCAACAAGGACTCACTCAGCCAGCGCAAGACCTGCTATGCCCAGCACACCCAGGTGATAATATTTAAAGTTTCTTTAGAATAATCAAGCTATATTTGCAAGTAGCATGACAGTCGTAGGTGAGATGGCTGTTGGAGCCTGAAACATAGAATATGAGGAAAAGATAGTAGAAAGTGGAAATACTAAATGTTTTTGGTTGATGAGTCTTATTACAGTAAATATTTAAAATAGGTTCATTGATCGAAACAGCCCACATATTATAAGTAATATGTGGGCTGTTTCGATTAATTCTCAGTTTCAATCAAAGGTCTATAGCTAGGGCTAGGATAAGGCCTAAGCTAAACAGAGCTATATTTTAAGCATGTGGCACATCTGTTTACTCATTCTGTCCTTGAACCGAATTTGAGACCATATCCTTTGTTTCAATGTTAGTAACTTATTATGTGCTTACCTCGTGGATCCAAGTCGATCCCAAGACGAACCTCTGGCTTTAACGGTGAAGGAAGACATCGTGACAAAACCTGCAAAGTCAACACACAAAGTGAACCTGCAAGTCAACGACAAAGTCTGAGAGGTCTACATGTTTTCGAAGATATGTGATGTCTACCAACCTGCTCTGGACCAGCGTGTCGATTTCGGCTTGTGCTCAGTGGTGGAATTTTATATTAAGTTTTATATACAGGACTGAGCTATTAAGCTTATTTAATGTATCATCTAAGAGATTTTTATCATACAGTTCTGTGGATTAGGTGTGCAAAAGTATTTTTAGTATAGATTCTAGAAATAATATCGCAGACGACAATATAAAGAGTTCGGGTTAATATTTTTGCTGTTTATATTGCTAACCTCACTGCGTATATCAATCGCGATGACACGAACGCGGCTTGCGGGCAGACCACTGGCTTTTCGTTGTTATGCGACATTCCACACCCTACTCGACACCCAAAACACCTATGTATTTGTCTATGCAAAAAAATCCTTACAGTACTACAAAAATTCAGACTGACATCCATCTATGCTTTCTCAGTACGGCGATATTTTATTGTAGTTAAATGTTTGGGAACCATACAAAATTTTAAATGATAATAAAATAATGATAAAATTTAGTTGCGAACGGTTTTCGCAAAAAATTCTAAGCCTTAGCACAAGCATGAGAATGGTTTTTGGCGGAACTTGCTATGACAATTTATCAAAAAAGCTTCTTTTAAATAACAGTAATTATCATATATGAGTTTTGGCAAAACATAGAATCATTTTGAACAATTATGTCCAATCAGATTGCCACGAAAATATCGTGGTGGCAATCCACGCATAATTCTCAGCTGCGTTTTACCGACACTTTTACCCACCAAGTTTTATTAATCATACCACGACAAATGCCCATTCCCCTTACTATTAACATATCCATATACTGATGTGTCCGTGATTTTGTTTTATTTTACCAAGTATCTATTCCCCTTCCTAATAAATAATAATTTGACATAATTCATATTGTCAGGTCCGCGCGATCAGAAAGAAGATGTGTGAGATCATCACCCGTGACGTGACAAACTCTGAACTGCGTGAGGTGGTCAACAAGTTGATCCCTGACTCCATCGCCAAGGACATCGAGAAGGCGTGCCACGGCATCTACCCATTGAGGGATGTGTGCATTAGGAAGGTGAGATGACGACAGTAATGTACTGTATTATTAGTTAATTGATAATTTTGTGATATTTGGATGTTGATTTGGGGAATTAAAGTTTATGAAATCAAAATAAATTTATTCAAGTTAGGTTACAAGGTAACACTTATGAATGTCAAAGTTACACTACATTTTTCTGC
Source organism: Catocala nupta (assembly GCA_963675205.1). Taxonomy (NCBI): domain Eukaryota; kingdom Metazoa; phylum Arthropoda; class Insecta; order Lepidoptera; family Erebidae; genus Catocala; species Catocala nupta. Next base: position 10,267,441 of record OY776105.1, read on the forward strand.
GAATTTACATTTACTGCCACATTCATCAAAGCAAGGGTGTAAGGGCTCATGAGAAGAACGGGCAAGAAACTCATGGCCACTCTTTTTAATCGCCAAGTGTACAATAATATTTCGTTTACAAATCTTAACTGTAAGGTGCTGCAATCATTTCTGTTTACACAGTTATGGTTGAAACAGAATTGTGGATATTAATAGGTGAAAGTATGGCTGTAAGTTTCTTCTCATAAGCTCAACCTAAATGTAGCTTCAATAACTTAGTAAAGTCACTAACCTATATATTTTGACGTTTATAAGTGTTACTTTGTGACCTAAATGGATAAATGATTGTTGACTTAGAAAAAGTTAAATTAGTAAATAAAAATTACTCATAAATTGATAACATGAAACCTCAAATAGATAAACCGCTACATAATTCAATAACAATACATAAATTGAAAACTTATTCCAAGTGTAGCCAATCCAAATTACTTTCTACCATGATGACACACCTAGCTCGCAATGACACATATCTGATGATAACACATGTTCCCTTTTGATATTCTGCTGAAGTTAACCATCCAAGATCCAACAATATATCTCTTGTATATCCCATACTTACGCGGAGTTATTCTCCCCAGGTCAAGGTACTGAAGAGGCCGCGCTTCGAGATCTCCAAGTTGATGGAACTTCACGGAGAAGGCGGCGGTGGCAAACGAGGCGAGGCCGGCGACAAGTCGGAACGTCCCGAGGGCTACGAACCTCCCGTTCAAGAGAGCGTTTAACTTTAATATACGTTTAAAAATTGATGCGCTGTTTTATTTGAGCGATAAAACGCGCCTTACTCTACCGCAGATTATATAGGTACAGATTGCCGGCGAAATGCAACTAGAAAGCTTCAAATAAGCTCATACGAACATATACGCGTCGTCAATACGCCCAGTTATAAGCACTGAAATTACTAATCAAGTAATCCAAATGTAGTACTTGTCGGCCAACTTCTTGATACTTGAACGCATGCGGAATGTCTGGTTTTGCGCGACTGGTAATCTATATCTGTTTAATTTGTGTGTGCTAGATCCTTTTCCAAGGCTTTACAGGTATCCCTCACTTGTATGAGAAGAGAAGGCGTGCATCCCACATATAAAGGTAAGAATTATTTAATTAATTGTTGATAAAATATCAATTGCCAATGTTATACTTTTTTTGCTAATGTAAATCACAATTGAAGGGGAAAGAGTATAGCAGTTACTAGCTTTCTCTATTTTTAGGGACTTACAAAATATAGTTAAAAATTGATTCTAATCTTGATTCTTTTAGAAACGAAATTATATTTCAATCTTATCATACGCGGCCAAAAAGGAAGCAACGGCGTAAAGTGTTAGAATTTTAATCTTGTAAATAATAAAATATTTTTAACATTTGCAATTGATATTTATTTTATTTCCATTTTTGTGTTTATTAATTACATTTACTATTTAATTAATATGATGACACACCTAGCTCGCAATGACACATATCTGATGATAACATATGTTCCCTTTTGATATTCTGCTGAAATAATTTAAATTAACTATAATTAAATAATTTGTAATCCATTTTTCCGTTATTAATACAGTTTTTTTGTTTGACAGGCTGGCGTTGAAAACTTGAAGTCCGCGACGCCCCGAGTCACAAAACAGGTAAGGTATAGATGGATAGCCGAACACGAGAGCAACGAGAAACATCAACATTTCAAGCGCAAAAGGCCACATAGATGCGTCTGGCAGGGACAGATGGCCGCTGAATACACCTCGAGAAAACAGATACACACACAGCGAGTGAAGATTAAGGCGCAAGTCACACAGAAATGGCTTCTAGCACTCGTATGGCGTGCTAGCTTACATCGTTCAAATAAGTTTTATTCGAAATATGAGAGAGATAGGCAAACCAGCCCGTATCAGTGCCAGGCACCATTTTTATGTGGCTTGCTCTCAAGTCCTTAGAATGACTGTATTTCGTATCTGAAATCGCTGTACTGTACCTGAATACGTGCTGCTGTCTGGGAAGTGCTTCTCGTCTATATAACCCGGCCATCTGCAATTACGTAATTTGACAACAGAAAGAATTTATCTTTTACCTAGTATGAATAAAATCAATTTTATAAAATACAATTTGTTTTTATTTTGCACGCTACCTGAAATATGGCATGGATTGTAGGTTGTTCGGTCTGTCATGGATTGTAGGTTATTGGTGTGTCTATTCCACTCATGATTCAACTAGTCTCTACCAGCTGTCGCCCCTGGTGGGGAGAAGCGGATTTTTTATTTTTTCTCACTGACCTCTGGTTGTTATGAGTAGAATTTTATTGCTACTTGTCCTTACCATGCCAGTTCTGTCAAAAAGTATAGTAAATAGAGTTAAAACTTATTCACAAGCAACTCGAAAGCATTTTCTTAAAAAATTATATTTCTTTGCCTACCTAGCATGCTTTCGACTATACTTAACAAAACTGGCGCGGTCGGGATAAGTAGAAATGATAATCCAATCAGTGACGTCATGGTTGGAAGAGAAGAAAACAGATCCATTTGTTTCTACCAGGAGGACAGGTTTTAGAGTATAGTGGAATAGACCGGCTATTCTAATAGTATGAAAATTATAATGTTACTATCCTGTTGAGCTAATATAGTCTTATTATTTAGGATGAGCGCTGTCGTCTGAAGTACCTTCAGATAATTAATTTTATCTCGTTCGGACGTAACTTTTCATCAGGAAAAATAGAAGTTAATAAAGTATTGGTCGGTCCGCCGTTTAAAAGATACAAGTGGGTGTATGTCTCATCCTGGCACAGTCACCATCGCAATCTGGAAATTAGTGAATTAGTCGAATTTGATCGTAATATACCAGAATTGGTCGGTCTGCCGTTTAAAAGATACTAGGGTGTATTGGTGGCTGTGCCAAATTGAGCACTCATCTTGGCACACCTTGTTTTTCCAAAACCTCAGCACCGAACTAAGATCTAACTATACCTATCAATAAAATTAGTCGACATTGATCACAAAATATCAGCACTAATCGAGCCCCCGTTTAGAAGATATAAGGGGGTATCGGTGGCTGTGCCAAGATGAGCGCTTATCTTGGCACAGCCACCTCAATATCTTGGGAACTACAATGCTTACCGATAATCTGATTGCACCAATAATTAGTCGTTAATTGGTCAATATTAGTCACAAACTGCCAGAATTAGTCGGTGCTTCTGAAAAGAAAATCAAGTATATTTTTTGACCATGAATTAGATCGACGAGCAGTCGCGTACATATTGACTTGAAAGAACGATTGAATGAAGGTCACAAATCTGTTTATGTTTAAATGACAAGGATTTTTAGTCAAGCTATGAATAATTTTGGTTGATAAGGTATGCTGAATGAAGATGCCAGTTAACTCTGTGACAGAAACGAAAAAAGAAGTCGATAAATCTAGATTTTCCCTGTCATTAAATAGAAATAATGCAACATATTTGAGCAACGAAAATAGGAAACCGACAGAGATTTCGAAGGAGAATAGTGACCCTCCTTACAAACAGTCTACAGAATAGGTACCTATTAACTAAAATATTGTCACATTAAATATTGTAGAAGAGATAAATTAATGTAGGATTAATTAATCTCTTCTACTTACCCATCAGTGGGTAGCTTCACGACGTTTGCAAGCATATCTTATTACTTAGGATAAGTTACTAATAAGGTCAAATCATGAACTCTCTTACCGGAACAAAGAAGTAGTAGGGTTGCTATGTGTCTACAGGTAGCAAAACTATTATTTTCATTTACAGAATAACTACATAAAAAGTCTGCTAGTTTGACAATGTTCCAAACTGCAGGCTTTTGTGCTACCGGTTTCTTAAACGCAATAGACTTTAGGACATGATTAACTAGAATGTGGGAACTTAGTTTACCAGAATTAACAGTGTTACCTAAGGTGGAGACAACAGATTTAAATAGCAGAATAGTGTTATATGACAAACCATCTATAATATACAAATCTGCTAGAAAACGAGCCAAGGCTTGACCTGTAGGATGTAAGGCATCTAAACTATGTTTTTCAGTCCATTCCAGCCATCTATTCCATGCTACCCTATATATCTTATTGGTAGACGGACACCAAGAGGATTTTAAGAGTTGTAACTGAGCATCATTCCATTCTGTCAGGTCCTGTGACCACTCCCACATTTCCATACTTCTAGTATCATTTCATGAACTCTGGGGTGTGGGAGGTACTTGCTCCCACCTCGGAACTATCAAGAGGAACGTGTACACGACCATGAATTAAAGTGAGTTAGCACCTTAGGGACCAGATAGGGTGGAGGAAACACCCACGCTAGGGGTATATCCAGGTTCGGGAGAAGGCATTGTGAAATATTGCTTGCGCATCGTTCTGGTCCAGTCATGCGTAATTCACTACCACATTTGCCGTTTTTGATGCAAACAAATATATCATAGGCACCCCGAATTTCTTGAATATCTTCTCTGCACACTGGATGAGAGATGCCACTCTGGTGGTCGTCGATGACGGGATAGGTGATCTGCATGGCTGTTGTATTTGCCCGGAATATGATGGACTTTTATGTGTATATGGTACTTGTCCAACAGATAAAAACCTTTTTTGTTAGCTTCATTAGAGGTGCAGATTTAGTACCCCCTTCGTTTCGGAGAAAGGCTACAACAGTCCTGTAGTCGCACTTCACGAGTATTGTTGACGCAATTAAACATGGTCCGTGTTCCTTTACAACCTTCAGTATTGCGGGCATTTCGTTCTGGTTGCAATGGAGATGTTTTTCTTGCCTTGTCCACTGCCCTGTCAGAGCGTAGCCGTCGAGCTGTCCCCTCCATGCTATATCCGATGCGTGGTCAAAAAGTGAGACGCTGGTGGAAAATTAATCAGGGAAGCCCGATCGTGAATCTCTATCGGTAGCACGTAATTGCCGACATGAAGCCCATGTCATGCCCATGTTTTAGCAAATTGTTTAGAAACAATAGCGTGTTTTGAAAGCAAGTATACCTATATCTATACCTTGCAAAGACAGTCGTTGGGTTGAAGGAAGTCCGGGACACGAAAATCGTTTGTTAGGCTGAATGGTTCTGTGTAAACATATTTGTTTAGATTTTTCAGATTGAAAATTGACCGGAAGGTCTCATCGGCCTTGGTGATTAGAAACATGGTCGATACAAAACTTGAAGACCATGGAACTACCTCCAAAACCCCTTGCGTTGTCATTTGTGAAATGATAGTGGAAATATTTTAGCTTACCTGCCCTGAAGTCCCGCAAGTCAGTATTTCTCTCTTTCTTCCTCCATGATTATCGGTGGCTGACATCCACTTTCTATTATTGTTGACCGCTTGCTTATTCCCTCGTTGTTGACTTCCACGTTGACGTGACGTGAGGATTCACGAAAGCTGTGATATGACCTACGAACAGCTTTGTTGTAGTAACCAACTCCCTGCGAGGGATGGTTGTGTCCACAGCCCTGCGGGGCTGGTTATGGCTATTGCCCGACAAGGCTAGATGGCTGCTTTGTATTGTATTACAACAAGCGTGATGGGCATCCTGTGAGGATGCACAAAGATTTGCTGGCCCCTGCGAGGGGTAGCGACTAGCTTTCTTAGCTCCTGATTGCGAAACAGGTTTGTAGCTACTTTTGTTAACCTATTCTAAATATTCTTTCACCATTAGAAAGCTATTTATCACCGAGTAACATAGGCTATATTTTTAAATAAGTTCTGTTACTAACTTAACCTAACCTACTTTTACGCAAGCGAAGCCGCGAGCAAAAGCTAGTAATGAATAAACTAAAACTCGACGGAACAATTTAAAATTTTACTTACTTTTAAAAATCTACTTATTACAAAAGTAACATCACGCTACGAGCTACAGGAGTTGAACAAATATCATAAACATGAGAGAAACCGTCGGAACAGCGTGTTAATAATAACAGCACTTGTGTTGACAATATGAGCTATTTTTCAAATTGTCTGTTTAAGTAAAAGAGCTTACGTGCAAGAGGAAGGAAACGAAGGAAAACATCGTGAAGAAACCTGCATGTCTGTGAGTAAGTATTCTTTATTGTTCTCGAAGATATGTGAAGTCTGCCAACCCGCACTGGGTCAGCGTGGTAGACTATGACCTAACCCTTAACTGATTATGTTATGAGAACAATTAACTAGGGACATTTTGACGTTTTTGATTATTCAATTTTCTTTCGCTTAAAATATATTTACATCTTTCTGCCTATTATTTTTATATTTAAGTAACTTTCTCGATGCATTATTCAGTGGAATCCCCTGCAGAGGCTTCTATTTGTGTAGGTATAACACTAAAGGGCCTGTTGTTCACCCCAAATCTGGCTCTGATATACCGCTCGGAGCTTGTTAACCTTGAACTATAGCGGCTACATAGTCCTTTGTTGCTTCTAATAGCAGCGTAACTGTTCCATTGTGCAGGTAATAAAACGCATTGAGATTTGAGAGTGACTGCAAAGACATTTCTGACCTATGAAATCTGGGATAAATAAAGCAAAATAGTTATTAAAAAAATAAAATGTATTTTCTATTATTCTTTTGGACAAAATGCATTATTTTGTACTAAAATTAGTTCGACGAAGACATTCAGCATACAGTCAAGTACCTTTTACAAAAATAGAACCTATTAATTACAAACATGGTATACAAAATATATTTAATTAACAATAATTTATATTGCAATACTTGCGTTAGGATTTGCTGCGCAATATATTAAAAAAAAACTACCATAAAATATGGACCAAGCTTATAAGTATAAAATGCCATTCTAAACTTGAAAAGCGCTAAAATACGTTTCATAAATATTTTGCTTCCAATTTGTGAGGTAACATTGGTAAGTAGACAAAAATCTCAAGTATTTGGTAGCGCCATCTACAGTTCAGTAGCGTAACTAATATTAGGATTTACAATAGTCCAAATTTAGAGATTCTGGTCCTCAAAATGATTTCTTAAAGAATATTCTGATACGGTATAAAAATCTTAAAATTATAATCGTAAAACCCTCTTACATGCTAAATTAAATCAATTTCATTCATGCTTTCTGCTTTCATAAAACCTTTCGTAAAGGAAAATCATTTAGTTCATTCTTTTTGTACTCTTTCTCTAATAATTATTATCGAATTAAATAATTATGTCACATATTCTTTGTAAATTATTATGCACTTAATTATATATAAGTCTTGAAACTACAATTAATATATTTGTGTTTTTCATAAACAGTAGAGTATAGGTACTTTTAATAGAATAGACATGATGTACTAGTTAATGGTACAGTGGTGTAGCCAAATTAATCAAAGCAACAAAAAAGATAATAAACTGAAAATTAGGGCGGTTATTTATCGTAATAAATAGCTTTGTACAAATGTAGATTGGTCTATAAAGTCAATAATTATCTAATCTTTGAGGTATATAAATAAAATTATAATAGGTAACTAGGTCACAAATCTTTTCGCCAGGTTTAGAGAAATATATTAGCTTTACATAGTCTTTATCACAAAAAAGTTTAAAGCTTGTCCAGCTTTAAACTTAAAACTGTTTAAGTGAAACATCATTAATTTGATCTGTTTTATTCTAGTTTCAAGTTTGAAAGAGACATCGAGTTGATTATTACTTGTAATGTGAAATGCATATTGATTATATTAAAGGAAGTTTATAAAGATTTGAAACCTGAATTATTACTATAGGACCGGTTAGAGAGCATTGTCAATCTATGGCGCATCCCTCCTTAATTCATTATTATATATATAAATCATAGTATAGGTACATTAAAAATTGGCAAGACAACAATCAAAACCAGAGTCAATACCATAGAGTAGCATTGAAACTTCAAAAGTAAGAAAACAAGATGGCGGATTTGCCACCGGTTTCAAACATCGGAATTATTTACATTATTTTCACAGAATTTATTAAACTATTATTCATGGCGATTGATTTTTACTCATTAATTCAGTTTCTACTGGTAGTTTTAGTTTTAAAGTTGCGCAGGGCCGTTGTTTTCGTCGTACGAATGTTATTAAGAGGCATATGCCGGATCCTACGAAGGCGAGAACACAGATGACAGTCAGGCCGAGCTGAGCTGCTGCTGTGGAGTATGTGCCGTGGTATACGAGCGATCGGAGGCTCTCAGGTAGATCGTCAACTCCCTGGAAAATAGAATAGCACGTTAAAACCAATTATAATGCGGATACCTAATTTACTGTGAAAAGGAGAAGTTTTATCATGCTATATCTGAGATAGTGGATAGTAGACAATTGGTTTTAGAAAATGACTATTTGTGTAACGAGCAGGCTATGTAGGTAAGTCAAAACTTTATGTCATCGATAGAGATAGATCATAGCTTCGCAATACCAGCTCTAATAATCGAATACTCCTCTGAAAATTAGCATATTAGTTCCCTAAAGTCACTACGTCTCAAGGAGTTCGTCAGCGCTATTCACCATCAAAGTAGTTTCGTTACACAACAACAAGCTAGTTTTGTTGACAGCCCAGTTTCATGAGAAGATTCTTCCAAGTCCTTGTTCTGTTCCTCTTAAGATCTCAAATCTCGAATACAGTCTATAAAACAATGATTAACTCCACAATTACCAAACGCAATGACAAAACGGTGTTTTAAAGAAGAAGTACCTTGTCCTACGTCGCGGGTGACTTTACAAAAATTCAAATAACAGACAAATTACACCCGGATTTGGAACAACTGTTTGTAGATCATACAATTTTTTGTCCCGTGTCCCTAAGACTCAAAACAGTGGCAATGGTCTAAGTAATCACTTAGACCAATACGTCATCCATGCAGTCACATAAAGTTAAATTGAAGCGTTCCTAAGAATATTTTGCCGTGTAGGATAGTGACTTTGTAGACGACACTCACCATTTCAATCCAGGCTACAGGTAAAATAAGTCCTTCTGGCAAAAAGTTCAGAGCAGAGAACATACTGTTTTTCCGCACTTGGATGTTGATTTGTAGGCTGTAAAAACAAAATATTGTTTTAATATGTTAGTACAAAACAATGCATATCGAATCCTAAATCCGATACTGCTGTCTCTCGCGGTTTTATCCACGTTTATGATTAATACTCGCTGCTGCTGTAGCGTGATGTTACTAGCTAGATACTACTTCATAAGAAGCTTTCTAAGTATTAAAAATACTAACAAAATTTAATGAAGATAATTATATACCACATTAATTCTTTAAAACTAACATACACCTTAAATGTTATAAAACAGAATAAGAATTAGCATTGCCATTCAACGTGGCAATGCTACCAGTCGACTGTGATGTGGAGGAATTCAATGACTCCTATTAGAGGGTTTTAGTTTTCTTTTTCTTTTTTATTTCTGTTTTATAATATTTTAGGAACAAAGAATTTAAAAAAAATAGGTCCCTTAGCTTTTGTGTTTATTTATTACAAACAAAAATACAAAATGTTTCTCTTCATATATTTTTATACATATTTATGTAGACACGCGTCTCGTCACGCATCTTTGTCTTTGGCAGTGGTAAAGTTGCTTAGCGTCGTGAATCGATTAATCTGCGTAGACGCCAATGCTTCACTACTCAGAGAGAAGTTAGACATGAGTACAGCAATGCACGAATACTAAATCAGTTGACATGGACCACTATCAAAATTGGTGTGTACAGCACGATTCTGACAACAGATATTTTTTACCTTTAAAAAGATAACTCCCGCATTAGGAATAATTCCAATATCGCGGAGGATTATACAAACATTCAAACAACGGACACAAATAAAATCAGGCTCGGAACAACCATTTGTGGATCACACCATTTTATGTTAGATGCTAAACCACAACACTTGGAACCACTACAGTACAGTCAAAATATGGCTTCTTCGCCATAACAGGTGGTATTCATGTTTCTTGAAACCCCTTATATTTATTATATCCTTATATGGTGTATTAATTACTAATATTCTTGTTAACCCTTCAGCTAAGCTAAAATGCTTTTGTTAGTAGCGGGTTCACGTCTGTAGTATATTGACTGGGATTCGAACCCGTGACAGGAGCGGACTCACGTCGGTAGTACAATGGGTGGAATTCTAACCGGCGAACCCTCAACCGCAAGCTTCATCTATTGGGCTGCAGCCGCTTTTAACATTAATTAAACATAATCTTACCAGGACTTGCCGCTAAGAGCAATGCCGAGGGTTGGATGTAAGTCGATAAATGAGTCGTGTTTTAGAGGATCCGGTTTCAGGCCATCGATGTCTTCACGAAGCTTCGGGTCTCCGAGGTAGAAGTGAGGAAAGGAAACCAATGCTGGAGCGCCTGTGGATAGAATTAGACGTAAAGGTTAATAATTCCGAAACTAACTAAAAATTAATGTAGGCCTCGAAATGTCGATCCAGGTCTGGTCGTTCTTTGTGTCCGTTGTTCCCATTATGCCTAAGTTGCCAGATGTGTTTTCCGCTTTGTCACATTGTAGGCATGCTAATATTAGATTGAATGCAATATATACTACGTTATTACCTATATATCTAGTAATGTTTAGTATAAACTGGAGTCTTGAACTTCCATTCCGGGACAGTTAGTTATACCAGGGGTTCCTAAACTTTTAAGATAACGGAACTCTCACCAAATACCTTTTGGTTAATGGAACCCCATATCAAATGATTACAAGTCAAAGACACTGTAAATTAAATAAGAACACAAACTTTTATTATAAATTCGAAAGTAACTCTGTCTGTCTAGTACCTTTTCACGGCTAAACCACTCAATCGATTTGGATGAAATTTGGTACAAAGATAGTTTAAAACCTGTGGAGGGACTGCTTTTTATTGATATAGGTACCATGCGGGCGAAGATGCAAACGCTAGTATTTTATAATTGAAACACTTTCATTCTTTACTTTAACTTTTATTGGGAAGTATGAAATTGTTTCACTGATTTATCAATAATTGCTTTATAGTTCGGTATTATGTCTTCTATTGTAAGCGCGTATCCGGAGCAACATCCTATCTCGACCTGAATTTGTTATTTGTATACATAAGTAGGTATAAGCTCAAAATCCTCTTCCACAACGATACGTTGAGACAAATGGGAGCAAAGTTGACTGAAAAATTGTGGTATTATTTAACAACTTAATATAAATTATTTCGCGGAACCCTGGTGACTTTTCTACAGAACCCCTAGGTTCCACGGAACCCACTTTAGGAATCGCTGAGTTATACAACTACTACGATAGGTAATGAATTATGTGTCCCGGGGAATTCACAAACATTCAGACATCGGACACACCCATCCCCGGTATAATTACTTTCCACAAATAATTTTCACACAAATTTTGTTCCTTGTTGGGATCGAACCTGCAACACTCAGCACAGAGGCAGAGGCGAGGCAAGCACTACGTTATAACGGATGCGTCTGGATTTTTGCGCCGTCGGTCATTAAGTTAAGAAACTCGCTTCATCTCAATTAGCCTCCTTTTGACCGCCACAATCATTTATACGTGACAAAGCAAAATGTGTCAGCAGCAATCACATGACAGACTTCAAGGATGAAATCGTAGCTGGCGGTCAAAGAGTTAAGAAGAAATTTTCTTACCCATAGCACATTCAGTAACGTTGATGACTCCCCTTGGGGGGCAAGTTGCGGTGTCAATCTCACAGTAGCACTGGTTGTGCGGGTTGTGTCCCGGGTCGTCGAACACGTTCAGAGGCATGCGGTAGCGGAAGAGCTGGATGCCATCCGAAATCTGTGAAGATAGAAATATTAAATTTAGATATGCTGTGCATGTGGAGTTAGATTAGATACTTAAGTCGAGTAAAGCGTTATTAGATCTATTTGATAAAAATTTTAATCTCGAGATAATGTAATATTATCAAATTATTTCGTGACAGGTTTATGATTACTGCTGCACGCCCGTGGTTCATAGCGTGATGTTATATTGCCTATGTTACTTCTAGATAAAGTAGTTGTCTAATGCAGCAAGAATTATTAAACTTGGTTCAGTAGTTTTAGAGATTGCAAACAAATAAATCTTTCCTCTTATAATATTAGTGGGCCTGCCTCAGTAACGCAGCGGATAGGCAACTGCTGTTTCCCGGGTTATAATCCCGAGTCAGACCAACATTTTTTGGACTTTTATAACAGTAAATTCAGTATCAAATTCAGGAGCAGCTCGGAGCTAGGAAGTTGGCGATGTTACACATCTCCATGCCTCGGTAAGCACGTAAAGCCATTGATCTCAGATATCTCTCGGATCACGAGAGTAGAGGCAACAGAGAATCCACTTGCGTATGCGCACATACTTGTGTACTATAATATCTCCTGCGCGGAAGACCAGTCTCAAAACTGGCCGCAGTAATCGAAATTCGGTCTGGAGGACATTATTTTTATCTTCTCACCTCAACATCCTTTTCAAAATGGAATGGCAGTCTTCGGCATAGGTTCGGATAATACACATATATGGTGGTGTTCTTGTCCAGCTGGGTCGGTGGGAAGATGGAGCCATCAGAAGCTTCTATGCTGGAATATAAAAAAGAAAAAGGGTTAGTTAGTGCTTAGTGGCGCAGCGGTACTGTAGCGATAGCGACTGCCATATATGAGATACCTGGTTCGATTTGGCAAAGTGTTAATGGAATTTTTTGTTATGAAATTTTCAGTAGCAATACGAAATCGGGCTTTGTGCTCGTTGGATGTCAATACTTAGGCTCACCTATTATAAGGAAGACCAATAAGCTGATCTCTTCAGAGATATACACGTGAGATTATCTGTTTATGTTTATGTAAGTATCCCTAATAAATAAAATTGCATCCGTGATTTATGCCAATATACATGGCATATCTTGATGGCGTAGTGGTTAGTGTAATTGACTGCCACGCCTGAGGTCGCAGGTTCGATTACCGCATAAGTCAAATATTTGTGTGCATGAACATGGATGTTTGTCTTGGTCTGGGTGTTTCTATGTATAATATGTATGTATTTCCCAAAAAATTATATATGTATGTTTGTCCATTGTCTAGTACACATAGTACAAGCTCTGCTTAGTTTGGGCTAGATGGTGTTGTGTGTATGTGGTAGAACATTATTTATTTATTTTATTTATTCCCTCATTCTTATAATCAAATATAGGTATGTCTGTATGTAATTTTAACCTCTTTATGAAACCCCAGAAAGTCATTGAGCAATGTATCTTGAATGATACCTACATAATATTTTGTAACGCAATCGTCGAGCTGTCAAAGGTTATCGACCACAGATAACATACACGCTTCATTTATCGTCATAACATTGTGTAAAAAAATATAACCGTATTTTAAAAACGTGTTTGATTTGCGTAATTTTTTTTGTTGTACATATCGCAGTCTTATTAAAACATACTTAACTCTAAATTGGGAATTTAGACAATTTAAACTCTAAGTCACACAGTATTAGAGTACAAATTGTCTTACTTCCAAATTTGAAGTTGTCTTTGTTTATTGAAGGCTTTTTCTTGTGAAACATGTGATTGTAATCGTTTTTTAGACGCATGGAATTGAAATTAAATGATTCTTCCTGTTTTAAATAAGATTATGGAATATATTGCGTATAACGGGACTGCCTCGGTGGCGCAGTGGTACCGAATGCGATTGATGTGTGTTAGATCACGGGTTCAACTCGGTAGTTGGCCGGTGCCAAAATAAGTTATAGTACTGCAAGGGCAAGAGACAAAGTTCTCGCTAGTTCTAACCTCTTTAAGGAACTTGAAAGTGCCTTCCTTAGGACGCAGAAATACAAAACATATATATTTCTCTGTAATCTCTAAAGATTGTAAACCTGTGTTCACAATCTTTAGATATCCCCGTATATAAATGATCTCACTGCTGGGCACAGTCTTCTCATTGTGAGAAAGTTAAGGCCACAGTTCATCACCCTGGCCCAGAGCGGCTTGGCAGACTTCTCATATCTTTAAGAACATTATGGAGAACTCTTAGACATGCAGGTTTTTCTTAAGCGTTAAACCAAGCGATAATTAACTAATTAATACGCACATAACTTCAAAAAGTCAGAGGTCCATGCTTTAAGATTGAACCTCTGCGTTGCAGTCCAACGGTCTCCCACTGCATATCGCTGCTTCCATACTCCTGCCATCATAAAGAGGACTTACCTGTTACAATCGAAGGTCCCCCAGAAGGTCAAGTGGTCTTTACCATCCACCTGCTCAATGATGTTCATCTTGTCCTTGTCATTCTCACCAGTGTTGATGGTGAACCGTTCCGATACTGTGCCATTTTTCTGGAAATTACGTTAATTGCTGTTAAATAGATGCGAAGATGAGATATGGAGATCGATACTCCGGTTGGGCAAACTGTAACGTTATATTGTCAGGCAGGTTCTACGCATTGCTGAACATATCAACAGGTAAATGTTAATTCACATAAAAAATTGTAACTACGACGAGATGCATACTTGGAATCTATATGAATTAATGATGTTTTAGTTTTATTCATTAATATAATTTCCGAAATCATTTTTTTCTGGTTTACGTAGAAGCCAATATACTTATTCCTTTTTCAATCTAACTGGATTAAATCATCAATATCATTTTTAACTGAATAACTCCGGAATAAGATGAAGAATCCAGTGCGACGGCGACGGGGCTGACCTAAACGGCGATAGCGGGGTGACTTGGACATTTTCGAATGGAATGCCATTGCCAATGGGCTAGGTAGATCTCTCAATAGATTGGTTTGGAAGTTCAATGGAGAGGATTTTGCCCAGCAGTGGGACATAGCAAAAGGCTAAGGAAAAAATAAGCCCGCGAGCACGGCGTAATGTGAGATTGACATAGAATTTAAAGTTTGATATGAAGAAGGGGCGCAAAAGACTACAATTTTATTTTGAATATAGTTATTTAATGTTGAATTTCGGCCTATAGGCGAATAAAGATGAGAAGTGCCTAAAGGGGGAGTGGGTCTTGTGTAGTGGCCTGCCGTTTCATACGGCGGGCCGAAACCTCGGCGAGGTCGCAACCGCATGTGAAAGTGATGCGGCTGAGATTGCGGTTTTGTCGAGGAACACCGTGGTTGGTTTAGTCGGTATTACCGGGAAGTCCATTATCATTATTACCATCTTTCTTTTACCCCGGTGAGTCCGACATAATCCCTAAAAAAGAGGCGAATACTAGTAATAAAGAAAATACTTACAGTAACGAGTAGGCCGAACTTATCGAACTTGAGCTGACCCTGCAGGCTCAGGAAAGGCTTGGCGATGTTGATGATGCTGTCGTCGTAGCCCCAGAGGAACCTGGATACACGACAGAACAAAAATATTATACATGCTTTAATATTATCTCGGGTTTACGTAATTGAACAACGAACTAAACAACTTTATAAGGATTTTAACCATTGATATATAAAAATTAAAATTTTATACATCAATGATTTTAACGCGTTGTTTATTTTAAAACATTATTATTATATAATTTTGAAACTATTAAACAACTACTGTTAAATTTGATTGATAGATTTAAACTTTTTGCGACGGTCCGGTTGCTTTTCAGAAGCCATGGTCACGGTTCCTTCGTGACCATGGCTGCCGAATAGCAGGGAAAACCCTATAAAGAAGTTTAATTTCGATTATTATTATTTTTACTAATGTCTTCTAGCCCAAATACAGGTTTGGACGGCCAACCTTAACGGAGACTGAGCATCTCCGTTGTTTGGTGTCGAAACGCTGGGCCAAGTCCTTGGTCTGTTTATGATGAGACCTATCTGATCAGCTGACGTTTCGCGTAACCAGGAGGCTGATAGGCTTTGCATTGCGTAAAGAATAAGTTTTCTTAATATACGTGGAAATGCACTCAGTTTTCTAGGCACGTTGCCAACACTTTTTAATGTTGTTGCTTTCCTCCTCTTTAGTTTAAATTTCTTGTAAATAATTTATTTGTATATACTATTTTAATGATTTAGTAAAATAGTAATAAAATATTCATGTTTATCCAGCTTGCAATTATAGTAGACTCCTAGCCTACTATCATTGGAAGGCTCTATAACATGCTTGTTCCTTCGTTAACCCTTACCTGTGCACTGGTAGTTGCAGGAAGGCATTTGGATGGTTAGCCCAGCCAAGAGCTTGGTTCATTGCTAGTTGACCGAGATAGTCTATCTGCATACTCACAGCCTTTGCCGCTACACCCTGAAAGAAGAAAATACCTTTAATAGACATAACAGATCAGTAGGTATATTTAACAAACAGAGAAGAACCTCTGTTTGTCAACCAATTTTCAGTGACCTAACTAATATTATAATTTATAAATGCGAATATGATATTTTTTGTTTGTTACGCTTTCCTGTCTTAAGACTGCGCCGAGCGTAAGTTGCGGTTGGACTGAATGACAGAGTTCGACATTCAAATCGGCGCGCGGCCGCCATAGTAAAATTGTATGGAGGATTTGAAGTGCTTTTTTGATCAATATGTATCTTTATTGTCAACCTATAAATTAAATATTTGGGACGGACAAATTGTAATATAACTATTTATGTCTCGTTTAAGCTGTAAAATAGGATAGGTTGCTTCTGTTATAATCTAAAAATCACATAACACGAGCTTACGTTTTTGCATTTTTCGTGCAAATTTACGTAATTTTGTAGGCAAAAATATTAATTATTTTAAGTTTTTTACACGGGGTATTGTAAACACATTCATTGTTATGGTAAATGTATATTTTATATTTGTATTAAACAAAAAGTGTTGATTTTATCAACTTAATTGTGATCGCCTGTTTTGGCACATTTCGCTCGGCGCAGTCTTAACTACTCGACCGATCATCAGTACCATTCATCTAGAAAAAAGTACTGTTACTAATTGAACCTAACTTACATTTATGCAAGTGAAGCTGCGGGTATATAATAACTAGCTTTTGCCTGTGGCTTTGCACGCTCGGAAACAGTACGTCAAGGTTCACATCGGTAGTGCAATGGGTGGGATTTGAACTGTTAACCTTGCTATCATATAATGCCTTATCCAATGCATGCCGCTTGTAATATTAATAATAATTGGTTGATCGATTAGAGCGCCGTGTAATGATTATCGATATCACCATTCCTTATGACGGGGATCTCGTGAAAGCCGAAAAGGATAAACAAGATAAATATCTGCATTTGGCACACGTACCGATAGTCGTTTCAGTTCATAATTAAACATAGACAACTACCCTATTATAGATACCATTGGCCTCAAACTAGTCTTAAACCTATAATTTAAGCGTCTTAGACGGATGTATATTTGCAGTAAACAGCAAAAAATAACTCTAAAGCTTGCTTGTTGATGAAGTTACAGTAGTAATTATAAAGTAATAATAAATTTTATTAGTTTCTAGTTTTTGCCCGTAACTTTGCACGAGTTTGGACGAAGGATCTATCTATATTTTACTTTTCTTTGCATGCAAGAATAAGCTAATCAACACATAATAATAGAATTCTAAACGGAGTATCAAGATGAAACAGGCACCAGATTATAAGTGAGACCTTCAGCAATACAAATGTGAATACCGTATTCAATTTCTTGCAGT
The DNA here is from genome assembly GCA_963675205.1 of Catocala nupta. Lineage (NCBI taxonomy): Eukaryota > Metazoa > Arthropoda > Insecta > Lepidoptera > Erebidae > Catocala > Catocala nupta. Next base: position 10,284,984 of record OY776105.1, read on the forward strand.
CGTTTTTGCGTTATGCGCATACAAACAGATAAAAATACTAGAATTATGTTTTGGTTTCTATCGCTTTTAAATAGCAGTGATAGCCACCCTCTAGGCTCAATGCACTTTATGGAATGCAATAAAATATTGAGTATTGAGCTTAGTTGGAGACCGAACTGTCAAGCAGAGAGGTCTTAAATTCGATCTCAAGGCACATATTTTTGACTTTCAATGTTATGTGCGCATTAAATAGTTATACATCGCTTGCTTTAACGGTGGTGGAAAGCATCGTGAAGAAATATGTCTGAGAGTTTTCCATGATGTTCTCAAAGTTACGAGAAGTCTAAAAATCCGCACTGGGCCAGCGTGGTGGAATATGGCCTAACACTAAGAAACACACTAAGAAGAGATCCGTGCCTGGCAGTGGAACAGTCTATATACGGGGCTGATATTATGTTATATCACCCATGTGCAGACATCGATCAGTTACAATCCTTACTTAATATTATAAATTCGAAAGTAACCCTGTCTGTCTGTCACCTCTTCACGGCTAAACCACTCAACCGATATGGATGAAATATTGTACAACGATACTTTAAAACCTGAGGAAGGGCATTGGCTACTTTTTATTGATGTAGGTACCACACGGGCGGAGCCGCGTGCAAAAGCTAGTATATTATATTGCCTTACACGGAATGTAAGGAATTCCTGGAATTAATAGTATCGTCGCATTTCTGCGACGTTAGATGATTATGGAGTAGGTACGCAAAGGCGTTATTATTCGTATTAAGCGATATTAAAAGATAACTTATCAATGTTTTGACAGAAACTTATAAATATAGTTTAATATAAAATAAGAGTATATATCATCAGGTTATGTTTTAGCTACCGCATGGTCTTGGGATTGGTCCCGGGTTAAGCAAAGTGCTATTTTGATTTTCTGTTAAAAGATTCTCAGTACAAACAAATCTGTTATATTTATCTTTATACAACGTGTCCCAAAATTCAACGATAAGCGGGCACCAAAAGGTCCTAATTCAATTAAATCCAGAAAATGTACCTATGCATATTTTTGTGGCTAGTTTGCCTAGAATATTATACCATTTTGGAATCGTAGTTAGTTGTGCCAATTTTTAAAAATATTTGTGATAGTAGTGTCAATACTTTTTTTTTCACCACGGTGAGTGAAAGTGAACTGAAAGTAAAAATCTTACATAATTTAAGAAAACAACATCATTTTGGTTGATTTTTGTGTACCTAAAGTTACAGGTATTCTGGAATTTTTAATTATTGTGATGGACGGTAGTGCTACTTATGTTGCCAATACAAGAAAAAACACAGAAGTATTTGTAAAATTGTAGCAATGGTACTTAAAAATATAATAAAGAGTGTCCTTTTTTTTAAGAATTTCCCTTATTTTTTCGTTATTATATAAAAATCAGGATAGAGTTATTCCTTTTTTTTTCTCGAGTAGGTAGTCATAAGTAGGTCCACCTTTTGGTGCCCGCTCATCGTTGAATTTTGGGACACGTTGTATATAACTAGTTTTTGCCCGCGTCTTTGCTCACGTAAATGTAGGTTACGTTAGGTTAGTCACAGTACTTTTCCCTGGATAAAAGACACTCTATGTCCCTTTCTATTCGTCTGACAACATGTATGCGAAATTTCATGATGATCGGTCGAGTAATACATGCGTGAAAGCGTGACAAACAAACAATAAATAAACAAACTCACATTGGCATTTATAATATTAGTTAGGATTCTTTTTTAAGTGTGTATGTCACTGAACAACTCCGAAACAGTTGGACCGATTTTGATGAATCTTTTTGTATGTCCGATTGGGTCTCTGTATGTTTTAGATTCACAATTGGATCCAGTAAGGGGCACTGCAATTTATTAGGACTGGACAACGTCTCTCGAGTTTGCTAGTTGTATGATAATATAGATGGATGATACTTACAAGTAAAGGTAGATTAGGAACTGTGACTTGGTCGAAGTGTGCCCCATTTGTCTTGTTGGGGAGATACGTGAAATGGTTCCTCTCTTGAAAGGAAAGCCGGTCTCCTTTGAATTTTATGTTTACTCGCTCCAACTGCTGCCTGCGACAAAAAAACAAAACGTTTATTAAAAACATATAACTTTTTCTCTAAAGCAGCAATAGAGTAGTGGGGGATCGCTGGACTGCCATGGTCAGTACTCCAGTTCGATTCCAAGGCGTGCCTTGCCTTTTTTTAAGGTAGCATCCATTTTAGATCTTATTATTCTTAAACTACACTTGCATGTCTTAGATGTGATCACCAAGGCGCACTGGAGTCATGATAGTGATAGATTGAATGAACTACTAGCTTTTGCTCGTGGCTTCGCTTGGAAGCAGTACTTTTTCTGGATTAAACATACCCTATGTCCTTTATTGTATCCCTGATAAAAAGTATGCGAAATTTCACGATAAACGGTCAAGTAGTTACGGCGTAGAAGCGTAACAAACAAACACATTTGGACTTATAATATTAGTTAGAATTATTTATTGTTACGAAGTTAGGATTCTGAATCAGCCTTTTGACTGCCATTAGGTTCTACGTAATATGGGGCCAGCCTTTTCTCCGCTAACTACTAACAATTTCCTTTTAGAAAAACTCGAGAAAGGTCTCAAGATTGATCCCAAGTCGTGCCTTGGGGCCTTGAGATCGAATTTGAGACCTCTGTGAACTTGACTACACTCGTTATTAACAAATAAGGGATGATAGGGATAAGTGGAAATAAAATTGCACTCATCCCAATCATTGACGTCATGGTTGCGATGAGTAGAAAATTCATTAATATCTCTGCATATCCTACGTGAATATAAGCGTGAGACTATGTCGTTCTCTTGATAAAACAGAGACTTAACTGGAAATTTGTAAGTTTGAACTTTAATAGTGTGTTAGTTGGCGTTCAAATTGCTTTACTTCCAAATTTTAGGTTTCGAGTTAGGTCTCTGTTTTATCAAGATCGATGTACATATTATGTAGAAAACTTTAAAATATGACCAATACGGCGCTATGTCGTAGTTTGACATTATAAATGTTTTGACTAGAATACATTAATGTATTATATCTAACTCTTTCTAACTCTATCTATCTCTTTCTTGTATTATCAGAATTCTAATGAATGTAAACATGATTCTCTAATACTGTTTACTAAGCGATTTCCAAGTATTATGAATATATAATAATATTTATATATTATATATTTCCTGTTTGTAAACGGTTCCGCTTAGGTACGGGCCTTTTCTCAGTGTAAAAAGGGTACGGCCATAGTCCTCCACGCTGGCCGCAGACTACACATATCTTCGAGAACATTATGAAGAACTCTCTGACATGCAAGTTTCCTCACGATGTTTTCCTTCATTGTTAAAGCGCTCACTTTATCGCAAACGATATTTTTTTTGTATTTTCATATCCTTGATTATGGCCTAACTCTTTTAAAATTGAGAAGCGGCCGTACTGGGCTGGCGTGGTGGACTATGACTTAACCCATCTCACACTAAGAAGAGGTCCGTGCCTAACAGAGGGACAGTTTAATACAGCGCTGCTTTGTAGCAGCCCAGTCCAATTGCTGGGCAAATGTAATCATATAATAGTTTATATGACACATTTTTGCTATCAATGTAGACAAACAAAGCAAATAGATGTACAAAAATAAATATGTATTATCAAATGAGGTCCTTACTATTTGGCAATTTAATTATTTGAGCGGCAACAATCGTAATTGGGTGATTAAAAATCATTGGTCTCTTGAACACTAGTTGCTAATTATTTCAATGTCTTTGTTATATAAATAAACTAGCTGACCCGTGCAACTTCGTTTGCTTCACATAAGAGAATTTACCCCGTTTTTGTAACATTTTACATTTAAGCTCCGGTCCTTTTGGTCGTAGCGTGATGTTATATAGCCTATAGCCTTACTCGATAAATGGGCTAGCCAACACTTAAAGAATTTTTCGATTCGAACCAGTAGTTCCTGAGATTAGCGGGTTCACCCAAACAAACTCTTTAGCTTTATAATATTAGTATATGTAGATTTATATTGTGCACTTTTTGTTCCTAGCTTAGAAATTTACATACATAATCTCATAGTTGGTAATTTTAAATTAGGATTGTTTTCCCTGTTGTATAAATTTCTTGTATTTTTCTTTTGTAAAATTTTTTTTTTTTAATTTTCCTTACTTGCCCTTGGTTTGGATATTTGTAATAGGGGTAGCAAATACACTTTGATAATTGTTAATTTTATGTGAATGTCTGTGTTTAAATATGCCTAAATAAATAATCTCACGCCTATACCTTCGAAAAGGCATGCAATAAAAAAATATTATACTAATATATAAATACCTATTAATACACTTATATCCCTGAGAGACTAAGCAGGGGTCTTTTACACCCACATTTTGCCAAACCAATCTACTTTTCCGGTCTTTTACATCCACATTTTGCCAAACCAATCTACTTTTCCGGTCTTTTACACCCACATTTTGCCAAACCAATCTAATTTTCCAGTCTTTTACATTCACATTTTGCCAAACCAATCTACTTTTCCGGTCTTTTACACCCACATTTTGCCAAACCAATCTACTTTTCCGGTCTTTTACACCCACGTTTCGTCAAACCAATCTACTTTTCCGGTAATATAGGCGTGAGTTTATGTACCTACGCAATGTAATAATCATGCAAAATTCGATGAAGTAACACTAATTAATGTTAAGTAAAATTAAATTAAGCCTTTCTTACGCTGCGAAGAGGCCCATGCCCAGCAGTGGGACAGTTTAATACAGGGCTGATATTATTATAAAGTTTATCAGCGATAGTCCATTGGTAAAAATGTGGAATTGTATGACCTATTATTTGTAACTTACACCTCTGCCTCCCTGAAATTAGCCTTTCAAGGAGATAGATGTGAGACTACGCATGTATACACAATCTGTTTTTAAATAGATGTCGCTTTTTGTGCTTTTCGTTGTGTCGATTATGACTGAAAAAGCTTTGAAATAAATAACAGAACAATGAGATTCAGAATAAATATGTGGTTTAAACAATTGAGTCCAAGTAAAAGATCATTTAGACATTTAGATCACAAAGTAACACTTATGAACGACAAAATATAGTACTTAGTTAGTTTATCAAAGTTACGAAAGCAATGCAAATGGTCTCGGGTTCGAACCCACGTCGCGCACCTCTGACTTTCGGAAGTTATATGACTTTTCGGAATTATGTGCGTATTGATTGACAATTATCGCATGCTCCGTGCCTCGGAGAGCATGTTAAGCCGTCGGTCCCGGCTGCCTTGAACATCTATGGCAGTCGTTATTGGGCAGTCAAAGCCCTCTAATATCCTTACACTGGTCTAGCCTTAAGGTATCGTTAGCCTTCGGGTTGCGGAGGTCAGATGGCAGTCGCTCCGTGTAAAAACTGATATCCAGTCAAATCCGGCTAGACTAGAAAGCCGACCCCAAGTGACTTGGGAATAATAAAGGCTAAGGAGAAGAGACTAAAGTTACATTTAAATTAGTTGCTAGGGTCACACGGATGGCATAGTGATTTAAGTGGGTGACTCCCCACTGCCATTGCGCCGGGTGTTGTGAGTTCAAATCCCACACGGGACTGTGTGATCCACATATGGTTGTTCTAAGTCTGGGTGTTCTTTGTGTCTGTTGTTTGAATGTTTGTAAAGGCCCTCGCGATGCAGAAAAAATTACTAGTGCAGGAGTAGTCTTTTAAAGAATAAAATACCTATGAGACGATACGTAAAATAAACTTACGGCCAATCTTTGGAATCGTCTTTGCTTGTCACAAAATAACCGGACCGCGATAGCTTTGTGGGAGAACGTTGAACTGTCACGCAGAGGTTTCGTTTCCGATACCAAGGCAAGGATACTTTGAAAAGTCAGGGAAGCGTCTCTCTGACTTTTCGAAGTTATGTGCGTATTAAAATAGTTAATTATCGCTTGCTTTAATGGTGAAGGAAAACATCATAAGAAATCTGGCATGTCTTAGAGATCTCTATAATGTTTTCAAAGATATGTGAAGTCTGCCAACCCGCACGGGGCCAGCGTGGTGGACTATGGTCTGCCCTTCTCACACTGAGAAGAGGTCCGTGTACAGCAGTAGCACAGTTTATATACAGGGCTGATATTATTATCTTCTAATATACATATGTCCGGTAATTAATGGATAACCTGGAAATGTCTTATAGTGGAACTGATGGCCGTTAAGAAAAAATATGAAAAAAATCTATCCTAACTACTACCTGAGATATGTTTTTTTTTTAATTACCATGTATAACATTCTTGTATACTACGACCATAAATGAATGAAATCCATCGGTTTTTGTTGTTTTGTTATTAAACACTAATTATGCTAGTAGATAGACAGTCAAAAGTATGCTATGCTAATATAGCTTGCACTTTTTAATATAATTATTATCAAATTTTCTCCTTTATTTTTTTTCATTTTTTCTGAACGGCCTTCAGTTCTACTATAAGACATTTCAAGGTTATCCATTAATTACCGGACACCTGTATATACAAATCTCGTGTCACGATGTTTGTGGTCGCACTCCTCCGAAACGGCTCGACCAATTCTTATGACATTTTTTATGTATATTTGGTAGGTATGAGAATAGGTCGTAAAATATACTTCTTACCGCTAAGAAATAATTTATATGACAAAACAACGTTTGCCGGGTCAGCTAGTTATTTTATAACCGAATCCACAATACTCGGCACATCAATAGTGATTTGATGAGCACTTAAGTCATTAATTACTCTTGTGTCGTAATCATTGCACCAATGGCGTAATCAGTCATTACACCAGAAGTATTCTAATACCAATAATCTGATATATTCTTATCGGGTCGGTAAAAGTTTTAGGTATACCTAGGGTTTTTCAGAAAGGAAATTCTTACGGAACCGAATGTGGAAAATACAAACTGCATGTTAGCCTAGTGGGAACCCTAGGTCTGCCACGCAGAGGTCTCGAGTTCGATCCCAGTGCGCGCATCTTTGACTCTTCGAAGTTATGTGCGTATTAAATAGTTAATTATCGCTTGCTTTAACGGTGAAGGAAAACATCGTGAGGTTAACCTGTATGTTTGTGAGTTGAACATAATGTTCTTGAAGATATGTGTAGTCTGCCAACTCGCATTGGGCCAGCGTGGTGGACTATGGCCTAACCCTTCTCACAGTGAGAAGCCCGTGCCTAGTAGTGGGACAGTGTACAGGGCTGATATTATTATTAGCTCCGTTGCCAAATGGAACAGGCTGGAAGGCGTATACATTTTAATCAAATAACGAACTAATTATCAAATAATTTCTATTATAATAGGTTATCTCTGACTGCACTTTGCTTCAGTCGTACATAGTAAGCGTCATACACATATATTGACGTACTTGTCAAACAGACTTTGATTTATAGCCATCGGATTAATGAATGAAATAAATATCATTACGTCACGTATTAATTTGTTTATAACAACCCGTCATATTGTTTACGCAATGTTGTTGTTTATTACAATAATTATCAATATTTATGTATAGACTTACACTATTTTCCGGAGGGGTTAGGCAGAGAGAAAATATCGCCAGGAACGTTCCAAGTGTCGCTCAATAGACAGCATATTGTTAAGGTATAGTTTGAGATTTTGGGATGCTAATGAGAATTTCTCGACAGGAAAACGTATTTAAACTTTGCCTGACCCGCACCTGAACCTTAAGATCTCTCGCACTAACAACAGTCGCAATTTCTACCGCTGTGCTACCGAGGTAGTTTGACGTAAAGTATTTAATATGTTTTTTCTGTAAGAGGTTTTTCATGTCAGGACAACAAATATCCAAAAGATTTGGAGGTTTACACGGAGACATGGGGTCCTAGTCTTGTAGACTTTTAATCTAGACTAATTAATAAATACTATTATTATTATATTTATTGTGTGCTAACTTTTGTCAGTAACTCCGTAGGCGCAGTATTTAGAACTACTTTGCACGTAAGAAGAAGTTGATCTACACACACAATAATCGACTTCTAGGTAGCGAATCAAGATGAATCATGCACCAGATATAATTTACTCCTCTAGCAATACAACGGTGAAAACTTTATTCAATTACATGCTGAATTTTCTGCGTGACAGACATATGTATCTATACTAATATTATAAAGTTGAAGAGTTTGTTTGTTTGTTTGCTTGAACGCGCTAATCTCAGGAACTACTGGTTCGAATTGAAAAAATATTTTAGTGTTGGTTAGCCCATTTATCGAGGAAGGCTATAGGCTATATAACATCACGCTACGATCAATAGGAGCGGAGCAGCAATGAAAAATGTTGCAAAAACGGGGCAAATTGTCTTATGTGAAGCAGACGAAGTTGGGCGGGTCAGCTAGTATTGTATAAAATTTGTTTAGGCTTTATTCCTTCAAAGGAGTTTAGAAATTTTTTTATCCTTTCGAAATGTGGTGTAGGCGCCAATCGAAAATGTGCCACTGACAGAAAAAGAGACACTTACACATAACACATGCCCAGTTTAGTACCAATATTAAGGAAGGAAAAATAGGAGCAAAGAGAAAGATAGGAACACCAAGAAGAAAGAATAAAGATCAATTGGAAGAAAAGGCAAATATAGAGGCATGTAGTACCTAGAAGGCGACCGTTGGATTGTCACGTAGAGGTCAGGAGATCCATCCCAAGGCACGCAACTGACTTTTAGAAGTTATGTACTTACGTATTAAATAATTAATTATCGTTTTAACGGTGAAGGAAAAAATAGTGAGAAAACCTGCATGTCTTAGAAGTCTCCATAATAATAATAATATTCTATCACATATACACAACACCATCTAGCCCAAACTAAGCAGAGCTTGTGCTATATGGGTACTAGACGATGGATAAACATACATATATACTTTTTTATTTTTTATTTTATATACCTACATATTATACATAGATACACCCAGACCAAGACAAACATCCATGTTCATGCACACAAGTATTTGTCTTGTGCGGGAATCAAAATGCCGACAAAATGCTCTCGAAGATATTTGTATACTACAAATATCTCCGAGAGCATTATGGATACCAACCCGCAGTGGGCCAGCGTTGTGGACTATGGCCTAACCCTTCTCACTGAGAAGAGGCCCGTGACCAGCAGTAGGACAGTTTAATACGAGGCTGATATTATTATATTATTATATATATATATGTATATATATATATCATTCTAGGCGACGTATCAAAATGAAATATGCACCAAATTCTAAGTTAAACCTCTAGTAATACAATTGTTAAAACCCATTCAATATCGTACAGTAGATTTTGGGTGATGCGTACAAACATACAGTCTGATAAATATTCTTAAATTGTTTGTTTTGGCTTCTATAGCTATTGTCGGCCTCGATGGCGTAGTGGTTAGTGTAACCGACTGCCACGCCTGAGCTCGCGGGTTCGATTCCCGCACAAGTCAAACATTTGTGTGCATGAACATGGATGGTTGTCTTGGTCTGGGTGTTTCTATGTATAGTATAATATGTATATATTTACAAAAAAAAGTATATATATGTATGTTTATCCATTGTCTAGTACGGCTCCGTCCAGTAGGATTCTTCTTTTAGTTTTATTTCATTTAGTAGGAGGCTTCGCTCCCCTGGAGGATTTATATGGAATTTTTGTCCACATAAATCCCTTGCTTACCCATAGTACAAGCTCTGCTTAGTTTGGGCTAGATGGTGTTATGTGTATGTGATAGAATATATTAATATATTATTCTACTTTTTTTTAAAGATGTATTATAGACATCAGACATCGAACAGTTACGATTTTGTTATCTGTATAGATTTGTGTAATTTGTGGTATGACATAAGCACTGTAACCACGCCTTCCAAATATTATTGACTGCGAACATCGCACATAACCTAAAATGCAATATACCACCCGTAGCGCAATTTCCCATAGATTATCTATTTATTACTATCGTATAGTATTATTTTTAGATCTAATAACACATGATAGTATAATCTTTATCTAGTTTGTGCTCTTGTATAATGTTTTACGCGAAAAATAACTGGTTGAACCAGCGCATATAATAAAATGCAAATGGTTTATTATAAATGCGAATGTGAGTTTGTTTCATGTGTTTGCAGGTTTTAACTACTCGACCGATTATCATAAAATTTTGTATACACGTTGTCAGGAGTGCAGAAAAGGACATAGGCCTGAGTGAAGCCGGTTGTCTGCACAAAAGCTAGTAGGAGATACTTAAGAAAAATTGTCGTGGGCGTATTATATAGAGTATAGCTATTATTAGAAGTTTGTCTGTTTGTCTGTTTACCTGTATACGTATCACGCAAAACCTACAGCATGCAATTAAATGCGGTTTACATAGTTGTATTACTGGAGTTTCTAACTTAAAATCTGGTGTATTTCGCCGCCTTAGTCATAGAGAAACGAATCGCTGTGAATCCGACTCCACGCAGTCTTGTCTGCCCTACCCCTACAGTGTAATTTAGAATCGCGTAGGCGAGTATGGGTGTGGGACCGCCGGAGACCCGCAGCGCCGGAGCCGTGACAAAAGCCAAGCTTTGTAATCTAAATTAGTTTTAAAATCATTATTAGGATAAATAAACATTAAATAATTTGAATTTAGGACTTAAAACTTATATTGAAAACGGTCTTTTGTATATTATTGATTGTAATATTTATGACAAATAAATTTAGGGCATATTGTGTTTAGGGATTTTAATTTTATGACATTATCATTATCATTCGGACAAATGACGATTAAGACAAAAAAAATATGACCCTTTAGATTATGGATAAAAATGTTAGGTAACACAATAGAGAACCGTTCAATACACATTATATATAATATTAGCTGAACCGGCAAACGTTGTATTGCCATAAAAAAAATTTTTTTTGTAAAGAGTTTTTTTTTTAAATGTTAGGGTTGGACAACCTTTATCACCAAGGGATATGAAAAATAGATAGTAGCCGATTCTCAGACCTACTAAATATGTATATAAAATTTCATAAAAATCGGTCAAGACGTTTCGGAGGCGTATGGTAACTAACATTGTGACACGAGAATTTTATATATAAGATATTGTAAACTATGTGTCCACGCATTCGTAATATGTCAATATATTATTACTGATAATACACACACACATACACACATTAGATAGCAATATTTTTTTATAATTATCGTGAACTATGAACCAATGAATTGTATATTATCTTTAGTTACAGACCATATGTTCGTATCCTTACAATAATATTCAACTTTTGCGAAAACGTGTACTAAAACGTTTTATATTTTACTTAACTTATTGATTCGCAATGGCACACCGGTGGCCATATACAAAAGATTTTAAATTATGTCTGGTATTCTAAGACTTGACATGTTAAACTTAACTCTCGTGACAAAATATCTTCAGAATAGAGTTCTATAATCGTCAAATGTATACTGAAAATGATGTGATATCCATCCTAAAATTGTTTGATACCCGCTCCAAAATTGTCTGCAGCTCACCCCAGAATTGCCTGATGCCCAACCCAAAATTGTCTGGAGCTCACCCCATAATCTATAGAGATTAATTGTATACGTTTACTGTTTACAGGCCAGGATCCCTTTTTTTTTATTTTTATACGTGGCGGAATGCTATGACTCATATCCCTCCGCGGAGGCGGGCGGAGGGATTATGTCGGACTCGCCGGGGTAAAAGACATATGGAATAATAGTAAAGTACCTCCTGGAATACCGACTAAACCTACCACGGTGTTCCTCGACACAACCACTATCGACGGGGCCGCGCGAATCGCTTTCGCATGCGGTCGCGACCCCGCCGAGGTTACGGCCCGCCGTATGAAACGGCTGGCCACTACACGAAAGACCTACCCAAAATAGGCACTACTTAACATAAAACCGGACTCGACACAGAGGCGCGCGTGGGAACACGCACGCCGCCTCTCGGACCTGGTGCTGAACGGATGGCGGGCAGGCCCACAAAGCCCGCCACCCCCAGGTCAAACCTCAGGGTGGCTGGAGGTCATCGCGCGCCCGCCGGCGTCCGGCTCTGCGGTTGGGGAGAGGGTTTAAACGCTCCCTCTCCCGCTCCGCCGGCTCCTTGATGGAAATTACTTCCTCGCAGAAGGAGGCGACGGCGTTCCACGACCTCTCACTCCGGACCATAGACTGAACTACGGCCGGGAGCGAGAGGGCAACCGATTCGACTGCCGCGATCATCTCACGGCGCTGCGATGCCCAGGCGGGGCAAACCGCCAAAGTGTGCAGCGCCGTGTCCTTTATAACGTCGCGGCAGTCGCCGCAGTGGTGACAACCGGGCGTCTCTTGCCGGCGTATACGACACAGGAACTGGCCAGGCCAGGATCCCATGGTAAATAACCCTAAATACGACTAATTTAAATAACCCTAAATACGACTAATTTAAATAACGCTAAATACGACTAATTTAAATAACACTAAATACGACTAATTTAAATAACCATAAATACGGCTAATTTAAATAACGCTAAATACGACTAATTTAAATAACACTAAATACGACTAATTTAAATAACACTAAATGCGACTAATTTAAATAACCCTAAATACGACTAATTTAAATAACCCTAAATATACCTAAATTGCTAAAAAGTAAGTCGTTCGCAAAATAAATGTACTTACGAGTAAACATAAGGCCCCACTTCTTTTACATGAAGTTTCTGGTCGAGGCCCTGTTTGACGCGCTCCCAGTTGGTGTAGTTGAAGAGATGGACCTTCATCAGGGGCTGGACGTTGGGCCGCCTCCATATTGAATACGCCAGTGAGTTGTTTCTTATCACCATACTCTGAGGAATAAGAGAATAAATTTATTTATTTCTCTCTTCACAAAGAATATTAGTACAATAAATTGGTTATAGCAGTGTATGTAAAGCTATTTTCTTTGTGAGAGACTGGAGTCAATACTAGGGATAACCCTGTGTGACAGATCTCCAGGCCCCCAACCAGAATATTCAATATTAGAATAAAGAGATACATGCAGCCACAAAATATGACTAATTCTTAATTCCTAGTGACAGTATGTTGTTAGAGAGAATGTGCAGTGTGTGTGTGTGTGTTTGTGTGTATGAGTGTGTGTGCATGCGTGTGTATGCGCGCGTGTGCGTGTATGTGTGTGTGTATGTGTGTGCGCGCGTGTGTATGTTTGTGTGTGCGTGGAGATGATGAGAGAATGGGATAATACATCGAACCAACGAGGATAAAATGTAATAAAAGCCAAAATTCATTTACATTATTGTTTTGAATGCTTTAATAAAACAACTAAAATCGGTGAACGTTGATTTTTAGCTCTTTATCTATACTAAACTATACTAATATTATAAAGCTAAAGAGTTTGTTTGGTTGAACGCGCTAATCTCAGGAACTATTGGTCCGAATTGAAAATTCTTTAGGTCTACACCTAAAGAATTTTCAATTCGGACCAATGGTAGTAGATAGCCCATTTATCGAGACCATAACATCACGCTACAACCAATAGGAGCGGACTGTCAGTGAGAAATGTTGCGGCAAAACGGAAAATTCTCTTATGTGAAGCAGATGAAGTTGCGCGGTTCAGGTTGTTCTTTATATATGAAATTATATCTTTTACAGCATTATAATAATAATAATATATTCTACCACATACACACAACACCATCTAGCCAAAACTAAGCAGAGCTTGTACTATGGGTACTAGACAATGGATAAACATACATATATACTTTTTTTTTGTAAATACGTACATACTATACAAGGAAACATCCAGACCAAGACAACCATCCATGTTCATGCACACAAATGTTTGACTTGTGCGGGAATCGAACCCGCGACCTCAGGCGTAGCAGTCATCTACGCCATCGAGGCCGACATTGGTGGTATGTTAAAGTATTATTAAAGCAATATTTTTTTAAATAAATGTTTTATGTTACTGTATTTTCTGAGTAGTAAAACAACGTTTCTTTTAAATATCAACATTTTAAATACACAGGTCGATGTAGCTCGAAACTCTGAATAAGGTTACATCAATAACTAATTTTAGGCATAATACCTTTTACATTTTATCCACGACAGGTCGATATATAAAATGACTAGATGTGCCCGCGGTTTCACTCGCGTTTATAATTACTGCGCCACCCCCGTGATCGTAACGTGTTGTTTGTTATATAGCCTTCCTCGATAAATTAGCTATCCAACAATAAAATATTTTTCAATTGAACCAGTAGTTCCTGAGATTAGCGCGTTCAGTCAAACAAACAAACAAACTCTTCAGCTTTATAATATTAGTATACCTAGATTAATAATTAACACATATTATTCGAATAATATTTTTGAAGACTACTAAGTTCTAACTTCCCAATCGAATCTCACGAATATGGCGTCTGTACTAAATAATTCAATTAACTTTGTTAGCTGTTTGTTTGGCACCGACTCATTTTTTATTGTATATAGGAGAATAAGAGATTCATATCGATTGATAAATGCAGCATGTATTATGAAATATTGAAAGAAAACTTACAGCTCGAATAGAGCCTTTAAAAAATGGAAGGGTGCAAAAATTTTAACGGTTTTAAACCTTCTATACTAAACCAAGGATCAGGTGTAGCCCCCGGAGCAGAAGAATATTTTGCCTTCTTCTTAATTAGGTATTTCAATTTAAAAGACTGTAATATACAGTAATTCTGAAGAACTTTTCGGCAAGAACAGATATCGTTATTGTGTACATCTGCCCAATCCAAATTGTTGCAATATTAACTATACCTTAGCCAAATTCGATGTAGACCAAATGTAAGCAAACCTTATCATATGATTTCTAGGGCTTTCACCTTGGAATGATTCACATTATACAAAACTTTAAATTTTTTTATGTATTGAAACGATTAATCAATCATAATAATATTTGTTAAGGTATTCTATTTAAAGTTATCTTTAATGAATATTCCAAACCAAATTACGTGTGAAAGTTACTCTTGAAACTGCATCAACCTTACTGGTTTTTTGATAAAAAGGAAGAAATCGTCAAACTTTGGTTGCATTTATAATATGCCTCCAAATAAAGATGATCATTAGGTCCTCATAACATTCACATAAACGGGTGTATTTTATTTTGGTCGAATTATAAAGCTGACACGGGACGTTCCGTCGAACGCAGCGACTTTGTGCAAAGATCAAGATATCAAAATAAAGGAAAATATTTTACAGTAAGTGACTTAATAATATTTATTAAATATCATTATGTTATAATGGTAGCTATTAAAAAAATAAAGTGCAAGTAGTTGAATTTTAATCTACCAAAAATGTCAGTTTTTAGTATTTATGTTATAAAATGAAACAAAACGTACGATCATCCATACATGTTTACGTCCCTCGTTTATATTGTAAATAATAGTTTAATATACATACAATATAATAATTATATATATATACATATAATAATTAATTAATTTATATGTGTTTTTATATACTAATTTAAACATAAATTATACTTATAATGGATATACATTTTTGGACTTGTCTATTCTGCAATGACTTACAAACATATTATAGGTTTAATCGGATGAGGGTACCTACTGTATTCGGTATAACAAAATTGTAGGTTTCATGAACATATACTCATCAAAACTTACATGGTTTAGTACTCTCACGTTCTAAATAATATTATAATATGCAGTATTTTAAATGATTTTAAAGCACGTTTATATATCATCACATAATTTTTCACTCAGAACTCTAAAAATTAAATTATGTCAAAGAAAGTCGCAATCTGAGGATAACATAGATACCATTATTATTTGCGCTCCCCCGTGGCGTTGGCGTTATTTGTTACGCCGACGACACTCTTGTCACGGCGAGGGGTAAGTCGCACCAGGCGGCGGCCATATTGGCGACCGCTGGGGTTGCACAAGTCGTGAGTCGTATCCGGCGACTGGGACTCGAGGTGGCCCTGTCTAAGTCCGAGGCCGTCTGTTTTCACGGTCCTCGGAAACGGCCACCTCCAGGGTCCCACATTATGGTAGGAGGGGTCCACATCGCTGTCGAGCCAACCCTGAAGTATCTGGGTCTCCTGCTCGACAGCCGATGGGACTTTGTAGTCCACTTTCGTCGACTGGCCCCCCGTCTTCTGGGCGCTGCAGGTGCGCTCGCGCGTCTGCTGCCCAACCTACGGGGGCCAGGCACCTCCTGCCGGAGGCTCTACGAAGGGGTCGTGCGGTCCATGGCCCTTTCTGGGGCCCCAGTTTGGGGAGAAAACCTGACGGCCCGTAATATTTCAGCGCTTCGTGCGCCTCAGCGTGCAATGGCCGTCAGGTTAATTAGAGGCTACCGCACGATCTCGTTCGAGGCAGCGAGCCTCCTCGCCGGATCTATGCCCTGGGACCTGGAAGCGGCGCTTCTGGCGTCGCTCTACCGTTGGCGCCAGGAGGCGCTGGCTCGAGGCGAAGGACCACCTCCTCCCGCTCTAGAGGCGGCACGGTCCGAGCTCCGCCAGGTTCTGGTGGAAGAATGGAGGAATCGACTTGTGCACCCCAGTGCCGGGCACGCCACGATCGTGGCGGTAAGTCCCGTGTTTGAGGAGTGGCTGGAGAGGCGGCATGGCGCCCTCACCTTCCAGCTGACACAGGTTTTGACTGGCCACGGTTGTTTTGGCCGGTTCCTGTGTCGTATACGCCGGCAAGAGACGCCCGGTTGTCACCACTGCGGCGACTGCCGCGACGTTGTAGAGGACACGGCGCTGCACACTTTGGCGGTTTGCCCCGCCTGGGCATCGCAGCGCCGTGATTTGACCGCGGCAGTCGGATCGGTTGCCCTCTCGCTCCCGGCCGTAGTTCAGTCTATGGTCCGGAGTGAGAGGTCGTGGAACGCCGTCGCCTCCTTCTGCGAGGAAGTGATTTCCATCAAGGAGGCGGCGGAGCGGGAGAGGGAGCGTTTAAACCCTCTCCCCAACGGCAGAGCCGGGCGCCGGAGGGCGCGCGATGACCTCCAGCCACCCTGAGGTTTGACCTGGGGGTGACGGGCTTTGTGGGCCTGCCCGCCATCCGTTCAGCACCAGGTCCGAGAGGCGGCGTGCGTGTTCCCACGCGCGCCTCTGTGTCGAGTCCGTCTCCCCTCTAGGGGGGAGACAGTAGGGAATTTTTTCGAGTGAGTCCTTTGGGTAGGTCTCTTGTGTAGTGGCCTGCCGTTTCAGACGGCAGGCCGTAACCTCGGCGGGGTCGCGACCGCATGCGAAAGCGATTCGCGCGGCCCCGTCGATAGTGGTTTTGTCGAGGAACACCGTGGTAGGTTTAGTCGGTATTCCGGGAGGTACTTTCCTATTATTCCATCTTTCTTTTACCCCGGCGAGTCCGACATAATCCCTCCGCCCGCCCCCGCGGAGGGATATGCATCATTGCATTCCCCCAGGTAAAAAAAAAAAAAAAAAAAAAAAAAAAAGACCATTATTATTAAAATGTCGTTGATTATCAAAAATGTTTTTCATACCTGCTGTCAGTGGTTGCCTAGCAACAGTTTGTTATTAAACATTCTACATCGAGTTTGGCTATAGTATAGATATTATTATTATAGATTGTTAAATTTGGCCGCTCCCTATAAAGGGCCACCTCTGCCGCCCTCACTACGCTGCGCCACTGCCAAGGATCCTATATGTATAATAATATCGTGGGAGACCGTTGTACTATGACGCAGAGGTCTCGATATCGATCCTAAGGCGCACCTCTCTGACTTTGCCAAGTTATCTGCGTATTAAATAGTAAATTATTGTTCGCTAACGGTGAAGGAAAACATTGTAAGGAAACCTGCACGTCTGAGAGTCTGCCAAATCGCACTAGGCCAGCCTGGTGGACTATAACCTAACCTTCTCACACTGAGAAGAGGTCCGTGCCCAGCAGTGGGACAGTTTATTACAGGGCTGATATTATGTATATATAATATTCTTATTACTCACAGACAGAATGGCATCGTTAATAGTATTTGTGAAGCAGAAGAATACAGTGCCGATCATGCTAAGCACAAACGTGGCTGACAGCAGGAGTATTACTGCAACAAACAGAAAAATTACATTATTATTTAACTTATAAGAAAAGCAAAATAGAAAGGAAAGGCACATAAAATATAATAGTAAATAAATAAATAAAAATGGCTGATTTAGGCAGCGTAGTAAAATTTCTCAGCATCACTGTCGACTGCAAAAGTGCTTAGAAGGCTGGCAGCATTGCCACGTTGAATGGTTTATTAGAACATTCATTATTACAATAATTAATGTTAGTTATATGAAGATGAATTGTATTAGTTAATGATCTAATTTTCATTAAATTCTTTTAAATGTCCCATTTGTTTAATTTTGACTGCATTTATGGCCCATACCATCGAATCATTTAACTAGCTTTTGCCAGCAACTTCGCTTGAGAACAATCATTTTTTCTGGATTAAAGGTATCTACTATATTATGTCCTTTTCTGTACCTCTGACAATGCGTATGGATAACACAGGAACACCAAGAATTAAATTATTTACCTACTTTTAAATAACTACACTTCAAGACATTCCCCGATCTTAGTCTCTCCGTAAACATAGGTGCTGAAAAGCAACCAAAACGACAGGGAAAGGTTGAATTTAAATAGTTTGAATAGGTTTATCGTTTTAAACATAAAAATACAGTAATTTAATTTCAATACATCCGCTTAATCGTCATACAATATTATGAAGAAAAGAAATCATTGTTATGGATTGAGAAAACCATAATCTCTTTGAGTTTAACAATATGTTTAAATATTTCTTAGCAATTTAAGAACTGTACACATAACATTATAAGAAGATGCGGTAGCCTAGTGAGAGAGCCATTGGACTGCCACGCAGAGGCCTCGAGTTCCATCCCAAGAAGTTATATGCGTAATAAATAGTTAAATATCGCTCGCTTTAACGTTGAAGGAAATCATCGTTAGGAAACCTACATAATGTTCTCGAAGATAAGTAAAGTCTATCAATCCGCGTTTGGCCAGCGTGGTGGACTATGACCTAAACCTCCCCACACTAAGAGGCCCGCGCCCAATAGTAGGACAGTTAAATAAGGGTCAGATATTATATATATTATAAGTTATTATATAGGTAATCTACATATCCATAAGTATATAATTATAACGTAATCTTGCAATGTAATACATATATGTACTTATTACATGTATATAGAGATATGTATTTGTTGGTTGTAGACATACGTTCATTCCTCACGTGATAAGTATTGTGCCATCAATTTATCTTGATGAGTCTAATTAATTAATTAGACTTAGACCTGGAAATACCCGATAGGATAGGTGATTTACAGTTATAATTAATTAACTAAGTCTTACAATAATACTAACCCTGTATTAAACTGTCCAATTGCTGGGCACGGGCGTCTTCTCAGTATGAGAAGGGTTAGGACAGAGTCAACCACGCTGACCCAGAACGGGTTGACAGTCTTCACATATCTTCGAGAACATTATGAAGAACTCTAAAACAAGCAGGTTTCCTCAGGATGTTTTCATTTACCGTTTTAGGTCTAAAGCTTATTCTAATATTTAGATTTTAACTACGATCAAATAATTTTGTTATATAGGGTCAAAGCGTTTTAAAATTGTCGAGGCAATTAAAATCTTGATATACTACAAGCAATATTGACCATTTTATTCTAATACGTAAGGATTAAATTGCATTGTTGATGTTTTCATTTATTACTCTACGAATGTGTCACAATTTTATTTAGTTATTTGGGATTGCGCGACTAGTTTCGATCTTAATAGGAGCTCTTAATCATTTTAATTCCATACATATACTAGGTATACTACATAAAATATTGTCTCCAAATCACGTCCATCAAGTCCCATATTTGACAGCAAAATGCCAGCAGACAATATTACACTTTATTGATAGATGTGCATCAATATTGACAGTTCTTTTGTCATCTTAATTTGATGATTAGTCGAGTTTTCTTTAATTTAACAACGAGGTTTACATTTGATTGTTATTATTGTTATAACATAACACAAAATAAAGCTCTTCAAACGTTTTATATATCATGTGTAAGAAGTGAAAACAATTTAAAACGCGAATAATTACGTGTACAAACTTCAGATACAATAATTATTCAAATAAAATTAAATGAGATCAATAACAATGTTTGACTTGTGCGGGAATCGAACCCGCGACCTCAGGCGTGGCAGTCGGTTACACTAACCACTACGCCATCGAGGCCGCGCAGGAACATTAAGATTAGATTTATAATTTTATAATCGTTAATGATAAGTTTGTAAATATAATATTGGTACTATTATACGTTTCTCGATCGGAGGGGTTCTGGACAAAGGCCAGATTAAGAGCACCTTAAAACGACGAGCTTGTATGAGGAATGTGATTAAAGTGAATGAAGCCAGAGAAATGTGTCTGGGTCGTAGCAAATGGAAATCCGTAGTCTCTGCCTTCCCCTCTGGGAAACAGGCGTGAATCTATGTATGTATGTATGGTAATATTGTAGTGTAAAGGTATTTCGAAGTTGAAACAAACGTTACCTAAGAGCCAAGACAAACAGAAAAGATGTAAGACGCGTCGCGTAAGTAGAAAAGCGAAAAGCGCGTAAGTCTTCCCGTGAGCATCCAAATTTCAGGAAAAGTGTGAATATAGTTTAAAAACAATATCATTATTAGTTATAGTTGTAATTCAAACAAGCCAAGACAAAAACCTGTATAAAGTAGTTTAATTTCAATGTATAAACAATCGCGTAAACGTAAGATAATTATTACAAAAAGATTTATTAATAGGTATTATAAAGCTGAAGAGTTTGTTTGCTTGGTTGAACGCGGTTATCTCAGGAACTACTGGCTCGAATTGAAAAATTATTTTAGTGTTGGATATCCCATTTATCGAGGAAGGCTATATATAGGCTATGACATCACGCTACAACCAATAGGAACGGCGCATCAATTTAAAATTGTGACTAAATCGGGGAAAATTCTCTTAAGACTGCGCCGAGCGAAATGTGCCAAAACAGGTGGTCACAGTTAAGTTGATAAAATCAACACTTTTTGTTTAATACAAATATAAAATATACATTTACCATAAAAATGAATGTGTTTACAATTACACCGTGTAAAATACTTAAAATAATTAATATTCTGGCCTACAAAATTACGTAAATTTAAACGAAAAATGCAAAAACGTAAGCTCGTGTTACGTGGTTTTTAGATTATAACAGTACAAATCTATCTTATTTTACAGCTTAAACGAAACATAAATAGTTATATTACAATTTGTCCGTCCCAAATATTTAAGTTATTGGTTGACAATAAAGATACATATTTATCAAAAAAGCACTTCAAATCCTCCATACAATTTTACTATGACGGCCGCGCGCCGATTTGAATATCAAGCTCTGTCATTCAGTCCAACCGCGTCTTACGCTCGAGCAGACGAAGTTGTGCGGGTCAGCTAGTTAGGTATATATGTATACCGATAGCCACATAAGTATCGAAAATAATTCTGACCTTCCCCGTGTTCGCAGATAAGCGAAAATCATACGATGTTGTTTATAAAACTGTTATGAAATTTAATTATTTTTGTTATTGATAACGGCAGGTTAAAGATGATGCGTAAATACATTATGTTTATTCAATTTCACCTTTCTGTGAAAGGCGTATTCACTTAGTAATTATAATTATCAATGATATAAAGCAGTGGAATGCAAATGATTGTAAGACAAACGTAATAATAATGTCCTCCAGACGGAGTTTCGGTCGCGGCGGTCAATCTTAACGGAGATTGGCTATTTGCGCAGGAGATATTATTACCCAAGTGTGTGTGCAAACACAATGCACCCTCTGTTCCCAAACTCTCATGATCCGATGGGACGGTAAAGTTAAGTGCTTGGATCAAGGGTCTGATGCAGAAGGCCGTGGTTTTAAACACGCCACGCAGTGTGAGGAGGTTACGATCCACATGTGCGAATATTATATGGATTATATTTGCATTTAAATAATGTATAGTGGCAATCCATAGCTACGTAACGTTATAGTATAAGTAGCAATAGCTTAATGGAGGATCGTTTGACTGCCACGCAGAGGTTTTCAGTTCGATTCCCAGGCTCGAAAGTCAGAGATACGCTCTCTGACTTTTTGAGTTTGCAGTTATTAAAAGCAAAATATTCTGGGTGAAATATAAAAATTTATATTTAATAAAAATGTCGTTTCGTACAAATCTTGCGAACAGACGCGTAAAGCGACTAGGCCAATCTGGGCATAATATTTTTGACATCCATAAGTACGAAATTAACACATCTCTTAATATTATAAATATAATATCATAATTCATTAAGTATTATCTTATCTTATCTTGATCCGGGGGCCAGTCATTGTAGACCGGCGACACTTCGATCCAGTGGGATCTTTTGTGTCGGCCCCGAGGTTTATCCTTGAGCTATCTCCCTATGAATGTACTGCATCAGTCGCAGCGTACACTTCAGAGGGAGAAGCCTGAAGTCTTCAGGGTTCGGATATGCCAATCCCATCAGACCCATCCTTAGTCCGGCCAACGCGTCACATTCACACAGTAGGTGTGATATGGACTCGTCCTGTTCACCACAGGCTCTGCAGATCGAATTGTTTGACAGTCTCAATCTGCACAGGAAGTCGTTGGTGCCAAAATGACCAGTAAGCGCTCCTGTGAGCAGGCGTATTTGGCCTTTGTTGTACCCGCAGAACTTCCGGGTAAAGCCCGTGGCTCTGTTTGCAATGAATTTCTTGGAGTGTTCCAGACCCCTAAGGGCCATCCACTCTAGCCTGTGTTTATCATTGCCATGTGCATTCAAAGCTGCCTTGACGGTACTCTCAGAGAGACCTACGAATGGCTCGGGGCCCACAAATGGTTGCTCCGAGCCCTTCTTGCATTGCACTTGCATGCCCCGGAACCCACACCAGCCTGACTGTGTTTTCCCTGCCAAGTTTGTTAAAGGCGTTAACACAGTTCAGGACCAGTGCTGAGTCCACCCTACAGGAGTTTAATTTTGAAATTAAGTAATACTACTATTCTCATTTTTCTTTTCTTTATGTTTTTATATTTTATCTGCATTTTGTTTATATAGATAATTCACGTTCATAACGTCATTTCGTTGTTGGCAACACAGTCCATTGTGATCATGCAGTGTACACATATGTAGTTAGAAACTTAGATTAGAACATGACTGTAATATGTATTTATATCCCAACCTACTTGTACTTTGTTCTGTTTTGTGTACCTAAAATAAATAAATATACTATGTAGAACATGTTTATAATTCGTAACATGTTGACATGTTTGTGACCACAGCTCACAACTTGATCGAAACGTCAAACACACAAAGGAAAACAAAATGGCGTTAATTCGCGTACCGATTTATTTTTGTATTATACTCGTATATTAAATAATTATTTGCTGTCGTAAAAGTTATATTTTTAACGGTACTTTTTCTATAAATTATGGTACTCGTTGGTAATATAGCTTGTCAGGCGGACCAGGCGTGCCTCGGCAGCCGTGCTTGCAGCGGCGTGGGAGCGCCTCTCCCCTGGCGGCCGCAAATAATAACCCCGGCCACACCCTGGATCGCGCTCTTTCGACTGCCGACGCTCATCAAGTTAAGTGTCTCATCTGTGCTCCAGCCAGACCTCACACCAAAGCCTTTTCTAGAAACACGCCCGAAGTTAATCCATATTGTGTAAAAATTGAATTTCGCGTACTTTTGCCTCTAAACCAGATATAGAAATATTTTAATATTTTTAATATATTAATATAATTATAATTTATTGTATTTTTTCATTGTGAATATAAATTACAGTGTCAGCATTTTAAATTTTATAATAATTATCAATTATCATTTCAATTTCCTTTTTTAATATAATTTATAATTACAAACTATGCATGAATTTCGTTTGTATGACTTTTTAATGGAATTAATCTCACTTTGTAATTTCACAAACGAGCTTATATAAATATATACATATTTTTTTTTGTTAATGCATGCCGTGGCAGCCTGTAAGTAAGGCAGCACTATGATATGTATCCGCATTTATGTTTCATTACGATGTTTAAATTAGTGTATGCTTTGTTGGTTGTCCATAAATAAATAAATAAAAAAATAAATAAAATAAATAGTATTAATTTCCGTCTTTTTGAATTAAAGGTCGTGTAAGTGCGAATTACAGTATTTAATTTATCTCCGCAACTTAGATTTACCTGGTCGACCACGTGCTACGTTACAATGTATGGGTGAGTTACAAGCGGGATGTGAGTGTTGTGGGTTCAAATCCCACACGGGACAAAAGCGTGTGATCCTAGGCACTTTACAAACATTCGATGGCGTAGGGGTTAGTATAACCGACTGCCACGCCTGAGGTCGCGGGTTCGATTCCCGCACAAGTCAAACATTTGTGTGCATGAACATGGATGTTTGTCTTGGTCTGGGTGTTTCTATGTATAATATGTTTGTATTGTCTAGTACCCATAGTACAAGCTCTGCTTAGTTTGGGCTAGATGGCGTTGTCTGTATGTGGTAGAAAATATTATATTATTAATATTTAAACAACGAATACAAAGAACATCCAGACTCGGTACAATTATTTATTTATTACATAAATTATTATATGATTTCTTAAATCGGTTATGCGGTTTTTGAGTTAAATTCTTACAAACAAACAAAACATCAAATCTTGCCTCTTTATAATATACATACATACATAGATTCACGTCTGTTTCCCAGAGGGGTAGGCAGAGACTACGGATTTCCATTTGCTACGATCCTGACACACTTCTCTGGCTTCATACACTTTCATAACATTCCTCATACACGCTCGCCGGTTTAAGGTGCTTGCTTAACCTGGCCTTTATCCAGAACGTTTCCGATCTGATCAAGAAACGTTCGCCTAGGTCTTCCCCTTGCGACTGTTCCATTCACACTAGCCTTATAAACTTTCTTAGTCAGTCTGTTCTCGTCCATTCTTTCTACATGCCCAAACCAACTTAACATACCCTTTTCTATTCTCGTCACTATATCCACTTTTATGCCGCATCTCTCTCTAATCACACTATTCCTTATTCTATCTTTCAGAGTCACACCACATATATTTCTCAGCGCTCTCATTTCTACGCCATTTATTCTGCTCTCATGCTTCTTTTGCCATACCCAACTTTCACTTCCATGCATAAGTGTAGGTATTAATAGTCCTCTATGAACAGCCAAACATTATAATATTAGCATAGATTACTGATCTGTTGGAAATAACAATAGCCTAGTAGGAGAGCATAGGTCTCGAAGTTATGAGGATATATTAAATAGTTAATTATCGCTCGCTTTAACGGTGTAGGAAAAGATGGTGAAGAAACCTACAAGTCTGAGTGTTCTCCATTATGTTCTCGAAGATATACTAAGTCTGCTAAACCGTACTGGGCTAGCGTGGTGGACCATGGCCTAAGCGTTCTCACACTGAGAAGAGGCCCGTGCCCAGCAGTGGGATGGTTTAAATATACTGATATTATACAGTGTGTATAATAAACCCTGTCCGATCCTTTAAGGTGTTATACAGTAGCTTATTATTAGTACATAAGATACATCCATTTATAAAAATCGGTCAAGAAAATTACCCCAGAAAATTTAATTTATTTAAAATAATATGTTAATAGATTACCCATGGCAACACCGACAACGTATTAATCATAATACCTACGTATCACTGAAGTTCATAAAGGTTCACCGATGCCGCGCCGCGCTACGCCACGCCTACCTACCTACGCTTTAGAAAATGCTGCCAAAAGTATGCCACGCTCCGTGTCTTTGTCAAGTTTAGTGGAGTGTTGCTAGACTGTGCGAAATTTCCGTAATTCAAGGGTAAATAATATTATGAATATGTTTTAATATGATATAGATTTTTTTAGCATGTTTATTAAGAGAGAAACAAGACCTTAATGGATCGGACAGAGTTTATATATAATAAAAATAATGTATAAACAGTGTAATATGTTTTTTTTTATATAGGACTGGGGACTTTTATATGGGACTGTGGGATTCAAACCCACAACACTCGGCACAGGGGCAGCGGCGAGGCGACCACTTGAACCACTCACTACGCCTTTCGTTCAGTCAAGTTATTATTTATTTATATTATAAATATTACCGATAACACGAATCGATAATATAAAAGAAAGAAAGAAAGAAAAATTTATTTTGTCACACAAAAGGGCACACCCAAAACATGAAGAAATAAAAAAAAATAACAAAATAAAAAAGCAGAGCTATAATAAAACTAGAAAATTAAAACAAATACTAACACTATAATTTCATTTCTGTTCACTGGCAACACCACACCTTCCGCTTAACGGAAACTGCCTCTGTTCAAGTCAAGGCTACTATTGTCAGTGATCAGCGATACAAACAATAATCTATTCTATTATTTAAATTTGACTTAAGTTTAAAAAGTAATCTAACTCTTTAATTACATAATAGCAAAGCAAGGGCAAATACAAGTCTTACAATATTAACAAAGGTTCTAGAATCATCTATTCTAAAGGTGCTGATTCACTAGAGCAATCACTTGTATTCAGCATTCTAGCGAATGTTACATTACAGAAAAATAAACGGAAGCGTTTTAGCGACAAAGGCCAGGTTAATAATAATAATATAATAATAAACTTTATTTCAAATTTGCATAGCTTACAAATTCATATAACTACATACTAATTCATCATAACAAATAATCAAAATATAAATAAAATTAATAAAGAGCACCTTAAACCGACGTGCGTGTATGAGAAATGTGATGAAAGTGAATGAAGCCAGAGAAGTGTGTCAGGATCGTAGCAAATGAAAATAATATTTTCTACCACATACACACAACACCATCTAGCCCAAACTAAGCAGAGCTTGTACTATGGGTACTAAACAAAGCATAAACATACATATACACTTTATTTTTTTTAAATACATACATATTATACATAGAAACACCCAGACCAAGACAAACATCCATGTTCATGCACACAAATGTTTGACTTGTACGGGAATCAAACCTTCGACCTTAGGCGTGGCAGTCGGTTACACTTACCACTACGCCACCAAGGCCGACATCCGTAGTCTCTGTCTAACCCAATGGGAAACAGGTGTGAATCTATGTATGTATGTTTTAGCAAAAAGACAGTTTTGCGTTAAGTTTTTTGCCGAGCATGAGAAAATCTGACATCTTCGTGAAGAATATTTTTTTGACGAGCATTGACTATAGCGTTCGCTAGAATGATTGTGAGAATGTTTCTAGCGATGTTTGGCTTTATGCTTGGCTCTGTTCGTTGTTAAGTTTAACAATTTAAAAATGGCGAAAGCCCGATGTTTTGTTACAAGTGAATACTCAAGTCTATCAGCACCTTAAAAAGATTATTAATTTTACTTAATGATTATGTAATCTTTATATAAAATAAAATTGTATCTGGTTGACGTCAGTAGTTATTTACAATAATTGGACGTTGTTTTTCAAAAAGAATCCAACTCAAAATATGGTCGAAAATGACTTAAGTATACCAAAGTAGTCGTTATGGCCCATATTTTCAATTAGCAAAAACACCCCAAGTAATTTACGAATGTTTGACGTTTTATGTAACGTTGGTTACCATCCCACAACAAGGCAGATATGAATTTCGTAAAAACGATCCAATATCCTTGGATCATATTACAAAATGATCAGTCTAAGAAACTGATTCAAAACAAATATCTCAAAAGAGGGCTGGCCTTTATTTCGCGGAAAGAATAAGCATTGCCATTCAACGTGGCAAACTGCCAGTCTTCTGGGCACACTACCAGTTGAATGTGATGCGGAGGAATTCTATGACGCCTATTAGAGAGTATTAGTTTTCTTTTTACTTTTTTAGTTCTGTTTTATAATCTTTTAGGTATAAGTTAGTAATATTAGAGTTTTCAAAATTATGTAATAAACATATCTCAATAAGGATCCAAATCACGTGGATTGTTTTATATTAATTGATATTTACTAGAATGTTCAAGTTAAATCACAAAAAAGATTCAGAACGCTTGGATTTTTTTTGTTAAATTATATTTCTTGAAATAGTTAAATCACAAAAACGTTTCAGAATGCTTGGAACTTTTTCGCTAAACACTTTTATGAATTCTATAAGTGTTTTATGGAATGTCTGCTGTGCGGGACAAAACCGCAACATTAAAATCATACTCATGCTAAAAGCAGTATTAAGTTTACACCAGATATTAAAAACAATAACACTTAAGTATCTTAAATCAGGTCACATATATTTTTGAGGACACAGCGCTGCACACTTTGGCGGTTTGCCCCGCCTGGGCATCGCAGCGCCGTGATTTGATCGCGGCAGTCGGATCGGTTGCCCTCTCGCTCCCGGCCGTAGTTCAGTCTATGGTCCGGAGTGAGAGGTCGTGGAACGCCGTCGCCTCCTTCTGTGAGGAAGTAATTTCCATCAAGGAGGCGGCGGAGCGGGAGAGGGAGCGTTTAAACCCTCTCCCCAACCGCAGAACCGGGCGCCGGAGGGCGCGAGACGACCTCCAGCCACCCTGAGGTTTGACCTGGGGGTGGCGGGCTTTGTGGGCCTGCCCGCCATCCGTTCAGCACCAGGTCCGAGAGGCGGCGTGCGTGTTCCCACGCGCGCCTCTGTGTTGTGTCCGTCTCCCCTTTAGGGGGAGACAGTAGGGCTTTTATTTTGTGTAGTGCCTATCTTGGGTAGGTCTTGTTGCGTAGTGGCCTGCCGTTTCATACGGCGGGCCGTAACCTCGGCGGGGTCGCGACCGCATGCGAAAGCGATTCGCGCGGCCCCGTCGATAGTGGTTTTGTCGAGGAACACCGTGGTAGGTTTAGTCGGTATTCCGGGAGGTACATTGTCTTTTAACATCTTTCTTTTACCCCGGCGAGTCCGACATAAACCCTCCGCCCGCCCCCGCGGAGGGATATGCGTCATAGAATTCCCCCAAGTTAAAAAAAAAAAAAAAAAAAAGGTCACATATATTTGGCCAACGATACCAAAATTTCCAAAATTGAGACACAGTTAAAGTACCTACCCTGAAAGAATTTATGCTGATGTTTATCATCGCAGTCATAAAGCATAGTAAGAAAAAAGTCCTCTATAAGTGCAGAGAATAGAAATATTTTTAAATACCAGAAAAATATAGTTCTGGTTAACTATATTTTTTCTATTTTTCTTGTATTTGATGATGATTATTGATGATGACAGTCATAAAGCATAGTAAGAAAAATATCCTATACAAGTATAGGGAATGGAAAAGAAAGTATTTTTAAGTACAAGAAAATTCCCCGAAATACGATATCCACAGTTGTGTTGCTGGGGGTCTAACTTAAAATTTGGTGCATGTTTCATCTTGATACGCCGCCTAAAAGTCTAGTAATAATTAAAAGACATTTTTAATACGTTGCCTGGAAGAAAGAGATTGGAGGATCGGACAGAGAGAGAATCAAGCTATTTTTACATTATAAAGTGTATAGATCAGCAATTTACATGCAAAGAAAGAAAATAAAGATACCTAGGAAGCTATTTCTACACACCACGCGTAAGACGAAGCAGGAAAAGGCTACTTGAAAAAAATTACGAAATCAAACTAAAGATAAGTCCAGCCGTTTTACTCTAACATTTTGACTTGAAACTTGACCTATTCTCTTCGGATGTGATGTATTCCTTTTAGCTAAAATATGGGGAAGCAACGTTGGATTGCCACACGGAGATCTCGAGATCGAGGTACGCATCTTTGACATTTCGAAGTTATGTGTGTTAAATCTTTCGGGGTTTTGAAGTATTGAAACAAACCGTTATGTTCCACGACAACTTTTATTTTATGGCACAATCACTATTAAATACTATAAACCAACTCGATTCGTAGCTCAACAGCGACTGACTGTTCTTACTTATCGAAAATGGGAAGTAAAATAAAATAACAAGCACTTAACTGACTAACACACATTATTTTTTAACAACTGTCAGATATGTCAATTGAGTGACATACAAAATATTATAAATGGACTGAAGAATACCAATAGTGTAGGTTTTGATGACATATCAACCAAAGTAATTAAATTTGTTAATCAAAATATTTGTAGACATTTAAGTTATATTTTAAATTTATGTATAAGCAGTGGTATATTTCCGGACAATTTGAAAACGTCAATAATAAAACCGTTGTTTAAAAAGGAGGACAAAGAGTCGATGGAGTTTTATAGACCAATAGCTTTAGTTTCAAATATTTCAAAAATTTTTGAGAAATATATTCATAGTAAATTGTATACCTACTTAGAAATTAATAAATTACTTTGCCAAGAACAAAAAGGATTTAGACAAAATAAAGGTATTAACTTAGCTGTGTACGATTTCTACAAAACAATAATAACAAATGTCGATAAAAGGTCTCCTATTTGCGCTATATACTGTGATATGACGCAAGCCTTTGATTATGTGGATCACGGTATATTGCTAACTAAACTGGAATTCTATGGTATACGCGGTAATATTTTAAGTTTAATTCAATCATATCTTTCCAATAGATTACAAATGACTAGCATTTCTAGAATAAATTCACGAACTAAGCACGAAGAAAAATATTATTCAGAATCGCGGTTAGTTAGGTATGGTGTACCTCAGGGCAGCGTTCTCGGTCCACTATTGTTTCTTCTTTACATAAATGACCTGCCTAAATGTACGAGCCATCCAATGTCCTTGTTTGCGGATGATAGTACCGTTTCAATTCAGTGTAGAGCAACTGACAAATATCAAGCCGATATAAATGATTGTCTGGCTTCAATTATTCGTTGGCTAGACAATAATAACTTAAAAATAAATTTAACAAAATCCCAAGTCATGCATTTCAATCAAAGACCCAAGCTGTATAATTCTATTGATGTCCGCTATGATAATCAATATATAAGTGAAGTAGTCTCGGCTAAATTTTTAGGCTTAGTCATTGATAGCCAGCTGAATTGGAAAGACCATGTAGCTGAGCTATGCAAAAAGGTTAGCAGTTCTGCTTACGCTCTCTACAAATTATCTTCAATTGTTAATACTGATGCTGTCCTTACTGCTTATCATGGTCTTGTGGCCTCAATATTACGATATGGTATAATTTTTTGGGGCAATTCCACAAACAGCATAATGGTTTTTAAAATCCAGAAGCGGTGCGTACGAGCCATGTATGGTCTGAAGTCATCAGATAGTTGTAAGACTTATTTTATCAGAAACAACATCCTGACACTTCCGTCTCTATACATACTGGAGGTAGCTTTGTTTGTCCATAAAAATCCTCAATTATTTCAGCGCATATCAGATGTTGTGAAGCGAAACAGGCGCAACAATAACAGATTATGTTTACACAGCGCAAAAACAAGTCTGATGGCCAAAAGCCTGTTATGTATGGCGCCAAAAATTTATAATAAAATACCATGTAACATAAAGCTGTATAATATAGAAATATTTAAAAATAAATTAAAAAAGATCTTGACGGAGAAGTGCTATTATAGTATTAATGATTTTTTGAATGACAATAATCTTAAATAAATGTAACTTTGATTTTTTAAATTTGTATTAACATTTACATTTTGACATTTAATTTATTTTGACTCTTACCCAATGACATTTTTAATTTATTTTTATAATTTATTTTAAGTTTTTCTTTTGACATACAAATGTATTTATCTAAATGTATTTTTAGTTAGTTAGGCATGAGATTTTAACTTAATTGCTTACATTTTATTGATTTATTATCTAAATATGTAATTTGATAATTTAATGTTTTTATAATTTTTTTTTTATACTCGACCCGTTCATACGCCTCCACAGGCAGATTTTGGTGGTACTAATTTAATAACCTTTTGTAATCATGTAATACCCAAAATGGATTGAATGAATAAATGATTTGATTTGATTTGATTTGAGTGACCGATAAATATAAAATATTCTTAAAACACAAGTTTAAATCAACACATATATAAATAACTAGATATATTCTAAAATACATGTTAAAATCAAGACATATTACATTATATTATTTTATACGAACTTCCGTTATATTTAATTGAACTACTTGAATGTTTTCGAATTCACAACTTATGAATTTTCAAATGCGCAATATTAATATAAAATTAAAACATTAATTTCAATAAGCTAACATGTGCGTATTAAATTTTTAATTATCGCTCGCTATAATGGTGAAGGAAAACACTGTCAGGAAACCTGCATGTCTAAGAGCTCTCCATAATGTTCTCGAAAGATGTGTGAAGTATACCAATCCGTTGAGTGTGGTGGACTATGGCCTAACCGTTCTCACACTGAGAAGAGGCCCATGCCCAGCATTGGGATAGTTTGTATACAGGCTAACACTATCATTATAATAGTTGTAAGTTTGAATATATAATCCCCTTCAGACTGAATTTCGATCACGGCGGCCTATCTTAAAGGCGAGTGGCCATCTGGTTTAGCGTCGTGAGCTATGGCCCAATCTTTCTCACACTAAGAAAAGGCGCATGTCCAGTAGTGGGACTGTTTATATACAAGGCTGATATTATAAATTATATTAGGCGGCTTCAATGGTGTAATGGTTAGTGTAACCGACTGCCACGCCTGAGGTCGCGGGTTCGATTCTCGCACAAGTCAAACTTTTTTGTGCATGGACATGGAAGTTTGACTTGGTCTGGGTGTTTCTATGAATAATATGTATGTATTTACAAAAAACGTATATATGTATGTTTATCCATTGTCTAGTACCCATAGTACAAGCTCTGCTTAGTTTGGACTAGATGGTGTTGTGTGTATGTGGTAGATTATTATTATATTATAACTAGGAGGTATTTCTGTAAGTCCATATGGTCTGATGCTATGTATAGGTCATTTTAAGCGTGTCAACCTCTGCAGCAATTTGAAGCAATTTGCTAAATAATATTCATTATCTTCGTAAGTAATTATATACGACACAATTTTCCTAAAGCGTTTGAATAATTTGTTGATGAGTTGTTGACGTCTCAGTTTCAGTTCAATTTTTGTTTGTAATGAATAAACTTAAATGGTTCTGGATCAATTTTACAAATTATTTCACTATTACAAGAATACTTTGTCTAGAAATAACATACACAGGCTGTATAACATCACGCTATGAACCACGGGAGCGAGGCAGTAATCATAAATGTGAGAGAAACTCCATGAGACTGCTTTTGGATTATAAAATTATAATAATAATATAATATTCTACCACATACACACAACACTATCTAGTCCAAACTAAGCAGAGCTTGTACTATGGGTACTAGACAATGGATAAACATACATATATACTTTTTTTTTGTAAATACATACATATTATACATAGAAACACCCAGACCAAGACAAACATCCATGTTCATGCACACAAATATTTGTCTTGTGCGGGAATCGAACCCGCGCTCTCAGGCGTGGCAATCGGTTACACTAACCACTACGCCATCGAGGTCGACATTATGTTATTCAAATTCTAAAATGCATAGATATACATACATAGATTCACGTCTGTTTCCCAGAGGGGTAGCCAGTGACTACGGATTTCCATTTACTACGATCCTGACACACTTCTCTGCCTTCATTCATTTTCATCACATTCCTCATAAACGCTCGCTGGTTTAAAGTGCTCTTAACCTGGCCTTTGTCCAGAACGTCTCCGATCTGATCGAGAAACGTTCGCCTATGTCTTTCCTTCGCGACTGTTCCATTCACACTAGCCTTATAAACTTTCTTAGTCCGTCTTTGCTGGTCCATTCTTTTTGCATGCTCAAACCAGCTTAACATACACTTTTCTATACTTGTCACTATATCCACTTTCATGCCGCATCTCTCTTTAAGTACACTATTCCTTATTTTATCTTTGATAGATAATGGCATTCAAAATAAATAAAATCTGATAGAATGGGTAACTGACGAATGGCAGTGAAATATAAAAAAAGGACAAACGATTACTTGTAATGTATATCCACTATTTTAATGCACGTGTGCGAGGTAAATAACCCTTCATTTACCCCTTTTTCTAATATGTATAGGTCGTTCAATTTTGATACTGTTTTAACAAGAAATATTCTTTTTCATGCACTAGATTTTGCTTTGCTCGCATAAATATAGGTTATGCTAATGTTTTATCCCTCGGGACATACTTTTTCTGGATGAAAGGTAAACTATGTCTTTCTCTGTTCACCTGACAACGTCTATTTTATTTATTTATTTGCAATACAAACTTACAGTCTAAAACATTACTAACACATTATACCTAATCTATAATAATAATAATAATTTATTTTCAAGAAACATGTACATACAACAATTACATTTTGGTTATATTATTTGGCTTAATCTTGATTGAGTGAGACATCTGTGTCCGAAATTATCTGTATTTCAGATCTCAGTGCTCTTCCTAAATTTAAAGACATTTTAGTAACCCTTCGGTAAAATAGATCATGAACTTTACATAATGCAGATAAACTAAAACATAAGAAAAAGTAAAAGTGAAATAATATAAAAACTAAAAACAAAATAATTAATAAAATAAAATAATGATAAAAAGTGTGTGGAGTAGTAGTGACTTCCCAATGCATCTATGGATACAAAAGTTAATATTATCTTATAAAATAACAATATACTTAAAGCCTAACGAAACAATTAATAAAAAACACGCTTCAAAAAATAAAAATAATATAAGTTAATCATTTTAATGTAAAAAAGCGTGGGGTGCTTTCTAAGATACTCAATACTCAATACTTTATTGCTTCCATAATGTATAATTTCAGGTGGTATTCTTAATCTATGGTAGCATTTATGGACCCTGTAGGGCACTGCACAGTGTAGGAGAGAGGAAGAAGAGGGCTTACTTTGTAATTTCTTAGAACTACTGACTATTTATTTATGTTAATTAAATGTAATAATTTAGATTATTAGTTTATTATGTTAAATAATGATATGTTCATAATACAATATATCTGATTATTTATTCAATATTTAATAAATTACAATACTTATTATTATTTATAACAGCACTTATTGCACACTATAATTGCTATTTAATTATTATAATTATTTTATTGCGTTAAGTATTTAATGGAATTAGATTATTTGCTGTTAAATTTATAATTAAAATTGATGTATAGATAACCCCCACCCCACGCTTTTTTACATTAAAAGTATTAAATAATATTATTTTTATTTTTAAAGCGCATTTTCCAGTTTTTAAAACTATTATTTTTTCAATCATTGTATTGTCATCGGTCCTCGATAAGTGTGCGAAGTTTCAAATCAATCCTTTGTTGGTTTGAAAGGAGTGAAAATCGCGTTCAAGTGTTCCTTTACATAGATTAATAGATACATAGATTCATAGATACATAGATTCATAGATACATAGATTCATAAATATGTAGATACAAGCTAATAAAAGCGTGTTAAAAAAGAAAACAATCTATGCGAAATTGTATGATGATAGGTCGAGTAGATAAGACGTGATTCGCATTAATTATCCATCACACAGAGAAGCTAAGGAATTAACCTTGAACTTCTAATCCAATGTGAACCAAACAGTTCTAAAATTGGTTTTCCACAGTTCTGCCTACCCCAAGAACATATCGTCGTGATGATATACACTTGTTAGCGCAGAATCTCAAGGTCACCTTCCTATTACATCAAATTAAAAGATACGTGGCAATTATCTCAATAATTACGGTACGTATTGACAGGTAGATACCTGATCACATTTTGTGGTCTGATGAGCATGACTACTCCACAACCTTGGGGAGTTACCATGTGGAAACCGAAGTAGGTATCATCTATTAATAATTGCTAAGTCTATTAATAATTGCTCATAGCTATTTCACTTCTTCGGTGGTGCAGTATTTTTTCTATACTACTAAAATGGCAAATACGCTCACCTGATGGTAAGTGGTCACCGTAGCCTATGGATGCCTACAACACCAGAGGCATCACTTGCGCGTTGTCTACCCTAAAAACCTTTTAACAGCCTTTTAGCAGTGGCAATGCGACTGTCCTTGAGGTCTTTATGAACACTTAATAATAATTCTATCACACACAACACCATCTAGCCCAAACAAAGCAGAGCTTGTACTATGGGTACTAGACAATGGATGAACATACATACCTATATACTTTATTTTGTAAATACATACATATTATACATGAAAACACCCAGACCAAGACAAACATCCATGTTCATGCACACAAATGTTTGACTTGTGCGGGAATCGAACTCGCGACCTCAGGCGTGGCAGTCGGTTACACTAACCACTACGCCATCGAGATATCAAAACATATAGGTTAGTAAGTTTACTAAGTTATTGAAGATGAAACTGTTAGTCGCTAGGTTCAGGCAAAGGGTTGAGCCTATTAGAAGAAACTCACGGCCACTCTTTTAAATCGCCTAATTTAATTTCAGTATTTTAAAACTCAAATCAACAAAGTGTTGTAACCGTTATACCTTATATACTGACCATAAAAAACTAAAATAATAACAGTGCAGGTTTTCCTTTGATGTATTCCTTTACCGATAAAACGAGCGATAAATAACTATTTTAGTAAGCACATAAGATAGATAAAAGACACATAAGAGAACAGCGATAGCTCAGTGGGGAGACCAACAGACTGCAATGCAGAGAGTCTTGGGTTCGAACCCACGTCGCGCACCTCTGACTTTCGGAAGTTATATGACTTTTCGAAATTATGTGCGTATTGATTGACAATTATCGCTTGCTCCATGCTTCGGAGAGCACGTTAAGCCGTCGGTCCCACCTGCCAAGAACATCTATGGCAGTTGTTATTAGGGAAGTCGACACAAAAGATCCCAATGGGTCGAAGTGTCGCCGGTCTGTACTGACTGGCCCCCCACACAAGATAAGATAAGCACATAACTTCTAAATTCAGAGATGCGTGCCTTAGGATCGAACTCGAGGCCTCTCCGTGCAGTCCAACGGTCTCCCACTGGGCTACCGCTGTTTGAAGAGTTACCATGTGGAAACCGAAGTAGGTATATATCATCGTTAGTATTAGTGGTTTAAACATAAAGTTGCTCGTTTGTATGAAGAAAATCGGTAACGTACTGGTTTGAAAATACTAACTATTTCATCAATATTATATAAATGGCCAATTCGGAATCTACGTTTTTTCGAATACTGCCTTTTTCGCTTTGAAAGGATGTTGAAGTGAGTTTAATAAACAGTGATTATATTGAAATATTTTTAAAATATTACGGTCTCAAAATTCGTTTATCTATTTACACGGCTCGTACCGTGATGTTATAAGTACAGCCTATGTTACTACGGGATAGAGTAGCTTTCAATTAGTGAAGGCATTATTAAAATCGGTCCAGTCGTTTTCGAGTTTATTCGTTATAAACTACAAAATAATTTCCAGGTTTAACTACTCGACCGATTATTATGAAATGCCACATACACGTTGTCAAGGGAACAGAAAAGGACATAGGGTAACTTTCATAATAAAAACGACTGTCACAAACCTAACCTAAGATAACCTACATTTAGGTGAGTGAAGCCGCAGGCAATAACTAGTATTAGTATAGATTCGTGTAGATATTGATAGAACACTATTTTTAGAAACATAATTACCTATAATAAAAGACATTTAAATCACATAAATTGAATTATATTGATATTTGGTTTATATTTATTTAGGTTTGTTAATATTAGTTAAGTTGTAAATTATAATTGTTGCTTTGTTTATGTATAAAAAATAAAATTAAAGATGTCATTGATATTTTAAATAAATAATTTAATACCTATAATATTAATAGGTTATGTTTTTAAATGATAAATCCAACTAAATCTATATCTACTAATATTATAAAGCTGAAGAATTTGTTTGTTTGGTTGAACGCGCTAATCTCAGGAACTACTGGTTGGAATTGAAAATTATTTTAGTGTTGGTTAGCCTATTTATCGAGGAAGGCTATAGGCTATATAACATTACGCTACGACCCACGGAGGCGGCGAAGCTACCATAAACGCGGATGAAACCGCGGGCACATCTAGTCTAAACTAATACTACCTATAAACTAGATTTTGCGCGCAGCGTCGTTCGCGTAAATATAGTTTAGGTTAATAACAGTACTGTTCTCTGGATAAAAGGTACCTTATGTCCTTTTCTATTCCCCTGACAACGTGTATGTGAAATTTCATTATGATCAGTCGAGTAGTTAAGGCGTGAAAGCGTACACACTGCGACACATCAACCTAGACCGTTTGGACTTTGAACTTTTAGAAGTTGAACGCTGCGAATCGTGCGAGAGAGTGCGTTATATTTTTGTTACGCTCTATCCTTACCATTACATCGACACCACTATGCACTGTCCCTTTCCGACAATTCTCTATCTTGTATGTAGCGTAGTTATGCGTATATAGGATGTTTAACTTGATGTGTAGCCGTGTGTACCAAACAAACTCTGACTCGCATTTATATTATTAGTTAGAATGCGAATGTGAGTTTGTTTATTTGTCTGTTACAGTTTTACTTCTTATCTACCTGACTGACCATCATAAAATTTCACATACTTGTTGTCAGGGGTACAGAAAAGGACTTAGGATAACATTTAATCGAGAAAAAAAAAGGGATTGTTACTAATTTAATCTAACCTAAACTACACAAGACTGTTTCTTGACAAAACAGTTGGCCTCGTAAGAAATTCTAGTTCTAGTAGAACAATGGAGTCTTTGGAACAGTCTCTGGTAGAAGGCAATGGGATTTTCAGATCAATTTCGTAGGACCTATAATCATAGCTGATAAAATATGGATATAATAGACCTCTGTTTACCGGTTTTGGGTTATAGGCTTAACACTATTAATGAATTTAGGCACTAGCTTTTACCCACGGCTTCGCTCGCCTAAAAGA
Organism: Catocala nupta; assembly: GCA_963675205.1. Taxonomy (NCBI): domain Eukaryota; kingdom Metazoa; phylum Arthropoda; class Insecta; order Lepidoptera; family Erebidae; genus Catocala; species Catocala nupta. Next base: position 10,323,950 of record OY776105.1, read on the forward strand.
AGGTTAGGTTAGTGGTCGGCTGATGAGGGGGCGCAGGAGACGCGCTTATGTCACTCTCCTGCCCCCCACCTAAGGGTTCTGGGTGGCAAGGCGCGCGCGCGTTCTAACGTCGAAAGGAGAGAGCAGTGAATTGCTCTCCTCCGGGGACGAGAGGTGGTCGGGTCCGTTTGACTCGGCCTACACCCACTCGGAGAGGGCCTGCTATGGATGAATTCGTTCAGACTCCCAACTGGCCCCTCCCATTGGGTGAGAGAGGGAACACCCCAGGTTTTTTAGTGGGTATACCAGCGCTCGGCTGGTGAGTCCCACACGCCCCGCCGGTGCCGTCCCCTAGCCGGCGGGTAGTGCATCCAGCATTTCTACTGGTTATCAAAAAAAAAAAAGCTTAGTGGTCGGCTGCGTGGTCGCGATTGCATTTGAAAGCGATTCGCGTGGCCTCGTCGTCTATGGTTATGTCGAGGAACACCGTAGTAGGTTTAGTCGGTAATACCAGGGTATCTTTCCTCCGATGAGCCCGACATAACCTCTCCGTTGCCCCGCGGAGAGATAAGCGACAAAGCATTCCCCCACGTAAAAAAAAGAAAAAAGGTCGGTGGTCGGCAACCCGCAGCTCGCGAGCGTCATACGGCTCTTTGGCTCCTCGGCTGTGGCTTCTATGAAATGTTTAGCGTAGGCACTAAAAATTATTTATTATGTTGCTTTATAAAAGATACCAAATTTAATTTAATTTGCTGTTGGTTAAACTAATACTTATTTAACAAAGACAAGGTCAAGAGTGTTCTTTTAATTCCAATTATTTCCGTAATTATGTCTTCTGCTAAGGCAAAGGTTAAGTTAAAAAAATTGCTCTCAGAATAGATTTCAATTCTGTATTATTTATATTTGGCTCTTTTGGTCGACACGGTTGCCGACCACTAGGTTAGGTTATGTCAGAAAAGGTATATTATAAAATATAATACAGCTTATGTTACTCGGTGATAATATAGCTTTCTAATGGTGAAATAATTTATAAAATAGTTTGATTAGTTTTTGAGTTAAATCCGTACAAACAAACAAAAAGACAAATCTTTTCTTTATAATATTAGTATAGATGACGTCAATGTATTTATAAATAAATCGCTTAGACTTTTTTTACGTATACATATACATATTTAAATATTTAAGCTATACATCGTACGTAAACATTTACGTCATAATTTTTTTTACATACATTAGTATTCTAGATTACGCCAATTTTAGTAAAGTCATTAACCTTACCAGTAATTACATTTTATACGTAATCAGAGACCAAATTATGCTTTTAAAATGACTAAGACACTAGTATCTTACATGTCTTGTACATCTAGTTGTTTCTAGGCAAGTTATTTGAAACCAAGAATTTCAAGAAATCCTATGTATCTAATATTATAAATGCGAATGTGCTAGATACAGAAATAATGAAGTAACTACTGGATGTCCAAATAAATAAAAAGTAAATAGGTATATGTGCATAAAAAAAGTAGAAAATAATTTAAAATTCTAATGTACAAAAGCGTGGGGCAAAAAAGCGCCCCACCACTTTTTTACATTAAAATTATTTAATTATTTTCAACTTTTTTTAATATCGTGTGATTTTAGTTTTTTGAACTATTATTATTATTATTTTTTTCTTAAACCATTTTTTATTTCTATTGCTTTTTATTTTTCTAATTTATTGTATTGTCATCGGTCTTCGATAAGTGTGCTAAGTTTCAAATCAATCGGTCGGTTTGAAAGGTGAAAATCACGTTCAAATATTCCGTTACTTTTATTTATTTTAATTTGATTTATTTGGTTCACCAACAATTGTATACACACTTTCTTTCATTTGATACAGACTTATACAAATAACATTGTGTAACAATTAGTTATAGGTAAACACCACATGAGGTAAATAAAAGCTAAAATTATAATCTAAACACAGTTGCTAATAAAACACAAAAATAAGAATAATAAAACTATGCATGGTCATAACGGAATATACAAAATAAAAAAACAAGGAGACAAAGATACAGCCAGCATGTTGTAATTTCAGATTCATCTGACAAGGTGAAGGCAATCTTTTTGATAGAGATCACAGTATTAAACAATGACAAGGTGAAGGCAATAATTTTGATAGAGATCACAATATCTGGCAAAAATTTGAGGATCCTAGATTTTTAATTTGCAACAGAGTCATGGTGTAGGTCAATTTGATGCTGCAGCCATTTATAACTTTACAAATTCTGGCATATGGTGAATTAGAGCTTAAAACTGTTCGCCTAAGCGGGGGACATAGTGGAGTGATAGAGGCCCGTGGAAGTCTAGACGGCGCACGAATATTGCACAAAGCTAGCAGTTCGGGAAACTGAATACAGTTTTTAAGAATTTTACTCCCATCGTTCAGGCGTCTACGTTTGTCAAGAGAGCTTAAGAAAAAGTATTTTAATCTAGCTTTGTATGACGGATTTTTTTTTGACACGCCTTTGGAATTTGCGAGGTGCCAAAAAAGCGCTTCTGAACACGTTCGATACGCAAACTATGTACGGCATAATGTGGCTGCCAGACCACGCTACAATATTCCAACATACTCCTAACCAAACTATTATAAAGGATAATTTTTGTTTTAGATTGATGAAAATGCTTTGAATTTCTTATTACAAAGCCTAACATTTTAGATGACTTTTTAATTATATTATCTATGTGTGAAACAAAAGTTAATTTCTCATCGAACACAACTCCAAGATCACGCATAGTGTCTACTTCATTTATTGAATTTGCATTTATTTCATATTTAGATTTAATTAAATTATTTTTCTAGTAAATTTGATATGATAAAATTTTGTAGTATTTAGAAATAACTTATTATTATTGCACCATTGTATAAGCCTGTTGAGAACGCTCTGTAGAAACAATACGTCTTCCTCAGATGAAATTATTCTTACAAATTTAAGGTCATCAGCATACATAAAGATGTCAGAGTGCTGGAAACACAAATCATTTATAAAATAGTTAAATAAAACCGGCCCTAGATGTGATCCTTGCAGCACACCAGAAGATACATTACGCACAGTTGATTGAAAGCCATTTACTACAACATAAAATGATCTATCAGCTAAATATGAGCTCACCCAATTCAGCAAGTTGCCCGTGACACCATATGCTCCCAATTTGTGTATTAGTATTGTATGGGAAACTTTATCAAAAGCTTTACTAAAGTCAGTATAAATTACCATTCAGTATAAATTAAGTCTGCCTGGTGACCTGAATCAATAGCTTTGCTTAACTTGCCGACCCCATATGGGGCTTCCGGGGTTTAAGCGATTAAGACCTCGGTAAATAATACTAAATTCGTGCTCGTGGATTGTGCACTGACAAAGCCACGGTAGTGGTCACTTAAGAAAAGCTTTAAATGGTTTTGAAAATACGGACAGATAACAGATTCAAATAATTTTGCAAATGTTGAAAGTATTGAGATGGGTCTATAATTGGATATGCTATCGTCGTCATCTGCTTTATGAATGGGAACTACCTTCGCTGTTTTCCACTTAGACGGAAATACTCCTGTAGATAAGGTTTTTTGAATGATTTACATGAGAGGGCAGACTAACTCAGACGCGCATGAAGCTATGAAAAATGGAGGTATCCCATCGCACCTTTTTTACAATCCAGGCTTTTTAATTTATTAAGTAGAGCCTCTGAACTTATAACCGGACTAGTTAAGCATTGGCTGTAATTTTGTAATAATTGTAAGTAGTTAGAGACTTTATGTTCATTTACAATGTTAGAATCAGATGTATAAACTAAGGAAAAATACGAGGCAAATAATTGACAAATCTCTGTACCATCTAATGTGGTTGTTACGCCGTCCGTCATTGTAATAGGGTAAGTGCCAGATCCTTCTCCTTTGGCCTTTATGTAAGTACGTCCAAAACATTTTGGAGTTTTTGTTAATTTCTCCTTCCAACTTATTAGTGTAATCCTAATAACATTTTGTTGCCAGCTTATCACAACGCTTACTGATGAGTTTTAGTTCCAGTTCATCCATAGGATTATTGTATTTACGATATCGCGTTTTTATTATAACTAGACTCATAACTAGAGTACTGAATGTAGAAACAATAAGAGTTGTATACTACGCCCTTGCAGACTCATTGATTAACTACGGACTAATTGTGTATGGACGGACGTTTAACACTTACTTAAAGGACATTAACAATTTACAAATAAGGCTGGTAAAGTATTTAGTTAGTAAGAAAGTAAAAAATATGTGCAATAAACAGTATGATAAATTATTTAATATATGCAAAGTTCTGCCTATAGAAAATAAAGTACAATATCTAATAGGTCTGGAATACTATTATAGCGAACAATATAAATATCTTGTAGAGAATAAATATAATACTAAGAGAGCTAGAGAACAGAGACTAATTACACCGAAAATAACAAATTATTATGGAGAGAGAACAAATAAGTTTATTGTACCTAAAGTATTTAACAACATAGAAATGTTAATAGAAAGTCCTAAAATTAATACGACCTTATTAAAAAAAAAACTAAAGGACACATTGTTAAATGAAATTTGAATTAGTGGTATATTAATGCAATATGAACTTATATACTACTGAATTAAATTAGAATAATAATATTTATTTTTAGTTACCTTTTGTTTTTCGTTTTTATCATGATCATTTATTTATTTGTGGATCATAGGTTAGTGTACAGATCTTACGGCTATGTTAGAAGTTCGCTACGTCCTACCACATATTATTATGGTATACAAATTTTAATATATTCATTGTCATTAATTACATTAAAACAATGTCTCCAATTCAATAATACATTCAAACATCGAATTTCTTATAGATTATAAATAACTAAAACATCATTCATTTAGATTTTTGTCATTTAGAAAGTCGTTAATGGAGTAGTAGGCCTTATTGACCAATAATTTATATAATTTAGATTTAAAAACGTTTAGGCTGTGCGATCTAATGGTTACTGGTATTTTATTATAAATTATCGGGGCCATACAAAATACACTTGCCCGTAACAACTGAGTTTTACTAGCAACATGTCTTAAGTTGGCCTCACGTCTTGTACCAACAGGGTTTCCAATAAACAAATGAAAATTGGTTTTGACGAAGATAGAAATCTCACTTATATAAATTGATGGTACGGTTAAGATTTCCAGTTCCTTAAATTTATCTCTACAAAAATCTGTTCTTTTTTGAGACCCAGAATCGCTCGGACGCATCGCTTTTGAGCAATAAGGACACGCAATTTGTCTGTGGAGTTGCCCAAAAATATGATACCGTATCTTATAATAGATTCGACGTGTCCGAAATATGCAGTCATAGCTGTTGACAAATTTGATACTCGAGCAAGTTTATTTATACAAAGCAAATGAGAATTGGTATAATCTTTTACATACATTGTCAATGTGCTGTTTCCATTTAAGTGTGTTGTCTATTGTAAGACCCAAAAAGCGTGTTGAGCTAATTTCACTAATTACTGTATTTAAATATTTTATTTTCAATGTACCATTGTGATTTATATTTTTATTGTGTTTTTATTTCTTTGTTTAATGTGTATAACGTAGGTTAATTAATATAATTAAGAGCGCTTCTCGCGGTTAAACAATTACGTTTGGCGAGTTTACATATGTTATACATCTAAGTTACTGTAACAATGGAAATAAAAGAATTGAAAAAATAAAATATTTAACTTTATTAGACTTCTATTAAACCAAGGTGGAAATTTAAGATTTTTGGGAGCACGGCTTGTAATGCAGCGTTAAGTGTATCATTAAAACATTCCAGAATCTCATTGCCTTCATGCAATATCTTGAATAAATTTACCCAGTTAACTTCTTTCAAAAAGTTACGAATAGCTGTGTAACCGCAAGTATCAAAATTTGATTTTGTTGTTGGAATATTAAAAGGTAATTTTGTCTTTTTATTAAAATAAATTACTATATCTAATGGAGGATGCTGGTGATCAACATTACATAATTAATGAAAGCATTTATTTACGCTACACAATGAGTAAGTCGAGAAAACAAGATCCAATATGCGGCCGGACGTATTAATTATACAATTAAATTGACTCAGCTTATTAACAAATGTAAAATCAATCAAAATGTCGTTTAGACTTTGTAATCCTGTATTATTAATTGATTCACTCACCAAGCTCCAATCAACATTGCTCAGGTTAAAGTCATCCACAATATAAACGTTTGTTTCGTTAGTTGTTTCAAAATCTCTGTTACAATTATTTAAAAAATACTCAAGAGGATTGCGGCGATAGGTGGTGGTAAGTTTACTGCACAGAGAACTATCCGACAAAGGCTACGTGATATAGTGATAAATCTAATGTAACCCATAAATCTTCACAGTCTCTCTCCCAGCTCTTAACACGTCTAGATTTTAGTTTCTTTTTTGCAGCTATCAGGACACCACCGCCTTCTTTGCCATGCTGTTAGGAGCTTTCCCTGTCTCTTCTATACACAACTTATCGATCGTCGAATTGTTCACTGTTAAGTACGGAACAGTTTAGCCATGTCTCAGTCAGAAAGACTAAGTCAAAATTGTTACAAAGTATATTGCAATGAAACGTATGAGTCTTCGTTCTTAGACCACGGCAGTTCTGTTAATATATTTGCAAATCATTGAATTAAAAATAAGACGTTACTTTAGTTTGTCCAAGGTATCTTAATTCTTAATTAGAATGTGATCAGCCTCAACATCTTTCCTAACGAAGATTCTCCCACTCCTCACCCAGACGAACTTGTATCCTTTTTCTTTTGCTTTCAGTCTAGTTGCGGCATGGAGAGCTTTATAAGTGTTCGACGACATATACAGGTGTTGTGGTACCAGCAAGCCCAAGGTCAGTAGTATTTAGTCTATTGTCTGGTTTGTTTCTATTGTGTTTGATGACAGAAGCAAGCAGCTGGTCACGAATTCTAGAACACACTAGCTGGACCACAATAGACCGAGGACGAGAGCTCGTATTCTGGAGCTTGGCTATGCGAGTGCAACGAGAAATGTCGCTATCCTTTAGCTCGCTACCCACAACTGAGCTCAAATGCTTCACAATCGTAAATAAATTTTCTTGCTTATTCTCTGGCAAATATTGTATCTCTATGTTGTTTAAGCGGGTTTGGTGCTCAAAGTAGCCAACCCGATTACCCAGTTCTCCTACTGTACTTTTCAAATTATCGATCTCTGCCCTTAATGCCTTCTGCCAACCTACATAGATTCATAGATACGATATATACCAAGCTAATAAAAGCGTGTTAATAAAAAAAGCAATAATTAAATCCTGTGTCGCGGGGGACTCTTAATTTCATTTAATTGATGGTCTCCTTTTATTTTACTTGTATAATTCTATTGATATTTCTTATTTCTTGTATGTTTAATTGTTAATTGTATATCCATATTTTGATAATGTTCTGATTGTGTTTTTTTTTATTGGCTTGAATTTATTTAATTAGTTGCTGTTGTTCTCTCAGATCCCCTGTAAATATTTTTACGTCTTATAGGCAAAACATGACCGATCCTTTTATGTTTATATTTTCATTTTGTATAGGTACTTATGTGTGCATACTCATATTTAAACAAATAAATGTATCTTTTTCTTTAGTCAAATAACGGACACAAATAACTCCCAAACTTGGAATAATTATTTCGGGATCACATATTTTTTTTGTCTCGTTCAAGCATCGAACCCACAACACTCAGCGCTGGTGCAATGGCGAGGCGATCATTCAATCAACTACATATGCCATTCGTACAGTTTGAATGTTTGTTATTCACGCTTAAACCGTTAAAACTATTTGACACATAGATAGACCTATTATGGATTAATATATACATATGTCTTCTTCGAAGAGGTTAGTGAAAACATCATGTGGGTCTGTCTGTAAGTGACAGTTTGTTAGTGACAGGCATAGCTCCGGAACCACTGGGCCGATTGACTTGTTACTTGGTGTACAGATACCATGGTGTCGTCCCTCGGTTGACTTTGAATATGAGCCCTGTGGGTCAAAAGACCCCTGAGATATAAGAGGTTGAATCTCGAGTTTTTACACTCATCTCGTTCCGCAATGCTTTTATACAAGATGCAGACGATTCCCGAGCAGAAGTTAGTATAGACATACTTTCGGTAAAGTGTGATCTTAAGTTGGGTTCAAACTGGAGAACCTGTGTTGAATAATCAGTTATCCTACTAAACTATTACTGCTATAAAATACAAGAAAACATTAATTACTGCAACCCAAGATAACTTAAACATAATAATATATGTAAGTTCAATTGCATAGTTCTAAATCGGCTCATTAGTTTCCGAGATAGCGTCGTAAAAACAAACACAAATAGATAATAGTAATTTACTCAATAAATAAACATATAAAGTATATATATAGCGCAATAGCGGTTTGTCCGCCATATATGTTAAGGGTCGCGGGTCGATTCCCGCTTGAGATAACTGGTTATATGACCCAGAAACGTTTGTTTCGATTGTGATAGAATATTATAATTATTAATAGTCAAATGATCGCTTTTTGGCTATAGTAGAAGTTTCTCTTTATTTTTTTTTTAAATAATATTATACTACAATAAATTATAATTATCCTTAATTTAGTACATGTTTCACTTATACATTAATCGGCTGACATTGTGCATTCTAATTTAATTTTAAGCTCTAGGTTTTATAAAGTGATTGCCTGACCTAGGTTTAGACCTGGGTTTCAGGCTATTTCTGTAGTAAAGGGCAAACATTTAAATCATTAAAGCGCCATTCTAACTATCATAATCTTAACAAATATTATAAATACGAATGTGAATTCGTTTGTTTGTTACGATTTCACGTCTTAACTACTCAACCGATCATTATGCTATTTTACATAACACGTTTTCAGGGGTACAGACAAAGAGATATCTTTTATCCGAAAAAAAAACAAGTGTTCAAGAGAGATAGAAAGTTATTAACAAAATCGACGAGAATTCAAAGAATACGATGTGTGGGATTCGAACCCACAACACTTGGCGCAGAGGCAATGGCGAGGCGACCACCTAAACCACTACGGTATCTGTGCAGTTCAATCTTGTTGTTGTTTGTGTGTTTGAATGTTTGTAAAGTCCCCCGCAGCACAGGAATTATTCCTACTGCGGGAGTTGTCTTTTTAACACGCTTTTATTTGCTTGGTATTATCTATGAATTTATGTATCTATGAATCTATGTAACGGAATCTTTGAACGTGATTTTCACCCCTTTCAAACCGACGAATTGATTTGAAACATTGCACACTTATCAAGGACCGATGATATAATATATACCTATCATCGGATATGATAGAAAAAGAAAATAGTTTAAAATATAAAAATAAATAATAGTTAAAAAACTATAAAACACGATTTATTAAAAAAGTAGAAAGTAATTTAAAAATTTTAATGTAATAACCCACGCTTATTACATTAAAATTATTAAAATAAATTATTTTCTACTTTTTTAATAAAGCGTGTTTTTTTGTTTTTAAATTGAACTATTATTTATTTTAAAAGAGAAGAGATAGGCTCGCACACTTTTATGTGGTACTGAAAACCATAGCTGGCAAAATTTGGACGTAGAGCACCTCTTTCTACCTTTTCGAGGAAGAAGGCGTATACATATCGCACTCTTAATAAAATAGAGACCTATGTCAGTATTTTGGATTAAACAAAGTTAAACTCTGTTGCAATTATCTAACACAACTATAATAATAGATTTTAGTCACTCAATCAGAGTTCAAATTGCTTTACTTCCAAAGGGGCATGCCAGTATAAGGCGCGGAGGTGCACAAGAAATTTAAAAATATATTAATACTTATCCTAGTTTTCCCAAGTCGGTAATATTTTCAAAAAATATTAAACAAGGAAACGACTAAACTATGTAATAGAACTTGGAAGCAAGTACATTAACGTGAAAATGTTGCCTTTACACAAAATATGGTCACAAGTAATTAATCGAAATAGTAATTTACCATTGCTATAATTATTATTTTAACCGTTCATTTCAATTTGTATACAAAAGTAATAGAAAAACTAATAATAATTATTAGTTTTATCTTTGCAAAATTGCTTTAATTAACCTAAAGTAATGTCTAATATCAACATTAAGTACTTTAAGTTAATTATAGCAATCTTGCATAGCTGCTATAAGCTATAAAACTGCAATGTATTGTTTTATTTCATTCCTAATAGATTATACTCATAAATAAAAAATTATAAATTGTATTGATGCGATATAAGAAGATTTGATAACTTTAAAATGCCGCCATGTTTTTATAAATCACTTCTTATGCTAATTAATTATTGGTATTGCTTACTATTATTATTATTAGCCTTTATAGGTGTGCACTGTAGGCCCGGATTACTATGGCGTCATGGCATGCCCCTTTCGAGCTAAGTCGCTGTTTTGTTTAAACTGTATGTATGTGCGACTATCGATATAACATGTTCTATATTAATATTATATAGAGAAAAGATTTGATTTTCTGTTTGTTTGTAAGGATTTATCTCAAAAACTAACCAACCGATTTTTAAAATTCTTTCACCATTAGAAAGCTATTTTATCACCGAGCAACATAGGCTATATTCTATTTAAAAAAGTACTGTTACTAACATAAAATACCTGCTTTTACACAGCAAAGCCGCAGTATAGTATTTACTAGTAAACTAGCAAATAGGAACCAAGCATTATCCCCTTGCTTTGCCCACAAGAATCCCACGAAAATATTGCATAAAAAAAGATTGATCCGAAACACCACTCAAAAATATTAATGATAATTAAATTCCTGTTTCGACCGGATCGGACGAAACTCAGCGGCCGAAACGTCTACTAAACCACCTAACCTACGAATACTTGAATTTACATATTATACTAGCGTACCCGACAGACGTTGTCCTGTAAACATGAAAAAAATAACAAAAAGCTACACAAAAAAATTTCATTAATATCGGACCAGCCGTTTAGGAGGAGTTTAATTATAAACACACGCGCAGAATATTTATATCAAATAAAGATTATGATTATTTACATGTTTGGTAATGGAAGGACGTTAACTAGTGAGAAGAACTGGCAAGAACCTCACGGGTTTACAAAACCAGTTATTTTACATAATATTGTTTTACGTTTACGCGAATGTTATAGGTACATTGAAATTAAACTAGTTTATACAGATTTTATCGCGTTGTTTATTTTAAAACACTTTTATTACATAATTTTGAACTTTAATACTACTATTATTAAACTTTACTACAATTTAAACTATTTGTTTATTTATTTTATTTATTTATTAGATTCACCAACAGCTGTTACAACAATACATTCACTTAAAGCATATCATTTTACAAAATCATAATTGCACAACTAATTATAGGTGAATACAACATGCATTAAGTTAACATAAAAAAGGGTTAGTACTTTTTTAAATTATTAAATTACAAAAGAAGTACACAAATTTGATAAGAATAAATAACTATTTAAATCAATTAAAACTATTTATATTTAAGTTTACAGTTTGCCAAGACGTTTCGGCTGCTTTACAGCCATGGTCACGGGGAGATGGCTGGCTTAAATAGTAATACATTTTAATAGTAGTAGTGTTAAAGTTTATAATCATTACTATTTATTCCTAATTAAAAAAAAAAACAATAAAATGATGTAATAAAAGTGTTTTAAAATAAACAACGCGACAAAATCCGTATAAAGTGGTTTAGTTTCAATAGTTATTTTACTGATCAAATCTCATATCAAAGTAAAATTGAAATTATACCAGAGGGCTGGTAGTTTGTATGTATTAAGTATTGCCATTCAACGTGGCAATGCTGCCAGTCTTCTGGGTACGTTGCCAGTTGACGACGATGCGGAGGAATATTATGACGCTTTTTAATTTTGATGATTTATTTTTCTCTTTATTTTATATTTCTTGTAAATAATTTGTATATATATTTTGGTGTTCTTAGATAACTAGATTGGACCCCTAATTATTATTGAAATAGTAAATTATTTAAATTTTCTTGTTAGAACATTATTACGTCATATAGTAGCCTCGCTGATTTCAGCATGAATGGCCGCCGGCTCGACCAGGGAAGGACTACCCTCTTAAAGAATATCGACGTGAAATAGCAATGTTTCATTCGGTGAGTGAGAGTGCCGGAGGCCCAATCACCCTATTTCCCCCTTCCCGCTTCAACCTAAAGGGTCGCCAACGCGCAAGTGATGCCTTTGGTGTTGCAGGCGTCCATAGGCTACGGTGACCACTTACCATCAGGTGGGCCGTATGCTTGTTTGCCAAATTAGATGAATAAAAAAAAACGTATATATACTCTATATAATATATATTTCAGTAACTTCAGAATACTTCAGAATTAATTACCATGCACAGATGGCGTAGTGGTAGCCGCCGCGCCGAGTGTTGTGGGTTCGATTCCCGCACGGGACAAAAATTTGTGTGTTACACAAATGGTTGTTCCGAGTCTGGGTGTTCTTTGTGTCCGATGTTTGAATGTTTGTAAAGTTCCCCGCGACACAAGAATTATTCCTAGAGTCTATAAAAAAAGTAACTTTTAAAACGAAATCAAAATCGATTTATTCGTTTAAGAGTTCCGTTGGCAACCTTTAACAAAAATATCAATTTTTTGGGTACGAACCATAAAAATGTATATATAGATTAGTTAATTACTTGTTTTGAATGGACATCGAACACGGAACGTATCGGTAGCATGTCTTATCAATCAGTCTACGTCATTCAAAGAGTCTAATGACCGGAGTTGTCAAAGTTAACATTAAAGACGCAGTGGTTAACTTGTCACTCTTCGCCGTACCGAGTATCGTGTGTTTGATCCCCACATGTAACATAGACTGTATGATTCACAAAATAGTTGAAACGAGTTTGTGTATTGTGAGTGGTTTTTCAAGGTTTGTAAATTCCTTTTGACGTAGGGTTTATGCTAATAGGGTTTTAATTAGTTTAATTATTTTAATGAGTTTGGATTATGTGCGTGAGTTAGATACATACGTAGCATCACGCCTAGATGCCCAAAGGGATAGGCAGTCGTGTATTATATATTAAATAGTTGTATCAAGTCACTCGCAGATGTCTTTTAAAATAAACATCTATACTAATACTAGCTGTCCCGGCAAACGTTGTTTTGCCATAAAAAAATGTTTAGACAAAAAGATAAAAAAAAAAAAAAAAATATGAAAATAGATGTTGGCCGATTCTCAGACCTACTCAATATGCTCAGAAAATTTCATGAGAATCGGTCAAGCCGTTTCGGAGGAGTACGGGAACGAACATTGTGACACGAGAATTTTATATATAAGACGAGAATTTTATATATAAGATTATAAAGCTGAAGAGTTTGTTGTTTGTTTGGTTGAACGCGCTAATCTCAGGAACTACAAATTCGATTTAAAAATTATTTTTGTGTTGAATAGCCTATTTACTGAGGCAGGTTATAGGCTATATAACATCAAGCTACGACCCACGGGGGCGGCTCTGTAATCATAAACGCGGGTGAAACCGCGGGCACATCTAGTTATATTATAAAGTGCTTCAGAAAGCACGTAAAGCTGTTGGTCCTGCGCCTAATCTCTCTCCAGTCGTGTCGGTTTACCGTCCCATCAGATCATGAGAGTTAAGGAACAGAGAGTTCTTGTGTTTGTGCACACACTTGTGCACAATAATATCTCCTGCGCAGATGGCCAGTCTCCGTTGAGATTGGCCGTCGTGATCAAAATTCGGTCTGAAGAACAGTAAAGTATTGTATCCAATTTTTAAGTATTTTCAAGACCTATTGTAATTAATATTTGTAGCAACTTAATATTAACTTATGTGTTAACTAAGTATTTGCTTACATTTAATTTAAGTTACCTATTAACTTACATATGTACATAGATTCACGCTTATACCCCCAAAAGTGTAAGCAAAAATGTATTACGGATGTATGTGGAAATGTCGTCAGATTTAGGTTCCACTATTGCCGTTTATCCAGCAGTTTCTGACTCCGTGTTACTACTGAGAATTACTTCTTATAAACACTATTAACAAAACTTCATGATAACACTAAGAGTCGAATCTGATACCATGCATTGATTTGATTGAATATGTAAAATAGCGAATTTTATCTAGCCTGGGAATCGAATCCAAGAACTCATGTAAAACAGTCGCATATACTACCGCTGTGCCGTCAACACTATTAGCGTTTACCGGACACGGTTTTAGACTCCGTGTAAGTACTGAGAATTTATAAAAAAAAAAACTCATAGCACTTTGTCTGTGACCGGGAGTTGAATCTGATACCTCGTGCACAATCAAATTTAATTTGTATAATATATGCTTTTTTTTCTGGCACTATTATCAAATCTGAGACCTCATTCACAGTCGCACATATACCGCTGCGCCATTAAGACAGTATTTAATTTCCTAAGCTATCTTTAAATAATATTTCAACAGAAGGTTGAGTATTTTATTTAATATGTTAAATAGCAAATTATTTCGGCCCGGTAATCAAACCCAGGAACTCATGTAAAACAATCGCATGCACTACGGCTGCGCCATCAAGACAGTCGTCTATTTAATTTCCTTAATTTTAATCTATCTTTAAATGATATTTCAACAAAATAGATTTAGTAGTTTACTCATCAAAACGTGTCAACAAACAGATAAACTCACTTATCAGTAATAATATTGAGAGGAAGTAACGTTTCTTTGTCTGTATGTGAAGTGTAATCTCTGGAACTACTAAACCGATTTACAACATTTTTTCACTCAGAGTAAGCTAAACTATCCATGAATAACATCGACTACGTTTTAAGACTATGTCAGTGAAGCCAGGGGGTAAGTTAAAGCTGTATTAGAATACAGATTAATTATAATATCGGTAACGTTGCGGTTTTCATACTAACTATTTCATCAATATTTTATTAATGGCCAATTCGATATCTATGTTTTTTTTCATGTAAATATAATAAGGTTTGTCTTAAATTAACAAAAACATCAACCATCATGTAATTAAGGCGAATTGAAACAACGAATACAGGCAGAAACAGAGCGATATAAGTTTCAATACAAATTGTATAAAAAGTTATTGATATTTATTATTAATAATACATGTTATTAATAATAAATATAGTCTATTCTCGAAATGAAAATGAACTTTTAAATTAACTATAGCATTTTGTACAGAAATTGCGGAATTAGATGTAGGATTTGAAGTGGCAATTTTATAGTTAAAGATGCCGCTTTTATTTTGAACGAATAGAGTACATTTACTATCCGAGGTAAATAAATACAGTTCAATATCTAAAATAAAGTATTATTTCTTTAACCTGGTGTTTTGTTACTATATTTTTGTTGATGTTATTAACATATATTATTATCAAGGAAGGATTATTCTTTCTTCTTTGTCTATATTAAGACCGATAAACAATTATTTTATTCAATTTAGGAAATCTCTATAGCGTTGCTTTAGGTAAATAATTAAATAAAAGCCGTTAAAGTCGACATAGGTAAAATTAAGTATTTTCACGTACTTTACTTTCCTAATAAAGTATAAGGATGTTTACCCGAAATAGCGCACAATACTTTATTAGTACGGTTGGCAACCCTAACATAGTATAATTATAAACAGCTATATGTAATTGCAGGATATATATGTACACCAGACATGGCAGTATATAAGGTACATAATATAATTTTAATAATACTTTATTATTATTATATTCTTTCAAACTATCTTTCTTTCTTTCTTTAAAAACTACTAGAATTTGCCCGCAGGTTCGCTCCCATTAATGAAGATTTATGTTAAGATAGAGTTTTTGGTAGCCTGTATGTTATTTTGATGTATAAACAATAATACTGTAAAGTTTCATCAAAAGCCGTTCAGTAGTTCTTGCGTTAAAGAGTAACAGACATCCATCCATCCTCACAAACTTTCACATTTATAATTTTAGTTGGATTATCTACGTAAACGATGATCACATAAAATCATGTTACGATCTAAAGAAGCAAATCAGAATATATATATATACGTCTTAATACGCGTGAAACTGCGAGGCACAGCTAGTGTTCTATAAGTTAATATATCTTTATTGTCTTTTTAAAAGACTTTCCGGCACTAAGAATAAGTCTTGCGTAACTTTACAAACATTTTGTGTAATAGTCGCGTCAACGTTAGAAGATAATGTAAATCAACAAAATCATAATCTATTTTCTGTTTTATTTTAAAAGACAACTCTCGCTCTAGTAGTGATTCCTGTGTCGCGGGGGACTTGAAAACATTCAAACAACGGCCACAAAGAAAACCCAGTCTCGGAGCAAGTATTTGAGGATCACACAAATTTTTGTCCTGAGACGAACTCAGTGTATTGGCAGTGGCGAAACGAACAGTTAAGCCACTACATCATCCGCGCATAATTTGTAGAAATAAAAAGGTACTTACAGCTATAATATTTCTTCTCCGATTGTTTTCCCCAACATAGTACGCTCCACTGTTTTTTTACCCCACCACATGTAAAATTACTCCTACCACAACCCGCACATCCCTGTAAATTCGCCAAAATAGTGTCCTCCCTAATCAAAATTTTCCCCACGCCATTACGAGGTGTTAATATCACAAGTTTCTCGTCACCATTTTCTTTTGAGGGTAGCATGGGAGCCGTTGGTGTCACTTTATCGAAATTTTCATGCGCCATCTTGGTATTATCGCATTCTTTTTTCAAACTTTTGTTAGGAGGAGTTCGCGGCGCGTCCGTTCCCTTCGAGCGCTCGTTTTCAACTAACATACATTGGGTCAGTACTCGGGTTATCAGTAAATAGTTTTTATTCGATTTAAATAGGTTATCGGTATAATGTTTTTGTTAAGATTTTTACTTAGGCGTTAACCCTTATGAGTCTTATGACTAGTGTAATGGAAATTAGTTCCAAAATATTCTGTACTTATCAATCTTGACTAATGTTATTATTGCGGGCAAAGGTAAAAGGAAAATGCATGTGGCGATAGTCCAGTGGTCTATGCTTGCGTTTGTAAGGTTCGTCTCTCGGGCCGGGCAAACTTTTAATTGAGTTTTTGACTACACGGATGGTGCAGTGATTTAAATGGTCGCGTTGCTATTATTATCGTGCGAGTGTTGTGGGTTCGATACCCAAACGGGACAAAAATTTGTGTGATCCACAAATTGTTGTTCTGGATGATGTTTGTGTTCGTTATTTAAATGTTTGTAAAGATCCCCGCGTCACATGATGTATTTATTTCTAGAGCGAGAGATGTCTTTTAAAAATAAACTAATTTAAATTGAAATTAAACTACTATATACGGATTTTATCGCGTTGTTTATTTTTCACTGTATTACAAAATTTTTGAAAATATTACACTACTACTACTATTGATTTTATTTTACTAATTTATAAGCTAATGAAATTATTTAAACTACTTATTAAATCTATTTATTTTTGGTTTACACTTTCCCCGACGTTTCGGTTGCTTTTCAGCAGCCATGGTCACGGGGAGACTAAGATGGTAGTTGTCTCAATGTTCCAGTGTAGAACTACACTGTAGTTTAAATAATTTCATTAGCTTATAAATTAGTAAAATAAAATCAATAGTTTTCAAAACATTCGCGTAAACAGAAGACAATACTAATTTAAATTATTGCTCTGAGTCTGTAAATGTAAATGACAATGAACTTGTAATTTTATACGTGGGACATATAACATAGGTGGTAAAAAGTGAGTGCGGGTCACCTTCTGTTGCTTTAGGGATAAATACATCAAGGTTTGAGAAATTTTCAGTTGAATGTACTTAGTTTGAAAATCTCATTCTGACATGTGAAACAGAAAAAATTCAAGTTGATGTCAACTAGTTGAGATAATCTCAACTGATTAAAGCCAAAATTATCAATTCAGAAACTGACTGATAGTGTGTAAAATGCTGAATCAATTTTGATAAATACCGGTAAGTTTCTGATTGCTCTAATGGCGCAGCAGTAATGAATGCGACTGCCGTATCGTGAGAGCTCGGGTTTGATTTCTAGGTTTGGCAAACGGCTATTGGGGTTTTCTGTCTGTGTTACTTAGCAGGATAGGTAGAGAAATATGGGCGTAATATATTTCTTCCAACTTATTTGGGGATGTAGTTCGAAACTATATATTTTTGTAATTTACTTAAATATAAAATAATTTTAATATATTACGAACTGCTGACTTTTCAAAGTTATGAACATATTAATTTGCAACCCAAATTGCTAGTAATCTAGTCGGCTTCGATGGCGTAGTGGTTAGTGTAACCGACTGCCATGACTGAGGTCGCGGTTCGATTCCCGCACAAGTCGAACATTTGTGTGCGTGAACATGGATGTTTGTCTTGGTCTGGGTGTTTCTATGTATAATATGTATGTATTTACAAAAAAATACTATATATGTATGTTTATCCATTGTCTAGTAGCCATAGTACAACCTTAGTTTGGGCTAGATGGTGTTGTGTGTATGTGGTAGAATATTATTATTATTAATCTTGGTTTTATTTATACATAACAATCGTTTATGTAACAAGACATTTTCTGTACTAAATAGAAATTAGTTCCAGTATCGCGATGGTCTTTTAATTAAACATTACGGATGTCTCGAGACAAAAATCAATAGATTACAAACTTTTGTCGTGTATGGAATTCAATATGACTCCGTCTGACGAAGTGGAATTTTTTTAATTTAATAATGATATTTTAGTGTTAAAGTACATAATTTAAGTATTCGTGGGTGTCACAAAACATGAACATGTTTATTTAAGTTTTTGTCAATTGTAATTTAATGATTAGACTGCCTTTGTGGCGCAGCGGTATTAAATGCGACCGCTGTGCGTGAAGTCCCAAGTTCGTTACCGGATCGGGTAAATTAGTATTGAGGTCTCGAGTTCAATCTCAAGGCGCGCATCTTTGACTTTTCGAAGTTATATACATATTAAATAGTTAATTATCGCTTGCTTTAACGGTGAAGGAAAACATTGTGAGGGAACCTGCATGTCTGAGAGTTCTCCATAATGTTCTCGAAGATATGTGAAGTTTGCCAACCCGCACTAGGCCAGCGTGGTGGACTATAGCCTAATCCTTCTCTCACTGAGAAGAGGCCCGTGCCCAGCAGTGGGAAGCAGTGGGACAGTTTAAAACAGGGCTGATATTATTAAATATTTAGTAGTAGTATGGAATCTGGCGCTATTCCTGGCAGACAGCAATATGGCATAGGCTGGCTCCAGGTCAATATGTGAGACCTAAAAACTTAGCTGGTTAAATGTAGGTACTATACGCAACCTATGAGGATATAGACGTAGGACTATATATGTATAAGCCGGCATACTACCTCCGTGGCGAAGCGGTAGTGAATGCGACTGCTGCGCATGAGATCCCGGGTTCGAATCCCGGGTTGGACAAAATAAAGTTATTGGGTTTTTCTGTTAAGGAATCTCAATAGCAGCCCGGAGTTAGGAAGTTGGCGGTGTTAGAGACCCACGTGCCTCGGAAAGGACGGAAAGGCGTTGGTCCTGTACCTGATCTCTGTCCGGTCGTATCGGATTACCGTCCCATCGGATCATGAGGGTTAAGGATTGCGCAGACACTTGTGCACTATCATATCTCCTGCGCAGATGGCCAGTCTTCGTTAAGACTGGCCGCCGTGACCGAAATTCGGTCTGGAGGACATTCTGTATAAGCCGGCACGGCCTGGGAATTACTCTTCCAGTAAGAAACAGGCTTAATAGTAGTAACTTATCTTATCTTATCTTGCGTGGGGGCCATCCCCTTTCTCTACGACTATCCCAGTTTATGATATAGCGTTCCCCTACACCAACCGTTAGGTTATAATAGAGGAGCCGCTGTACCTTCCAGTGCCCGAGAGCACCTTCCGGGACCAGTTATAGACAGGTCTTGTCCCCAAATCCCGACTCTCCACCCTAACCTCAGAGATCCGGTTCTCATAAGCGAGCTACCTCGTGCCCAAGTGACACTACCTATTCTCCAGATAGGTACCGGAGCAATAAAGCCGCTCACCACCCGCAACTCGGAGAGTTGCTAACGAAAACCTCGCTGAAGCTGACGGAGAAGCCACCTCCTATATCTCCAGTATGGTACCGGAGCTGTGTAAGGCACGCTCACTTCCCGACATACATCCGTATGCCTACCCAAATATGCCTACAAGCCGGGTGTGGCCCGAGTCACTCCAGCTATGACTCTTACTTGCTGAGCAGGCAAGCTCCCGAGATGCGTTGCGGCAGTGAAACCACACTGCCACTTCGCTAAAGTCAACTCCGTGTCTCATGCGACCGACTGGTTCGCACTGGCCGAACGCAACGTGCTTGCCGAGCAAACGAACATGTCGTTCTCAGCGGCCAACCACATACCCCTGCGAGTCCAACACCAATGTCAGGCACCGCGCACTCTAGTCAGCGGTCGATAGAACACGCCTTTCGAGGCGCAGTGGGCTTCCTGACCCCGCAGTACCCTGGTCCAAAGGGGGAGACCCATAGTTCTGCCCCCGAAACCCTATCTACTCGGGTCTTGTGTGGGGGCCAGTCAGTACAGACCGGCGACACTTCGACCCAATGGGATCTTTTGTGTCGTCTTCCCCAATAACGACTGCCATAGATGTTCATGGCAGCCAGGACTGACGGCTTAACGTGCTTTCCGAGGCACGGAGCAGGCGATAATTATCAATCAATACGTACATAATTTCGAAAAGCCATATAACTTCCGAAAGGCAGGGTGCGCGACGTGGGTTCGAACCTGAGACCCTCTGCATTGTAGTCTGTTGGTCTCCCCACTGAGCTATCTCTCTCTCTGCTCTTGTTCTTTTAATAGTAGTAACTCTGTTACACACATCACAACATTACCAATTCCTTTCATTTCAGTAATCTGCGAATGATATTCGAGGTATAATTTTTTGTAGAAATTCTTATTGTGTTTGAAAAGCTTATGATCTTACGACAGCGTAAGCTAAATCAAAGTCAAGTCAAAAATCTTTATTTGCATAAAAATGTTTATACAATTCTTAGACACGTCAATTAATAATAATAATATTCTATCACATACACACAACATCATCTAGCCCAAACTAAGCAGAGCTTGTACTATGGGTACTAGACAAGGGATAAACAAAAATATATACTTTTTTTTTGTAAATACATACATACTATACATAGAAACACCCAGACCAAGACACACATTCATATCGAACCCGCGAGCTCAGGTGTGGCAGTCGGTTACACTAACCACTACGCTATCGAGCTGTACTATAATAATAATATCAGCCCTGTATTAAATTGTCCCTGTGCTGGGCACAGGCCTCATCTCACTGTAAGAAGAGTTAGGCCATAGTCGAACACGTTGGTTTACTGCGGGTTGGCAGACTTCACATATTTTTGAGAACATCATGGAGAACTTTCGGACATGCAAGTTTCCTCACGTTGTTTTTCCTTTATCATTAAGACAAGCGATATTTAACTATTTAATACGCACATGACTTAGAAAAGTCAGAGATGGCCGCCTTCGGATCGAACTCGAGACCTCTGCGTGGCAGTCCAACGTTCACCTACTAGGCTATCGCTACTTTTAATAAAATATATTAATAAACATTAATAAAAGGAAATAAAAATTAAAGGAGTCTGTCCGCTACACCATCTCATACCATGACCGTGCTAGGAACGTATCAGACACGAAAAGCAACACGATACGTCCTGCTATAGGAACTGCTGGTCGGTTACGGAACGGTCTAGTGGGCATAGTCTTATATACATTTCTTTACAAAGAATATTTTTTTGCCTGACACGTTTCTAGCACGGTCATGATATGAGACGGGGTAGTGGGCTGACTCCTTTAGCATTGAAAAAGCCTTTTATAGCAGTTAAAGTATTGAGATTACTGCTTACCATCAAACGAGTATGCTAGTTAACCACTAAAATAATTAGATGCGGAATAATCTTCAAATACGAGGGTGCGTTTTTAAGTTCGCGGAATGGAATAGAAGGGGATGAAATAATATTACAAAATTATTTTTCCTTTTCAATATATTCACCTGAAACCCTAATACATTTCTCAGATCTATGAATTAACTTATGAATACCTTCATAAAAAAATGTTTTGTCTTTCTCTGAAAAATACGCCGAAACTGCATCCTTCACTTCTTTATCGGTTGAAAATTTCTTTCCTCGAAGCTCTTTTTTCAGATTTGGAAAGAGATAATAGTCGCTGGGAGCCAAGTCTGGGCTATAAGGTGGGTGATCAATGATATCGAAGCCCACCTTGTGCAAAGCAGCCAACGCAACTCGACTCTTGTGAACAGGAGCATTGTCGTGCAAGAGCAGGACACCTTTGGTCAATTTTCCTCTTCTTTTTTCTCTGATTGCCTCTTTTAACTGCTCTAAAATTGAAGCGTAGTGTTCTCCGGTTATGGAAACACCTTTTTCTTTGTAATCAACCAACAAAATTCCTTCTGTGTCCCAAAAAACTGTCGCCATGAGCTTTCCCGCCGATTGCGACACCTTGAATTTCTTAGGCGGTGGTGTACCCTTTTTATGCCACTGCATGGAATCTTGTTTAGACTCAGGTTCATAGTGATGAACCCAAGTTTCATCCCCAGTAACAATTCGCTCCAAAAAACCATCCTTGTCTTCATTACACTGGCTCAAAAACGCACGCGAACACTCGACGTGCTTCTGTTTTTGAGGCGGTGTGAGCATTCTAGGCACCCATCTTGCACTGACTTTTGTCATGGCGAGATGATCATGGAGAACCTTGAAAATGGTCGTTTCAGATACTCCAACCATCTCTGCGATTTGTTTTTTCTTCAAACGTGCATCCTCCAATATTAATTTTTCGATTTTTTCGATAAGATCTGGAGTGGTGACCTCAACAGACCGCCCAGGCCGGGAATCGTCTTCAATTGATTCCCTGCCTTGCTTAAAGAGGTTGTGCCACTTGTATACCATGGTTTTTCCTGGACAAGAGTCCCCGTATACAGATGACATCTCTTCCAAAATGGTTTGAACATTTTGTCCTTGCTTGGTAAGGAACTTTATAACGGCGCGGAACTCGATTTTCTCCATACTTCACAATTTCTTCCAGATTGAGTTGCTTGAGGGACGATAGTTCAAAGACTAATGACCTCATTATGATAATACTCGGTATATATACTAATTATTAGTTGCTAAACACGTTAGTGACTAAACAAGCACCCCCACCACCTTCCATACCCTCCATTCCGCGAACTTAAAAACGCACCCTCGTAATTATACAAATCTGTACCCAGAAATAGACTTGAAGGTCGCTATTATTTTTGCGTGTCGTTCGTTTTCATGTTCATTTAGTAAACATATAGTTTGCTTAATGGTAATCGATGACCGTAATCTTTGATATCGACCCTTCGAGAATTAAATGTTGTAAAAGCTATTTTGGCGATAATGAGTTATTGATGTAATTTTATTCAGTTTTTCGAGCTGCATCGAACAGTGTATTTAAAATGTTGATTGCCACAAAAAAAGTTTGTACTACCCAGAAAATACTGCAGCTTTAACACTTTTATTTCAAAACTATCAATTCAGTTCGCCGCAAATGCTGTAAAAGATATAATTTCATAGTTATGGGAACTATATTTACCTATTTTAGTTGTTTTATTATAGTGTGGAGGAACGAGGTGTGATGTCCCTCAAACGCAAAGGGAGGATCCTCCGACCAGGCTGGTTGATCGTGCCGCGGCTCGACCGCTGATGTCGGGAGCTTGTGCATACAGGGTGTCCCAGAAGATGTGAATCAAATTTTAACGGGAGATTCGTTAAGTAAGGACCTTTCAAAGGTGCTAAAAAACAAAATTATTTTGTGTTGTTGGTCAAACGTACAAGATTTCCTTTGGTGCAAAAAATACACCAAAATGTGTATACTTAGTCGCAGTGTAAGTGTTACTTGTACGATTCAGGATTGTATGACGTCATGTTAAGTGCGATTGTATATAGCGCCATCTGTTGAATGGAGGCGGAATTTCGTCGTCAATGCGGAGTCACCCCAATAGCACACAAAACAAAAAAGTTAAACTGAGTTCCTTGACTCTTCTGAAAAGTAGTATTTATATCTTGCATTAGTGTTCAATGATCATACTTGCGTAATTTGATAATGCCACGGGATCTGTGACAAGAAACACCTGGACGCCGAGCTTCAACATGTCAAGCAAGTACTGCAAGACAACAAGCTCCAACAGCCGCGCCGCTGTCACAGATCCCGAGAAAAGCCAGCCACAGTCGAGCGCCAGCCTGCTATACTGCCTTATGTAAGGAGTGTCACTGACAAGATTGGCTACATCTTGAAGCGAGCTTCAATCAACACATACTTCAAGCCGCCAACGAAGATAAGTAAATTTTTACCATCCGTCAAGAGCCAATTACCTTTACAAGATGCAGGGGTCTATAAAATAGATTGTGACTGCGGATTCTCATACATTGGTCAAACCAAGAGAAGCATAGCCACCCGCATAAAAGAACACATAGCTGACGTAAAACACAAACGCTCTTTGAAGTCTGCTGTGTGTGAACATGTACAACAGGGGACCAACCACTACCTGAGATTTGACAAACCACAGATTCTCGCTAAAGAACACCGATTCCTACCAAGGATGCTTCGCGAGGCTATTGAAATCAAAAAACATCCCAATTTCAATAGAGAAGATGGTTGGAATGTACCACCAGCTTGGGATCCAGTACTTCAAATATTCAAACCCAAGAAGAAACAAACCACAGCTAGACTTCATGATACTTTGAGCTCATTCTGCGTAAACAGAAACACCAATAATTAAATTATGTTCGGGTACTTTGAAATAACTACACTGGAACATTGAGACAACTACCATCTTAGTCTCCCCGTGATCATGGCTGCTGAAAAGCAACCGAAACGTCGGGGAAAGTGTAAACCAAAAATAAATAGATTTAATAGTTTAAATAATTTTATTAGCTTATAAATTAGTAAAATAAAATCAATAGTAGTAGTAG
Source organism: Catocala nupta (assembly GCA_963675205.1). Lineage (NCBI taxonomy): Eukaryota > Metazoa > Arthropoda > Insecta > Lepidoptera > Erebidae > Catocala > Catocala nupta. Next base: position 10,349,008 of record OY776105.1, read on the forward strand.
GGTAATATTTTCAAAATTTTGTAATACAGTGCTAAATAAACAACGCGATAAAATCCGTATATAGTAGTTTTATTTCAATAAATAAAATTGACTAAGAAATATATAGGTCTATGTATTATTTTTAAAGCAACCACACTATGAATAATTCCTATATGAATTTACGAACATTTAAACAGAATATAATGTTAGACAACGGGTCTTACTCGCGATAAAGTATTTAAAAGGTAATAAATACCTATTGATTGCCCGACGTTTCGACCGACTTGCATCGATCGTGGTCACAGGTTGACTGATGTGAGCTCAGCGGCGCCTTCGTGAAGTGCGGGTTTCGGCAACTACCCTCATTTGGTCACTATTATTTATATTCGCACTGTCGGTATTTCGACACACAACACTAACGACGTCTACACACTGGCTACCTAAGTCACTACGGCGACGAAGAACGAAGAACACTAAAGACTCGGTACAATTGTTTGTGGAACACACAATTTTTTGTCCCGTGTGGGATTCGAACCCGTAACACTCGGTGCAGGTCGCTAGGTACCTACCTATTATATTTTGCTACCAGTATTAGGTAGGTATATATGTATACTTGTTATATAGTATTAGGTATATATGTATACCTAATACTGTTAATAACATGTAGTCTAATTTTTTAATGATAATATCTTTATGTATTTCATTCAATTTTGGCACAATCATTTAAATTTTATCTTTGTTTATTACATTAAACAAATATCGGTAAAAAGTAGGTGACACTTATTTAACTGTGTTTTTTTTACATAAATAAAGATTACTGGCAATTTCCTAACGGAAAACGAAATAACAATATCACGTATTAATCATTGGCATGCCATTCTAAAACAGCTGTGAACAACAGTACAGTTCTAACTAATATTATAAATTCGAATGTGAGTTTGTTTGTTTCTCTTTCACGTCTTAACTATTCGAGTGATCATCATAAAGGACATAGGATACCTTTCATCCAGAAAAAGTAATGATTCCGAGTGAAACCGCGGGCAAAAGCTAATACAAAATAATGTAAATTCACGACGTTTAGTAAACATAGTTACAAGAAATGACAGGTACATATAAATATTCAACGACTTAGGGTCATCGGCCCACTTGTGTAATGAAACAATGAGCGCGATGCACTAACCTCAATTGATACTTCCTGCAAATTCTCTACTATATCTTCATTTTTATTAAGATCAAGATTTTTATGCTTGCTAGTTTTTCCCCGCGATTTCTTACGGAACTTGACGCTTCATAAGCAGTCGAAGAGACATGTGTTATCAAATATGACGCTGGCTTCCTTTATTTACAACCGCGCTACTGATGTTTACACAATTCCTATGTATAAACTTGTTAGAGTATAACGCGTCTATTTATACAACCTTAAAATTAATCAACTATAATATAATAATTGTTTATTAAGATTAAGCTGGCACAAATATTAATAACAGTAGATCTTAAAAATACTTAAAATTGGATATAAACACGACCTTGTGGATCCTAAATCGGAAACAACCTCGCGGCAGACCAAAAGTCAGATGGAATAATGATTTGCAGCTTTACAATAAAGACTGGCAAGTTGTAGCTCAAGAAAGAGAGAAGTGGAAAGATGGTAGGGAGGCCATTGCACTGCAGTGGAAGAGATTAGAGAGGAGAGATTGGGAGATTAGGCTGCAAATAATAATAAATAATAGGATACATTACTTTGGATGACACGACACTGAATGAAGCAAGAGAGATATTATGCCAGTGTAGTTACACTACGCAGATGAAGAAGTTTTGGAAACAGACAACAGATGGCGGTGTTCACAATAAGTGCTTATAATCTTGCGCGTCATTTAATACTGAATCACGCAGGTGAAATTTATACAGCGACTAGTCGCCGACTCTGGTAACGTCAAGGAACACCGTGGTAGATTTAGTCGGTATGACCGGGATGTCGCCATCTTTCCCCAAATTAATTCGACATAACCCCTCCGCCCGTCCCCGCGGAGGGACATGCTTCAATGCATTGCCCCACGTAAAAAGAAACAGTACTTTTTTCTGAATTAAAGGTACCCCTATGTCCTTTTCTGACAACGGGAATGCGAAATATTATGATGGTCGGTCAAGCAGTTAAGGAGTGAAAGCGTAACTAATAAACTCACATTCGCATTTATAATATCAAAATAAGATAGTACCTATAACTTAAAATACAAAGTCTACAACGTTCTCATAAATGGGTTAGGCTGCCTGTCCATTGAAGCGGAGCGAGGTTGCGGTAGAATGTAGAGGAACAGGGTGTGATGCCCTCCAATACAAAGGAAGGATCCTCCAACCAGGCTGGTTGATCGAGCGTGGCGGGCCACGGCCCAATGTATAGGAGAGAGTGATTTCCGTTAGCGGGTTTCATTCCTACATAATCACCGTGCTCAGAATTTGATGTTGCTACTGACAAATCGGAATCCATTATGTTTATTATATTTCTTATTTTGAGAAAGGCTAGGCCATAGACAACCACGCTGGCCCAGTGCGGGTTGGCAGATGTCACATATCTTCGAGAACATTATGAAAAACTCTTTGACATGCAGGTTTCCTCACGATATTTTACTTGTGTTGTTAGTAACGTCTCCAATATGAAGATTATTCGTGATTCTGCTGTACCCTAAATCGAGATAAAAAGATCTTGATTTATAAGTTAATAATATGTTTCGACGCTTTGTTCGAGAAACAAAGTAAATCGATTAAATATTAAATATATAGCTGTCGTAATTATTTCTTTTGTTAAGCAAACACATTAAAACTGTGCCTACAGTCATAATGGAATAATTTACTTGATTAAATTATAATTACTTGGTTTTAAATGCGTCTCGGTGGCGAACCGGTTGTTAATGTTACTACTGTGTAGAAGCCTGGGTTCGATTTTCAGGTCGGGCAAAGGGTTATTGCGGTTTCTGGGAGAATATGGTAATTTACTTCGCACAACTGCATTGTTTTTGTTTTTAAAAGCAATCTCGCACTAGGCATTATGTTTGTATCGCGGGGTGCTTTACAAACATTCAAAATATGGACACCAAAACATCTGTTTTAAACTGTAATTACGTTTATTAATAGGTAGTATGGTGCGTTCTTTTCATCATAGTTACTACTATACTCAATTTGGTTAGGTACTTAACTAAAGGTAAACAATCTTGATGTGTCCTTTTATCTAAAAACTCAGTTTACAAACAAAATGCTCCTAAAGATGAATGTAAATAGAACAATAACGATTACTAAATCAATTGAACCGTTAGTTTAAGCAGTAGTTTATTTGTTTAATATATTGAAATTAAACTACTATATACGGATTTTATCGCGTTGTTTATTTAACACTCTATTACATAATTTAGAAACTGTTACACTACTATACTGTACTATTAAACTTTACTAATTTTAAGCTAATTAAATTATTAAAACTATCAAATCTATTTGTTTTTAAGTTTACACTTTCCCCGACGTTTCGGTTGCTTTTCAGCAGCCATGGTCACGGGGAGACTAAGATGGTAGTTGTCTCAATGTTCCAGTGTAGTTATTTCAAAGTACCCGAACATAATTTAGTTATTGGTGTTTCTATTTACGCAGAATGAGCTCAAAGTATCATGAAGTCTAGCTGTGGTTGTGTCAAACCACAACGTCGGGGAAAGTGTCAACTTAAAAACAAATAGATTTGATAGTTTTAATAATTTAATTAGCTTAAAATTAGTAAAGTTTAATAGTACAGTATAGTAGTGTAACAGTTTCTAAATTATGTAATAGAGTGTTAAATAAACAACGCGATAAAATCCGTATATAGTAGTTTAATTTCAATGAATAACATTCGCGTAAACAGAAGACAATATTATGTTTAATATATGTTTGTGTAAAAAGTCACATCAAGATTGTTTACCTTTAGTTAAGTACCTAACCAAATGGAGTATAGAAGGCATTCAATTACACCTTCTACTAGACTTAAAAAAAAACACTTACGAGACTAAGATGGTAGTTAGTTGGATGACACTACCATCTTAATCTCCCCGTGAACATGGCTGCTGAAAAGCAACCGAAACGTTAAATTTTATCTGGATAAAAGGAAGGGTTGTTCCTATGACGTCTCATCCTATTTCTTTACTCATCCTAAACTATGCCTAACTGATCCGATTACATTATTTTAGTAAAGTTTCTTTATTCAACCGAAATGTGTTCCTTAATCTACCCGTGGCAAATATTACCGAGTCGGGGGACTCTCTACCAGCTTGCACGGCCCCACACGTCCGGGGGGTGGTGGCTCCACAGGTGCTGAAGCCCGGTTACTATCAGCCGGGTCAACCGCCGGGGCGGGATGGTGACTGCTAACGCGACCCCATCTCGCTCCACCCCGTCGGCGAAGGGACTGCTCAACCTAGGTTTTTTGTGTGTATACCGACCACCTTCAGGTGCGGAGAGTCTCACATAACTTCCCTACCACCCCCGGGGAAGGGGTATACATAAAGGATTTTCCTGGGTCAATGATAAAAAAGAAAAGATTAGTAACAGTGCTTTAAAAAAATATATAGCCTATGTTAGGTAGGTACTCGGTGATAATAAAGATTTCAAATGGTGAAATTTTTTTAAATCGTTTGAGCATTTCTTTCCTCTTTATAATATTGGTATAGATACAGATTACGAAAACAGTAATTTTGGTTTAGACCGTCACCCAAATCTCAGAGCTTTTGGGTAATTTCGTGAATAAAGAATTAAAGATGAAATAATTGCTGTCGGTTGAGTAAGGAACGTGAATAGGTTGAGTTCAATGTAAGATGAAACGTCATCGGATGACGCCGGAACAACCCAAAAGGAACCTATGTTCTTTTGTACCCCTGATAACGTGTATGCGAAATTTTCTGATGATCGGTCGTGGAAGCGTAACAAATAATATCACATTTGCCTTTATAATATTAGTTAATATTGTTATCGCCGTTTTCCTTAAGTTTTTGTCATCGCGCGGTGCTTATATTGTATTTAAAGTCTAAGTCTTAGTCTAAGGATGTACAGACATTAACCAGAAACAGTATTTTTATATGTATAGATAAAATTAAAATACACAAAGATATGTCTCGTCTACCTACCCTGGAACGGCGTAATAATATTATCATCACATGTTGAATGGATGACGGGCGGACGGACAGACGATAAGATAATTATATATTCGGAAATAACCATAATGTCACGGGCACTTGATACCGAGTTCAAAATTATAACTATTGCCGACGTGATTTGTTTTAAAAGTAACATCGACATTAAAATTCTTACTAATATTATAAATTCGAAAGTAACTCTGTCCGTTACCTTTTTACGGCTAAACTATTCAACCGATTTTGATGAAATTTGGTACAAATATAGTTTAAAACCTAGGAAAGGACATAGGGTTATTTTTATTGATGTAGGTGCCACGCGGGCAGAGCTGCGCTCAAAGGCTAGTATAAAATATAAAAGCAGAAATAGCCTATTGGGAAACCGTTGGACTGCCACGCAGAGGTCTGAAGTTCGATCCAAAGGCGTGTGTGTATCTCTGACATTTCGAAGTATGTGCGTATCGAAGTTAATTATAGCTCGCTTTAACGGTGACAGAAAACTTTGTGAGGAAGCTTGCATGTCTGAGAGTTCCCCATAATGTTCTCGAAGATATGTGAAGTCTGCCAACTCGCTCTGAGCCAGCGTGGTGGAACATGTCTAACCCTTCTCACACTGAGAAGAAGCCCGTGCCCAGCAGTGGGACAGTTTATATACAGGGCTGATATTATTATATTATATAGACAACTAGCTATCCCGACAAAAGTTGTCCTGTACAAATCTGAACCATTCTCGAACCCACCGGAACACATACAAAAAATTTCATCAAAATCGGTCCAGCCGTTTAGGAGGATTTTAATTACAAACACACTCACAGAAGATTTATATATATATTTGTCTTTGGCCCGTTATCTATAAAGTATCTATCCTATATACATATATTATGAATGTAAAATTGTCGCAGTACGTGACCTGATCTTAACACAATCATTAATTAAACATACAAATGAAATAATGTACGTTAATTGTATCACTTTTTTTACACAATTTAATAACCCTAAAGCTACTGGTAGGTAAGTGTATCACTTACCAGTTGTAGTTAGGGTTATTAAATTGTGTAATTGGTTCGAAACCGGCACGGGAAAAAAGTAGTGTGGTCAAATGTTTGTGCCGAGTTTGGATGTTCTGTGTCCGTTGTTTAAATGTTTGGTAAGTCCACCGCACACACAGGAATAATTTCTAGAGCAGACGTTGTCTATTTTTAAACACGGAAAAATAATAACAATTGTTCTCGTCCCAATTTTAACGTGTCGTTTGCCAACATGATACAGATTTACTGTAAAAATGTGTAAAAATAATAATAAAATAATAATAGTGGCTCATCGGCGCTTCGCGTGACCAGAAGGCTGGACTTTTCTTGGCTCAAAGAATCAGCATTGCCATTCAACGTGGCAGTCTTCTGGGCACTTTCCCGGTCGACAGCGATGGTGAAGAATTTTCTTTCTTTATATTAAATTTATAGTCCCATATTTTGTTACCTTTCCTGTTTTATTTATAAGTGGTTAGGTTTGTTAATATTACTTAAGTTGTAAATTATAATTGTTGCTTTGTTTATGTAATAAAATAAACACCATTCCTTAAAAAAAAATTGTAGCTACCTTTATCAGGTTTATCGGATTTTCCATGAAATGAAATATTGTCTTTCGTGTATACCTAAGTCTAATATTTTACATCGTAATATTCTACTACAGAACTCTAACTCTTAAAATATAAATGTTTACTGAGATCTGTGTTGACAAAAACTTTCAAATAAATCCTCTAGGGGATCTAAATGGATAGAAATTCCAAATACATCCCCCAGGGGATCGAAGCCTCCTACTGGAGATACGAGGATGCTACTAGACGCGACGGAGAGAAATGTTTTGTTTATTATTCCTTAAAAAGCATAGTCTGAAGTGCTCTTCACTCTATGCCTTAATGCCTTTTAACAAAATAATTCATTTTCTTGTAAAAAACCGTGGGGTGCTTAACGTCAATTGTTATAAATAACTTATTTATATATTGGTGAAAGTAGCGTCATTATAACAACACGATTGCTTATTACTCCTTATACACTATTTCTATTCTAAACTTATTGAAGATAATTTTACTTTTTAGTTTGGTGTAGAGAAGTATTATTTGTTTGTGAATTTCTAGATTTTTTTGTGATGCTGCTAATATACTAAAATAAACTTAAACAAAAAATTGCATTGTCATCTTGATAAGTATACAAAGTTTCAAGTTAATCCGATGATTTATAGTGGGTGAAAATCGTGTTTAGAGATTACGTTACATTCATAGATAGATAGAAACAGGTCGAGCTAATAAAAGTGTGTTTAAAAGACATCTCCTGCCCTCAGAACAAATCCAGTGTCGCGGAGACTTCACAAACATTCAAACAACGGACACAAAGAATATCCAGACTTTGAACAACCATTTGTGGATCACACAAAGTTTTGTACCGTGAGGGATTTGAACCCGCAACACTCGGCGTAAAAATGAGGTAACAGAACCTTATTCTAGTTGAAAGTTACCCTGTCCTTTTCTGTTTCCCGGACAACGCGTATGCGAAATTTCATGATGATCAGTCGAGTAGTTAAGGCGTAAAAACTTACCAAACAGACAAACTAACATTCGCATTTATAATATTAGAAGTTTATGTAAACAATGCGTACGTAAGAACACATAACATAAATGGTTAGAGGCCAATTAAAAGCCTCACTACATGACTTAATTGAGTCACGATTGACGTGTAATGATTGGTATTTTTAAGTCATTGTTATCGCACAGAGTTTTCGTCTCTCATCACGACTTCAATTGTCGTGTCGCGAAATATTGACGTGTGTAATCCTATTGTTTCTTATATTTGCTTGTTCCGTGATCATGTTTTTGTAGTTTAAAAGTTGAAAAAGAGTTTCCAGGTTCGAACCGAATTAGTACAATCAAGGTTCCGTATGTTTTCTGCACGGATAATAATTTCCTTCAGACCGAATTTCGGTCACGGTGGCCAGTCTTAACGGAGACTGGCCATCTGCACAGGAGATATTATAGTGCACAAGTCTGTGCGCAAACACAACTGCACTCTCTGTTCCCTAACTCTCCTGATCCGATGGGAAGGTAATCTGACACGACCGAAGAGAGATCAGACGCAGACCAACGGCTTTACGTGCTTTCCGAGGCACGGGGGTGTCTAACACCGCCAAATTCCTAACTCCGGGCTGCTATTGAGATTTCTTAACAGAGAACCTCGATAACTTTTTGGGATTCGAACCCGAGACCTCTTGCACAGCAGTCGCATTCACTATTGCTGCGCCACGGAGGCAGTTATCTGTCTCACGTAGGCAGGTATAGTCTGCACGGATGCTGTAGTAGTGTTAGTAGCCACTCATTTAAAGGGGGAGTATATTGGGTTCGATTTATTGATAGCCGAAATTGTTGAAATGCCAGACTTCATTGAAAATCAAAATGGTGTCTAGCTGAATGGTCGAATGGCACAATAAGTTAAGTGGTTACACGCCAATTTAAACGTGGAGTATATTTATATTATATTTTCGATATAAAAATTGAGTCGAATTTAGGTGTTGTTTGTGTCTGTTTCAATGATTATGATTTTATTAAAGGGGCTTCTCTAAGGGCATTTTTGTAATATACATATATTTAACTGCCTCCGTGGCGTAGCGGTAGTGAATGCGACTGCTGTGCATGAGGTCTGGGGTTCGAATCCCGGGTCGGGCCAACAAAAAGTTATTGGGGTTTCCTGTTAAGAAATCTCAATATGAGCCCGGAGTTAGAAAGTTGGCGGTGTTAGACACCCCCGTGCCTCGGAAAGCACGTAAAGCCGTTGGTCCTGCGCCTGATCTCTCTCCGGTCGTGTCGGATTATTCGTCCCATCGGATCATGAGAGTTAGGGACCAGAGAGTGCACTTGTGTTTGCGCACACACTTGTGCACTATAATATCTCCTGCGCCGATGGCCATTCTCCGTTAAGATTGGCCGCCGTGGCCGAAATTCGGTTTGGAGGACATTATTTATTTGCCAGCGTAGTGGATTATGACCTAACTCTTCTCACACTGGTATGAAGTCCACACCCAGCAATACGACAGTTTATATACAGGTCTGATATTATTATTATGGCTTTCAAACGTAGTCTCTTATTGGTTTTATTCAAAGATTTTATTTAGGACGGAGTATCGCGGACTACCAGTTCAAACCTAAAGTAGGTATCGTGATACGGTATCTCAATTAAAATGAGTAATAGATTTGTTTCTGTTACAAAGTAACACTTATAGTGGCAAAAATCTAAAAAAGTTTATTAGACCAGCTGACAAAGCAACGACTATGAACGTAAAAGTATTTTATTTAAAGACGTTCTGCTCTAGGAATAAATCCGTCGCGGCGTACTTTATTACATTCAAAGAACGGACACAAAGAGCACAATCTCGGCACATCTATTTGCAGATTACACATTGTGCCGTGTGGGAATCGAACCCACGACATTCGGCGCAGTGCCAATGGCGAGACCTGATAGCGTTATTATAGAATACACGTCAGTGCATGGCCATCCAAAGAAATATGGAAGTGCCGACGCATTTAAATATTTTAGTGCTGGCTCGCTATAGTCAAAATATTGCAGACACATAATTGATCCAAACATTGCCCTTTGAGGCTTCTTTAAAGAAACTGTGGGCTGCCTTACGTCCATACAAAAGTATTCCCCTATTTCCTAACTGAATGACGTCATTAAAGCAAAAATAAATGAATATATAATTTAAAACTACCACTGCTATGTTTCGATATCTTTGTTTCTGCCATAATTCAATTATTAAAGCGGTCAGGCATCTTTAAAATTACAAAAGTCGCTTGCTTTTACTGTTGTTTTCAGACGTTCTTTAAACAAATTACACCAAACTTATAAAATAAATAAGATCATACAGACTTACCCAAAATCCTTTTCATAATATTGGTTTATTTATGAAGTCAACAGGGGCAAACCAGATGATCATTCAGAGGTATACACTGTACGAGCTGAAGTTATCTCTTTCGCACACTGATAACGCGACAGTAATGAATCGAAACGTTTTAGACAATTTGTACACATACTTAATTATTAGACAAAGGGTCTAGGACAAGTTATTATTTAAAGGTAATAAATGTATATTTATTTCCCGACATTTCGACAGACTTGCTTTGATCGTGGTCACGGGTTGACTGGAGTGAGCTCAGCGGCGCCTTCGTGAAGTGCGGGTTTCGGCAACTACCCTCATTTGGTTATATAAATTTATGCGTTAGATTACCTTTAAACAATTAATAATAATGTGATTTAGACCAGTTGTCTAATAATAAAGTAAGCAATAAATAATAATATCACCCCTGTTTTAACTGTCCCACTGCTGGGCACAGGCCTCTTCTCAGTGTGAGAAGGGATAGGCCATATTCTACCACTCTGGCCTAGTGGTAGCAGTTGACAGACTTCACATAATTTTGAGAACATTATGGAGAACTCTCAGATATGCAGGATTTCACGCGGTTTTTTCTTCGCCGATAAAGGAAGCGATAATTAACTATTTAATACGCACGTATCTTCGAGAAGTCATAGATTCGAACTCGAGACCACTGCGTGGCTGCTTTTGTAAGAAACAATAGATTTGTTAAAAACATTTTCTTTAAGCGTTTTGATGCTGCGTTTTACTCATAACCAAAACAAGTATTATCTAATAATAATATAATAACATAATATTCTACCACATACACACAACACCACACACATCTAGCCCAAACTAAGCAGAGCTTGTACTATGGGTACTAGACAATGGATAAACATACATATATACTTTTTTTTGTAAATACATACATATTATACATAGAAACCAGACCAAGACAAACATCCATGTTCATGCATACAAATGTTTGACTTGAGCGGGAATCGAACCCGCGACCTCAGGCGTGGCAGTTGGTTACACTAACCACTAGGCCATCGCCAATGTCGCGAGCACAACTCACACTTAGCCGTTTTTGTTATTTGTTGTCTTTAGAGTATACAAGATGATGCTCGCGTTAATCTAGATGTTGTCAAAAATGTATATCTCTCGGCGAAAGTTCTTTTCCTGGATGAAAAGTACCCTATGTCCTTTTTTACCCAACGTGTATGCGGAATTTCATGATGATTGGTCGAGTAGTTAAGGCATGAAAACGTTACAAACAAACTCACATTTGCATTTATAATATTAGTAATGATACTTTAATCGCTCCTAAAGTTTGTATGTATGTAGGTATTATCGTTTCTGTCATAGCAAAAAAACCTCTGCCACAATAATGGTGTTCGTATAGAGGCCTCTTTGCAGCCTCGATGGCGTAGTGGTTAGTGTAACCGACTGTCACGCCTGAGGTCGCGGGTTCGATTCCCGCACAAGTCAAACATTTGTGTGCATGAATATGGATTTTTGGTCTGGATTTTTCTATGTATAATATGTATGTATTTATAAAAATATTGTATATGATTATGTATGTTTATCCATTGTCTAGTACCCATAGTACAAGCTCTGTTTAGTTTGGGCTAGATGGTGTTGTGTGTATGTGGTAGAATATTATTATTATTATATGTTGACACATAATCTCACTTCTATATCCTCAAAAGATTAGGCAGTAGGAGAGGGGCTTGCTGTAACATTTTTTTGAAAATACTGTATATCTTGAGATGTATTGGTTAAATTACCACTAACTAAACATTGATTGCTACTCTAACCATTCTTCCATTAAGTCAAAATGTAAAAATACAGGGTGTCCGGTAATTAATGGATAACCTTGAAATGTCTTATAGTAGGACTGAAGGCCGTTCAGAAAAAATGAACAAAAAATAATAAGAAAATATATATCTTAAAAAGTGCAAGCTATATAAGCATAGCATACTTTTGACTGTCTATCTATAAGCATAATTAGTGTTTAATAATAAAACAACAAAAAACAGATGGATTTCATTCATTTATGGTCGTAGTAAAGAAAAAAGAAAGAAAGTTATACATGGTAATTAAAAAAAACCACATATCTCAGGTAGTAGTTAGGATAGATCTTTTTCATATTTTTTTCTGAACGGCCATCAGTTCCGCTATAAGACATTTCCAGGTTATCCATTAATTACCGGACACCCTGTATAAAATCTATAGATAACACTTTCACAATTAGATTTTTATTTAAAAAAGGGCGGTGTTACAACAACTTACACCGTGCTTGGGGTTAGTTGTTACATCTATTGGGGCAAATAGTAAAATTAGTAAAAAACAAGACACACCTTCAATCATTCTTTTTCTTTTCACTTCTTAAATCATGTTGCTATTTTTCAACAAAAATAGTTAGGTGTTTCTATAATATGTATTTTTATCATATAATTAACTTAAACATACTTCTTATATAATAAAAATATTAAAGGTTTTAGTTTTTATAAATGTGTATTTAGAATAATACTTAATCAACATGGCACTTTAAAATCACAGTAAGTTAAATTATATACCTCGAAATTATGTCTCGTAATTATCTCTTACTTCTACCTTACATCTTACAATAATCAGCCTTTCAATAATTTTCTTATTAATTTAGTCTTCATCTGAGTTCTAGTTGTTACAAATAAAAGAAATAGTATCTGCTGTGAGACATCCTACATCACCTTCTGAAAGACACAAGAGTTCGCTGCAAACTAGACAATAAAAATCTTCAAATTCTGAATCTGAAGATAAAATCCTTTTCTATCTCTCAACTGTGTTACCTTTGCCGTTGTCTTTCACCTGTCCCTTTATCTTATCTTTATCATAATAATTTATCTTCATTTTTCTTCATATTGCATTCTCAAAGCTTCTTTTTCAGGCGTATCCGTCAAAACAGTAGATTTCCTTTTGCGTCTTCTAATTGTATTTGTTTTTCGTGGTGGTGGTTTGCTAATGGTATAATCTTCGATGGGGAAAATTGATTTTGTAAACCAGAGCAACTACGAGTTGGTCTGTTCGCAGTTTCGATGTATTATCAGCATAAGAGGGAATATTTTTAGCTTCAAGTTGCACAGCACATTTATATTCTCTCATTCTAAAAGAAAACAAATTAGATAAATTACATTATAAATAATAAAAGTAACATACAACAATATTGGGGCAAGTTGTAACATGTTACAACAAACCCCAAGATTTTGTTACAACTAACCCCAAGGTATGGTTATTAATATTTATCACGATAACTATTTAATCAACTTAGTAATCTCGAAAACTGTTATATGACTTCATAAATAGATACATTTTAACACCAAATAACATACAGAAATTTCTAATTGGTCGATAATAGTGAAACCAATCAAAAGTGGACGAAAGTAAAGTTACACGTTTTTTTTTTAATAATAATAAAGTTTATTTTCAACCAAACATGTATCATACATTATACATCATAATGTGGTTGGTTCCCTGGACTAAGTAACAACCTGAATTCCACGGAACAGTGCCTTCTCCATATCTTATTTTTAAGTTTAACATTTGTGTTATTTATATAAAATAAATTTATGTACATAGGTAGGCATAGAACTAAATGTATGAACCTCTGATTCCTAAACTAGGTAAGACCTGTATCTTAGGACTATTACCTGGCAAAAATGATGCGCTTGTGCACATTCACTCACTGTGCCGCCCTGGCGGGACACTAGCTGTAATGACATGGCGCGGTGCAGTATACCTAACGGTATGATTGAGTCAAAGAAGTACGTTAATAAAGTTTAAATTCTTAGCGAACAAACCTTGTTACTACTTACCCCTGTTACAAGCCCCTTTCTCCCCTAGTGTAATACACTCTTATTTGGCCAGTTTTAACTCATAGCCAGTTGAATTCACTGATCGGTACGATTAGCGAGGTTAAGCAACGTTGGGTGCGGTCAGTCTATAGATGGACGCTTAGTGGTATTTCATCTGAGCGTCTTCGGAGGGCACGTAAAACGTCGGTCCCGGTTGTTACCTAATTGACAGCAGTCGTTAAGCCATGTCAGGAGCAGGATAGCTCAGTGGGGAGACCAACAGACTGCAATGCAAAGGGTCTCGGGTTTGAACCCATGTCGCGCACCTCTGACTTTCGGAAGTTATATGACTTTTTGAAATTATGTGCGTATTGATTGACAATTATCGCCTGCTTCGTGCCTGAAGCCGTCGGTCCCGACTGCCATGAACATCTATGGCAGTCGTTATTGAGGAAGTCGACACAAAAGATCCCATTGGGTCGAAGTGCCGCCGGTCTGTACTGAGTGGCCTCCACACAAGATAAGATAAGCTATGTCAGAGGCCTACGGGCGGCTTGAACCACTCTTGACAACAGGTTGGCTACTGACCACACGAAAAGAAAGAAGAATTTCGCTATTCATGGCTTTAGTCCCACGTATGCCCTAACCTTTTGCCGTTTATCGTGCAGAGTTCTAGACCCTGTTCTGCTACTACGAATGAAAAAAATACGCAATTTCGTTTTGGCCGACCCCGGATTCATACTGTATATACAGCAGTTGCATCCACGATATATCTATACTAATATTATAAAGAGGAGAGATTTGACTTTATGTTTGTTGGTTTGTTAGGATTTTAACTCAAAAACTAATCAAACGATGTTAAAATACTTCTTTAGTAACAGAAGGTACTTAAAAAAGAGAATATAGTCTCCCCGTGACCATGGCTGCTGAAAAGCAACCGAAACGTCGGAGAAAGTGTAAACCAAAAATAAATAGATTTAATAGTTTAAATAATTTTATTAGCTTATAAATTAGTAAAATAAAATCAATAGTAGTAGTAGTGTAATATTTTCAAAATTTTGTAATACAGTGCTAAATAAACAGCGTGATAAAATCCGTATATAGTAGTTTAATATCAAAGAATATAGTGGTTACAGTATTTATTTTTTAAATAAAATATAGCCTATATTACTCGATGATAATTTAGGTTAATAAAGGCGAAAGATTTTTTGAAATCTGTTTAGCAGTTTTTGAGTTCAATCCGTACATACAAACAAACAAAAAATCAAATCTTTCCTTTTTATAATATTAGTATGAAAGTAAAGATGAATCCCGAGACGAGCAAAGTCCTTTTGCGTTTTTCTATCTGAGTCTAGGCCTAGGTATGCTCGGTAGACGGCAAGATGTTATAGCTGGCAATATATGAGTGTATTACTCCTATCTATTAAACATTGTACCAGATTCCGTGTAAGAAATTGTGCGTATACCACTTCTTACTCCTTCGGGAATAAAAAAACGCGTAAATGCATGCACGTGCCCAAAATCATGTCGCACAGTAGCATGCGCGGACATGCGTACTGCGATAACGGTCTGCGATACTGATATTACAATTAGTTATACGAACGCAGAGGTTATGGCCGCGAGTCGACTCGTTATCGGAGTGGCCGTGATCTCACAACCATCGCAAGGATTAATGTAGCAACATTTGTTTCTTAATTTATTAATCTACCAGGTTTTCCCGCAGTTTCGCTTGCGAAAATGTAGTTTAGGTTAGTAACAGTCATCGCTGATGTAGTTTCAGTTCCAGTGACTCACCCACCATTCTTCTTTCTTTTCGTGTGGTCAGTGGCCAACCTGTTGTCAAGAGTTGTTCAAGCCGCCCGTAGGCCTCTGACATGGCTTAACGACTGCTGTCAATTTGGCACCAACCGGGACCGACATTTTACGTGCCCTCCGAAGCACGGAGACGCTCAGATGAAATACCATTAAGCGGTCACCCATCTATAGACTGACCGCCCCCAACGTTGCTTAACCTCGCTAATCTTTTACCGCTCAGTGAGTGCAACTGGCTATGAGCACATTCACGGCAGCGAGTTGGCACACCGTGGTAGGTTTAGTCGGTAGTAGCCAGGACATTTCATCTTTTCCCGGGTGAGTCCGACATAACCTCACCGTTCACCTTGACCGCGTAAAAAAGCGCTAGTAACATAAGTTTTTCTTGATGAATGGTACCGTATGTCCTTCTTTGTACCCCTGACAACGTGTGTGCGAAATTTCATAATGATCAGTTTGTTCCGTATACATCCTATGACTTCTCATCCTATTTCAGTACTCATCCTAAACTAGATTGCCTAACTGGTCCGATTAAATCATTTTAATAAAGTTTCTTTATTCAATCGAAATGCGTTCCTTACTCTACCCGTGGCAAATATTACCGGAAAAAGTATGGATAGCAAAACAATCTTTGGCTTCGTAAAATGAGATTAATTAGGTTAGTAACAGTACTTAAAAAAAAAATAACCTATGTTATAGTATAGTATAAAATCGTTTAAACAAATCTTTCCTTATTATAATATTAGTATAGATATATATTTATTTATTGTTCAGACCGTCAACCTAAACCTTAGAGATTTTGGGCAATTTCGTCATCGCTTGAGTTAGGAATACTTATAGGTGAATAAAGAATTGAAAAATGGAATAATATCACTCGGTTGAGTAAGGAACGTAAATAGGTTGAGTTAGCGAAAAAACAGTGTAGCCCGTCTCCCCTCTAGTGTGGAGAGAGGGGGAGGGGTCTTATCGTGTACTGGCCTGCCGTTTCATACGGTGGGCCGAAACCTCGGCGGGGTCGCGACTGCATGTGAAAATGATTCGCGCGGCCCCGCCGGTTGCGGTTTTGTCGAGGAACACCGTGGTAGGTTTAGTCGGTATTACCGGGAGGTCCATTCTTATCATCATTACCATCTCTCGTTTAGCCCCCGCGGAGGGTTATACGTAATATCATTGCCCACATAAAAAATAAAAACAAAAAAGAGGAAAACAGTGTAGGATGAAACGTCACCGGATGACGTCGGAACAACCCTATCATTGGAGTAGGCGCTCGCTTTAAAGCGTGAAAGAGTAACAAAGAAACTCACATTTGCATATATAATATTAAGTTAAGATACTATAAGGCAGCGATAGCCTAGTCGTTAGGCTGCCACGCAGAAGTCTCGAGTTCGATTTCAAGGCACACGCCTCTGGCTTGCCGAAGTTATGCGCGTACTAAATAGTTAATTATCGCTCACTCTAACGGTGAAGGAAATATATTCTGGCGAAACCTGCATATCTGAGAATTCTCCATAATATTCTCGAAGAAATATGACGTCTGCCAATCCAAACTGAGCCAGCATGATATTAAATAACACAGCTTTACAGCCATCCAGCTGTGCTGAACTGAGTTAGTTCTCGCGATTCTGGTATCTCAGTCTATTAATCTCTCAACCAATCCAGTTACCAAAAATACAAAAATGGTATTCAAACAAAAGAAGACTATCATAACAAAATCTACGTTTTTTATAGTCTTGTTAAGCTCGGATGCCGGCATCCTAGCGTTGGTTGAGGGGTTAAGAGCCGGTAAGACCGCCGTGATCGAAACTTACTTTGAAATATTTCCCAGCCCAAGTACATAGAACAGACTATACTTACCTGTTAAGTAGGTATATAATCAATGATCAGAGGGATTTCTATTTTATGTTTATTTTCATGAGGCTGTCTTTGCAGTTTCACCCACGTTTAAGATTACAGCTAAACCCCTGTGGTTCCTATTGTGATGGCTTATGTAACTTTTGAATAAAATAGCCTTCTAGTGAAAGAATTTTAAATCGGTCCGGCATTTTGATTTTATTTATTATAAACAAAAAGCTTTCCTGTGTATAATATTAGTGTAGATGGATATCTATACTAATATTAAGTCATAATCAAAGTCAAAAATCATTTATTTACTTAGGTCACAAAGTAACACTTATGAACGTCAAACGGGTTAGTGAGTTTATTACATTTACTGAATTTACATTTATGTTAGTTGCAAGGTTCAGGCAAAAGGTTGACCCTATGAGAATATACCTGCAAGAACCTCAAGGACACTCTTTTGAATCGCCATCAACTTATAATTTCAGTATTTTACAACTCATTTATATACCAGGTGTTGCAGTCATCATGCCATATGTCACTGTCCATATAAAACTAAATTCTAAAATAAAGAAATGTTTGTAATATTATGTATAAAGAGGAAAGATTTTTTATAACAAACAAACCCACAATCATATTTATAATATTAGTTAGGATTAACTAATCCTAGCGGTCGCCAAGTGGTCGAAATTCGCCCATAATTGATTTAAATTTAAATTTTGATCGTTACTATGGCTTTATTTTATAACAATCACACAAGGGTATAGTTACTATACCCTTATAATCACATTTCATTTAGTCACCTATTCCACATACATATGTGACTATAGTTACGAAGAATTCTACGACATTAGCCGAACAATGCCGAAATACTACAAACGCGATTCGACTGCTTGTGTCAAATGCATAGTGGTGTGCGTGTAGTGTTTTTTCGTTAATTTCATGTGTTTCTAATGCATCTTATATACATATATAAATCTTCTGTGCATGTGTATGTAATTAAACTCCTCCTAAACAGCAGGACCGATTTTGATGAATTTTTTTGTGTGTGGTGGATTCGAGAATGTTTGCGATTTGGTTTTTCCGTGTGTACCGTACAACGTCTGTCGGGACAGTAGGTATTTTATAAAAATATTAGGATTTGCCACTGCTTCTCCATATAAACTTTAAATGTGCCAAAGGAGACGGGGATTTCTGGGCCCGACTGCTTTAAGTTAAGATATAGTTTAAAAAAAGCGTTGTATTTTTCTATTGTAAAATATAAAAAATTTGCTTAATTCACAATCTGGAAGACGAGAAATCTTAAAAATAAGTTTATGTCACTAATAAAATAGGATATCGGTTACTATAATCGATTAATGTGAATGTATTAAATAAAAAAACATAAAATCACTTGCACCAGATGATTGATTCAATCAAAGTAAATGTATTTAACAATAATTAACATAATGTCAACAGTTAAAAATATCGAAATACTAACTTGATGAAAATAAATCTGTAAGTTGATTCTCGTTTACAGATCGATTTATTACCTGTGTTTGTCAACTGTATTTTTAATCTGTGCTAACAGTGACAGCTACCTGACTCTAAATCTATGATCACTTATCTCGTATCGTTTACTGCGTGTGCGTTTTAAGTGTGTTTCCAGTTTTTTTATATATATTCCCCAACCAGTGCTTTCTTTCTACGGACTTCTGATCTGGCTTAACTTGTACGACCCTTGCTATCTTAACGGACACGGATAAACTCGTTTACTCGTCTGAATTTGGCTCGTTATTTTGTATTTTACGTCCTGCTTATCGATTAGATATTGATACCATGGATCGCTGTGTGAATTGTGGTATAGCGACTAGTCGCTGTAATACACTGGGGCGACGAGCTTTAGATGATGAAACGACACTGTCAGTGCTTCATCAATGGCGTGCACTAGAACCTGTAAGTACAACTGTAAATAGGAGCTCTCCAATAAAACTTCCTCGTCGTATTGTTCACACTCTATTTTGATAATCGTATAACTACACACTTTGTAACACGTCCGTTCGCCGCGACTGTCCAACTTCAACTGCCACGAGTCCACTCGCCGGGCTCTCGATCCCCACTCGGTTGGTATTGCCAAGTTAAAAATATTCCTCCATTAAACCGATTTAAATTATTTTATCCCAACTCGGTTGGTGTTACAGACTTAAAAGTGTTACTCGATTAAATCGATTTAAAACTTTTGACAAGTGAATCGGGTTGAATATTATGTATTTTATTACCAAAACAAAAGAACCTTACACTCGACCATCCTGATAACGTGTATGACCCCATACATGTCTCAGTTGAGAACCTTACACTCGACAAATCGACCCATGGCAGCAAAAGATCACATTGCTATATTTTCTTTTATGAATAAGTTTACGCTTGTTCCAACCCTATCCGGCCCGACTCGAGTAAAAGAACAAGCAAGAAACCTGGGCGGGGTTAATTCTTTTCGCGGTTATTAAGTGATCTCAATAACAATCCATAAATAATAATAAGAATAATACATTATTAGTATAATGACATAGGTAAATTGTTTTGTGATCATCACAAAAATAAACTGTATTACACCTAGAATAATAGTATTACATAAAATTTATCAATTAGCTGTTTACGTAGGTATACATACATTTACTATATGTTTAAACTTATTTAATTAAGAAAATTAAATTTAGTTTTGGTCTGCTTTCTTCAATTGAACTTAAAATACACAGTAGTTTATTTATTTATATAAGTATATACGTGCACAATTATCTTATTATACATTTCAAAATTACACATCAATTCAAACTTATGTAGTAATTATAATTCAATTGTATTAATGATTACTCAACAGGGGAAATAAATAAAGGTTACGAACCCGCTCGCTCACGAAGTCTCGCACCCATATCTCTTTAATCTGTCCTAGCTAGATTCGTCAGTCATCAAAATTGTATTAACTGTAGAGTTATCAGCCAACAGGGGAAATACATGAAGGTTACGAACCCGCTCGCTCACGAAGTCTCGCACCCATATCTCTTTAGTCTAGCTAGGACAATCGTATATGAATCAGTCAGACTGCCACAACTCTGACACGTTTGTATGTACTCTATACGGAAAAGTTCAAGTCGCGAACTCGCTCGCTCACGTAGTCTCGCGCTCGACCATCTCATTCGCTCAATGATCTCTTTTATTCGAACTATACTCGTATTATAAACAATGAAGTCAAGTCACGAACCCGCTCGCTCACGTAGTCTCGTGATTGACCTGGAACAACACAAAAATCTCTTGCAGATAAACTCATAATTCAAGGCATAATCAATCATCTCGTTTCACACATCACTAGGTTTAAAAATAATTAAAAATAAAAATTATCCGTACATATGTAATTTCATCTATTCATCCACATCTGATGAATTACTATCATTTGCCGCGATATCCGCGTCATCACTATCCAGCTCTAAAGATGCTACATGTATCCATGGTTTCATTCGATCAGATGCCACTGTAGTTTTTCGCTTATTTCTCATTCCCTCAAAGCCAGGTATGGGCACCACTTTGTAACGGTCATTTCCCATTACTTTCACCACCTTAAACGGACCTTCGTATGAGGGCAAAAGTTTAGTGCTTTTGCCATCATTTTGAAATGCCGTTTTTACTATTTTAACTAACTCCCCATTCGTGTAATTCCGAGCTGGTCTACGCCCCTTATCATAATACTGTTTTTGTTTTTCTTGCTCCCGATCGATTTTGTTCTTAACTTCCTTACGTAGAGATGACAGGTCACAAGACTCACGAGTCAAATTTGCTATTTCATGAAGTCTTGGATTACTCTCACTATTTATTACAGTACCAAACATAACCTCTGCGGGAGTTCGGCCTATTGTCTTTTGCAACGTATTATTAAGCCCCCACTGAATTTTACCGAGTTGGATATCCCAGTTCTTCTCATCATCCTAAGGTTCTGTGCGGTCAGCGATTCCAAAATGGTGCGGTTGTATCGCTCTACCTGCCCATTAGACCTTGGACTCGCCACCGCGTTCAATATATGCTTAATACCCCTGTCTACACAGAACTTCCTAAAAGCATGGGACGTAAAACAACTGCCACGATCGCTTATAATCCGGTCAGGGTTTCTAAAAGTATCAAAAATATCTTCGAGCACTTTGATCACATTCTGGGTTTTTGTATTTCTGACGGGCTTAATGAACACGAACTTAGTAAATGAATCTACAGTTACCAGTATATGAGTGTTCCCTCTTTTGGACTTTACAAAAGGTTCGAGGTGGTCGGTGTGCAAAGTATGGAATGGTATGTCAACTTTAGTAATAGGATGCAAAAGTCCTTCATTATTAGCAGTTCTTTTGGAATATGTGCAGTCAATGCAGGATCTTACATACTTCTTAATGAAACGCGACATCTTAGGAAACCAGTAGAGCTTTTTAACGCGCTCTAATGTCTTCTCTCCACCGACGTGTCCAATATCATCGTGATTCATTTTGCACACCTGCCACCTCGCTCCCTTGGGCACTACCCACCTAATGTTAGATTTATCCTCGTTAAGAATTCTGAATAATTTGTTATCTTTAATCAGATAATTTTCTTTAATATACTCAAGCCCCTTCGAATCTAAGTTGCTATTGATAATGTCACGAATTCGGCCTAGTTCAGAATCACCCAACTGCAAGGTCAATAGCCAGTCTTCGTTACTTATGGCTAAAATAGTGGAATACTGACCGATGTTCTGCGTCTTTTTATCATTAACTGGATTCCTTGATAATGCGTCCGCGTGAGCCATTTTTGTACCCGCTCTGTACTCGACCGTGCAGTTGAATTCCTGAAGGGCAAGCCACCATCGCGCGATTCGGGGAATTAGATCACGTTTTTGGAACGTGGAGCGTAGGGCACTACAGTCCGTGACGACTTTAAAATCCTTTCCGAGCAGAAACACCCTAAACTTTCGCAACGCACAAACCACGGCTAAGGTCTCTAGCTCGTAAGAGTGAAAGTTTTTTTCCTCAGGACTTGTCTGCCGACTGCAGTACGCAACGGGCCTTAAAGAATCGGCACTACCCTGTGGTCATTGCAGCAGAATTCCACCAATGCCCAATCTGCTGGCATCCGTATGGAGCTCAGTTTCTGCAGAGTAATCATAAATAGCAAGGACCGGCCTACTTACCAACTTGGTCTTCAACTCCTCAAAAGCTCTCTCCTGATCTCCTTGCCACTCCCATTTTACGTCCCTTT
Source organism: Catocala nupta (assembly GCA_963675205.1). NCBI lineage: Eukaryota > Metazoa > Arthropoda > Insecta > Lepidoptera > Erebidae > Catocala > Catocala nupta. The sequence continues at coordinate 10,371,761 of OY776105.1, forward strand.
TTAAAAGTCTCGTAAGCGGAGAAGCGAGCTCAGCGAAGCCCTGAATAAACTTTCTAAAATAGCTCACAAGTCCTAAGAATTGACGCACTGCATGAACGTTTTCGGGCCGGGGAAAATCAGACACTGATCGGATTTTTGCCTCTCCAGGTCTCATCCCTGCTGAACTGATTTCGTACCCTAAGTACTCAATTTTGTTCTGCAAAAAGCTACACTTCGCCAAGTTCAGCTTAAGATTTGCGTTATCTAACAGCTGTAATACCTCCTCTAACCTCGTAAGTGCTTCATCCGCATTCCTGCCGTAAACAAGCACATCGTCAATATACACAGTGGCTCCGCATCGGTCCCAAAACACGGTTCATCATTCTTTGAAAAACTGCAGGGGCATTCGCTAGCCCGAACGGCACACGATTGAATTCGTACTGGCCGTCGGGGGTCACAAACGCCGTCAAATGCTTGTGTTGTTCAGCTATAGGTACCTGATAGTAGCCTGACATCAAATCAAGAGTAATAAACCACGCTTGTCCAGCCAATCGACTTACCTCGTCATCAATGATGGGCATTGGGTACCGCTCCTTTACAGTGATCGAATTAAGCATCCTATAATCGATGCACATACGTACCTGCCCATCCTTTTTACGGACCAAAATGATTGGGCTAGCGTAATTCGATACCGACTCTCGTATCACGCCAGCTTCTAACATATTATCTATCATATCGCGAACTTTCTCTCGCTCATGGTGCGACAGCCTATAGGGACGATATACTACGGGACGATCGCTGTTCAACTCAATTTGCATCTCCGTGACGCCGGTACACCCCAATTCAGTCAAGTTAAAAGCGAAACAGTGTTTGTAGCGTAGCAATAATTGTAACAGCCTGTCCTTATCTTGTTCAGTTACCGAATCTCCTAATTTTACTTGATTTTTTGTCAAATTGACTGATAGTTTTTCCTTCACAGTCTATTGCATCTGGCGAGACCGTAGTCACCCTCATAACTGCGTCTATCTTTTCAGCACGAGAAAATACAAAATTCTTTTGTAGCAAACACGGTATGGAACATGGCGTTACAGTAACTCTCAAATAGCCATTTTTGACTTCATAAACACCGCTGAGTACAACAAACTGTTCATTAAATTTTCCTACAATTTTTGTTTCTAGGAGGATGTTCCCACTAAATTTAAATTCCGTTGCAGCTCCAACACTAGCTGACCCGTAAAGTCGAGTAAATCCCATAACCCTTACTCTAATTGCACGCTTTTCATCCTCAAAGCAATCAAAAGGAATCTCTGTACCAACATCAAGGAACCGCAACTTGGTTGAGTCTTTAATAACTGTTATATGAGGTTGTTCTGAATATGTTTGCCCTACCAACATCGCCCTATCAAGTAACCGATCGTCAACCACCTTACAAACAACCGTTGCAGCAACCCCGTCGATTGTCAAAGTCAGTGTCGTCGACCCTAACGACTGGACAAATCCATTGCCAAAACCCTTCATAGTCGAGGATATCCCATCATGTGCTACTCCTAAATTAATAGCAGTAGATTCTCTAATTAGGGTAACCTCGCTACCAAAATCTATAAAGGCTTCCAAAGACCTGCCATTAACTAATACCTGCTTTGTAAACTTATCATTTGGATGCGAATTCGTTATGCACATTGTTTTGTGGACAGTGATAGGTTTTGTCGACTGTTTAGCGCGACAATTATCGATTTTGTGTCCTATTTTGTGGCAATAATCACATTTTACTAGAGGCTTAGTACATTGGAGATGAATATGCCCCTTTTCCTTACAGTTGTAGCAAAACAATCCTGTGCTGTGTATGTTAAGTTTAGAATTTCCCTTCTGACTATTTTCGTTATTATGTAGGTTTTCAGTGGCAATTTTGTTCCTAAAATTCGACTGATACGAATGTTCTTTATTACTGAGCAAAAACTGCAGCAACTGATCGGGTTCAGTACAACGCAATGCTAAGGCACTTGATTTAACGGTTCTGTCACTGAGACCATGGATAATGCAGTGACTGGCCATAATTCTGTTCGCACGGAAAAGCTTTAATGAGTTTCTCTTGCCACTCTGACCAAGTAAAGAGAATTGTATTTAAACTCTGATACCAGGTTTTGGCCAGTCCTTGTAGTTTTTGCATAGCGAAATGTATGGTTGTTTTATCGTCCCAACCGTAGACAGAGGCACATTCGTTTACTTTTCTAAGCCATACATCCATGCGTTGATTTTTATGAGAAGGATCAAATTCTGGCAATATATTCTTGTAATCAAGTTTGTTGACTGAATGTGTACTCTGTTCTGACGGTTGTGACGCGGAATTATTTTTCAGAGACTGTATTATTCTAATAATATCCCTAGATGAATATAACGGACTACATGACCTTGAGCGGTTCCGGTGATCTCGACGCTGGTCGCCTCGCCGATCGCCGTCGCCTCGATGCTTGCGATGCTCGCTGTCCACACGACGGCTGCGCTGATCACTGTCCACACGGTGTTTATGATGTTCGCTGCGTCTGGAACGAGCCTCCAAATCGCGTTCCTCTTGGAGTATTCGTTCCAATTGATGTAGACGCTCCCTCTCACGCTCTAGGTGTTGTTCCCGTCGGTGTATGCTGGTACTGCGACGTTGATTCCAGCTTTCGTCGCGACTGCGTGGTCGGCTTCGTCAAGTAGACACATCTTCCATATCCGGACTTCCCCTTAAGCCATCAACCGGGGCTCGGCTCCGTTGGCGAGCGGAAATTAGCATCGCTCCACGCGGCCGACTGTGACTCCGTCTGCCTTCATTACTGCCGCTCCCGGATGGATTCCGTTCTGGAGTCCGCAGACGGTGGCTCTCACGACTCTCGCCCCGCTCCATTACTTTTTTGCGAGCTTGGTAATCCCACTTCTGAAGAGTAAATAGGAGCTCTCCAATAAAACTTCCTCGTCGTATTGTTCACACTCTATTTTGATAATCGTATAACTACACACTTTGTAACACGTCCGTTCGCCGCGACTGTCCAACTTCATCTGCCACGAGTCCACTCGCCGGGCTCTCGATCCCCACTCGGTTGGTATTGCCAAGTTAAAAATATTCCTCCATTAAACCGATTTAAATTATTTTATCCCAACTCGGTTGGTGTTACCAACTTAAAAGTGTTACTCGATTAAATCGATTTAAAACTTTTGACAAGTGAATCGGGTTGAATATTATGTATTTTATTACCAAAACAAAAGAACCTTACACAACCTTTTGTTTGTTGGCTACCCAGCGTATCTCACTATAGGCTCCTTCCTATGTTTTCCATAACCATTATGCAGGAGCAACACTAATGCTTAACGTCGTTTTTTAACGCGTTATTGGATACCTACTAAACATCGATTTTGAGAGGTTGATTTTCCATAAATCCTTTATTAGTGGCGGCTTCATTATAAAAGAAACCTACCTACTGTAAAAAATCATGCTTGTTGCTACAATAGTTAGCTCTGCTTGTTAATAGGTGTTCCTAAACACGTTAATAATTATCACTATTAAACCTAAATGTGGCCCCTGCATTATACTTACAAATAAAGTATAGATTCTTAAACATATTATAATAGTCATATGAAGATTATTTACATGTAAAAACAACTAAAAACCTAAACTGACTGTATATTTTACAGTAATCATGATTTTTTTTATTTAACTTTTCTCATCTTTCAGGTAAACAGCAACTTAAACATATTATAATAGTCATATGAAGATTATTTACATGTAAAAACAACTAAAAACCTAAACTGACTGTATATATTCGTATTACAGTAATCATGATTTTTTTTATTTAACTTTTCTCATCTTTCAGGTAAACAGCAGTGACTATATTTGCCAAGCTTGTTGGGATTTGGCTCAACAACCATCTGTTGATGAACCACAACAACTTGGCCACCGTAGTGTATGTCTCCGCTGTGGTCGTTCTCTTGCATCATGAGTCAGCCATCTACCACTTGCGGACTTCTTAGATGATATTCTGATTATAATTGAAGATAAATAAAAGATAATTATTATTAAAAAAGTGATTTTTATTGTTAAACATCACATCTTTGTCTTCCCTATATTTTAATTTATTTGTGAGTTTCCTAATATCCTCCCACTCAATACAATACAATAAATACTACAATTTATATAGTAAATAACTGTCTAGTAAAACAAAGTAGCAATCGCAGCTCAAAAATCAGCTGTTTAGTATAGATTGTTGTCAACTTGTTGCATAACCTCACTTTTACTAAATCTCTTATAGCTATGTTCTCAGATTGCCAAAATCCGCAGAATTTTCAGAGATGGTTTAGTAATATATAAGCTCTAAATTCATTTAACTTTCATCCTTTTACATCCAGGCCCAAGAATGTATGAAAGCGTATCCGTCTCCTTTCATACTCCTCCGTCCGCGCAATTTTCGGAAAAAGGGGTAAAATGTGAAGCTTTTGCTTCACGTATTAATATATAGATTATAAATATGATCGTGGGTTTGTTTGTTGTACTTTCACCCCTAGCTACTCAACCGATCATCATGAAATGTCCGTTGTCGGGGGTACAGAAAAGGACATATTTTCGAGGGATGGAAATGTATTTACAAAATCTACATTCAAGAGAGGGAAGCTGCAGGTAAAATTTTGTAAATTATAATACACTAGTGACCAGCCCCGTAGGGGTATTCGCAGGGGTAGTACCTAGAAAACCCTTACAAATTATACACCTAAACCTTTCTCATGAATCACGCATCAAAATCCGTTCAGTAGTTTTTGAGTTTATCGCGAACAGACAGACAGTCGTGGCGGCAGCCTTTGTTTTATATATAATATGTAGTGATTCAAAACGAATGAATAAAAAGGTTAAAATATCATCCATTCAGATAGCAGAATATTAAATATTAACTTGTTAATTTGTATTTTTATTAAACTTTTGAAGTTGTTCTAATCCAACATTCAAGTTTAAGTATATTTACAATAGGTACGTTATAAATTTTTTTGGTACTCTTACAATATTTGTGACGTCAGATCATTGAAGAGTCTTTAACATCAAAACATTACATAATCGAGATGAGAACCCTTTATACTAAACTGGCCTCAATAATTGCAATAAAAAAATGACCAATTGTCAGACTACGTTCGATAAAGATTTGCCGTAGGTAGACAAAAATAAATACCTATTTTATATTACCTATTAATGTTATTCTCTTAAAATACAGTTACAATAATAGTTACATTTTTAAAGATATAATTATAAATAAACACATTTAACAATGTAAAAGCTATGAAGACCCAGCGGCATCGGGAACTGGGTCTAAGCGACCGGTGGTCAAGGCTCCAGAGAGAGGAACCTCCTCAAGATGCGTGCCGTGTCAAGCAATATGGCCTTTTGCATCAGAGACTTATCCAGCCGTCTAACACGAGCTTTTTAAAGTGGTGATAGAGACTGGTTGCTAAGCAACTATTCCATTGACAGATACGACTATCGGTACAGCGATCGCCGAATCTACATATTTTTCTTATCACAGGTGGTTTTCTAACATATTACATTAAAAATATACCCGCTCCTTTGGGAGTCTTACACGGAGACATAGGTTTAATATGAAGAGGCTCTTCGAGAGTTTTAATCTAAAGTGGGATGGAACATCTATGGTGGCACTAGCTGCAGCAGGTGTAGGAATATTGCGACTAATGGGCTCTAATGTATTTTGGCTATGAGGATGGGTGTTTGATGGACCGGTATATGGATGAAAACGGCGTCTGCCCGAATATTCTAACAGCATCAATCCGGTGCGCAGATGGTGACTCGCTACCTTACTAGATGGACCCCGGAATAGCTATACTTTAAAAGCACCAGAAGGCAACACTCTATGATTATTATTATATGTATTAATTAGTTTATTATCTCTTGATTTAAGGGTAAAGGAAAATATCGTGAGAAAACCTGCATGTCTGAGAATTCTCCATAATGTTCTCCAAGATATGAGAAGTCTGCTAATTTGGACTAGGCCGGCGTGGTGGCCTATGGCCTTCTTCACACTGAGAAGAGGCCCGTGGCCAGCTGTGGGACAGTTTATATACAGGGCTGATATTATACAGGGTGTCCGGTAATTAATAGATAACCTTGAAATGTCTTATAGTAGAACTGAAGGCCGTTCAGAAAAAATAAAAAATAAATAGAAAAAAACAAATTTAAAAGTGCAAGCTATGTTAGCATAGCATACTTTAGACTGTCTATCTATTAACATTATTAGTGTTTTATAATAAATCAACAAAAAGCCGATGGATTTCATTCATTTGGTCGTAGTATACAAGAAAGTTATACATGGTAATTAAAAAAAAACACATATCTCAGGTAGTAGTTAGGATAGATTTTTTTTCATATTTTTTTCTGTATGGCCATCAGTTCCACTATAAGACATTGCCAGGTTATCCATTAATTACCGGACAACCTGTATAAAGATTGTGTATTGCATCAGCGGAGACGCTCAAACGGCGTAAATATCAAAACCTTATTGGTGAGTACATATTTGAGCCGTTTGGTGTCGAAACGCTGGGGCCATGGGGTCCAAGTGCTAGCTCTGTTTATAGAGACCTAGCTAAGCGGCTCATCGACGCTTCGCGTGACCAGAGGGCTGGTATTTTCTTTGCACAAAGAATAAGTATTGCCATTCAACGTGGTAACGCTGCCAGTCTTTTATATTATGACTTTTTAATTTTGCTGTTTTATTTTTCTCTTTAGTTTATATTTCTTGTGAATAATTTGCGTATATGATAATTATTTAATTATGTCATTTAAGTGAATTGTATTGTTATAATGAAGATTGAGTATTGTATGTATCTATGGATTTGCCAATTTGTTAGCGATTTGCGATCTGTAACATGATTTATATATTAATATCCTAATACGATTCTAATAGTAGCCTTTTTAAGGGATCTGGTATTTCAATAGCTTGGATTCTGAGAAGAACGGAAAGTACTTTAAAGAGATTTAAGTCGCGGTCAACTGCTTACAATTAGCAACGCCGTTTTCTAAGAAATTATGTAATATATAGGTACATACATAGTCCCACGCCTAAAAATGGAAATGAAACTGTCCCACTGCTGGGCAAGGACTTCTTTTCTGTGTGTGAAGGGGTATGAAATAGTCCACCACGCTGGCCCGGTGCGGGTTGGCAGACTTCACATATGTACCTATATTCGAGAACATTATGGAGAACTCTCAGACATGCAGGTATCGTCACGATGTTTTCCTTCACCGTTAAAGTGTACGATAATTAACTATTAAATACGCACCTATTTTCGACAAGTTAGCGATGCGTGCCTTGGGATCGAACTCAAAACATCTGATAATATTCAATAATAGTAGTATTATGATTCAAAATTATGTAATAAAAGTGTATTAAAATAAACAACGCGACAAAATCCTTATAAAGTATGTAGTTTAATTTAAAGGTACCTATTTAACCTATTTTATTGCTACCAGACAGATCACGCACTAACAATAGTTCCTTTAAGACGGGGGACTTTACAAACATCCAAGCAACGGACACAAAAAACGGCTAGAGTCGAAACGTCTATTTGTAGACCACACAAATGTTTGTAACGTATGGGAATCGAACCCACAACACAATGTACAGTCGGCGACCATGCGCCATTTAAATATCGCGAGTATAGAAAAGCGATTGCGTTTTTCTTATCATGTTTTTTCTATAGCTTGCGTGATCTATAGCAAGATTGTTCCTGTTCAAAGTGAATATTAAAATTGATTAGTGTGTAATTTTAACATCTTTCCGTGCAGTCATCTAGTTATCATTTAATAAGCAAGCCTTATTATATACTTATTGCGGACATCTCCGTTCGAATTAAATGAATCTGTCGTGTTTAATGAGACTTTAAGTTGCGACTCATGCTACAATATACCTTAATAGTATTTTCTTTTTTATTGTTGTCAGTCAAGATGTCAACACTCCACCTGATGGTAAGCAGTCGCGTAGACCAGAGAGCAGAGCATTCCAAATATCGTCCTCATTATAGCTTAAGCGGTGCCGAGGTGACTACTTTGACGGCTTGAGAAGGTACTTTATACGTCCAGCTGGATCAGCAGGATCGAAGGAAGAAGGAAACACATGTAATGTATATCGGTATGGAACCCCTTTTTGAGATAGTATAAACGGATCTTATATATAGCTACGGATTGAAAGAGACTAGATCCCACGACACAGGGTATCCTAGTGTGGGGTCTATGGAATATATAAATTGTTTGTGCCCTTTTAGAGACAATAAATTATTATTATTATTATATATTAAGGTATATAGTAACAATCACTATTACAGTGCCATTACCTACGTCAAGTTTTGTGGGTCCCCATATTAAAATCGGTATTAAGTTTAATATAAAATAGTATAGTTTCATGTCACATTGATATGATTGATATATTAAAGACTTTTACCCGTAGCTTCGCTCGGTAACAGTACCTTTTCCTTGATAAAAAGTACCCTACTCTTTTCAGTACTCCTGACGACGTGTATGCATAATTTTAACACGCTTTTATCAGCTTGGTTTGTAGATATGTATCTATGTAACAGTATCTTTGAACGTGATCTTCACCCCTTTAAAACGGACGGATTGATTTGAAACTTTGCACACTTATCAAGGAGCGATGACAATACAAAAATTTAGAAAAATTTAATAAGAAAATATATTAAAAGAAATAAAGAAGCGTGTTTATCAAAGTATCTTAGAAAGCACCCCACGCTTTTTTACATTAAAATTATTAAATTATTTTCTAATTTTAGTTTGTTTTAATAAAGCGTGTTTTTAGTTTTTAAACTATTATTTATTATGATTATCGGTCGAGAAGTTAAGACGTGAAAGCGTAACGAACAATCAAACAAACTGACATTCGCATTTATAAAATTAATTAGTAAACGCTTTCAGACGACATCCCTAAATTTTTTCGACCTGTATATTACACAATAAGGTCTACTTCATAAAAATTGGCGCCCAGGTGGCAACCTAGCTTGAGTCACCGAAGAATTAAAATAACGTCTATAATGTCGTAAGCGCGGGCTCCATTTCCAATAAATAAAGTCTTCATTGATTCCATCCACGCCAGTTTTGTTGAATGCGAGTTACAAATTGTCAGTTATCTTCCAGGGTCACCAGAGGTCACCTTATCAGTACATAAGACATCACACCATACATTAATCTTGTAATATATACATATTACTAATAAGTTTTTCCCTGTTTGTATCTATATTGATATATTTTTAATAAAAAAATTCGTGGAAAGATAAATGTACTTTTTTTAAATAAACTCCGCATCAGGAATATTTCCTGTGTCGTGCACCACTTTATAAACATTCAAACAACGGTCACAAAGTACACCCACATTCGGAAGCCACCCAGACTATTTGTGGCATCCAAGAATTTTTGCCTCGTGTCGGACCCACAACTCTCGGCCGTCGTGGCTATGAAGAGGCGAGCACCTAAGTGGTTTAGGTGGTCACTTCGTCACAGCCACGACGACCATCCGTGCAATAAAGATGATGAGAGGAAAATAATGGAAGAGACAGGTATGTGCATTCGGAGCTACTAATCACCGGGTATAACGCAGTAACTCATTCATACAGATATATATGTATATATATTATCATTGTCGGCCTCGATGGCGTAGTGGTTAGTGTAACTGACTGCCACGCCTGAGGTCGCGGGTTCGATTCCCGCACAAGCCAAACATTTGTGTGCTTGAACATGGATGTTTGTCTTGGTCTGGGTGTTTCTATGTATAATATGAATAAATTTTCAAAGAAAGGTATATATGTATGTTTTTCCATTGCCTAGTACCCATAGTACAAGCTCTGCTTAGTTTGGGCCAGATGGTGTTGTGTGTATGTGGTAGAAAATTATTATTATATTATTATACCCTCTCAAAGAAATGTATACGAATTAAAGTTTAAATCAAATGTCTACATCAAATATGGCGAAATATTCTATTTATCTATTATATTTACTTCGGTATTGAACAATAAATACTTGTATACAACGTTTTGAATTATTAGAGGCATGCGAACTTATGAAACATCTTTACAATAGTTTTTCAGTTTACAAAGTTTTGTGACAGATGTTTACTACAATTGACAAGTTACAGTTTTTTTTTTAATATTAATATTCTATCACATACACACAACTCCATCTGGCCCAAACTAAGCAGAGCTTGTACTATGGGTACTAGACAATGGATAAACATACATATACACTTTTATTTGTATTATACATAGAAACACCCAAACCAAGACAAATATCCATGTTCATGCACACAAATGTTTGACTTGTGCGGGAATCGAACCCGCGACCTCAGGCATGGCAGTCAGTTACACTAACCACTACGCATGCATGAGGCCGACTAGTATGATGTTTTGGCAAAATAGATATTGTATATCCATGCAGTATTTTGGAATATTACATGAAGACATTTCAATTGAACTTTGTAAAGTATACAACTTATTGACGGTAAAGGTACCTCCACCAAATAATTGGCAAAGAAGACACAGCCATCTGCAAATTTTATTTGGACTTTCCATGGAACATGTGAGAAAGCGCGCTCTTTGTCATCCACCAGGCATAATTCTATACTCCGCACTACTACTGACAATTGCCAGCTTCAAGAATCTAATTACATCACGGATGGTGAAATGGTATAATAATAATAATAATATTCTACCACACACACAACACCATCTAGCCCAAACTAAGCAGAGCTTGTATTATGGGTACTAGACAATGGATAAACATACATATATACTTTTTTTTTTTTGTAAATACATACATATTATACATAGAAAACACCCAGGCCAAGACAAACAGCCATGTTCATGCACACAAATGTTTGACTTGTGCGGGAATCGAACCCGCGACCTCAGGCGTGGCAGTCGGTTACACTAACCACTACGCCACCGAGGCCTTTTCGCTACCACTGCTCTAAGTGTTGTAGATTAGTCCAGACACGAGAAAAATAATTGTGTAATCCACAAATAGATGTATCGAATCTAATAATATTATTTGTGTCCATTATTTCAATGTTTATAAATTCATCCGCGACACAAAATTTATCCTTAGTGCTCTTATAAAATACTAGATGTGTCCGCGTTTATAGTTACTGCGCCGCCCCCGTAGGTCGTAGCGTGATGTTATATAACCTATAACCTTCCTCGATAAATAGGCTATCCAACACTAAAATAATTTTCCAATTCGAACCAGTAGTTCCTGAGATTAGGGCGTTCAACCAAACAAACAAATAAACGAACAGACAAAGTCTTCAGCTTTATAATGCCCTAGGCGACACGTAAGTGATTCTCCTAGCATTGAACTATAAATTTGTACTCTTATAGTTTGTAAATAAGGAGTAGTTAAACCTTGCAAAAGTGCTTCATAAACATTTCACTTTATAGCTCGTCATAACTTCCATTACGTTGATAATTCAATTAATGGTGCGTATAATAGCACCCATAACTCGTTCATGGGAATTGGGTGAAAGCCAAGAAAGGACAGTGAAAATACTTTGGAATTACGAAGAAAATTTTAGGTATACACTGCAATATCTCACACAGCTCGGTCTTAGACCGCCCGTATCTAGCCGCTTCCCGCGACCTTTACCAGATCGACGGTTCTCCTTGCCTACCCCTGCTTGCTGCGTCTCCCAGAGCGTGGCATCCGCTCCAGAACCGTTCGGCCTTGAACCAGTGGCGTAGCGTTGTGGGGCGGCAGGGGCGGCCCGCCCCGGGCGGCACTTTTAGGGGGCGGCAAAATTTGAAAATATATTACAATAATATCTTGTAAATATTTAAACCATTTCATGACGAACGAGACGAATGAGCCAATGTACAATAAACAATAATGATGACTGTTCTTGCCGAAAAGATCTTTAGAATGACTGAATGAAATGAATACCTAAATAAATGGGCGGAAAAATTTTCTTCTGTCCCGGGCGCCTGACACCCACGCTACGCCACTGCCTTGAACCACTGTGTGGAAAACCTTAGGCCTTTGTCCAGCAGTGGACATCTTTTGGCTGAGATGATGATGTCTGCAATATTACATAACGCGTATTAAAAAGTACATACATAGACTCACGGTTATATCTCTGCAGGCTGAGGTGTATTTACCCACATTTCTCCAGCTATGTTATAATGAGGATCAAAGTGAAGCCTTTTGCAGTAAACACAAACCAAGAAGTTAACAAATACGACAAGAGATAGCGCTGTGCAATCGTGAATCGCGCAAGCAAAGTTTACTATATAAACAAGTTCTAGACAACAACCGTCTGGCTGCCAGGCACGATCACCCAGCCTGGTCGGAGGATCCTCCCTTTATGTTGGAGGGACATCACACCACGTTCCTCTTCAGTAGTGACCACGATGTGATTCAGCAGTCACGATCCTTCACACCATCTACTGGGAATAGTTCCAGGCTTCATATTGTTTCTGGGAATTTCTCTAGGTCTACCTTCAAATGTCTATACGAAACTTCGGGTTCGCAAAATATTAAGGATAGACATACTGCGAAGTTTCTTCGAATTCCTTCCTTATAAAGTCGAAATACTCCAATGATATATAAACTATAGATACGTTGCCCGCCCTCTGTAGTGGCAACATGAATGCAAGGTAATTACCAGAAGTTCATTTAGTCACGTACCAACCAGTGCCGCGGGTGTACGTGACATTAAAATAACTTGAGTGAATAACTTACTCAATCAACAAAAAAAAAATGCCGTCCTGTGTTTTTAGGAAATGTAAAAATTATACTGCATCTGTGAAAGATAAAAAGTATCATTTCATGCGTAAGTATCAAGAGAAATGGATTATATTTTATTTTTTCTATGCTTTCTAATAGCGGCTGGCGCCTAAGTCACGTGTTCGCGCTCGGCCAATGAGCATGCACCACAGAAGGACAACGTAATTAAAGAAATATATTTATCTCTCTCTAACAACAGGGATTCCGTAGATGACATTTATTTTCTTTCCCTTTCTTCGTGCGTCTAAGTAGCTGTCTGGCTACCGATAATATTTACGCTGTTTTCGAGTGCCGTAATGTTCATGCACGACGAGTCTATTTATATTACGTCATTGCATTACTCCGTGGTTCGGACCACTTCGACGTGAGTTAAGGATGATTAAAACGTTACTTCATTTGTTTCATGGTACTTATAGTATCAACAATAGGCCCGAATCTTCGGCATTCACGTTTCATGGTGGGACTACAGGTTTCTTTGATTTTGTTAAAGAAACCACTACGACTTACCCATTATAAATCTTCTTCATTTAGATTTTTACAAAATGGCAAGGTAAAGATCAAAAATGAAATAAAATGAAACCATTATAGTATAATTAAAACAATTATAATTTAATAAGAACAATGAGTATTAGAACAGAAAAATACATCCAACATTAAATTCTAAAGAGATTCGTAACTTACTGTATAGTGAAATTAACTAATATCACATTTATTTTGGACATACACGTTTAACTAAGTACTTTTGTACAACTCAGTTCTTACTCCGAATAACAGATAGCTGTGTACCCAATATGCAATTATACAATTTTGGCATGCGTTAAGTTCTTGTGTTTAGTTTTATAACTGCATAATATTTCCAGCTGCAGAGGTACGTTTAATGTGCATAATTATAAGTAATATTTATAAATTGTGTATAGTGACATCTATTATTTGGAGTAAGAACTTAGTTGCTTGTCATGAGCGACGGAACAAAATGGGACAATTTTAATATATTTAGCATGTAGTGTGGTTTCCTGTGAGTAATTTAGGCTTTAGGGAGATTAAACAGTTTTAAAACGACAATTTGGATAATCGACTAACCTGTGTAGGACATTTTAGTTAGACAGTTTTCAAAATTGACAGTCACATTCTTCTCCAGCTTATTCTGCAGGTCTCTATAATTTAAGAGGCCGTACCACTATATTCTATAGCATTACTAACACACATCTACGCCCGCGTACATCTCACGGGATGTATATAATATTATAATATCAGGTCTGTATATAAACTGTACCACTGCTGGGCACGGGCCTCTTCTCAGTGTGAGATGGGTTAGGTCATAGTCCACCACGCTGGCTTAGTGCGGATTGCCAGACTTCAAATATATTATCTTCGAGAACTTTATGCACAAGGGTCAGAATGCAGGTTACCTCACGATGTTTTCCTTTACCGTTAAAGCAAGCGATAATTAACTAATACGCACATAACTTTGAAAAGCAAAGGTCATATGATCAAACTCTGAAAAAGGCATCCTATGTATTATATCAAGTATTAAGTTATGAGTGTTTCCTCCCAATCCGTTTGGGTAAGAAACATCTTATTACTAAGGAATTTGAGCCACGGCCTCTCGTCTATTGGATTATAAAATAAAGGTATTATAATATTAGCATAAAGTCGGATTACTGCATATGCGAAAATAAGACAATAAGACAGCGCAAAGTGCATATCTCCATCTGGCGTACGTCATAATAATGCTATTACAGCCGATGGTATGACCCCAGAACATTATTAGGACCGGTAATCTAAGCCTTTTCTACTGAATGCCAGTAAGTGTCATACAATATTCACAGGAAACATATTTGCTATTTAACTGTCATTCTGAATTTCGTTAATTTTAATGCACACTTTCATGAATACCCATTAATAGGCAATGCAGGCATCGTATAAGCGATAAAAACGTATTCCCTTGTTTCCTCCCGAATAATAACACGACATAAAAATAATTAAGATGTAATCGATATGTATAGATATTTATTTCGATATCATTTTCATAATTAATCCAGGCAAAATCATAAATATATTACTGTTATAACAACTAGGAACCTTTAAATATCACAAAATTTATTCGGTTTTACTGCTGGTTTCAGACATCCTGCAAACAAGTAAAACGAATCTAATGCGAAGAATATACAGATATATCCAAAAACTATTGTTTTCAAAAGAATTTGCTCAAGTGTCTTCTTCGGTTGTTTTACAATGGAAGCGTCTCGGCCGGAGTGTAGCGGAATGGGATCCTCGGCCGGATCCAATTCTTCACATATTTTCATTTTAATTTGTATATGTATATACACTATTATAATGTTTTGAGAGAGCCTTAGTACCCATAACACATATCATGAGTAACAGGAATTCAACCTTTATTGGTGCTCTACTACGCCGTTTATAAATGCATAAGTGTAGTATTGTAATTTTATTCTGTGGAAATATATGATTATTTGTATTTGTATGATTATTGTGTAAGAAAATAATTAAAATCTGTTAAGTTTTGGAAGAGGCAACAAGGGAATACAAATTGATGTTCTAAGACATCCAGCGCCATCTATCGTATATCTATAGAACTATGCAACCAACACGTACATATACCGAATGTAACAATTGATTAGAGTTAGTCTTAGTATACCAGACATATTTAAAAACTTGTTGTGTCTGGCCGCCGGGGTGCCGCTGCGACTCAATGGCTTAATAGGAATGTGAGGACCGAAATTCAGTATGCCAGCGTAATTATACGTTTTCACAAAATGATAATTAAATCTTAATTGGCTTAACATTTTGACACTTATTTTCGATGATTAACACTTTCAGTGTCCTCCAATAAAATATAGATGTCATTTGATTATTTTCTATACATTAATAATATACAATAAATAAATTATGCTAACTAAAACCTTGTACAGGAAAATGATAACTGAGGATAGTATTTAATTTGTTTCTAGCAGCCTAACCCTTTGGAGATATAGGTGTTTGACTATGTAATATATATACTTCTTATTTGTCATATTTAAAAAACAAACTCATTATAAAACCATTCACTTATTCTTTTGTTAATTTTTTTTTAGGGTTTTTACAAACATTCAAACAACGGACACAAAGAAAGACTCGGAACGATTATTTGAGTATGACACAAATTTTTGTGCCGCGTGGGATTCGAACCCACAACACTGCCCGCGGCGGCATTGACAAGGCGGCCACCTAAAGCACAACGCTATCCATCAATCATACGTATTACAAAATATTCGTTCTCTAATAAATGCAGACGACAAAAAAGACAGACAATACATAGAGATCCATCTCTATGTATTGTCTTTAGCTATCAGTACGCCATATTTGTTTACTAGATAAGACAACTAAAAATAACATATCAATACAGAAGTTAAAATCTATTTAAAGCATCTTTAATCTAGATACTAATGGATTGATTGATTATTAATTTTCTCTTATGTTTGTCTACTACCCCCAGTTAAACATTCCCCTGCACTTTGAAGGCAACATTGGACCCTTAAAATTACGTCATCAGATCTAATTAGCAATCACCTATCAACATCGACCATAATTATAAATACACCTTTTTATCTTTCCGTTGCTGTCACAGAACACGAAATACGCTAGCTTCATATTAGAGACGTGCCATTTATCATTTTGTAATATATTAGAATAGATAAAATACAGTATTTTATTATTCTAGTCAAATAGTTTCATTACCCAAACAATAAAATACAAAGAATTATTGAAATCTATTCAAAAGTAAAAAGGTACGCGCGTTTCAAATCTGTTAGTAGGGGTAATTGTCATATGACAGAAAAAGGATGCACTATACGAACTGTGACGTAACCTCTATTTAACAACAGCTGTGCGAGGAAGATGACAAGATGCACCTCTATTATTTCTAATATTAAAATTTAAAATATTAATTACTCTTGTACTTTGCAACCAATTTTGATACTGTTTGCACAAAAAGATTTCTGTGATTGTTATTTCCTCTTGTGTGGAAAATAATTTACAGACAACTACTGTATTCTGAGACTGTAAAATCCGAGCAAAGAACATACAGAACTTTCTATCGCAAGTCAGGGCATTGGGGAACTCCTTTTTAAATTTGTAGACTACAAAAACATGATCACGAAGCTTTTTTGATTGCCATTTGCTCTTGTATTTAAAATGATGTAAACATACAGGCAACTACCCTATCCGCGTTCAGTCACAAATACACACGCGATACTAATATGACACTTATATTGTGGAGCTGACGGTGCTGTCACAAATATTATTATTTTCGTCTCTATTACAATCACTGCACGCAGTATTTCGTCCTCTGTGATTGCTGTATATGTTTCCAGGACAGCAATATTGTTTGAACAATAATGCCGATCCGTTACAATATCTTCTTATATTGGAACTTTATTCAGTTCGTCTGATCGGCAAAACCGTTCATAGTTTATTTAGGTTCCATGCCAACTTTTAAAGTATCTTTGGCGAGTCGACACGTTTGTTTTAATGGCACTATTTGGATGCTGATTCCAATACGTGTATATATGGATATGATTTCTGCGCCTGTCTCTCTCCGGTCTTGTCGAATTGCTGTCTTATTGGACTATAAGAGTTAGGGATTAGAGAGTGCACTTGTGTTTGCGCACACATTTGTGCACCAAATATCTCCTGTAAAGGCAATCCATCTAAATAAAGACTGGCTATCAGCAATGTTTAGATTGGTCGCTGGAACCGAAACTCAGTCTGGAGAACCTTTTGGCGGCATTTTTGCCGAAAATTCATTTGCATATGGATTCTACCACCTGGCTATACTGCTATATACACATGTGCGCACATGTGTATATTAATTCTAAGACCTGTTATACTGACTAGAAAATCCCAGGACAAACTGTATTTTATTAATTTTATAATAGGATTTATATTTCCTTACCACAATGTGACGAGGTATTTTATCTATATAAGCGATTATATTTATGGTTATCTCTATATTACCTTTTCAAGGCTTTATTAGTTGTCAAGGCCTTATGTGATCTTATTATTGTTTATTGAGCATAGATTGCCCATGTCATGTTATTTCTGAGAGGTTTTTAACACGACAACGTTGTCATTGATATTGTTTGTCATTTTCATGGAGCTTAAATAATTCGTATGTAGCAAAAATTTATGAGATTTTTTCAAGACATATGCGTCTAGCACCCAGTTTCTAAAAGGTAACGACGTGCCTCTCAACCATTATCAAAAATAGAATATTTCAAAAGTAGACTTTATCATATCAGCAACATTTACGTCAGACAAACAGATAGATGTTGGTTGGAATTTAAGCAAACTCATGTCAAATAATTTGATGGGTTGTTGCTAATTTAGCCAACCAATCATATCCGTTGACATGCGTTTTTCCGTTAGCAAATGTTTGTGTCAATCTGCAACGCTGCGCTTTTTACTCGATCGTCGACTCGATCATGCGAAAAGCGCAACGTTGGCGGTGGTTCACAGTGATTTCTTTTTCTTATGAATAGCACTGACGAGTTGTATCCACAGTCAAGCTAATGTTAATTCATAGTACAAACATACATATATAGTCAATTAAATATCGTCAAATATGTTGACAGTACTTGGTAGTTTATTAGGCGGTTGGTCAGTACATACTTTGTTTGTTTGCAATATAAAGCGGTGCGATCATTAATATAGTTTGAATTAGATTTAGGCAGACTGTGGTAAAATATTGTTAATGCAACTGTTTGGTCTGTCAATTGTTGAAAAGTCAGACTTAATTGAAATCTTCAAAATTGAGCCTGGTCGCCGGTGTGCCACTGCCACTTCTGTTGAAATGTAAACTCTGAATTAGCAGTCACCTCGCTGGGCTGCAGGCGCAACCTGCGTACGTTTTTGAGGAACGAACGTAGTACGTAATACTTCTAATATAGTTCTTTTGCGAGGTGTCGTAGTCCGTTGAGGAATGTAGTTGGCGGGTCGCGTGGCCCGGGTGGCGCGCAGCGGCGCGTAGAGCGAGCGTCAGTGCTCCGCGCGCGCGGCGGGCGGGCGCTGCGCCACCGACACGTGCGCGTCCAGCGCGAGCGAGGGCCGCGACGCGCGGCGCAGCCACGCCCCCCCCACGCCGCCGCCCGTCACACCACCGCCCGCGACCCCGCTCTCCCCGCTGCTGCGCTCTACTGGAGTTGCCGCTGCAATACAGAATGGTATCGTTCGGTTTTTAACATAGAGATGGCGACAGTGTACATCGCTAGAGCTGCCTATTTTTTAATACAGATGGCGTCAGTGTATGTGTCTACACTGTATTTGTGTACCCCTGAATAGAAATAGTGTTCTATATTAATTTATAGGAGATTAATTTTGAAGTATAGATAATGGAAATATACATTTAATTAGAAATAGTCATAAACTAAAATTACTAATTATACCTCGCAATCATCTATTATAGAAGCAAGACCGAGTGGACAGATGTGTTGCGCAGAGATACGAAGAAATGCAATGCTTCTACAGATGACGTCAAGAACAGGGCCAAGTGAAAGAAGAATATAAAGAAGGCTGATACCATATGGAATAAATAACCAGAAAAAGAAAGGGCATAATCCATTATAGCTAGTACTCTAATCCTATATTTTAAATATTTATCAATGTTTCAAAACGTATAAAACTACAATAACAAAGCAAAACAAGGAGCTTTGAAAAATATATACATATTTATACTAAAATAGTTACGGATATAATTTGTAAAATGAGCACCATTGTGAAATTTGCGCGAGTTTCTTGCCTGTTCTTCTAATTGGTTCTACGCTTTGCTGAACAATAGGTACATTTAAATTCATAGCATAGTTTGGTTAGTGTAACCTTGAAGTTCCTATGTGTATGGCCTAAATTAAACAAGATACGTATTTTATCCTCTTAATCTGCATCGTTATGAGAAACTCTCTGACGTCAGACTAGTAGAGTTACCAGAGATCCTTTTGAGTTTAAGGCCAGCAAATCAAATCATATCAAAATATCTTTATTTATTTAGGTCACAAAGTAAGACTTATGAACGTCAAGATTACACTAACTAAACAATTATATGAATTTACATTTTCCTGTTGCATCGTTCAGCAAAGTAAGGACGTAGAACCAATAAGAAGAATGGGCAAGAAACTCACTGCCACTCTTTATAATCGCCAATTTTAAAATGCTGCTTATTTTACATAAAAACACTTATAATGTCCTCCAGACCGAATTTCGGTCACGGCGGCCAGTCTTAACGGAGACTGGCCATCTGCGCAGGAGATATTATAGTGTACAAGCGTGTGCGCAAACACAATTGCACTCTCTCTTCCTTAACTGTCATGATTCGATGGGACGGTAATCCGACACGACCGGAGAGAGGTCGGGAGCAAGTCCAACGTATTTACGTGCTTTCCGAGGCACGGGGATGTCTACCACCGCCAACTTCCTAACTCCGGGCTGCTATTGAGATTTCTTAACAGAAAAACCCAATTACCATGGCGCAACGGTAGTGAATGCGACTGTTGTGCATGAAGTCTCGGATAAACACTTACATAGCAAGCGGAATCAATACAAAATCTCTCACATACCTGGCCCAGTCTCGCTCTTCTGTGTGATAAGCTGGCGGTACTCCGTAGACAGCCTCCGCCTGCCATGTTCATACTTGGCTTCTTTAGCGAGCAGAGCTTCTCGCTGCATCTGGATGCGAAGCTCGCTGGGCACATCCGGGATGAACAGCTGCATCAGGCCTGTCAGGCCAAAGACTACGTGCTGTGGATAATAGCAATAGTTGTAGGCAAGCGTCATGTTACCGTTTAAATTTTCTGTTCAATTCATCTTTTGGTATGCTTTGTATTATTATTTGTGGTATATGATTTAGTGGTTTACCAATTGTTGAACTTAATAATTAATAGCTTTGAATGGCGCTGTGGCTTAAGTACTTGCTGCTGCCAATATGCAGAATTGTGTGGGCTTAACATATTTTGAAAATTTTATTGATTTTAACCAAAACCCGCACGTTCTTTAGAATTTTTGTCAGACTATCGGTTTTTCCTAGTAGGTACCGCATAAATTCTCCATTAAATAGATTTTTATACGGTTTCCTCAATTCGGTGCCTTGAGTTTAACTACAAAACTTATCTTATTTCATAATGCATGAAATTCATGTAAACTAGGCTTATGTAATGTATTTTCTCAAAGAGAGCTCGCTCATTAGAATTTCTATATCGCCAAAGCACTTGACAGAGTCTTATTTCCGAATGTTTATTTGAAATTATAGGTGCCTCTTTGAAAGCTTAATAAATAAAAAATAAAAAAAATATTTCAACCTCATATTTTTAACCCCCGGCGCAAAAACGACGGTGTGTTATAAGTTTGACGTGTCTGTGTGTGTGTGTGTATGTGTGTGTGTGTGTATGTGTGTGTGTGTGTGTGTCTGTCTGTGGCAACGTAGCTCACGAACGGATGAACCGATTTTAATTTTGTTTTTTTTGTTTCAAATGTGAATTAGTCGGGAGTGTTCTTAGTTATATTTGATGAAAATTGGGCCAAGATGACCGCTGCCACAAAATGGCGGATTACATATTTTTCACAACTCCCTCAATATGAGTATTAAATGAAAGGGCTTGACTAGTAGAATACTATACACTATGATAAATTTCAAATCAAAGATGGCCGCCATCACAAAAAGGCGAAATACATTTCTTTTTTCACAGGTTCTTCTTTTTGGGTGTCAAATGAAAGTTGTGTCGGGGGTTTTTAAAAATTTTAATTTATTTATGTCCATAATTATGTGTTAGTAACGCGTTAGTAATTAAAACATGTTGCTTATATGCTACTATATTAGTATTTTTGATATTTTTATTCCTATGGCTCTATTCAATATCTTTTGTACCAATCTGGTCAGCTAACAATAATTTTAAGATGCAAGATTCAACCACGCAAGGTAAGCAGTATAAAAATCGCTTCTCTACACGTTTTGGTGGAATGAAAGCTATCTATGCGAGCAACTTGTATTGATATGCAAGTCTCACCTCAAAGACTACGACGAAGGCGAGTCGCGCGGCGAAGACATGCCAGTAGTGAGGGGAGAGGCCGTAGGGGTCGGCGTGGTTGGGGGGGTTCCTGTACCCGCGATACGCGCACACCGGCGGGTCTTCCTCGTTCTCGTCAGCACCCCACTCCTCGCGGTAATCCGACGTGTTGAACACTGAAAGGGTAAAAGCCTTTGTAATATTTTTAATTCAAATAATTGGGTTTATCAAGCTTAATCGGTTTGAAACGATTCACTACAGAAAACTAAATATAAACTATGTCACGATGTGACATACACGTTTCGTCACGATGTTTTCCCTCCTCCTTTAACGGCGAAGCGAGCAAGCGATGAGTAACTATTTTAATACGCATATAACTTCGAAAAGAAGCCTTTGGATCAAAGTTAAGACCTTGGCTAGTCCAACAGTATCCCACTACGCCATCACTGCTATATTACGAAAGTAGTAATATTTTCAAATTGACATATAAGAATTATGTGGTGATTCAGATCAAAATGTTAAAAATATTGAGCTAGAAAACTATATTCGCTGCAATATACATAAGTGGTTCAGGTCCATATATACATAATAATAATGTCCTCCTGACCGAATTTCGGTCACGGCGGCCAATCTTGACGGAGAATGGCCATCGGCGCAGGAGATATTGTTACGTGCTGGGTTCGATGGATAAGAATATAAAACAATATTACCGACTAAAACCTTTTATTCTAGCACACAATTAACTTTAACACACAACAAACACTATACTGCACTTTTTCACTGTAATTGCTTCTAACTCCGTAGTATTTTTCGCTTCCGTTCGCTTCGATGAACACTTGATCGCTTACGATTGTAAACTGACTCGGCGGTGCGCGTGCGCTCTATTTATACGCGGGTAAAGTGCTTCTGGAGTTTTCCAGAAAACGTCACACACGGCACGCAACAGCGCGATGACTCGAGAATGTGCCAGCGCTTTCTCCACTGAACTCGTACCGACAAATACGTAGTTCCGTAAGATGTCAATAGATGGTGCTGTAATAAATTATTATTAGAAACCGCCGACTCTTCCCCACAGTGCCGACAGTATCTAGTAGGCTTTATTTGTAAAACAATAATGGCGTTGTATTTTAGGAGAAAAATATATATCCTTGAATATAAAATTGGTAGACAATGTAATAATGTCCTCCAGACCAAATTTCGGTCATGGCGGCCAATCTTAACGGAGACTGGCTATCTGCGCAGGAGATATAGTGCACAAGTGTGTGCGCAAACACAAGTGCACTCTCTGTTCCATAACTCTCATGATCCGATGGGACGGTAATACGACACGACCAGAGAGAGATCAGGCGCAGGACCAACGGCTTTACGTGCTTTCCGAGGCACGGAGGTGTCTAACACCGCCAACTTCCTAACTCGGGCTCGTATTGAGATTTCTTAACAGAAAACCCAATAACTTTTTGTTGGGCCGATCCAGGATACGAACCCGAGACCTCATGCACAGCAGTCGCATTCACTACCGCTGCGCCACGGAGACAGTTATAGTTATATATAGTTTTTTAATATGTAAGCGACGTTACTTGTGATTATTAATGTATTTTTTGTTTAATATTGTATTTTTCTGTAAGTTATTATTGTAATCTTTGAAAATAAGTCTTTAACCATAACCGTATACAGAACAAATGACAATTATCTGAAAGGATATTTCGATAGAAAGTTGCCATATCTATAATGTCAATAAATTAATTTAATAGGTTGTGTACGTAATAAATCCTAACAAATATTATAAATGCAAACTGAGTTTAAATTATTCCTACCACTATAACTGCGTTGACTTTAACCTGATGCTTTGCAAAGATTTTAAAATAGGTACACACAGCAACACATCAACCTAGACTGTTTGGACTTTGAACTATTAGAAGTTGAACGCTGCGAATCGTGCGGGAGAGTACGTTATATTTTTGTTATTTTGTCTCATTCATGCTGAACGGGCCGCAGGCGTCGCCGTACGCGCTAGTGCACCGTGATGGGTCTACACCACTAGGCACTGTCCCTTTCCGACAATTCTCTATTTTGTATGTAGCATAGTTATGCGTATATAGGGTGTCTAACTTGATGTGTAGCCGTGTGTACCAAGAAATACATTCACGCGCAAATTGTCTACGGTTTTCTTTAACCGCACTTTTCTAATTTAATTATTTGCTTACTTACATGACAACGAGTGATCAATGTACCCAGCCAGCGTGTTGTCCGGGGAATACACATATTTGTACACCATCCGTGGGATGAAGTCACTTGTGTACGCTATCACGAACGCCTGGAAATGCAACAGGTCCTATTAGAATAAATTGAACTACAACTCGAGTCTATGGAGGAACCAGGTTTAATATTCATATAACGTTTGTTTTAAAAAGACATCTCTCGCATTAAGATAAATTCCTGTGTCGCAGGGAACTATTCAATCATTCAAACAACGGACACAAATAACACCGAGAATCGGAACAACTATTTTTGGATCCCACTCTTGACGCTGGAGTAGTGATGAAACGATCACCTTAACCACTACATCATCCTTGCAGATTCATCCTCAGATCAGGCTGGGTGATTGTGTCTGGCGGGGACGCAGCTTGACGGTTGATATCGGGAACTTGCATATGTATTAACTAGGACAAAAAACTTCGCTCGCGCGATTCAGATTCCAGCACACGTTGTTTGAAATAGTATGTAATTGAGTACAGCACCATCTCTTGTCATCAGTTGTAATTTCATCGTATAAAATCCGCCACGTCTTATCAATCATGTAATGTATAGGTACTTACATTTGAAACGACAGCTGCGTATGTGATTCCTTTCAGAATGCCGTACCTAGAACGTCACAATGATATCAGTTCTGTTTATAAACTGTCTTACTGCTAGTCATAAGCCTACATCTTCATGTTTAAGGGATCTCCTCTTAAACATGAAGTTGTATGTCACATAATACAATGGAGTAGTTCCCTATATAAGATTATGTTCATTATTTAACACACAAGAGCAAACAGCAATCAAAAGAAATCTTTTTGTACAAACAATATCAAAATTAGTTGCAAAATAGAAGAAATATAATATATTAAATTTGATGTAATGTAAGAATACACTGACAGCTGCTTTTAATAGCGTCTACGTCATAGTTTGTATCGTGCATTCTTTGTCTGTCATTTTATTACCCCTACTACCAGATTTGAAACGTTTGTATTTTATATATTTTCGAATATATTTAAAAAATCTTTGTATTTCATAATTTGGCTAATCTATTTGATATAAATAATTAAAAAAAGATTACTACCCTATTGTCTCATGAAAGCTTCGAACCCAATTATCAGATAGCCACTAGGCCTCTATCACAGCGACATTCCTGCAATCTATCCGGAGCAATATCACACTGAGTCTCACCAAGCGCCAATATCCTCGACCCTCTCGGCCAAAGGTCTTCTAGCCTGCGTCACCATCTTGTAAGCGTCTAGTCGTATCTCAGCGATGTTGTTTAACAAGGCAAACAGCGGTGCTAGGGGGAATGCTGCCACGAATAGAGTCACGAAGCCATATTGGAGGACTGCAGAAAAGAGAAAGTGTACAATTATATCGACTAACGACTATATACCCAAAGGGGTTGGCAGAAGTGCATTGCATCCACATTCTGCCAACTATGATATTAGGTCCCACGTAATTGGTGTAATTCTTGTAATTGGGGGAGAGGCTATAGCTGTCTACTGGGCTTAGAACTTGTCAAAAACATCTTATAACACATAGCCTGACGCGGGAAGGGAAACCGAGACCTTCAATACAACAGTCACATCACTGGAGGCACTAAAATTACCTTTTCAGAAAAATCCGGCTGCCTTTTTTTAACCTGATCCAAGATTTGAACTCGACACTTTATGCATAGCAGTTGCATTCACTACCGTGTCGTCGCCGAGGCAGTCACCACTAAGAACCCTTTGTAGGTCCGACTCAAGAATAGAGCCAGAGACCTCATCTACAGCAGTTGTATTCACTACCGCTGCCCTATTGAGGGTGCCATCACTAATTTTCATCAGGAAAACCCAGCTACCACCAGCACCTAATTGTTGGTCCGACCGGACACCTTAACCACGGCAGTTGAATTCACTACCACTTTGCACCACTGAGGCAACCAAAATAATAGCTCCAATAATAAAATATCGTCTATGACACTTACTCATTTCAAGATACTCGTCGAACAAAGCCAATCTTCCAGGATCTTGTAGGTGGTAGTCCTGCTCCCAGGCCATGTGTGGCTTGCTTAAGTCTCTGGTGACAGCCCTGTGCGAGCGCTGCCGCCACCAGTTGTGGAACTTGCTGTAAATAAAAAAAATAAATAATAGTAGATGGATTGGATGAAGGTACTTTATAATATACAAACATTATAAACTGCCTCCGTGGCGCAGCGGTAGCGAATATGACTGCTGTGCATGAGGTCTCGGGTTCGAATCCCGGGTCGGGTCAACAAAAAGTTATTGAGGTTTTCTGTTAAGAAATCTCAATACGAGCCCAGAATTAGGAAGTTGGTGGTGTTAGACACCCCCGTGCCTCGGAAAGCACGTAAAGCCGTTGGTCCTGCGCCTGATCTCTTTCCGGTCGTGTCGGATTATCCGTCCCTTCGGATCATGATAGTTATGGAACAGAGAGTGCACTTGTGTTTGCGCACACACTTGTGCACTATATCTCCTGCGCAGATAGCCAGTCTCCGTTAAGATTGGCCGCCATGACCGAAATTTGGTCTGGAGGACATTATTACATTGTCTACCAATTTTATATTCAAGGATATATATTTTTCTCCTAAAATACAACGCCATTATTGTTTTACAAATAAAGCCTACTAGATTTTGTCTACGGCTTCGCTCGCGTTAATAGAGTTTTTGTTCATAAACTATACCTAGGCCACAGTACATTTTACTGAAAAACCCTATGTCCTTTTCTGTACCCTTGACACCGTGTATGTGAAATCGCATGCTGATCGGTCGATTAGTTTAGGCTTGAAAGCGTAACAAACAAATTTACATTCGCATTTATAATATTAATTAAGATAACATCAATTATTGTGATAGTTTTAGTGGATTTATGAGAAATGGACTGCATTTGTTATGTGTTTAGTATATTAAAGAATACTCTACGATGGCAGATTGCAGTACAGTGAGATGCAAAAATACATACTCATGTCAAAACTGAAATAGTATAAGCGCAGGTATTTGACACCATCTAACGGAAATCGATAAAAAAAACTCTTAAGTAGTTTAGTTATATCGCAAAAGATGGCGGTACACCATTATAAAATAAAAAAAGTTGTTTTTTTAATCATTCAATTTTGTTAAATTTATTTTGAATTTGGAATCTCCATTCAATGTTGTTTCATTACTTATTTAGAAATAAAAATAAGTAAGTAGAATAACATTTGACTAGAAGTGTACCGTCGATACCTAACATAGCCGTAATTTATAGAACAACGCCATCTAGTTCATTCATATTCATTATAATTTGAATGTTGACATTATTTAAGACATTAACGTATCTGTGAAATATTACAGGCTAAACCTATTGCTGTTTCATGAGTCGCCACCAATGAGACTTATTGTCGTTAACATAGAAAATGCCTGACTACGTTCTGCTACAGAAATTTTCTTGACAGTACAATCCAATAAAACTTCATATCGACCTATGACCGTATCGGCCATACAGGCGTAAGATTATGTATGTAGGTATGCTAGAACTCTTAAAAAATAATTCTAAACGAGTAAAAAAAAATATTTAGTCTGTTAGTTGACAATATTAGTAGGTACTATCACGGATAACGCACACAGAGACAGCCACAAACACACACGTACGTACGGGTATCCTAGCTCCACGAAGTTGTTGAAGAACTGCTTGCCTATCATGATGATGGCCAGTTGGATACACAGCTCGGAGAGACACCCCGCCGGGTCGCAGATGTCGCCCTTCAGCTTGAAGAACTCTGACTTACGAGCTTGGTCGTCGCCTGGGTAGTCGTAGAAGCGACCCTGAAGAAAAATTGCGCTTCTTATAAACTTCTTATATTATTACCTAAGTAGGGTCTAAACCCTACTTAGGTAATAGACGAAATGCCTAAAAAGAAAAATCTGGGTCAGTAGACCAACTGTAGTGAATGCGACTGCTCTGCAAGAGATAGCGGCTCGCATACTTTTATTGAGTTTACCTGCATTCTGTCCAGAGATTCTCAATAACTGCCTGGATATAGAAAGTTACCAGTATCACACATATTTGTGCCTCACAGAGAGAGGCGAGATCTCATGCGCTTGAGAGCAAGGGAAAAGAGAATGCACTAGTATTTGCAAACACTTGTGCATTACAATATCTCCCGCAGATGGCGATTTTGTCGCCACCGTAACTGTTTTTTTTGGAGCGCATTAGTTATTAGAACATAAAGGCTGTCATTTCGAGCAAGGGCAGTTCGATTGGGGCAGTACTTGTGCAATACAGGAGATCGTATCTAAATAAACTTGTGTTGTCTTGTAGTAATGAGGATGCTTTTCAGACTCAATCAGAAGGTGCAGTATTGTCAGTACGAAATTTAGTAGCATTTTCCCTTTATATTGGAAGAAGTGACTCCTTTACAGTATGGACTATATGTAAATTTCAGGGCCTTTATATGTTATTTTCGGAACATTTATCAAGGGACCAGTGATCTTGGTCCATGTGCTGGCAGTGACTCAATCATTGAAGGATGGGTGGTATGCTTCTTCGTCTTGTCTGCCATATAAGCATAATTATGGTCGACCTGATAATATCTGTCATTTTGTTTGTCTAATAGCGTACCTTAAAGAAGGCGATATAGATAAGTGAGGAGTAGAAATTCATGAACTCAAAGAAGAATATCTTGAAGGTGTACGAATCCTCGTACTCCGTCTGCGTGCGAGGGTTCTCCATGTTCGTCAGGTACACCGCTATCTTGGCGTATATCTGTAACAACCATTAGAGAGTCAGAGACATTATTTTTACCCTGGGATTCTGGTCAAATTAAAGCAGCTACAATAGAAAGTGCCTTCACCTTACAAAAAATTACAGCCAAAAACCTTGTGAAGAGTTCCTACAGTTATAAGGATTTCTAGACCCTTATGCGCTGTATTGTGAGTAAAGAACCATCCATCTGTTCCGTCTGTTCCTTGCGTTAAGGTACTACAGCAAAAAAAGTATGTGTATAATAATAAGAAGGTATATAATGGACATACCTAGAGCAATTTACAGTGTGTTAGATTTATATTTTCTAAATCTGAGGAAAATGATTATAACAATAATACTAACGCGTTAGGTGCTTGGATCAAGGGTTTGATGCAGAAGACAGCACTATTAGATATTGTGAGGAGGTTCCTATATCTGGAATTCTAACCACCGGCAGCTTGGACTCTGTTCCCGATGCTGGCGGGGTATTTTATATTTTAAATGCAGTTTTTATATATGTATACTTATTTAAATATGAAAAATGTATTGTAAAGATTTAAATAAAGAGTAGATATAAGAATTATAATAATTACCATCTACTTCATACATTTTTCCACTCTGGCACACTTGGCTAAGGCCCGTGTGTCAGGTTTTTACCCCTTTGAAATAAAAGGGAGACTAAATATAAAACAAAAATAATAATAATATTCTACCGCATACACACAACACCATCTAGCCCAAACTAAGCCGAGCTTGTACTATGGGTACTAGACAATGGATAAACATACATATATACTTTTTTTTTGTAAATATATACTTACTTACTATATATAGAAACACCCAGACAAAATATCTTAATCTAAACTTATATTATAAAAGCGAAAGTGAGTTTATTTGTTTGTTAAGCTTGCATACTTTAACTACTCCACCGATCATCATGCAATTTCGCATACAAGTTGTCAGGAGTATTTACAAGGATGCAAGGTACCTTTCACCCAAAAAAAGTGCCGTTCCCGAGGGATAGATATATATTGAAAAAATGTACAGTAACGCGAGCAAAGCCGTGGGTAAAATAGTACAAACATAAAAATGGGGTTGGCATTATCTTTGTCATAAAAACAAACATTATTACACGAAATTATTATATGATATATGACCTCACTTTATTGTGACATCCTGAAATACGAATTTACGTATTTCAAAAAGCAGTCTAGGTAGACAGAAGACTCACCAAAAGTGGTAGTATCACATACCCTGGTAAGTATCATGATGATGATCAAGTTAATGATGGCAGCGGTCATGGTAGTGAATATTTTCGCGTGGCGTTGGATGAAGAAGCCGGTGCCGCCATAGATGACGGACACCATGGATATCCGGTAGATGATCGTGCCGAGCACTGCGCCCATCACGATCGCGATCTGGAGTAAAGACAAGAGCAGGATCATTAGCATATTGCCTATGTATCCCAAAAGGAGAAACCAGAGGTGTATTTGACGTTTCACCAGCTCTGGTTTAATTTCACGTAACATACGGTGCCCAATAAATATTCTAAGGTGAGAAATCTAAAACTAGAATTCTAGTCTAGGGAGTCAGTTAGAATTCGAATCATTCATACATAAGATTTATAGATAGCTGACGGAACGAAGAGGCAATGCATCTTTGCCTAATTCTATAGGATCTCTGATCCGAGAGTGACTGCTTTATTGTCCTAACTTGGGTATAGGAGCATAATTGTAAAATAGCAATTTCGCAGGGGATGTTTTTTGAGCTTAATTCAAAATAAATGAACAAGTCAATAATGGACAATGGTTTAAAAATAATCAGAGTACGAATCCTTTCATAAAAAGTTTTATCAAAAAATTAAATCAACGTGTTTGTGAAAATTTTGTTGAAGTTTGTCCCTTAAATCTTTATTCACCTTTATACTACGACAACAAAGAGCTGGACTTCAGTAATATTATGTGCTCTCTGAGATTCGGAAAGGTGTGGCTTTAGGTAAGTGGTCACCCATCTGGAAGCATTCATGCTGCGTTAGTTTGCGTGTAGATCGATTGATATACGCTGTTGCCATGACTTCTAGAGGCACTCTAGAGGTATGTATCTTACCATAAATAGCACAGCAGAACTGCTGGCAACATATTTGACAGTCTTTTGCCACGTCGGTAAGTATGGCTCTTTTTCTCTCGTTACTGGGTTTGTACGGAATGTTTTGACTGACGCTTCGAATTCTGGCCGAGGATCTTCATCCTGCGATAGACAAAAAAGGTTTTGCCAATGTCTGCTTAGGCGTTGTGCAATATAATCTATACATATGATAAACATTTATGATAGTAACTTAATTATGATAATCGAAAACAATTACCTACAATAATTCAAAGTATTAGTGTTGTATACACTTGTAAAGGCTTTTCACTTTGTACCATTCCCTGTTCTTATTTATAATTGTATAGTGACGTGTCGATGGTGTAACATTAAATTAATAAATAAATAAAAATATAGACGAGATCAATCAAAATCAATCAAAATCAACCGAAATCCATAAAAAAATTCTATTATTAACTTTGAAATTTACATTTAGGTAGAAAGACAATGAGAAGATAAACATTTTATAACCTAAATATTCCTAAATTGCCTTGCATCACAGTTAAGATACTTGGTATTATACTTTTATCTATGATACTTATACTATGATACTTACCTGGTCGACACTAGCTAAGTCCCACTCCCATCTCAATATAGATTGTTTTCTCTTCCATAACTCTAGGAATGTAGTTGCTGAAAGTAAAAATGATGCAAATAAGTACCGATCTTTGATTATTTGACATGTTTTAATACAGCAAATGAGGCAAACAATCGATTAGTTCGCAAAATCACAAAATTTTAGAAATTGGTCTTCTGTGGAATTGCTTTACAAAAGATTGCAGCTAAACAATCCTATGTTCCTGCAGTAACTAAAGTTGCCAGGCTCCTTGAGAAGGGGATTTGCTGTTATTGTATTTATTTCAAGCCATACCACCTATATATAAAGCAGCGCCGGTTCTAGCCCTGATTAAGAGTAGAGCGAAATCGTTTTCCGGTGCCTTTAGATAAATAATAATGTTTAATGTTTTCGATTTTGGGCTTCAATTTTCCCCAAATTTTTCCGATTTTTTTTGGCGCCCTTTGACCTAGAGCGACTCCTCTCAGTCTACCTCAGGGCGCTGTAAAGTGATTACAGTTTAATAGAGTTTAGGCACTATTCGAAATATCTCTGGAACAATGCCGGATATATGGGCAGTCAAGTCAAACATAAACAAAATATCTATTTTAAAGGATTAGCAACGTGTGTGGTACCTACCTCTTGTATTGCAGGCGACATATGTTGGTTACTGGTTATGGTTACCACTTATTATCAGACAAGCTGCATGCTTGTTTTATATTTTGGTAAGTGGATTAAGAAAATACAACGTAACTGTAACTCACCCCAGAAGGACATGAATATAGCGAAGAACACCGTAGCCGGGTTGTCGAACAAGTAGGTGAGTTTGGCAAACAGGCACGAGTCGGCGAGCGTCTGGTACTGGCAGGCTTTGTCGCACAGTGGACAAAGCGTTGTGTTACCTGGACCTTTGGGGTTGCAGATTTCTTTACTGTAAACGAAATGTAGTTTTAATAGTTTACTTTGTAATCTTTGTATGAAATGCAGTTTAAACTGTTTTAATCAGAATAAGGAGCTGAAATTCGTTTAAAATTAATACATTAGACAGCTGTTTTTCCTCTTTATAATATTATAGTATAGACAACGGGTCTTAATATTGTAGATAAATATTATTTTAAAGGTATAATAAATACGTATTTATTACCCGACTGCGTCAGAAGGAGGGTAATGTTTTTCGAGCGTATGTATGTATGTATGTGTGTATGTATGTCCATTTCTTTGGCACGCCCTACAGCCCAAACGGCTGAACGGTTTTTGACAATTGCGGTGTCGTTGAATTCATCAAAATTGTGGTAGTGACACAGGCTATATAAATATCCCAAATGGCGCCCGCAAATGAAAAGCATACTTTATCAAATAATGAAATATCTAACTACATATGTATATTCAAATAAGATAAACTAAATATTTTATGGTAAAGATCTATCAAAACTACGTTTGTCACCGCATGCACATCATAAAGTATTTAGTTTATCTTATTTGAATATACATATGTAATTAGATATTTCATTATTTGATAAAGTAAGCTTACAAAACAATGCATTAGTCAGTCGAATTTTATATAGATATTGTGATACTTGGTTTTCTCTTTTTTTTCGACTTACTTCAATCATGGCCACGGGTTCACTTTATATATCATCTTAAAAAACTTACCTAGGTATATTATCATTAGATTCCATGCTAGCGAGTCCATACAAGAAGCATAGAGTCCCCACTATAGCGGGGGCATACAGCATCTTGGTGTAAAAGCCCAGCCAGCAGAAGTAAAGACCTATCTTGTCGCCGAAGTATCGCCGGATCAACCAGAGAGGCTGCTTTTTGTACCATTTGGACGGGCGGGCCCACTCCAGGTAGAGTAGCTGGAAAGATAAAACGTAGCTTTAAGAGAAGGTCTGGATGCTGCAGAGATCAACTAGGTTATAATCACCAAGGCTAGTCAGTGATAACTAATTAATTGACTAACCCAATTAGCCATTTTGATACATATGTAAAGGAAATAACTAAAAAAGAGAATAAAATACTGCTTTTAACTACCACTTTCTTTAATAAATAAATCTTACATATATGAATTAATAGGACATAGACATTCGAAATATCTTTTCGAAGTATTTATAACAGTAACTAAAAAGGAAAAATGTTTCGGTAAAGATACGAGTTTTCAATAGTTTATTGTTGGTAACTATACAATTTATTTTGGTTGCTTGTTGTTTGCGTTAAATGGAATTAAATAGCGTAAAAATTATATGAACTAAAAATTTTCTACGTCACAATAACATATCAATTTTACAAATTGATCGATAGTCGTCAAGATCTACATTTGTCGTGACATTAGCATCGTTATGCTAGCAAAACATTGTTCGCCTAATATTTTTCATCTTCAGAAGGCGAATGTTAATAGTCCTATTAACATTTGAATTGTCAAGATTGGATCTAAAGTTGTTATAGTAGACGTAGTCCGTCAAGTCTTAAAATACCAGACATCATTAAAAATCAATTGTGTCTGGCTACCGGTGTGCCGCCGCAATATAATCTTTGTAACTGTTGAATTCAAATAAATTATTCGGGTTTTGCGAATTCCTTTGAGATGCCGTACTGCATTTGGCCTTACCAAATGCAGTACGGCATCTGATTCCGTTGCGCCAATACGTCACGCTCATGATTAAGGGGTCGTTCAATTATTATGGCACCAATAGGTGTAGGGAGGTAGGCAGGAAGGGGGCCTTTGCTATGCTTATTTTTATTCATTTAGGAACGGGGTGTTGGAATGGCGATTACGTCAGCTATATATATTCTTTTTTTCATACTATTAATGTGGCAACCAAGCGTACACGTATGCAGGTAGGCCTCTGATTGTAAGTGGTCACCCTAGCCTATGGACGCCTGCAACACCAGGGCCAACACTTGCGCGTTTTCGACCTTGTAAAAACCTTTTTGAAGAACCCCATACTGTAGTCTTGTGGGAAAACCTCGGCAGTGGGTTATTTTTAGACTACTTACTGTACTTATAGTTTAGGCTCATTTAATTTTCGTTTACATTTGTAAAGTTCAATAGACTCTGAATTTAACATATGTATGTGGCAATTCTAGTTGTCTTTGATAGAAAGGGGAAAATATATTTAGTGATTTTCTGAAATTTTGTAAAATTATTTCAATAGTTACGTATGCATGGGGAGGTAAGAGCTATTCTTACTTTTGCTTACAAGGGCCGCTCCTTAAGAAGATAAGGATGACTGAAATCCTGCTTACGTACTTAAACAGCCACATAATTGTGATCGTAACTATTCAGCATAACCCGAAATGTAAACCACAACACAAGTTAGATCTTACATTGGGTACCTATTTGATTGGGTACCAGAGTTCAACAAAAACACTTAGGTACTTCATTTGTTACTTATAAAATATTTATTGTTTCACCAGTATTATTTTTTATGATTTTCTTTTAATTTTTATATTTTATTATTATTATAAACACCATTCTTTAGATTATGCTATGATAATCGTTTACAGAAGTTTCTGTAATATACGGTAGACTAAAATAAAACTCACTCGTCTATCAGTAACACTGCCATCAGACATGTCGACTTCATGTCTCCCTTCGTGTAAAGGGAAACACGCTAGATATGTACCGTCGTTCAGCAGACGACGAATACCCATCTGAAAGAAAACTTACGATTAATTTTATGAACTGCTCGGATGGCGGTTTTAATTATAATAATAATAATATTTTATTTCAGACTAATGAACCATATAGTGTTAGTGTCACCTTAGCCTATTGTTAGTACTAAATAATAAATAAACTAAACTAATTAGCGACGTGTACGTCTGCACGCACATGTCTACGTGCCCAGTGCTGTTTAAACGGCCATCTATTTTTCCCGCCCGTGTTGCCAGGCTATTGTTTGAACTATCCCCAACTTATCCTCGACTCGACGACATAAAAGTCATCTAGCTTTCGTCCGCAAACATGTCCTTTTACTAGTGGCATCGCTGATAAATGTGCGTTGCATTGCTATAGGCTGTGACGTCATTTGTATACAAATTACTTGCATAAAAACCCACTTAGGGGAGATTAGTCATCAAACTGTAATACCGATTCATAACAGTCTAAAGTCACTTACTTCATAATAATATTGTCATAATATTTTATGTATTGGAATGAAGAAACATCCAAAAATTTTAAAGAGAAGATGTTTGCGTATCACTAGCTTAGGATCCAGTGATTCAGATGGTTAAATGGAGCAACAAGGTACTCTAGATTAATGTATTGCCTTGTTGAACGATGTTATGGTTGAAGTAGACAACAAGCGCTTTCACAACATTTTACTCTAATATACGACTGAACGTGTCACCGGGGTGTAGACACAGCATTATAAACCACCATTCATAAAATAAAATTCTTACCTTAGTTTCATTATTGTCGTATTTAGCTCTTAATAATATCTGCATGACGAGAAAACTTCTTTGTGCTGGTGAGAATTGTGTGTGTCTGTCTTTTACTAGAAACCTGAAATTAAGAACATGAACTACATACGAGTCGAATGCAGAGTGTTCAATACATATGGTAATATTCCTGTGGTCCACTTTTGGTAAGTGGTTACCTCATATGTACATATTTTAGAAGGCATGCCAAAGAAACGTCCGAACCGCTGCCATACAGAAGGCAACAAAAATTGCTTGGTTGCCTCCTATATGGCAACGGTTAGATTAGTAACAGTACTTTTTCTGGATGTGGGGTACCCTGTGTCATTTTTTGTTCCCCTGACAAAGTGTGTGCGAAATTTCATGATGATCGGTCGGGCAGTTAAGGCATGGAAGCGTAACAAACAAAGTCACTTTCGCATTTGCAATATTAGTTAGGATACTCAAAAGCTTAGGATTATTGTGGATTGGGAATTCTTACTCACATCTCCTCTCTTCTGGCTCCTCGCTGATCAGTGGCTCCATAGAACGAGGGTTCAGGTTCAATCCTGGAGTGTTCATACTCGTAAAGCTTTTTCCATCGTCGCCGCCATTTTGAATGCCACCGTTTGTCTTTTTCTGCTTGCTTCTCGTCACTCTAGAACAAGAAATGTTAATAATATTTTTTGTATCTAGGTATACCTATACGGAGGGATTCTAATGATAGATATTTTCACAAAAAGATGCGCGCCTGTATATCGTCCAGGAAGTAGACAGAGATATGTTACTCACAAATTTCATTGGCATATTTGGTACCTAAAAATATATTTTAGGTACCAAACTTGGTACCAAACATAACAATATTATCACTATCACTACATACTATATAAAATAAAGTCGCCCGCCACGTCTGTCTATCTGTCTGTTCGCGATAAACACAAAAACTACTGAACGGATTTTCATGCGGTTTTTAACAATAGATATAGTGATTTATGAGGACGGTTTAGGTTAGGTTAGATTATATCGATATCGATCGATAGTACCTAATAAATGCTATAGTATGTAGCTCTATATAAGCGAAGAAGTTACGACTTGCAACAAAAGATGGCTCTGTACTCAATAATATACTACTGCATATATTTTGAATCGTGCAAGCGAATTTCTCCAGTACGGTCTACTATACATGCAAGTTTTCGATATTCCGATCTGCAGCCTGGTCGGAGAATCAGCCCTAGGTGTTAGAGGGACATCATATAATTGCTATACAATTGATATTAAGAAGACTTACCCAAGCTCTTACAGATATTGTAATGAACCGTTTGGTGGGCAGCTTCATGCCGATCACCTCAGCGAGCCTCATCTCCGTCTTCCAAGGTATATGGATCTTGAGGAACCAGGTCTTCTCATCAAACGATAAGCATTTGTTCTCCAGCTCTAGTTCTAGACCTTCCTTTATTAGGTTTTCCTGGAAGAAGTTCAGAAGTAAATGAAGAAGAAGTAAATAGGTTTTAGGAGATTGGATACACATGTATTGTTGACTTCGCTTAAATAAGATCAGGCTGGCTGTGTAGGTCTTGGGCCCTACTCCCAAAGACTACCTATAATAAACGGGTAGTTTACTCACTTTTTTTTTGTTGTGACGTGACCGTTACATAAATGCAGTTGTCCAAGGGATATAGCGAGATATCCCCACGACACCCTACTTTTCTTACATACATACATACACACATAAATTCATGCCTGTTTCCCAGAGGGGTAGGCAGAGACTACGGATTTCCATTTGCTTCATTCACTTTCATATATATCTATATATACATATATATATATTATATTCACTATTTTTCTTATACCTAAAAATATCATCTCCCTCTAATTTTGCATTTAAATTTGATACTGTTTCCACAACAATATTTCTTTTGATTGCTATTGGCTTGTGTATGTAAATATAATGTAATGTACAAAATCATTTAAAAGGTTTATACAAGGTCGGCAACGCGCAAATGATGCCTCCGGTATTGCAGGCGTCGATAGGCTACGGTGACCACTTACCATCAGGTGGGCCGTAAGCTCGTTTGCCACTTTAGTAGTATAAAAATAAAAACAATATTAAGACTGAAATGTGCCAAAACAGGCGGTCACAGTTAAATTTATAAAATCAACACTTTTTGTTTAATACAAATATAAATTATACATTTACATAACAATGAATGTGTTTACAATTACTTCCTTAAAACTTAAAACAATTAATATTTTCGCCTACAGAATTACGTAAATTTGCACGAAAAATGCAAAAACGTAAGCTCGTGTTAAGTGATTTTAGATTATAACAGTAGAAATCTATCCTATTTTACAGCTTAAACGAAACATAAATAGTTAAAGTACAATTTGTCCGTTCCAAATATTTAAGTTATTGGTTGACAATAAAGATACATATTTATCAAAAAAGCACTTCGAATCCTCCATACAATTTCACTATGGCGGCCGCGCGCCGATTTGAATATCGAGCTCGTCCAACCGCGTCTTACGCTCGGCGCAGTCTTTATGATTACTTTAAAATTAGACGATGTTTTAACCTGTCTAGTCTTGGAATGCAAAACGTAATTGAAAATCCGTATATTCCGCCCGAGGTGGGCCCTTGCGACTCAATAGGTTAAGAAACGAGTCGTTTTAGCCACGGACAGTCAATCGGTAATCAATCCGTAGGTGAAACGACTCGTTTTTTGACTATAGGAACCTGGCCTTTACATACTAGACTATTATAGCAAACACCTTTATTTCGCTAGTTATGGTCCCACGTACTAAGGTACACTGCTAGGTCTATTGCTACCCACTTGATTATAGCAAAAGACTTAGAGTTGCCATTTCTTTACCAAGAAAACCCAATACCATTTTTTCGAACGTGAATATAATTGTATGCCAATAGACCAAAGGAACAGGAAAATACACATAGTAGCTACATATAATTGATTATGCAACGGCGCGTATGCTAAGTTTGTCACTGTAAGAGCGTAAGTTAAGTGTATCGTCAGTATATAGCCCTGTATTGAAGAATAATAAAGCAGTCGCCCTAAGACGGTTAAACTATTAAACTAAGAGCATTAACTTGTTTCATTGAACACTCAGTACGGCACTGATAATCAAAATTCTCCTAAAATTATGATGAATAACTGAAATTACTCAGATTGGTAAAATAGTTACTGGGATTTTTGCCAGGCAATTCTGAGTCGCTATACGAAATCCAGAAATATGTTTTGTAATGGACGCCATTTTTATCACATGGCACCTAAAACCACTGGTCAGAGATTAGTATAAGCACTGCCTATCGTCACGTGATTCTATGTTATCTTACTTGGAATGTTCTTCTGTGATCTCGTTTCCTGGCCTCGGCCTCAGTCATAACGCCGTAATCCTCCTCTTCATAAGCCAATACCATGTCTATCCTTCTTCTGCCGTCGCGGAACATTAGAGATTCTGGCTCCAAGCCCTGGGAAATATGGAGTTCTTCAAGAATAAATAGAATCTTTGTATAAACCAATGCATATATGTCCTTCATATGGGCAAACGTGTCTGCCCTTGTATTTCCGAAGTCCTGCTATTATTAGTAATCGCCTCACTCACAATCTCAATCATCTAAATCAAAATAATAACTACTACCCACGTGGACAGTTCACCCTCATAGGTGGGTAGGTGGTGTGAATCACACTATGCATCATATCTCTCGTGATACTAACCATCAGATAAACAGTAGCTTAAATTTTGAATAAAAGCCGAAGGTACCAAATTATACAACCGTATTATAATCTGTGCAGTATGTTTTGTCTAATGCCTGCAGAAACAGACAGATAGATAAAAATCTAAGAAATTTTTTTGTTTGAATGTTTTAGATTCAGATGCATTTAATTGCTTACAGTGTTTAATTGCTACAACCAGGTTTAGTAAAAACAATATTCAGTAGGAGTTCAGTTACGCCATACTAATAATAATGTAGACATGTATATGGTAAAATGGTATTCCACCGAAATAATAGAAGTTTAGTTGCCTCTTGCTTAATTATGTGTTACTAATACTCTGTTACGTCATACCTCTGGACTAGTTTCTCCGGCATTTTCTTCTTTTTCATTAGGATATGAAGGTTTTCTGTCTTCTTTGGCATATTCAGAACTTTTGCTTTCTGGTTTCGACTGCAACAAAATTGTTAGATGTTTTTAATACATTACATACCATTGGTAGGACGGATTGTTTATCAGAGACTACTTCAGTACCTTGGTATAAGTTTGTTCGACTGCCTATGTGGCGAAGAGGTAGTTAATGCGACTGCTGCGCATAAGGTCTCGGGTTCAAATATCGGGTCGGGCGAACAAAAAGTTATTGGGTTTGGCTGCTAAGAAATTTCAATAGCAGCCTGGAGTTAGGAAGTTGCCGGTGTTAGCTACCTCGTGGCTCAGAAAGCACATAAAGACGTTGGTACTGTGCATGACCCCTCTTCAGTCGTGTCGTATTGCCGTCACATCGAACTATGAGAGTAAGGGTGCCGAAAGATTAATTTTATTTGCGTACACACTTGTGCTCAATAATGCCTGCCGTGCAGATGGCCAGTCACCGTTTAGACTGGCCCTTGTGGCTAAAATTCGGTGAAAGACCGAATTCTAGCTTTTTCGAGAACTTCACTCTCAGTTAATCTGGCAATCTGCCAGGTGACTGTCACTGAACGGCAAGACACTAGTTCTAAACCGGTTCCAAAACGATTTTACGTTAGACAGCACAGCATTTTTTAGATTCGGCTATACCCTAAACTTTCAATCGATAGACTACAACAAGTAGACATCACCAGAAAGTCGTACATATTATATATTTACCTGAAAACTTGGCAGAGGTGTACCAGGCAGAGTTGTAGGTGCGTGACCCTTAGGAGTGAAGGCTCCAGCAGCCGTGGTGACATTTTTGACGAGTCGCCAGCCCCGAGGACGCGAGCGTTCTTCCGATGAGGAGTCTGACCGAACTGACTTGATATCATCACGGAGGTGGATCTGGGAAGAAATTTAAGACTGCTTGTTTTGTTTTTATTAAAAAAGACAGACTGGCACTGGGCTCTAAGCCCTGTGTCAGCTTGATCACTAGTGCGCAAGTAGTCGGCCTCGATGGCGTAGTGGTTAGTGTAACCGACTGCCACGTCTGAGGTCGCGGGTTCGATTCCCGCACAAGTCAAACATTTGTGTGCATGAACATGGATGTTTGTCTTGGTCTGGGTGTTTCTATGTATAATATGTATGTATTTACAAAAAAAAGTATATATGTATGTTTATCCATTGTCTAGTACCACCTATAGTACAAGCTCTGCTTAGTTTAGGCTAGATGGTGTTGTGTGTATGTGGTAGAATATTATTATTATAAGTTTTTCCGTCTACCGGGCACTTTTTCGCACTCTGTGACTCAGAATTTCTTGGCCAAAAACCTCAAATCTGTTCAAGACCTAGCAGTCGCATATACTACCGCTGTTTTTGTGTATGTGTGTGTGTGTGTGTGTGTGATATTGTTTGCCTCAGAAGGCCTTGACAACTTAACGCGGACTGTGGGTGAGCGCAGAAGGCTCCCAACCCTTTACTATCGCTGTACGACCGATGCAGCTTTTATACATGTATAGACAATTATATTAGTAAGTAAAACGAAAGTAGCACGACTAATGAAAATATTAAATAATTTTATGAACTGTTTGAATGTAGGTTAATGAAAGGAAAAATGTTAATTAATGTGACAATAATTTTATAATTACTGTAAGTGTTCAGAATACAATATGAACGCAGCCGCATGGATTTAATGGTCTCGTTAAACGCAAGGCTGCATTGTATGGCTATATAGAATACTAAATTTTGCCTGCGGCTTCGTTCACTTAAATGAAGGATATGTTAGGTTAATAAGAGTATTTATTTTTTGGATGAAAGGTATCCTATGTTCTTTTCTGTATTCCTGACAACGAGTTTGCGAAATTTCATGATGATTGGCCGAGTAGTTAAGGCGTGAAAGCGTAGCAAACGAACAAACAAACTTACATTCGCATTTATATTAGTTAGGATTTACATAGATAGGCTCACGGCGTATATCCCTAAAGGGGAAGGCAGATATATAATCATATCAGCCTTGTATATAAATTGTTTTCCTGTTCACTGCTTCTTCTCAGTGTGAGAAATATTTGGAAAGTCCTCTGTGGCAAAGGAATTCCTAGAGCCGAAGATTTCTTAAAAATATATAAAATATTGTTATAATATTCATGCAAACTTAGCTTGCGTGATTCCGAACTGTATTGAGTAGTGTGTAATTGTCTACAGCGCCATCTCTTGCCGTATATCGTATTTTTTTGGTCGGTATGGAGCCGCTACAATTGGTAAAGAGATAACATTGTTTGTCTAGTTCGCAGTTTTATATCGTTCTTTATGGAGTGTTTTTTTTCTTTACTGAGATATGCTTTAATTATTAATCTTAATTTTCCAGTCGTTACATCTATGGCAGTCGTTATTAGGAAGTCAGTGCCCTATAATATCCTGACACTGGTCTAGCATTACGGTGTCATTAGCCTTCGGGTTGCGGAGTTCAGGTGGCAGCCGCTCCGTGTAAAAACTGATATCTAGTCAAATCCGGTTAGACCAGAAAAGCCGACTCCAAGTGACTTGAGAATAATAAAGGCTAGGGAGAAGAATCTAGTAATAAACGTTTCTTCCAATTATTGAGTTTTCTCTTATCAAATCGAACCAGTGCTCTCACGATCGGCTGCAGCTGTAAGTATAAAGTAATGCTAAAGTCGATAGGAGCATATTATAGACTGTAATATAATTTCCTGCCACTGCTGCGGTTGCGCAGCGGTAATAAATGCTTAGCATATTGATTCATTGATTGACTAGACCCTTAATAATTAGAACTTAAATGCTGTGCTCCAGACTGAATTTCGGTCACAGCAGCCAATCTTAAACGGAGACTGGCTATTTGCGCAGAAGATATTATTGCACAAGTATGTGCGCAAACATAAGTGCACTCTCTATTCCCTAACTCTCATGATCCAATGGGACGGCAATCCGACACAACCAGAGAGAGAGATCAGGCGCAGAACCAGCGGCATGTAGATTTGGTTTCGTTTGGGAGGTATGTAATATACCACAATGCCGTATACTTTGACGTGACTCTTTGTCACAGAACACATACATAGGGCAACACGGCATTCAGAATGTGTCAGTTGACATCAGTTACGTGCGATATAAAGGGGCTGGCAGAGATGTACAGCACAGTTAATAAACAGTTGTTTAGCAACCGTGCTAAAACCTGGTAAAGGATAATTAGGCAAACGTATGGGCAGGCTGAAATTTAATGGGTAATGTACCAGCTTGCCGCATTAGGGATATCAGTTACACGTAGTCAACAATCATAACAAATATTACTATATTGAATCGAAGTAGTCGCTACTTGGCGGAAGTCCATTGTAATAAAATTATTGAGAGGTGAGGAACCCGCCACGCACCCTCGAATTGGCCATCCCAACTAGCATAGGGGAGAGATGGCGACATCCCGGTCATACCGATTAAAGCTACCACGGTGTTCTTCAACGTTACCAGAGTTGACGTAGTCGCGCGAATTATTCTCACATGCGCGACTCTGCCAAGAAGGTTAAAGTTAACTGGTCCCCAGCTGCCAATAACAGCGTTGTCGTAAGCAGATCGGAAACCCTTCTCATCGCAGGAACATAACACGAGGTTGCTTAAAAGTGATCCATTTAAGATAACGAAGTAATTGCGACTACACTAATGGTACAATGACAGCACGGATGATGCTATGGTTTCTGTGGTCTTGTCACTATGCTATGCGGAGTGTTGTGTGTTCGATTCCCACAAAGGACAAAAATATTGAGATATATAGCATCACGCTGATATTCCCGAAAGGGCAACCAGAAATGTATTATACCCAATTTGGATAGCTACGGTTAGATGCCATGTAATAGTGGTCGAACTTATTACTATCGACTGAGCTCAGTGGCGGACTTCAGGCGGCGAGCTTCTACAGCAATTTTTTTTACATAAAAACCCAGTAACAATGTGCCTGACACGGAAATCAAATCCAAAACCTCATCCAAAGCAATCGCATTTACTACCGGTGCGCTACCGAAGTCGTAATAAATTTGTGTGTCGTAACAAAATCTACAAATAGTAAGTGTTCTTTGTGTCCATTATTAATTGAAGCAACGGAAAACGGAGGTTTTGCAAACATTGGTTTGCAAAATCCCCCATGATACAGGAAAATTCCTCACCAAATATGGATGGATACAATAAACTGGCAACAAGTAATTTATATTTAGATATTTTAGATTATATACAAAAATTGTTAAAGAATCCGCCATTCTAAGCCACCTTCTTACAAGTTGTAATACTTGAACTGCCTGAAAACCCACCGATACTTAATATTGTATAATTAGTATCAACAATGGACATTTGGTTTGTTTTTCTTTACCATTACTTTTTTTATGTCCACATAAAACTATTTGCCATTCACTATTTGTCACGTGATTTTGTTTTTACTGTATGCACATGTTGTTGAGTTGCAATTTAGATCCAAGCTAGGAATAAACTTTGTATGTTTAATACTTTAAAATATTTAATTTGTTTGTGCGGTAAATAAATAATGAAGAGTATGTTATACAAAAAGAAACTCACCACCCAATACGGCCCGTATCTGACTCCTCTAATAGACCTCACCATTTTCAAATGTATAACACACGATGTATTTAGGTGTATGACTGATTTGAGAGTACGTCCTTTACTAATCATTTAAACAAAATAACTAGGTTTTTACAGTGAAATGTTTGTGGTATTAAGGCCATGTAAAGGTGGTGAA
Organism: Catocala nupta; assembly: GCA_963675205.1. NCBI lineage: Eukaryota > Metazoa > Arthropoda > Insecta > Lepidoptera > Erebidae > Catocala > Catocala nupta. The sequence goes on from OY776105.1 coordinate 10,416,537, forward strand.
ACATCGCATTGTAATTCTATTAGCAAGTAATATCCTGGGGGCGCTAACGTGACCTTGTTACTAAGGAAAAGGCTTTGGCTATTCGGACTTTAAAAGGACCATATTTTAAACCATTGCCAGCCCTATGGCACAAATATCACTGACCCTTCATTACTAATAATAGTTTCTCTCGGATATTGCGCCATTCGACAGAAATGGCAGTTAAAAGTTAAATATAATAATTTTAATATTTAGTCATTTAAGCTAAGCAATGAAAGGACATGCCGCCATATACTTTCAACAAGCACAAAAATAACTGGCCTCAGAACAACTATTCGTAAAGCATACCGGCCAAAGTATGCTCTACAAATAGTTCTTCCAATTGTGGCCATCGAACCCACAATATTCAGTAGTTGTCCCCGTGGTTTCCATATTTATGATTAAGTTAAGTAATATATCATCACGCTATGAGTCGCTTCTGTAGCTCATAGCATAATATTATAATTATAGCCTTTGTTACTTCCGGACAGAGAAGCTTTCTAATGAGAAATAATTTTAGAATCGGTTCAATAGCTTTTGAATATATTTATTACAAACAAAAATACAAAAATTTAAATCATAGATATTATAGAGAGGGGACTCTGTAATATCTATGTGATTTTTTTAACCTATTGTGTGGCAGCGTTACACCTGCAGCCAGACACAATGACTTTTATGAACGTTCAAATCAAATTACTATTATAGTATGAATGCTTAAATCAGAGAGCTACTTGTAGTCTAGACTGCTTAAGTGGGTGACTATCCTAAACTTGTTCTAATTTTTCAGCATCACGCGATTAAATTCTTATATTGTTTGGTTCATTAGTAGTTTTTGGGTAAGTTAATGGGCATTCTGTATGATCCTTAACATGATTAAAGCTGAAAAGAAACCTCATCACTATGTTTTATAGCATAACTAGCTATTTCCCGCGGCTTTGCTCGGGCATAGAACCTTTTCCTGGATGAAGGAAGTTCTATGTCCTTTTCTATACTCCCTGCAATGTGTACGCGAAAATTCATAATGATCGGTCGAGTAGTTAAGGCGTGAAATGTTAACAAACAAACTTACATTCGCATTTATTAATAAGAAGTTTATAAGTTAGGACTAGTTTTTGCCTGCGACTTCGCTCGCGTAAATTTAAGGTAGTAACAGTAATGTCTGGTTGAAAGGTACCCTATGTCTTTTTCTGTACCTGACAAAGTGTGTGCAGACTTTCATGATGATTGATCAAGTAGTTGAGCCGTGAAAGCGTAATAAACGAGATGGGCGTAAAAACCCAAGGTTCAACCTCTTCGTCTTCATGAGACCTTTTTTTTGTTGTATTCCACTGCTGGGCAAAAGCTTGGACTCCCTTGGACTTCCAAATCACTCTGTTGGTGTATATCCCCTGACCTTATGACCTTGTGTCCCCTATATCTCGGGGGTCTTTTGACCCACAGGGCCCATATTCAAACTCGACCGAGGGATAACCCGAAGGTGTCTGTAAACCAAGCTACAAGTCAATCGGTCCAGTGATTTCGGAGCTATGCCTGTCACTAACAGACAGACACACAGACCCACATAGTGTTTTCATTAACCTCTTCGAAGAAGACTCAAAGGTTAATAAATAAACAAACTCACATTCGCATTTATAATATTAGTTAGGATTAGAGTCTATATATTTTTTTTTTGTTTTCCGAGCTATTTTACATACTGTAATTAGACTTGGCGAAGCAGTGGTAAATGCAACTTCTGTACGTGAGGCGTCGGGTTTAATTCTCGGTCGAGTAGTTAAGGCGTGAAAGCGTGACAGTTTGTTAGTGACAAGCATAGCTCCAAAACCACTGGGCCGATTGACTTGTAACTTGGTGTACATGGTGGTCCTTGGGGTCATCCCTCGGTCGAGTTTGAATATAAGCCCTATGCGTCAAAAGACCGCCGAGATATAGGGGTGACAACAAACAAACTTACATTTGCATTTATACTGTTACATCCAGTGCCATCTCTCGGCATTGTGGGGAAGACTCGGCAGTTCCGTCTAATAATTTATTACTGCGCCATCTATTTACGTCTTACGGAACTACTTCGTCGGTACGAGAAGATTAGAGAGAATTCTGGCACTATGACGTTTCTAGAAAATTCCGGCAACGCTTTAAGCGCGTATAAAAGGGGAAGGCCAGCGCTCGCCGAGTCAGTTTACAATCGTAAGCGGTCAAGTATTCATCGAAGCAAACGGAAGCGGAAATACTACGGAGTTTGAAACAGTAACAGTGGAAAAGTGTAGTTTAGTGTTTGTTGTGTTTTAAATTTAACTGTGTGCTAGAATTAAAATGTTTTAGTCGGTAATATTGTTTTATATTCTTATCCCTCGAACCCAGCACGTAACAATATGTTAGGATTTTTGCTTACTTAGGAAAGAGACAACGTGATATAATGTGCGTTGTTACGTGCACACAATAATAACATGGGAATCAATCATAATCAATAATATCTAATTAGGCAGACAATTACTGCACAGGTGTGTGCGCAAATACAAGTACGTTTTCTATTAACGCACTCTCCTAGTTCGATGGATCAAACAATTGTTAGTGAATTATAAATAATTGCTAAACATAAAATGAATGACTGAATACAGTAGCGATAGGCCCTTTGGACTACCACCCAGAGGTCTCGAGTTCGATCTTAAACACCTCTGACTTTTCGTAATTATGAGCGTAATATATACTTAATTAACGCTAGCTTTAACGTTGAAGAATACCATAATATTATAGAAACCTGTATGTCTGTGAGTTCTTTATAACGATTTTTTTATTTATTTAATAGATACATTATCAGACAACAGATTAATCATAACACAATATTCAATTAAACATTAAATAGAAAGAAGAAAAGATATGTGAAGTCAACCAATAAGCACTGGGCCAGCGTGGTGGACTTTGGCCCAACCCTTCTCACACTGAAAAGATGCCCATGCCCAGCAGTGGGACAGTTTATATACAGGACTGATGTCAAGTGTGGCAGAGTTTTAATTGTAGCTGGTGTATTTTTAACGCATTATGTACACAAATCTATATAAATATTATAAAGCTGAAGAGTTTGTTTGTTTCTTTGGTTGAACGTGCTAATCTCAGGAAATACTGGTTCGAATTGAAAATTATTTTATTGTTGGATAGCCCATTTATCGAGGAAGGCTCTAGGCTATATAACATGACGCTACGACCAATAGGAACGGAGCATCAATGAAAAATTTAGCAAAAGCGGGGCAAATTTTCTTGTTTGCAGCAGACGATGTTGCGCAGTTCAGCTAGTTAAATATATACAGACTACATCAATACATCGCACGTAAACAAACATAATATTTACAAATAAGCGCATGCGCAGAACACGGGATTAAGTGAAACGAATGCAGTAATTTTAATTCGTAAAACATCTTTTGTTTTCAAAAAGAGACAATCCCCTATTAAAATACCTCTGCCGCTCTAGATATAGATCTTGTGTCGCAGGGGACTGACAAACATTTACACAACGGAGACAAACAACACAGAGGGTCACGAACAATCATCGTGTGGGTTTAAGCCACAACACTCTAATATAAAAATGCTAATGGCAATGGCGAGGCGACCTCTAAGTTACTACACCATCCATGTTTACGTCTAACCATAAGAGAATGCGTCTGTTGCCCTTGACATTGACAGCTAGCAAAAAAACTGTCAAACAGAACAGCTGATAGGTATCTTGGCCTCTTTTATCAATTTTTTTTTTGTGGACAACTTCCAGCTAACATAACAATATAGCAATAGATGTCGTAATTTAACAGCTTATTACAAGTCTTCGCTTCTAGTCGTCATAGTAAAAATATAACGGTGTATGACTTTATATAATTTGTCAAGTTAATACAATATTTGTCTTACTTAATAGATCGTAACACTAGAGATAGATAGAATTTTCTAGAATACTGTTAATTGTCCTTTAAGAAGTCATCGCTTAAGCATCTTTTTGCCTGGGGCCTGGATACGATTACTGGTAAAGACGTCAAATTCAAGCCTCTTGCAAAGAACAATGACCATTTTCTATACATGCGTTGACCTGTCAACTCATTTTTTTTTTAGATCGCGTCTACTGATGACCTGTGTTGTACTAGTAGCAGTAGAGCCTTAAATGAATGTTATTGTAATCCAATTTTTTTTTGGAAGCCAGGGATAGATGATATCTTATAAACAATTTTGAAAGAAAACCTGTCAAGAATGTCATCGTGATGTACGTACATACTACGCCAGGTCGATAGCGATTCTAATCAAAGTATACACTACTTACTCTAGCGAAGAATGAGATGTTAAAAGAGTGGGAACTGGGCAAGAGAGCGTGGGATGTGTCTGGTGTCCCTTTCCACCTACTTATACAATACCGCCTGTGCGTCACTAGCGTAGAACTAATGAGTGATGAGGCAATCGGTAGGATGTTAATCAAGAAACCTGTAGCAGGTTTTCTATGAAAGAGCGTTTTATTTTTTTCATTTTTACTAAATAAACTCGATTTAAAACAATGTTTTCAAGAATTCAGTAACGATTGAGAAAAAGGTAGAATCGAAAAAGCACTTATTAAAAAAACTACATTTCGTAAAATACAGAAATGTTTTTTTTTATACGTTTTCGCAAACGGAACGTAATATTAGATTATGGATGGGTTCATTATGGCTGCGTTCTAAAATATAACTGCCAAAAGTGATTACTTTAAAAATCAATTAGATTTTTTTCTGGCTTCTATTTGATAATCTACTTAGTATTTTATGATCAGCGTAAAATGGGCAATTATTTGGTATCAATTTCATCACTAGACGCGCTTATTTAATAAAATAGATTTGACAGGTCAAAAATGGACATTGTTCTTTTGTTAAAATCGACGATATCAACTCGCTCGCACAATGTAAGTGTTTTGTGTGTGAGTTACATTTAAGTTAGTAGCTATGGTGTCAATAATGAACTGTGATTAGTATGAAAGTACTGCTTTCATGTTTTATTTACTTCCAATGATACTTATATTGTAGAATAATAATGTCCTCCAGACCGATTTCGCCAACGTGTGTGTTGCGTGTGCGCCAACACAAGTGCACTCTCTGTTCCCTAATTCTCATGATCCGATGGGCCGGTAATCGGACACGACCGGAGAGAGATCAGGCGTAGGACCAACGGCTTTACGTGCTTTCCGAGGCACGGGGGTGTCCAATACCGCCAACTTCCTAACTACGGGCTATTATTGAGATTTCTTAACAGAAAACTCAATAACTTTTTGTTGGCCCGACCCAAGATTCGAACCTGAGACCGTGACCGCATGCACAGCAGTCGCATTCACTACCGCTGCGCCATGGAGGCAGTAAGAAATGAGGTTGTTAATCAAAAAAATCATAGCTAATCCAGTACGTTGAAATATGGCCACCTTTCTGTACGTTAAGTTGTCACCTGTCACGCAATGTCAACATGACATTTGAATTAAAAATATAGTATTATCACGCTCACTCATATTGAAAATTGTGCACTATCGTTCTCTATCATATAATTGTAATGTGTGAATTCTCTCTCAGGAGATTCTCTTTTCTGGAGACATTTTCGTGCCACCTAAGCACGATGAGAGCACACATAAGACCGAAATTTGTAATATAGCCTATAGGGGTTTAAATTTGAAATTGGTGCTTTGTATGCAGAAAATCGTTACGTTATGGTTTTACATACAGTACTATTTCATCAATATCTTTTCAATGGCCGTTCCAATTCTGTGTAAATATCATGTTTTTCCTTGCGTTTATGCCACTATGGTTTGTCTTAAATTACCAAAAACATCAACCATCATGTAAAACACTCTCGAATTTAAAACAACGAATACGGGCTAACATTAAGTGATATAACTTAAGCGATATAACTTTAAATACAAATTGGATAAAAGGTTATTGATATTTATCATTAATAATATGTATTATTAATTATATATATATATAGTCTATTCTGAATAAATATAAACGATTTTTATAATAACTTTTGTATTTTACGATATCAACGGCAATTTCACAATTACAGGCTAAAGGACTCTGCCCACTACCACGTCTCATACCATAACCGTGCTAGGAACGTGTCAGGTAAAAAAATATTCTTTGTAAGGAAATGTATAAGACTATGCCCACTAGACAGTTCCGTCACCAACCAGCAGTTCCTATAGCAGGACGTATCGTGTCTGATACGTTCCTAGCACGGTCATGGTATGAGACGGTGTAGTGGGCAGACTCCTTTAATATTAATATTTCTTTTGCTTTGAATAGAAGTGCGTCGTGCAGTATTTAGTGCTCTAAAACTTAAAAAAAGTGCTTACGTAAACAAATAGACACAAAAGTACCTTTTTGTCATCGTAGGACCCGAATGGCATGTTCTGTAAAGATTTAATTGATTTATAGAATAGTATTTACATCACATTTAGTACAGCATTAACTAGAAATATAAAAATCCCGACATTCTAGACCAATATCATAAGGTTTTACACATTGAATCACGCACTAGGAAGGAATATGAACGCAACCAATAAATTTTCTATGTACCAAAGCTTTCAAAGTATCATTGAAATTAAACTCATTGTAGCTAATAAAATTATTGAAACTATTTAATTATAAATAGTTTTAATAATTTTATTAGCTAGGCAATTAATAAAGTTCAATAGTAGTAGTAGTAGTGTAACAGTTTCTAAATTATGTAATACAGTGTTAAATAAACAACGCGATAAAATCCGTATAAATGAGTTTAATTTCAATGAATAACATTCGTGTAAACTTAAGACAATATTTCGAAGTATCAGTTATCCTGAAACTAAATAGCGATTGAAATGTATATTTTGTTTATTTGTTTAAAAAGACAATTCCCGCACTAGGAATAATTCCTATATCGCGGCAGACTTTACAACCATTCAAAAAACAGACACAAAGAACATCCAGACAACCAACAATTATTTTGGATCACACACATTTTTGTCCCGTTTGGGATTCGAACCCACAACACTTGGCGCATTGCCAATGGCGAGGCGACCACTTGAAATACTACGTCAACCGAGCAGTCGATGTGTTATGTACGTCGTTAAGTATTGTTTTCCTACAGCGTGTGTAATACTCATACATAACAAGAAATTAGGGTGTCCGGTAATTAATGGATAACCCTGTAATGTCTTATAGTAGAACTGAGGGCCGTTCAGAAAAATGAAAAAAATGAATACATATAGATATATATTAAAAAGTGCAAGCTATATTAGCATAGCATACTTTTGACTGTCTATCTATTAGCATAATTAGTGTTTAATAATAAAACACCAAAAAACCGATGAATTTCATTCATTTATGGTCGTAGTATACAAGAAAGTTATACATGATAATTTAAAAAAAACACACATCTCAGGTAGTAGTTAGGATAGATTTTTTTTCATATTTTATTCTGAACTTCCATCAGTGCCACTATAAGACATTTCCAGGTTATCCATTAATTACCGGACACCCTGTATACATTCAAGAATATAGCCCTCCTAACGGTAATAATAATTAAATTATTTGTTTATTTGCTTGAAATGTGATAGACAAAGATGTTACATATAAATTAGACCAATACACATTCACCCGTAACATAGGTATGCAAAAAAATATATGTGAATTAAACTATCAAATGACATGTCTATTAACAAATTATGAAAAATAAATTTACATTCAATCATTTCATTATTTCAATAAACAATATATTTTTTTATGTCAAATAAAATTCTCGTTTGCATGTCAGCATAAAAAAAAATAAGATTGAGTTAGTAGAAATAATTAATAAAAAATATAAATAAAAGTCATAATACAATGTCTCTTAAGTGCAGAAACGACAAGAACTATTACTTAAAAAGTAATTGACGGAATAAAAGTTTTTCTGTATTAGCCATTCCCGTAAAGCACCACAGAAGTTCTTATTTGGTAAGTTCATTATACACTTGGACAAGGAGTTGAAAATAATTGGTGCCATACAGACACAACTTTTCCTAAATAATACCAACTTGGTACAGGCATTCTTATGGATAAATGGGTGATATGTCGCTTATTCGTATTGTCGTTGATTTCAAAAAGGTTATATATACGTTACAAAAGCTTATCATAACTTGAAATAGCATGTTTATCTCTGGCACGTAACCAACCCCAGAAATAAAGCCTCATTTACTTTTATCATCGCATCGCTCGCCATCGGCAGGGATTTTATTCTCATACCTTACAACCTAAATAGTGCCGCACCAAGCGGTTCCAAGGAATTTTCGCCCGCGTACGCTCAGGTTGTGGAATGAACTCAGACAAGACTACAGTATTGGGTTCTTCAAAAAATGATAAAAGGTTTTTACAAGGTCAGCAGTGTGATGCCTCTGGCCTTGCAGACGTCCATTAGCTACGGTGACCACTTACCATCAGGAGGGCTTGTTTGTCACTTCAGATGTTTAAAAATAATTTTGTTTTTGCCCGCAGTTTCGCTTGCCTCGTAGATTAAGTAAGATTAGTAACAGTACTTGGATCTAGATGAAAGGTATTGTATGTCCTTTTTTATTCCACCGACAACGAGTATGCGAAATTTCATGATGATCGGTCGAGTAGTTAAGGCGTGAAAGCGTAACAAATAAACACACATATTCGTATTTATAATATTATAGTTAGGATTAGGATATACATTCCATCTCGCTTTAAGGGTCAGTTTGAGGGACGTTTTTAATATTTCTAGTTACGCTATACGTAGAAAAGAAATATAGTTAGTAGAAAGAATTATTAAAAAGTGAATAGATAGAATTCGTTGCACCCTTTTGATGGTATCTTACTAATAGAAATGTGCGTGAAGATGTAGTAATAGAAGTGTGTAAGCACAATCATATTCGAAAGATATTCGAATATAATATCAATATCAACATAGTACATAAGTGTGCACGCTGGATCCCTGACCATGCATAACAGGTATCGCGTTAAGCATGCACGCAATCACATTCGAATAATTTCATTCGAATTAATAATATCCGAATGAAATTATTCGAATGTAAGCGCTGTATCATACCTACCAATAGGTACGATTAATGATCATAGCTTAGTTCATGTTAGCTCTGGCGGCATAAAATTAGTAGCGGCGGAGATGTTTTTTAAATTAGTTCCAACTTTGCACATTATGTATATGGCCTAGGTGCCAGTAACTTTAACTTTCCCTTATTCGAATTTTGTCATAGATTCGAATATATTGATTTGAATTGTTTATCGATTATATTCACTATCTCTATTTTCTACAAGCAAAATTCATAGCAGTAGACGCGGATTACGTAGTGGTTTAACTAGTCGCTTCGCCACTGTCATTGCGCCGAGTGTTGTGGGTTTGAATCCCACACGGGACAAAACATTGAGTGATCAACAAATGGTTTTTGCGAGTCTGGGTGTTGTTTGTGTCCGTTGTTTGGATGTTTGTAAAGTCCCCCGCGATTCAGGAATTGTTCCTAGTGCGGGAGTTGTCTTTTTATAAAAAATTAAAACAAGAGAGATCGACATTCGCTACCGCTATTTTCTACCAACACCATTCATAGCAGAAGACTAAAGATACCTTGTTAGCAGGACTCTCCATAATATCAGCCAGCGAGCTCCCAAAGGCAGACTCTGGTGCCAAACTGTCTGCAGACTTCCACGGCAACTTGGTGTGCAATGGCGTGCCTGGTAACGCCGACTCGTGGCTTCGACGACGGTTTTTGGTAATCTGGTGAATTAAAATGTATGTCAATGTCTTTTACTTCCACGATGGGTAGCGGTAGTGAATACAACTGCAAAGTGGTTTTGGGTTCTTCGGTCACGAAATTTTCTGTAACAGCTTGGAGTCTGAAACGATGCCTGGTAGACGACAATTAGGTTGACTCCTATTACGCGGACCTTAAATAGCTGAATATGTCGGTGTAATAGAACTCTGCCTTATTCCTTCGGGGACAAGCGTGCATTTTAGCTTACCTGGAAGCTTAACAAGAATACGAGCATCAGTAACCAAAAGTGCGTACCAGACGTGTCTATCAATGTCAGTTACCACTTACTATCAGAACCGTTGGATCCTCCAACAAGAACAAAAACTACTTCAAAGACCCTTGTGATAAAGTGGCATTATACCTGATCATCGCCTCCATCCGAAGAACTAAGCTCAGTCCTGGTCGTGGAGGTGGAACTGTTCAGCTCGCTCCATGCGTTGAAGTTCGTCACGCTGGCTGTGGGTGGTTCTGAACTTGTTCCATCTGGAAGTGGTAAGGACCTAGTTGAGTTAACCGTGGCATTATAGGTAGAAATTTAAAAGACAGGTTGAGGCTTTGTCTAAAGGCAGCTGAAGGAGGTTCTATATGAACTGCGGTTCAAGTTCTCTTTAATCGTCAAACATTTTTATCGCTGTGGAAGACGAGGCGTGAGCCCATCTGATGGTTAGCATTAACCGTCAATCATAGATATGATGGCTATTACCTGAACATTGCAGACGCAATACCAAGGGCACACAGCTAATCTGCTGCAGATCTAAAAAAAGTGAATACAGGAACGCTTACTCTAGCTTAATTCAGAACGCAAATACGCTTGGTGACTGGATTATACAGCCTGGTGACACCGACTTTCATGAAGCCAGAATAAAGCGAAAATTTTATTGAAATGAATTGCAATGTATTTTACGATAGTCTCCTTTGACCATGGCTACCAATAAGCAACTAAAATGTTGAAGAAAGTGTAAATTTAAGTTGTTTTATTGTTAAATAATAATGGTTTTATTGAATTATCTAAAAGTAATGTTTTATAAATTGATCGTGCTAAAATCCGTTAACTGTAGTTTAATTTTAATGTATAACATTTGGGTAACCATAAGACAATATTATTGAATATTTTAATGAATATAAGATTCAGTAAGGGTAGGCCCCACAAGGTGGACCAACGACCTGGTAAAGGTCGCAAGAAGCAGTTGGATACGGGTGGCCCAAGATCGGTCTGTGTGGAAAACCTTGGGGGAGGCTTATGTCCAGTGGACATCATTCGGCTGAGATGATGATGATGGTAAGTCTTAGTAGACCTGATAGTCTTAGATAAGATAAGCTGGCATATGGCCTGTCTTATAGTAGGTGGTTATCGTATCCTATAATCCCTTGCAATACCAGTTAAAACGAATTAATGGCGAAAGGAAAGGAGAGGAAATGAATGATACATGATACAAGTGCTATATAACCATGTAGAGAAATTACAGTCGCTAACATTAATGTCTATTTATATATATGGTATTGTTAACATATTGCTACCGTAATCGCTATTAGTATTATTATTGTATTATTGTTGTATTAGTTGTGTTAAGTTTATTAGTTATATAAAAACCAAGCATGGTCGCAACGGAAGACCAGCGCTAGTTTTTCAAAACTAGCATTTTGCTGAGTTGCGACCAATTTGCAGTAAGATTTGTTTTTTTCTTTTTTTTGTAATTAACTTTTTCTGATGTATGTAGTGCATAATCTGCTGCAAATAAATGTATTTTCTTTCTTTTCTTTCTTCTTTCTTCAATAACATAGTTACTTTTACGCTGGTTCCTTGAAAAAAGGTGGTAATCAAACAGGCAAGGTGGCTTATCCGAACAGTCAATAAATTGTCAATCGTGCGTTGCAGATTCTGGAAAAAATAATTTTACTAAATACTGTTCGCGATCATTTATGACCGGCATGGCGGGAAATGGTTAACATGTGCTGGATTGAGAGGAATGTGAGATTTCAAAACTCTTATTTGCTGGGCGAAATGCTGTAGCAATCTGACAACTCTTATACCTGTAAAACCGTGGTAGTGCATACAAATCGAGTAGGTTCATTTATATCTATACTAATATTATAAAGCTGAAGAGTTTGTTTGACTTTTTGGTGGAACGCGATAATCTCGGGAACTACTGGTTCGAATTGAAAAATATTTTAGTGGTCGATAGCCCATTTATTGTGAAAGACTTTAAGCTATATAACATCACGCTACAACTAATAGGAGCAGCGCATCAATGGAAAATGTTGCACAAACGAAGTTTAAAAGACGAAGTTGCGCGAGTCACCTGGTTAATAATATACAGGGTGATTTTGAAATCATGTAATTCCTTTTAACCACGCATTCTACTGGTGATATAGAATAACCCTGACCATATTTTTTCTTAATTAGAATAATGGTTTCGGCAAAATTAGAGTACAGATTTTTTTCATGAAATGATTTCAAATAGTCATATTTTAACCACCTGACACAATCTTAATATTTTACTAATTTAAAAATAATAACATAACAATAACTGATGTCGTAAATAATAAGGGGCAATAAAAAGGACCGCCCGTTATTATTTACGACATTAATTATTAATATGTTTTTTTATTATAATTAGTAAAAAATTAAAATTGCCTCGGTTGGTTAACATATGACTATCTGACACCATTTCACGAAAAAAACGGTACAATAATTTTTCAAAAAAAATAATTCTAATTAAGTAAAAATATGGTCAGGGTTATTCTATATCACCAGTAGAATGCGTGGTTAAAATGAATTACACGATTTCAAAATCACACTGTATAGAGAATATTATTCTTTTTTTCTATTAAATTCAAAATACAAATGAATTTTAAAACACCCATTGCATTTTGTAGAGAAACCATGAAATTAAATGTAGGACAAAAACGGCAATTTCATAGCTTTTCTTATTTTTCTTTTTCTTGCTAGCCCCTCCAGCTAAGCTAGAATGCTTATATTAGGAGTGGGTTCACGTCGGTAGTGCAATAGGTGGGATTCGAACCCGCGACCTCTCGATCGCAAGTCCAATATCCTATCCATTGCGCTACCGCTGCTTCGAGTTAAAGATCAATTTTCAATATTGTGCTATTCCACTCGTGTAGTTTAGCAGTGAATACTGCAGGATATTGACATAACACTCCAGTGTTTATCAAACAAGGATAACGGCCGAAGTTAGATGCTTATTGACAGTAAGTACTGCTAATAAGCGAATTAAGCTTACTAACAATTCTACTAATATTGGAGTGGTAAATGTCAGGTGTGGGCCAAAGTCTACCCAGGTGTAGTTGTTTTTAGTATTCTGTATCAAATTGGTGGAAATGGCATCCTTATGGTGCGATGGTCTGTCTGAAGGCTGCTTAAAAAAAACAAATTCTTATGGTGGTACTCTGTTGTGCTTATCAGTCTGTCTGTGACAGCTGTGTGTCAACACTTATTAAAGTTATTAAATGAAATGTTACTTTTCTGGTTTATCCATAATTTGCAAAAATATAATAGAAATATATGTACTATGTACTAAAACAGGCAACTTAACTAGAGCGCTTGTAAACAGAAGTGGGACAAAGGCGCAACGCAATCGCAGCAGAGGTGCAACTTCAAAACGTTTTCATACAAATTATAAGAAAGCGAGCGATACGTCGTGATTTAGACACAAGCGCTTCTTTAATTCACAAACTCGGACTCAAGCGATGCGCTAGAAGCACGTCGCTTGTTATACATTACTTCTGAAGAAGACATGTAACCACAATTAAATAAAATCTTACACATATTGCTGAATATCTGGAAACTGGATAGATAGCAAAAAAAACAAAAAAAATGTAACCACAAAAAATCGGACTGTATAATGGCAATTGCCGTATCTTCGCCTTACATTAGAGTAAATGCTCTCTAACTCACATAGTCTGAGCCAGGCGCTTATTTCAACAAAACGTTAGAGTGCATAATTTCACTATTCAAAAAAGCGTTCACATATTATTGTCTTCTGTTTACGCGAATGTTATTCATTGAAATTAAACTACTATATACGGATTTTATCGCGTTGTTTATTTGACACTTTTTACATAATTTAGAATCTGTTACACTATATACTACTACTATTAAACTTTACAAATTTTAAGCTAATTAAATTATTTATATTTATGTTTACACTTTCTCCGACGTTTCGGTTGTTTTTCAGCAGCCATGGTCACGGGGAGACTGAGATGGTAGTTGTCTCAATGTTCCAGTGTATTTATTTCAAACTACCCGAACATATAATTTAATCATTGGTGTTTCTATTTACGCAGAATGAGCTCAAAGTATCATGAAGTCTAACTGTGGTTTGCTTCTTCTTGGGTTTGACTATTTGAATTACTGGATCCCAAGCTGGTGGTATATTCCAACCATCTTCCCTATTGAAATTAGGATGTTTTTTGATTTCAATAGCCTCGCGAAGCATCCTTGGTAAGAATCAGTGTTCTTTAGCGAGAATCTGTGGTTTGTCAAATCTCAGGTAGTGGTTGGTCCCCTGTTGCACATGTTCACATACAGCAGACTTTAACGAGCGTTGATGTTTTTCATCAGTTATGTGTTCTTTTATGCGGGTGCCTATGCTTCTCTTGGTTTGACCAATGTATGAGAGTCCGTGGTCACAATCTAACCAATGATTCAATTATGTTCGGGTACTTTGAAATAACTACACTGGAACATTGCGACAACTGTCATCTTAGTCTCTCCGTGACCATGGCTGCTGAAAAGCAACCGAAACGTCGGGTAAAGTGGAAACTTCTCCCTAGCCTTTATTATTCCCAAGTTACTTGGGGTCGGCTTTTCTAGTCTAACCGGATTTGACTGGATATCAGTTTTTACACGGAGTGGCTGCCACCTGACCTCCGCAACCCGAAGGCTAACGATACCCTTAGGCTAGACTAGTCTCAGGATATTATAGGGCACTGACTTCCCAATAACGACTGCCATAGATGTTCATGGCAGCCGGGACCGACGGCTTAACGTACTCTCCGAGGCACGGAGCAGGCGATAATTGTCAATCAATACGCACATAATTTCGAAAAGTCATATAACTTCCGAAAGTTAGAGGTGCACGACGTGGTTCGATCCTGAGACCCTCGGCATTGCAGTCTGTTGGTCTCCCCACTGAGCTATCGCTAATGTAAAAAGTAAAGTGTAAACCTAAATATAAATAGTATTAATAATTTAATCAGCTTAAAAATTAGTAAAGTTTAATAGTAGTAGTATGTAATGTAACCGTTTCTAAATTATGTAATAAAGTGGCAATTAAAAAACGCGATAAAATCTGTATATAGTAGTTTAATTTCAAAGCCTTCACATGTTTTGCGGTACTGCTTAATTAAGTAATTTTGCACTCCAACGTGTTGTTGCTGTAACCACATACCTCAGACTAGACTAGACTAGTTAAAGAGCAGGTACTCTATTGCGGGCTAGAAGCTATCTATATAATACATGTATGGCGTAATGGAAGTGACCATCATCACCATTGTCTCTACGCCGAGAGTTGTGGGTTCGATAACCACACGGGACAAAAAATTGTCTAAATCTAAATATTAATATCAGCTCTGTATATAAACAGTCTGTCACACTGCTGGGCACGGGCCTCTTCTTAGCGTAAGTAGGGTTAGGCCACAGCCCAGAGCGGATTAACAGGCTTCACGTATCTTTGAGAACATTATGGAGAACTTTTTGACATGCAGGTTGCCTCACGATGTTTTTCTTCATCGTTAAAGCGAGCGATAATTAATTATCAAATACGCACATAACTTTGGAATGTCAGTGGCATGTGCCTTAGGATCGAACTCGATATCTTTTCGTGGCAGTCCAACGGTCTCCCACTGGATTGACAAGAAAATGTTTCTTATATTTTATATTATATTCTTAATTGAAAGTTTATGCCTCATATTGTATAGCATTCCTTGTTCTCTCACTCGCATTATCCGAACAATGCGTTGAACTGAGTTGTTGTCTTCCACAGCAACAACGACAAATATTTATGTGGTTAACAATCGATTGCATTTCGCACGTAACCTTCATTGCTACCTCATGTTATGAAATTAGAAATGTATCTATAGCGTGTGTA
The DNA here is from genome assembly GCA_963675205.1 of Catocala nupta. NCBI lineage: Eukaryota > Metazoa > Arthropoda > Insecta > Lepidoptera > Erebidae > Catocala > Catocala nupta. The sequence continues at coordinate 10,432,449 of OY776105.1, forward strand.
AAAGAAACGTGGTCATAGTTAGAGCCTTATTTTTTTAATAAAAGCACTCCCGCGCTGTTAATAATTCCTTTGCCGCGAGGAACTTTACAAACATTCAAACAATGGACACAAAGAACATCCAGACGCGGAAAAACCATTTGTTGCACACAAATTTTTGTCTCGTGTGGGATTCGAACCCACAACACTAGGCGCGGTGGCAGCGGCGAGACGACCTCTTAAACCACTACGTTATCCGTGCAGTCGATTATTTAAAGATTTGGACTTGGGCGATGACAGCAGAACTTAAGGTTTCGGCGGCCCTACAATTTTGCAAACGTAGCGAATGCTTCAGATGCCAAATTCCGGGGAATGATTTCTACGCCTCAGTGGCACACAAAAAATAATTAGTAGCAAACAACGAGGGCGCTATAATTGGATCTCGTTCCATCCTAAGACCTGCCTTGATCTGGCTCTGACTCCGAAATACTTTGAGTTCGATGAAAAGAAGATAAGAAAAAGAAGTAATTTCAGCGTTTGCTGTAGAGGCTTTCGTTTCGTGGAGGCCTCTTTTTGTGTAAATGCCTTTTCATGGAGGATTGTTTTTGTGTTTTGTTGACTTCTTCTTTTTTTCTTCTAGCCCTGGATATAAATTACTCTGAGTTTGTTTGTAACACTTTCACGCCTTAACTACTCAGCCGATCATCATGAAATTTCGCATACACCTTGTCAGAGGAACAGAAAAGGACATAGGATACCTTTCATCCAGTTTTACGTGGAAAATGCACCTTACGAAACACCGCTCGCCACAAGAGCAGGCGAGAGGTCTATGTCGAGCTTTCCCGAGACTTCTGGCCCAAAACCCCACCATATGTTAATTCGTTGCTTTGAATAGGTGAGTTCCCGGAATTATAGTTACTTGTAAAAGCTATCTTAATCTACATTTAAGCCAGTGAAGCGAGCATTATCTGGTTATTATTATTTCATTTCCTTAATACATACGTGGAATGTTCGCGCATATAAAGTAACAGCCAGTTCATAAAATTACCAGGAAAATAGCTCTCTGTATACATTTTACGAGCTGCGTAACATCAGAGCGTTGACAGCAATGAGAGAATGTAATTTATGACTAGTGCACACGATTCATAAGACCGTTGACACTTATATATAAATATATCTACACAAATGTGTAGATTATGCAATAATTTACTATCGCCAATATTATATTCACTGTTCTTTAGTTGGCAATTTACATCCTTACTAATCCTACTATAATATATACAGGGTGTCCCAGAATATGTGAATCAAATTGTAACGGGAGATTCCTTAGGTAAAGACCTTCCAAAGGTACTAAATAAAAAACATTTTATTTTTAACCTTTGTGTAAAAATAAATAAAAATAAAAAAGGTATGACTTTTTCAGACTTTCAACTACAGGTGCTTCGTTTCTGGCCAATTTTCATTATTTCACTATTATTATTTGTGAAGGACTGGTTCGTCAAACTACAAACTATTTTTTTTTTAAACTCTCGTATGTTTGATGTCGCTGTATCATTTTGGTGTATTTTTTTGCACCAAAGAAATCTTGTAAGTTTGGCCAACAACACAACATAACATTTTATTTTATTTAGCGCATTCGGAAGTTCCTTTCCTAAGGAATCTGCCGTTACAATTTGATTCACATATTTTTGGACATTCTGTATATAATAAATAATATCAGCCCTGTATTAAACTCTCTGCTCTTCCTCTGCTAGGCTTTTTGAGAAGGGTTAGGCCATCATAGTCTACCACGCTGGCCCAGTGCGGGTTGATAGACTTTACATATCATCGAGAACATTATGGAGAATGGAGAACCCTCAGACATGCAGGTTTCCTCACAATGTTTTCCTTCACCGTTAAAGCAAGCGATAATTAACTATTTAATACGCACATAACTTCGAAAAGTCAGAGATGCGCGCCTTGGAATCGAACTCGAGACATTTGCGTTGCAGTCCAACGGTCTCCCACTAGGCTATCGCTGTTTTTTTTAACTAAACCTATTAATATGTAACTTTGTGAGGATAGATGGATAAATAGATTGTGCTTTTTCTAATATACATAATACCTACATACATATATATCTTTTAGTAATTACATTTGTAATTCTTTATTGTATTTTCTCAGTAAGTGAGCGTAAATCTTTTGAGAAAATAAATGTTCTTAACCGTATGTTTGTTACTCTTACACGCAAAAACTACTGACCGGATTTTGATGAAACTTTACAGTGTTATTGTTGAAACATCAGAATAACATATAGGCTACTAAACTCGAATGATCATCATGAAATTTCGCATACACTTTGTCAGGGGTACATAAATAGGAAAAAGTACATGAAGGATAGGAATTTATAGACAAATCTACATTATCGCGAGCCAAGCCGCGTGCTAAATCTAGTTGAACAATAAAGAGACGAATTATTTAAACGAGAAGATGGATGCCTCGTGTCGTGGGTTCGATTCCCAAACGGGACAAACATTTTTGTGATCCACAAATTGCTGTTACGGGTTTGGGCGTTCTTTGCATCCGTTGTTTTAATGTTTGTAAAGTTCCCTGCGATATAGGAGTTATTGCTAGTGCGGAAGTTGTCTTTTGTAAGAAAAATTAAGTGTTATCTGCCTCGGTGGCAAAGCGGTAGTACATGCTGTGCCTAAGGTCTCGAGTTCATACGTACATAGATTCACGCCTGTTAGACCTGTCGATCGCAAGTCCAATGCCATCCATTAAACTCCCGCAGCTTTTACGGTATGTGTGCTAAAAATATATATGACACACTATTTCTATGAATATTATTCCCACATGTGATGACCAAAGTACTGTATAAATAATCACAAAGAGCGCATTCACTGCTCTCTTGCAGACCGCCCAGACCTACTTCATTTGTGATGTTTTATATGCACGTAAACGACACATGCATATTATATTTATACATATAATAAAATTGTGGCTGATCGATGTCTGTATCAAATAGTGCATTAGGTTGGAACGTTTTAACAGTGAATGAAAAATCATGACACGTCCATAATGTTCTCGAAGATATTTTTATTTTATTTTTTATTAAATGTGAATGTGTCTACAAGCACTGAGCCAGCGTGGCGGATTATGGCTTAAACCTATTCACATTAAGAAGAGGCCAGTCCCCATCAAGTGGTACAGTTTAATACAGGGTTGACATTATTATTCATATGCTAAATCTTACCGTTCCTGAAACCTTCTTTCCTGGCCCTTCCACCATCATCACTGTTTCTTCTCGAAGAATGTTCACTATGACTTTTTAACCGCTCACTTTCAAAACTAATTGTATCCAACAGAGAATTATGGCCAGCCCGGTCCAACGTTTGCCCAACCTTCTTCCCAACTTGTTTGCTAAGATTCTCTAAGTTTTCGCCAAGTTTGTCCAAATGGTCCAACCTTCTTGGCGCTCGTTGGTCGTAGTGAGTTGTGACTTTCTTGATAGGCGGCTCTTGGATGTGGCCATCTTCCATGATTTAATACCTTTAACAAAGACAAATAAAACTTTAAAAGACATGCCAACTGCTATCCTTGTACGTGTCATGATTTATACAGGGTTCATTGGAAATTATTACTCTTGAATTATTTAATTATTAGTCAAACATTTGTATGCATGAACATGGATGTTTGTCTTGGTCTGGGTGTTTCTATGTATAATATGTATGTAATTACAAAAAAAAAGTATATATGTATGTTTATCCATTGTCTAGTACCCATAGTACAAGCTCTGCTTAGTTTGGGCTAGATGGTGTTGTGTGTATGTAGTAGAATATTATTATTATATTATTATTATGTTTCTCTTATCACAGGTACTTTCTAAGATATTATATTAGAAAATACCTGGCCCTTTGGGAGGCTTACACGGTGACATGGGTCCAACGTGAAGAGGCCCTTCGAGAGTTTTAATCAAAGGTGTGATGGAACACCTACAGCGGCACTAGCCGCAGCAGGCGTTGGACTATTGCTACATATGGATTCTAATATATGGGCTATAGGTATGGGTGTTTGGTGGACCGGTATATTGCTAACTATGGATGAAAAACGGCGTCTGCCCTGAATACTCTAATAGCATCAATGCAATGGGCAGACGGTGGCTCGCCAACTCACTAGATGGGCCCCCTGATAAGCTACTTTTTTATTATTATTATTTATTAATGTACTTATGAATAAGTCACGAGTAATTAACTTTTGCACTTAAAACACTCAAATAACGGACGCAAAGAAAACTCAGACTCAGAACAAACATATGTGAATCACACAAAGTTTTTGTGTTTGTATATTTGGGTATTTTGTTTACAAGGGATGGCACACATGAGGGAGATATTGAAAGGAGAACGATTGTAATAAAGTGAATGGCGCTCTAAGCGCTTTTATGAACAGCCGAAATGTATAAAAGGCACGTTTGGCTGTTCATAGAGGACTATTAGTGCCTACACTTATGCATGGAAGTGAAAGTTGGGTATGGGAAAAGAAGCATGAGAGCAGAATAAATGCTGTAGAGCGCTGAGAAAATTATGTTGTGTGACTCTGAAAGATAGAATAAGGAATAGTGTGATTAGAGAGAGATGCGGCATGAAACTGGATATAGTGACGAGAATAGAAAAGCGTATGTTAATCTAGTTTGGGCATGTAGAAAGAATAGACGAGAAAAGACTGACTAAGAAAGTTTATAAGGCTAGTGTGAATGGAACAGTCGCAAGGGGAAGACCTAAGCGAATGTTTCTTGGTCAGATCGGAGACGTTTTGGATAAAAGCCAGGTTAAGAGCACCTTAAACCGGCGAGCGTTTATGAGAATTGTTATAAAAGTGAATGGAGCCAGAGAAGTGTGTCAGGATCGTAAAATTCATAGTCTCTGCCTACCCCTAGGAAACAGGCGTGAATCGTGAATTACGACAAAAAAAACAAAATCAAACATATTTTTATTCATGTAGGTCACAAAGTAACACTTATGAATGTCAAAGCTACACTTATTAATTATTATTAATTAGGGCTGGTCCCCTTAGACCTCTACATACAGCAAGAAGCAACTATAGCCGCAATACGGCTGAAACACCAGGGCCTGTGGGGAACCACCAGGAGTCCACATGCATTGATCTTAGAGCGAGCTACAGCTCACGAACCACTACTCGCCGCCCCGTGTGACAAGATCTCAAAACAACATCTATTTCAGAAAAACTACCATATACAACTCCATGAGGAACAGAGAGATCAATCGGGAATCAACGAGGTCCGAGTCTACACTGATGGTTCAAAAACCATACAGGGAACGGGCGCTGGAGTTCACTCCCTGGATCTCAACATTAACATCTTTATGACACTAGGCTCACACAGTTCCATTTTTCAATGCGAATGTGTGGCCATCACGGAGGCCGCTACCGCGATCAACAGGAGACGGATTAAAGGCTACAGGATACGAATCCTCTCCGATAGCACAGCAATACTTAGAGCACTAGAGAGCAATAGCTGCAACTCCAGGCTCGTCTACGAATGCCACCTTGCCCTTGAAAGAATTTCGAGGGAAAACATTGTGACTTTACAATGGATAAAGGGGCACAGTAAATCACTGGGCAACGATGCTGCAGATGAGTTGGCTAAAAGAGGATCGGGAACCACCAGGGAAGGTCCACCCCCTTTCCTCCCTTTACCATTCTCACAACTAAGAACATGGATGCGGCTTCGCACTCAGTGTCAACACAACGAACGCTGGGCACGGACAACGGACTGCAGACAGTCGAGAGAAGCCCTACCGGCCATCTCACCACGTCTGACACACCGCCTGCTCAACCTACAAAGATTGGACCTTCGGACCATCGTGGGGACCCTAACAGGACATTGCCCCCTAAACAAACATCTGTACAACATCGGAGTAACAGACAGCCCACTCTGCAGGGGATGTCTGACCGAAGAAGAATCTGCTGCCCACGTGGTCCTGGAATGTGTGGGAGTAACAGCACAACGTAAGGAAATCCTCAACAACCCGAGGTCACTCCACGAAGCCTGCGAAGACCCCAGGAAACTTCTGTGCTTCTGGGCGGAGTTGGGCTGGCTATCTCTATAACCGGCCGACTCTCACGCATAATGGACCAACCTGGAGTTCAAATGCGGAAAAGGGAGTCCAATTACAATTACAATTACAATTTAGTTTAAATAATTTTATTAGCTTATAAATTAGTAAAATAAAATCAATAGTAGTAGTAGTGTAATATTTTCAAAATTTTGTAATACAGTGCTAAATAACCAACGCGATAAAATCCGTATATAGTAGTCTTAAATAGAAAACATTTTATAATAGATTTTATTATTTACATTTTATTATTTTATTTTATTTTATAATTATTTTTTATAGTTAGTTATGTTAAAATAGGAGCATCCAATTACATGTATATGTATATAATAAAAACAACCCTGCAGTCAGACTACTAATCTATTAAATTAATTTCTAGATGTCAAATATAAATATTAAATTATTAGCAGCGATAGTCTAGTGGACCGTTGGGCTGCCACGCAGAGGTCTCGAGTCCGATCCCAAGTCGCATTTCTCACTTTTCGAAGTTACGTGCGTATTGAATAATTAATTATACTTTAACAGTAAAGGAAAACATCGTGAGGAAGCCCGAATTGTTCTCATAGATATGTGAAGTCTGCCAACCCACACTGAGCCAGCATGTTAGACTATGGCCGAACATTACTCACACTGAGAAGAGGCCCGTTAGCAGTGGGACTGTTTAATACAGGGCTGATATAATTATTATAGTATAAAAAATGGCCGAGCTTCCTATATATACATAGTTGTTCTGCGTAACTATTGCTAAGACCTACAAATTAAAGTGAGACATGAAATCGATAAGTTATCAATAATTCAGAGTACACCGTGCGAACGGAGCCGTGTGACGCTTACTATAATGTCATGGGGCAATAGGCTGAAACCTTATTACGTAGACCTTAAGAGAAAATACGACTATCGTTTGAAGAAAAGAAAACGGAACTACAGCTGTCGCGTTCGGCACGAACGAAATATCAATGAGCAAAAGAGATGACTACAATTCGAACTGATTATTCTTGTTTTAAATAATAAAAATAATAATCTCTTCTTCCTAGCCTTTATTATTCGCAAGACATTTGGGGTCGGCTTTTCTAGTCTAACCGGATTTTGACTGGATATCAGTTATAAATAATAAAAATAATAATAATAAAAATTATTCGACTTTAATCAACTTTAATTAAATCTTAATATCTAACAATAACTCAATGCCTTCGGCGTTTGTGTTCCGCGCACGCCTCTCGATGTCGCAAGGAGGACTAGGTCCCCCGCTTTGTCCGTGTTATATTCTCTGTGTTAATTTGTGATTTTGTCCTGTATGTGTGATGGTTGCGTGGGACCCGCCACGTCCATCGGTGGGTCGAACCTTTGGCGGGGTCGCGATTCGAATGCGAGAGCGATCTGCGTGGCCTCGCCATAAAGGTGTGAGGAACACCGCGGTGGTTTTAGTCGGTTCAGCCCAAATCCATCTTAGGGGCTGGATCCCGACATATCCCCATCGCCCGCCCCAAAACCGGCGATGGGAAAAGTGGCTAGCACATTTCCCCGCGAAAAACCAAAAAAAAACTCAATGCCTTAATAAACTAGTTTGTAACCAAAATAATAATTATTGTTATGCCAAGAAAGGATAATTTAACATCTTTAAATTATTATAAGCTACTTGCCTGAACTAGGTTAGACCTGTGTTTCAGGCGATCACTTGTCTACCTATTTTAAAAGTGGACATTACTTAAGTAATCTTTTTAAACAATAATATAACTAAATATAAACTTAAGCTAAAACTGCCTGTACACGTACAAGCAACTGTGTCATACTGGACCGTAATCCCAAAAATCGCCTTTAGTAGTGTGGGTTAGAAATGAAACTCACATCACAAGCGGGGACTAATTTAATTGAGTTAGCCGGAGCTTATATAGTGGCCGCGGAGAATCTTAATAGCGCGATTCAGCACTTAACAACGCCATCTATCGAGCTTAGGGTTAAACATTTTAACACAAGTTGTTCTAATTGAACACATACAATAAAATACTAGCAATCAAACTACCCGGCCCGGCACAACTTTGTAAATCTTAATTCTCAATACTTTAATGTTTTTCATAACGTTGTAATACGTGGTGGACGTAAGCTAATGAAGGTATCAATCTATGGACCCTGTCGGGCACTCTTTGTTACGTTATGTTCAAAAGAGATAAATATAGTTTAGATTGATAAGACCCCAGAAATCCCTTGCTTCCTCCTCTAAAACTTAAGACTGCGCCGAGCGTAAGACGCGGTTGGACTGAATGATAGAGCTCGATATTCAAATCGGCGCGCGGCCGCCATAGTTAAATTGTACGGAGGATTTGAAGTGCTTTTTTGATAAATATGTATCTCTATTGTCAACCAATAACTTAAATATTTGGGACGGACAAATTGTAATATAACTATTTATGTTTCGTTTAAGCTGTAAAATAGGATAGAACTCTACTGTCATAATTTAAAAATCACGTAACACGAGCTTAAGTATTTGCATTTTTCGTGCAAATTTACGTAAATTTATAAGCGAAAATATTAATTATTTTAAGTTTTTTACACGGAGTAATTGTAAACACATTAATTGTTATGGTAAATGTATATTTTATATTTGTATTACAGAAAAAGTGTTGATTTTATCAACTTAACTGCGACTGCCTGTTTTGGCACATTTCGCTCGGCGCAGTCTTAATCGATTTTAATAAGTACGAACAAAACCTAAAACATAGACATCAATACGTAGCTGCAAAATCTTGCTATGTTATAAATGTACATCTATAATAGAGTTAATTAGTAATTATGTTTTTGAACCTTTTGGGCTGGAGGCGCTAGTGCTCTGTTCAGAGCTTAGACTACGCGGCTATTGTATTCAGCGTTTATAGTATAAATAAAAAATAGTCATAAAATTTAGACTAATTCGTTTTGATCCGGGTATATAGGTCAATTTTCAGATATACATTACGCTTCTAAATTATAACCACACCTTTCTGTTACACGCTGCATATTATGTTAAGTACTTCGTATTTAACAATTGTCAACGTTTTCTCTTTCATTTTGACCTTAACTGTCAAGTTATCACCGTGAGGTCAGCGGGAAATACCTAGCCTATTAATTAACGTTTAAGTTATTTAATATTAAATATCTCATTGTCTGTGTGATGGAGGTCAGGTGTCACCTGCTTTGTGAATAAACTAATGCGATATTTAACGTGAACTTGACGTCTTTTCCTTGAGAATATTAAAGATAGGCTGGTCATTATTATTTGTTTTAAAAAAGACAACTCCTGCAATAGTGATAATTCCTGTGTCACGGGGGACTTTACAAACATTCAAACAACGGACACAAACAACATCCAGACTCGGAACAACCATTTGTGGATCACACAAATTTTTGTCTCGTGTGGGATTCGAACTCACAACACTCGGCGCAGTGGCGAGGCGATCACTTAAACCACTACGCCATCCGTGCAATCAAACTTACACTAAATGTTCAAATAAATCATAAAAAGAAAAGTAGAAGGAAAGAGAGGAAGAGACAGATCCAGAAAGGCATTCTGACCAAATAAAGGAAAAGGTGAACGTCATGTCTTATAAGGAGGTCAAGGTCTTGACTGGAAATCGAGAAAGATTGTCACGCGGTCCAGGCGTGCCTCGGCAGCCGCCTGCCGACGCTTATCAAGTTAAGTGTCTCATCTGTGCTCCAGCCGGACCTCACACCGAAGCCTTTTCTAGAAACACGCCCTGAGATACTCCTTATTGTGTAAAATTGAGTTTCGCGTACTTTTGCCTCTAACCTAGATATTGTATAAACTTCTGTCTTTTTGAATTAAAGATCATGTAATTGCGAATTTAATCTTGTTTTTTTATACAACGAAGGTGGCAAATAATCTTACGGTCCGGCTCACCTGATGGTAAGTAGTCACCGTAGCCTATGGACGCCTGCAACACCAGAGGCATCACTTGCACGTGTCCGACCTTTTAGGCAAAAGGAAGAGAAAAGTGGAAGAAGAAGGAGTGGAAAGGGTGATTGGGCCTCCGGCACTCTCACTCACCGAACGAGACACAACAGTAAGAATACTGCTATTTCACGTCGTTATTCTGTGAGAGTGTCGAGCCGGCACATTCATGCTGAAATCAGCGAGGCTCTACTACTCATATTATTATATACATATATATAGATATTGATATTAGTCAACCCTTACCAAAATATAAAACATACTTAGAACAAGTTTTCTATTAAGTTTCACATTATTTATTTCTTTTGTTAAGTTCATCGCTAACGTGAAGCTTATTTTAATTAATTAATTTTAAATTTTCTATTTTATGCTTTGTTGTTATATATTATGTATGTGCATGCTGTGGTCTCCTGTAACTGAAGGAGTACACTATACCTACAAAACTAATGTTCAATTGTTTGTGCAATTTTGTGTATATTCTTTGCTGGAGATCCTTAATAAACCAAAAATTTATTTCATGATGATCGGTCGAATAGTTAAGGCGTGGAAGCGGAAGAATCAAACTCACATTCGCATTTATAGTGTAATTAGGAAGAGATACATCAAAACCTCACGTTTTGATGTAGCTCATAAGGTTTACTTACTGTATACCATTTGCTTACACACTGGCAATTACATTCTTTGACGATTTAATTATATGAAGACAAATTTTATAAAAATAAAAACCCGCTTCAAGACTACCTACATAGATATACAAACTTAAACTAAAAGATTATGACAATATGTTTTGTATTTTACATACAAAAAATATTGTCAAAAGAAAACAAAACAAAAAACCGAATTGTCGTCAAAATATATTTTTTTTTGTTTATATATTTCTTTGATATATTTTTTTTAATTTGAAAGGAGTGGTTGTGTGTTTCTTGCAGGTTTTTTCTAATAGGCTTAACCCTATGCCTGACCTAACCTAGTAACTAACTTAAATGTAGCTTCAGTAACTTAATAAACTCACTAACCTATATATTTTGACGCCCATAAGTGTTATTTTGTAACCAAAATGAGTAAATGATTTTTAACTTTGACTCTAAAAGCGCTAAATCAATTTAGTAAATATTTATATGGGACCAGAGCAGCGATAGCTCAGTGGAGAGACCAACAGATTGCAATGCAGAGGGTCTCGGGTTCGAACCTACGTCGCGCACCTCTGACTTGCGAAAGTTATATGACTTTTTGAAATGATGTGCGTACTGATTGACAATTATAGCCTGCTCCGTGCCTCGGAGAGCACGTTAAGCCGTCGGTCCCGGCTGCCATAAACATCTATGGCAGTCGTTATTGGGGAAGTCGACACAAAAGATCCCACTGGGTCGAAGTGTCGCCGGTCTGTACTGACTGGCCCCCACATAAGATAAGATAAGATAAGATATATAGGACCACCACTGAAGTATGACCTACCAAACAAAACTCGTGATTTAATTTTGATGATTATTTTTGTTGTAATTTGCGTATAATTGCGTAACAAACATACAAAATACATACAGTCGATTCGAGAATCTCCTTTTTGTAGTGGGTCAAAAACAACGCATCTGTAGCGTAGTTTAAAAACTAAGAGCGGACAGACCAACAGACGCAGATAACAAGTTTGTTTCAGACTAATTAGAAATAACTCTTTTAATTCCAAATGATCGATAAAAGGCGACAACAGGCTATGTAATTATACTAACTATCCATAATTACAGTTTAAAATAGAATAACGTATGTCGTCTATTTTCCCATGACTGACAACAAGGCCATTCAAGAAATTATCTTTTTCATTGTAACTTCATGTGTACCTATAAGTTTTTAAATATATTCCACAAAGAAACATTAAAAATAATACACAATCGTGGCTGAAAATCTCCAAAGAATATAGAACACTAGTTTTTGCCCGCGGCTTCGCTCGCGTAAATGTAGATTTAATTAGGTTAGGTTAGTGGTAGTGTATACGACTGCGGATCATGAGGTCTCGGGTTTGATTTCCGGGTCGGGCTTGGAAAACATTACTAAGATTTTCCGTCAAGAATTTGTTAGTAGCAATTTATTAAGAATTTCTGTCAAGAAGTTCTTAATAAAATTAGCCCGGAGTTAGGAAGTTGGTGGTGTTTCAACGCCGTACGTCGGAAAGCATGTTAAACAGTGGGTCTCGGCTGTCATGAACATCTATGGCAGTCGTTACTGGGAAGTCAGCGCCCTCAAATATCCTGACGACTGGTCTAACCATAGAATGATGTTATCCTTTTGGGTTACGGAGGTCAGATGGCAGTCGCTCCGTGTAAAAACTGATATTCAGCTAAATCTTGTTAGACCAGAAATAAGCGGACCCTGGCATAAGCTGGGATTAATAATCGCTAGGAAGAAGAGAAGAGTAAGAGTTCTTTTTCTGCAAGAAAGGTACCCTATGTCCTAATTTGTACCCCTAACAAGGTGTATACGAAATTTTATAACAAAATAAATGTAAAAGGATAATAAAAAGATAGTGTAACCGACTGACACACCTGAGGTCGCGGGTTCGATTCCCGCACAAGACAAATATTTGTGTGCATGAACATGGATGTTTGTCTTGGTTTGGGTGTTTCTGTGTATAATAAGTAAGTATTTACAAAAATAAAAGTATATATGTATGTTTATCCATTGTCTAGTACCCATAGTACAAGCTCTGCTTAGTTTGGGCTAGATGGTGTTGTGTGTATGTGGTAGAATATTATTAGATATTATTAATATACTTCCTAGTAATATCGGCTCTGTATTAAACTGTCTCATAGCTGGACACGGGCCTCTTTTCAGTGTGAGAAGGGTTGGGGCATAATCCACCACACTGACCCAGTGTGTGTTGGCAGACTCCCAAATGGAAAACATTGAGGAGATCTCTCAGGGACATGCAGGTTTCCTCACGAAGTTTTCCTTCACCATTAAAGCGAGCGATAATTAAATATATTTTATTTCATATCCACAAAAGAATACACAAAAATAACCTTAGTAATACTTTGCTGCATCCAGGCATCGAACCCAAGACTATATGATCGTACGCCAGTTACGCGACGGAACCAAGGAAATATTATTTTAAGATGATTAATTATCTAGTAATTTGTCTTATTACTAGGTTTCTTGTTAATCTCTCCAACAAAGCTAAAATACAGTAAGTTCACATAGATTGTGCAATGGCTAGGAATCAAACCCGCGACCTCTCGATCGATCCATTGCCTTACCCTTGTTCTGTTCCGGGGAAGGAATCGTAGTCAAAATGTTGTTTTAAATAAGCGATTATCTCTCATCACAGTTAAATCGTAAATGACATTACGGCATATGTATATGATTATCTTGTTAAGGTCAGTGCAAATAGTAGTTATTAAATCAGCATGATTTACGACTACTCTGTAGTTGTACAATGCTCATATATATCTTATATACTTATCGTTATGTATTATATAATTAGGTTTTGCCCGAGGCATCGCTTAGGAACGGTACTTCTCTGGATCAAAAGGTGTTATTTATGTCCTTTTTTGTACCCCTGACAACGTGTATGCGAAATTTCATGATGATCGTTTAAGTAGTTAAGGCGTGAAATCCTAAAAAACAAACTCACATTCGCATTTATAATATTTGTTAGGTTTAGGATTTTGTTGACAAACTACAATAAAAAAGACTTCTTATGTTTACAGTAATGAATCTATGAATAATAATAATAATATTCTACCACATACACACAACACTGTCTAGCCCAAACTAAGCAGAGCTTGTACTATGGGTACTAGACAATGGATAAACATATATATATACTGTTTTTTTGTAAATACTTACATATTATACATAGAAACATCTAGACCAAGACAAAGATCCATGTTCATGCACATAAATGTGTGACTTGTGCGGGAATCGAACCCGCAACCTCAGGCGTGGCAGTCGGTTACACTAACCACTACGCCATCGAGGCCGCCAAATGTATGTACGAGGGGCGTTCAATGTATTCTCGGTATCGGGGTGATATACTAATGATGAGGGTAATTAAATTATCTTATTAGTCAAAGCCACTCATTGAGGGTATAAATATAAAATTTTATTTAATTGTCACCATTAGTATTCAAGAAATCATTACCAAAAGCCAACTACGATGACCGATGCAACAATGCTGGAGAAATCGAGCATCGCGCTGTGATAAAAGTCCTAGCAAAACAAAGAAATACTCATAAAATTATTCACGAAGAAATGATGGCTGATTACCAAGATTCTGCTCCTTCATTATCTACTATTCAAAAGTGGTCTAGTGAATTTAGACGGGGGTAGAGAGAGTATTGAAGACGGACCACAGTGTTTTGGGATTCTAAGGGTATCTTACTGATTGAGTACACAAAAAGGGGTCAAAATATTACTGCCACATCTTACGCAAACACCTTACGTAATTTATAGGAAGCAGTAAAAGAAAAAGACATGGAAAATTGACCGCAGGTGTCTTGCTTCTTCACGACAACGCGCCGGTTTACACAGGGCGCGTTGCTAAGGCTGCTGTGCGGGAATGCGGATTTCAAGAAGTCAATCATCCACCCTACAGCCCAAACCTGGCCTCTAGTGATTACTTTCTGTTCCCAAACCTTAAGAAAGATGTTCGAGGTAAACGTTTTTCCGACGTTGAAGAGTTGAAGGCGGCAATTGATGAACATTTTTCGGACAAGGAAGAAAAATATTTTTTAGGGTGTATTGAAAAGTTACTTTCCTGCTCTAATAAGTGTATTGAGGTGATGGGAGACTCCATTGAAAGATATATTTTATCAGAATTTTCTGTTTATTCTTTCATGCCTATACCGAGAATACATTGAACGCCTCTCGTATGTCAAGTTCTTTTATCATAACAAACGGACAAACTCACATCCGCATTTATTATATTAGTTAGTATTCTTCTATACGTGTGTATGTATGTCACTAAAATCCTGCAAAACGGCTGGACAGATATCGATTAAAATTTTTGCGTGTGATGATGTCCTTGAATGGTTCACATTCAGTTGGACCCGGTAGGTGGCTCTGTAATCGGGTTCTAAGAAATTATTTTTCGTATGGGCAGGTAAGGTGAAGAACTTATACGCTATATAACATTACGCTACGAACTACGGGAACGGAGCAGTAATGAATGAAACAGCATGCAGTCACACAATTATAAAATAGTAAAATGCACCTCCGTTTTTTGTAAAAAAGGCTACGCGCGCACTTCTTTTATTACGAGGACCTTTACAAAAATTCAAACGACGGACAATCATCAGGATCATCATCATCAAGATAACCAGCTAGTATTGAGTAAAAGCTAATTCTATTTCACTACATATTATAAAGCAATGTTCCCCGCCCCGTCTATCCGCCTGTCTGTTCGCGATAAACTCAAAAACTACTGAACAGATTTTCATGCGGTTTTTACCAATAGTCGGAGCGATTCATGAGGAAGGGTTAGGCGTATAATTTTTTAAGGTTTTGCACTACCCGTATAAATTAATTAATTATCGCTCGATCTAGCGGTGAAGGAAAGCATTGTGAGAAATGTCTCCATAATGTTCTTAAAGATATGTGATGATATAATATGTCTTAGAATAACTATTTGTGGAACATAAAAATGTTTGTCCCGTGTGGGGTTCGAACCCACAACACTGACAGCAGTGGCAAGGTGACCACGTAATCCTCTACGTCATTCGTGCAGTGCATATCAAGCGATAATGCGTAAAAAAGTAGCTTCATTGTTAAGAAGATTGAGAGACAGTAGCAACAGCATCCTTAAGAGGAAACACAAGGGCCGTTTTCCCATACAAACGTTGTCCCCTGTTTCCTCCCTGGATAATGCCAGTAGTGCAATATTTTTCCCAAAAAATGTATGGCTTCTATTGGCATGTCCCTATGTTTTCCTATTTTCCATAAATTAATTATTAAAAGATAAATGAGCCTTCAAAATCCTCAAAAATTGGCCAGATTTGCCGCTGTGTTCAAACATACAGAAAACAAATTTGACTAAATTATATAAAAAAAGGAAAACATAAGAATACGGCCAAAGCTTTTATTTAATTTTAATGAAAAAAACAGTTAAATCGGTCAAGTTTTGGAGAACGAATCACGGGACAAGACGTTGATTTTGTGTACTTTAATAGGTATTTTCGGTCCAAGCTGCATTTGTCTCTATCGCGCTCTACGGGCACTGCGCGACAGCAATAGATTTTACAAATACCTATTCTTTAATTCTCACGCCCTTAGTGTTTTCTCTTAAGAAGATTGCCTCATGTTCGGACTGTCCGATCCAATTCAAATATATAAAAATTATTATCGGACAAGACTGACATGATATTGTGTACTTTATTATTATTGATTTATATTTTTAGACTATAAGTAATTATGAATTTATTTGAAATTGACTGCGTAAGTTTTAAATTTTATTTTATTTGTATTTAATAATTGTATTTGTATTTATATGGATTTTATCTGAAATAAAGTTATTAATATATTATTATTATACAGGGTGATTTTGAAATCGTGTAATTCCTTTTAACCACGCATTCTACTGGTGATATAGAATAACCCTGACCATATTTTTATTTAATTAGAATTATTTTTTTTGAAAAATTATTGTTCCATTTTTTTCGTGAAATGGTGTCAGATAGTCATATGTTAACCAAGCGAGGCAATTTTATTTTTTTTCTAATTAAAATAAAAAAAACATATTAATAATTAATGTCGTAAATAATAACGGGCGGTCCTTTTTATTGCCCCTTATTATTTACGACATCAGTTATTGTTATGTTATTATTTTTAAATTAGTAAAATATTAAGATTGTGTCAGGTAGTTAAAATATGACTATTTGAAATCATTTCATGAAAAAAATCTGTACTCTAATTTTGCCGAAACCATTATTCTAATTAAGAAAAAATATTGTCAGGGTTATTCTATATCACCAGTAGAATGCGTGGTTAAAAGGAATTACACGATTTCAAAATCACCCTGTATAAAATGTATGAAAATCATAAATTTAGATAATAAATATGGGTTACGAATACGAAACTATGTTTTTTTATTTGCATGATTGTTTGCTTGTTCGAGCTTTACTCGGAAATCACTGCACGGATTTTGATATAGTATCACAATTGACTACACGTATATCGTAATGGTTTAAGTGGTCGACTCACCACAACTTCAAGTAGTGGGTTCCATTCTCAATAAGAACAAAAAAAATTGTGATTCATGAAATATAGTTGCGCCGAATTCGAATGTTCTTTTTGCTCAGCGATTGAATATTTGAGTCCCCTGCGACACAGAAATAATTATTACTTGGGCGTTATAAGTAAAAATAATAAGTAAAAATAAAATAAATATAATAATAAATAATAATAATAAGTAAAAATTGTAAGAGTATTGCAAGTTGCATTTAAAAATAATCTATTTAACAGCTTAGAGTTTAACTTAAGACGATTATAACTGGGGGTGCGTGTCAGAAAACCTCCCCGTGGTGCACCCTGGGCACCAGCAACAATGCTTTTCATTGTTGCTGGTGGCTAATATTCTGACAACCGGTGCCATCTGTCGCGTTTGGCACCGGCGGCGGGGGGATGGACGTGAGTCCCATCCCCAAGCCGGAGGCCCTATTCTTGGGCCCGGCTCTCCCAGTACCGCTCTGTCTTAGAGTGGACATGGGAGAGCCCCTTTGACGGGTTCGGCGTGCACTCACCCTGCCGCTGAACAGACAACGGGGTCTCTTCTCGTCATTTTGACGATTCTTTCCCTCTCTTTGTCCCCCCTTTTGTTTTGTCCCCTGTTTTGGTTTGTTCCCCCCTTTTTTGGTTCTGCGTCCAAATTTGTTTCTTGTCCCCTTTTGTTTTTGCCCCGTTTTGTTCTCGTTGTCCCCCCCCCCCTCTTTCTTCTGACTTTTGTCCCCGTTGTCACCGTCTAGAGCATATCGTAACCCCGTATTGTGCAGTGTCGTGGATCACGTCTCGCGGCTGCTGACGGGAGCGAGGGTCTTGGCTTCACCGCCCGGACTGCGAGGGAGTGGCCCTCTATAAAAACCACCCCGAATCTCAAGTTGCTGCCGCACGGCGAGGAGATGCATGGCTGATGGGTAGTTCAGTCACTAGTGCGGCCCCTTCAGGGTACCTGCCGTCCCCCTGAAGTATTAGGCTTGCCCGGGTATCGGGATCTCTGCCCGGGTCGACGTATATTTCTCCCATACTCGTGGGTATTACTATGGAAAACTCATTAAAATCTATTTTACAAAAGAAATCGTTGAGAGAGAGGTCGCGCACGCCCAGTACTGCGCGTTCCGAAGAGGAGGAAGAGTTCGTGCGGTCGGAGCACGACAGTGATGTTGTGGAGATTACTCCGGTGGCAACACCGGAGAAAGCTCCGCGCAAGCGGTTGCGATCAGCGCAGGAATCGGATTTGGACGGCTCCAGCGAGGATGCGGCGTCGGCTGCGAAAATGCCGACAGCGCGACGTGGACGCGGTCGTCCACCCACCCACGGTCGCTACGTGGGTCTGGGTCGGGCCAAGGCCGAACTTGCCGCTGCATTACGGAAGGCTGATGAGGAGCGTACGTCCGATGAGGACACCCTCATTGCTGCGGCGGCCCGGCGAGTCGCTGCGGGACGGAAGCAGCCGGTGGTGGAGCTGGATGCTGAGGACCTGCCGGTGTCGCACCTCAAGACTCGGCTCAGCGACGCATTGGAGGCCATACGACTGGTCTCGAGGAAGTCCAAGGGTCTAAAGGGCACGTGCCAGAAGACCCTTAAAGACTCCATCGAGGCCATTCGAGACATCACGGAGGCCGTCTTCAGCCGCACAGTGAATGAGGAGGTGCAAAAGCTGCAGGTGGAAAATGCTCGCTTAGCGAAGGAGTTGTCCGAGCTCAGGACACGCCAGGAAGAACTCGAGAAGCGGCACGACCAGGGTGCAAACAAGGCTGAAACTGACCTTGTAGCCCTCGTTCGACAGGAGCTTGGCGAGTTTCGCGCCAAGCTCTCAGTCATGGAGGGCCGTCTGCTGCGCCCTCCTCTGGCCGCAGACAGGCTCAGAGAGCCTCCCCGTCCCACTCCCCCGAAGCCTGCGCCGCCAACGTATGCGGCTAAAGCAAGTTCCCCGCGGCTCCCGGCGATTGTTCCAGCGGCCGACACAACGGCCCCTACCAAGCAGGGCAGGAAAAGGCAACAGACTAAGCGCACACCCGCAGTTCCAAAGGAGCACCCAGCAGCTCCCAAGGAACAACCCGCTGCCCCTGCACGTGAAGCCGACAATTGGGAAGTTGTCGGCAAGAAGAAGGAGGCAGCCAAGAAAAGAAAGAAGGCGACGAAGAAAGCGAAAGCAGCAGCCAAAAAGGCGGCGAGGAAGCTCCAGGCCCCTCGCTCCACTGCAGTAGTCCTAACACTGCAGCCGGCTGCCATTGAGCGAGGGATCACGTACGCGGAGCTCCTCAAGAAGGCGCGGACGGCGATCGACCCTGGAAAACTAGGGATAACGGCGGGCTTGCGTTGCCGGACAACCCAGACCGGTGCCCGCCTAATTGAAGTGCCAGGAGTCGCAAGCGGCGACCAGGCGGACCGCCTGGCGGAAAGTCTCCGCCAGGTTCTGGAACCGGAAGAGGTCCGCGTCTCCAGGCCGCAGAAATGCATTGACTTGCGTATCACGGGCCTGGATGACTCTGTTAACAAAGAAGAGGTCGTCGCTGCCGTCGCCAAGTCCGGAGGGTGCCCTGAGGATCAAGTTAGGAGCAGCGATATTAAACAGGGCCGCTCCGGAATGGGGACGGCCATTATAAGCTGTCCTGTGGCCGCCGCCAAGAAACTGGCCGATGGCCGACGTATTCTGGTGGGGTGGGTGTCGGCGCAGGTAAAGGCCTTGGAACCCAGGCCTGCCCGGTGCTTTCGCTGCCTATCGAGCGGTCATGTGGGCGTCAAGTGCCCCTCACAGGCTGACTGCACTGGCCGCTGTTTCCGTTGCGGTCAGCCTGGTCACATGGCCGCTACATGTGAGGCCACGCCGCACTGTATTTTGTGTGCGGCGGTGGGCAAAGCGGCGAAGCACCGGGCGGGTGGCAAGGAGTGCGCCGCCACCCACAAAAAGTTACCCCCAAGGTCGCCTGCCTCAACGTCGGCAACAATAAGGGTCGCCGCTCCCGCGGTCGGGGGGGCGGAGGTTAGTATGGAGATGTGATGCCTCCATGCCTCCGTCTCCTCCAGTGTAACTTAAACCACTGCGCCAGGGCTCAGGACCTTCTCCTCCAGAGCATGGCGCAGTGGTCAATACATGTCGCCGTTGTAGCCGAGCCCTATTTTGTCCCTCCCAGGGCTGACTGGGTAGGGGACCTCGATGGCTTGGTGGCGTTAACTTCGCCGGCCGCCGCCGGCGTCCCGTCCTTCGAGAACATCCTCCGAGGACGGGGCTGCGTCGCAGCACTCGTAGGAGAAGCGGTTGTGGTGGGCGGTTACTTCTCACCCAACCGACCTCTCGCCGACTTCGAGGAGTATCTCCTCGAACTGAACGTCGTCGTCGCTCGAAGCCACCCTCGGCCCGTGCTCTTCGTCGGGGACCTCAATGCCAAATCCTCGGCTTGGGGTTCCGCGACCACGGACGCGAGGGGTGAATTGCTTGAGGAGTGGGCCGTAGAAAACGGCCTGCTAGTCCTCAATCGTGGGTCAGTGCACACGTGCGTGCGTCAGCGGGGCGGGTCGGTAATTGATGTCTCTTTTGCCAGCCCCGCACTAGCACGCCGTGTCCAAGGCTGGCGCGTCGTCGAGGAGGTGGAGACGTTGTCGGACCACCGCTATATTCGGTTCGACGTCTCCGCCCAGACCTCCGACCCCCCAGCCCCAAGGGCCCCGACTGGGGGCGGTCCGCGTTGGGCTTTAAAGAAGCTGAATCGGGAGGTCCTCCTGGAAGCCTCCATCGTTCAGGCCTGGGTGCCAGCACCGGCCAGGCCTGATAATGTTGAGATGGAGGCTGAGTGGTTCCGGGAGGCCATAACGCAAGTTTGTGATGCGGCGATGCCTAGAGTGCCTTTAAACTTTACAGCTAGGCGCCGGGTGTACTGGTGGTCGGACGATATAGCCAACCTGCGCCACTCCTGCGTGGCGGCCAGACGCCAGTACATCCGGCTTCGTAGGAGGCGTCGCCGCCCTCCCGATTTTGACGCCAGGGAGGCGGAATTGTACGAGGTATACAGAGCGGCCAAGAAGGCCCTCAAAATAGCCATCAAGCGGGCCAAGGATCTGGCCCGCCAAGAGCTGCTGGGGACTCTGGACCTTAATCCCTGGGGGCGTCCATACCTTATGGTAAGGGGCAAACTTCGCCCCTGGGCGCCCCCCTTGTCCCAGAGTCTCCGGCCACAGTTGGTGGAGGAGGTGGTGGCCGCTCTGTTCCCTTCACGGGCGGAGCACACTCCTCCGTCGATGGTTCCGCCTTCCATGGCGTCCAGCGCGGACTTTGACGACGACGTGGTTCCCGAAGTGACCCAAGTAGAGTTGCGAGCGGCGGTGTCGAGACTTCGCTCGAAAAACACCGCCCCAGGGCCCGACGGCATTCCAGGTCTTGCTTTGGCCCTGGTCCTCGAGGAGCTCGCGCCCCGACTTAGGGGGCTCCTCAGCGAGTGTCTAGTGCAGGGCCAGTTTCCGCGCCAGTGGAAGGTGGGGAAACTGGTCCTGATCAGGAAGGAGGGGCGCCCGGCGGACTCTCCGTCCGCCTACCGGCCCATTGTGTTGCTGGACGAGGTGGCTAAACTCTTCGAGTTTATTATCGCGGAGCGCCTCGTCCAGCGTCTCTCTTCAGTGGGCCCGGATCTGGCGGAGAACCAATATGGTTTCCGCCGCGGGCGCTCCACTATAGACGCAGTCATGCGTGTGAGGAGCCTGGCGGAGGACGCGGTGTCCCGGGGCGAGGTCGTCTTCGCGGTGTCTTTGGACATCGCGAATGCCTTTAATACCTTGCCCTGGAGTTGTATTAGGGAGGCACTCATTTTCCATCGAGTGCCGACCTACCTCCGCCGCATAGTCGGGGCATATCTGTCAGAGAGGGTAGTCGTCTACCCGGGTCACGACGGTTGGAGTCGGCGAGAGATGTCGTGCGGTGTTCCGCAGGGATCGGTTCTGGGTCCGCTCCTGTGGAACATCGGTTACGACTGGGTGCTGCGAGGTGCGCTCCTCCGTGGCGTCGGCGTCATTTGTTACGCCGACGACACGCTTGTCACAGCGAGGGGTAAGTCGCACCGGGCGGCGGCCATACTGGTGACCGCTGGGGTCGCACAAGTCGTTGGTCGTATCCGGCGGTTGGGCCTCGAGGTGGCCCTGTCCAAGTCCGAGGCCGTTTGTTTCCACGGCCCTCGGAAACGGCCACCTCCAGGGGCCCATATTATGGTAGGAGGGGTCCGCATCGGCGTCGAGTCAACCCTAAAGTATTTAGGTCTCTTGCTCGACAGCCGATGGGACTTTATAGCCCATTTTCGTCGTTTGGCCCCCATTCTTCGGGGCGCTGCAGGCGCGCTCTCGCGCCTGCTGCCAAACCTTGGGGGGCCAAACACCTCCTGCCGGAGGCTCTACGAGGGGGTCGTGCGGTCCATGGCCCTATATGGGGCCCCAGTTTGGGCAGACAACCTGACGGCCCGCAATATCTCGGCGCTTCGTGCACCACAGCGCGTCATGGCCGTCAGGTTGATTAGGGGATACCGCACGATCTCGTTCGAGGCTGCGAGCCTCCTCGCCGGATCGATGCCATGGGACCTGGAAGCGGCGCTCCTGGCGTCGCTCTATCGTTGGCGCCAGGAGGCACTAGCTCGGGGCGAAGGACCGGATCCTCCCGCTATCAAGGCGGCGAGGTCCGAGCTCCGCCAGGTCCTAGTGGCGAATTGGAAGGAGCGACTTGTGCACCCCAGTGCCGGGCACGCCACGATCGTGGCGGTAAGTCCCATGTTTGAGGAGTGGCTGGAGAGGCGGCATGGCGCCCTCACCTTCCGGCTGACACAGGTTCTGACTGGCCACGGATGTTTTGGCCGGTTCCTGTGTCGTATACGCCGGCAAGAGACGCCCGGTTGTCACCACTGCGGCGACTGCCGCGACGTTATAGAGGACACGGCGCTGCACACTTTGGCGGTTTGCCCCGCCTGGGCATCGCAGCGCCGTGATTTGATCGCGGCAGTCGGATCGGTTGCCCTCTCGCTCCCGGCCGTAGTTCAGTCTATGGTCCGGAGTGAGAGGTCATGGAACGCCGTCGCCTCCTTTTGCGAGGAAGTGATTTCCATCAAGGAGGCGGCGGAGCGGGAGAGGGAGCGTTTAAACCCTCTCCCCAACCGCAGAGCCGGGCGCCGGAGGGCGCGAGATGATCTCCAGCCACCCTGAGGTTTGACCTGGGGGTGGCGGGCTTTGTGGGCCTGCCCGCCATCCGTTCAGCACCAGGTCCGAGAGGCGGCGTGCGTGTTCCCACGCGCGCCTCTGTTTCGTGTCCGTCTCCCCTTTAGGAAGGAGACAGTAGGGCTTTTAAATGAGTTCTATATTGGGTAGATCTTACTGTGTAGGGGCCTGCCGTTTCATACGGCGGGCCGGAACCTCGGCGGGGTCGCGACCGTATGCGAAAGTGATTCGCGCGGCCCCGTCGATAGTGGTTTTGTCGAGGAACACCGTGGTAGGTTTAGTCGGTATTCCGGGAGGTACATTATCTTTTTAACATCTTATTTTACCCCGGCGAGTCCGACATAATCCCTCCGCCCGCCCCCGCGGAGGGATATGCGTCATAGCATTCCCCCACGTAAAAAAAAAAAAAAAAAAAAAAAGACGATTATAACTGTCATTATTTACTGCAATTTCTGACCCTCAATTAAAGGCAAATGATAGAATACACATCATTAATTTGCCATCCAAAGACGATGTTTAAAATGGCCGATGCATGTTTTACGTGCAAACGATTTCGAGCTGGCCGGGCTTTAGTTGTGAAGATTTCAGATATTTTGCAGTAAAGTATTAGCCGTTTAGAAGCCCACTTCCAATCGTTTCATGTAATTCCAATTAGTCCTTGAATTACTTATAGTGTCCCGCGTGAATAACGTTATCAGCGACTTGCAGCCCACGCAGGCAGTGTCGCGGGCTAATAATAGTATTATATAATTACGCTCTCAAGACAAATGTTTTATAAACATTCGCAGACAGCTGTTATGTCTTACGTTACAAACGTTTAGATAAGCAAATAGTTAACATTAGTAGATAAATATATTCTAAGATGGCGCCATAATACTGTGTTTATTGTAAATTGTCACTCTGTTGATCATTAACGTGGACATTTGCTGATAAATCTAGACAATCCAGCAATATCCTCGAGGTAATAAATGTATCTCGAAGATATTGTTGCCTTTACTTTAAAATTTGGTTAGGTTATGTTAGTAACTTTTACTAACATAACCTAACCAAATTTTAAAGTAACCTACATTTTTTTAAATAAAATATCACTCATGTTACTCGGTCATAATGTAGTTTCCTAATGGTATAAAGGTGTGAGGAACACCGCGGTGGTTTTAGTCGGTTTAGCCCAAATCCATCTGAGGGGCTGGATCCCGACATATCCCCAT
The DNA here is from genome assembly GCA_963675205.1 of Catocala nupta. Lineage (NCBI taxonomy): Eukaryota > Metazoa > Arthropoda > Insecta > Lepidoptera > Erebidae > Catocala > Catocala nupta. The sequence goes on from OY776105.1 coordinate 10,457,078, forward strand.
CGCCCGCCCCAAAACCGGCGATGGGTAAAGTGACTAGCACATTTCCCAGGTAAAAAAAAATGGTTCCTAATGGAGAAATGAATTTTAAAATCGGTAGTTCAGTATTTGAATTAATTCCTTACATACAAAACCGGGGATCACATGTAAATATAAACATACATATATAGATAGACTGCTAAAATCATAACCCTTAAACAGTGTCGTAGTCGGATAAAAGTACACTACGTTTTTACGTAATCTTTTGCCCGCGGCTCCGCTCGCGTAAAAGTAGGTTAAGTAAATATGGCCTATGTTATTGGTGACAATATAGCTTTCTAATGGAAAAATAAGTTTTAAAATGGGTTGAGTAGATTTTGAGTTAAATCCTTACAAACAAACAAAAATCTTTCCTCTTTATAATATTATTATAGACTGGCTGTCTCCTGCGGTTTCACCCACGTTTATAATTTCTGCTCCGCTTCCGTGGCTCGTAGCCTATGGTAGATCTGAATAAAGTAACTCTCTAATAGTGAAATAATTTTAAAATCGGTGTAGTAGTTTTTGAGTATATGTATTATAAACATACAAATCCTTTCTGTATACACCTACTATTAACTTTGTTTAAAAAATTAAATATAGGCGATGTTATTCAGTGATAATAGAGCTTTCTAATAGTGAAATAATGATTAAAATCAGTGTTGTATATTTTGATTTTATTTATTACATACAAATCCGTCTTGTATATGTAAAATATTAGTATATTTGTATATATCTACAGATTTCGTACGCGGAAATATTTATTATATTTGTAAGTTAACGTACTTTTAAATTGACATATTATTTAAACAGTAGACAAATTTAAATGAAATAAATATTCATGATTTTAGACCACGGTTATTCCAGTGTATTGTTAAAAACCACATCTAAATTGGTTCAACCATTGTGAAGATTAGCGCGGGACACACATACAAACACACAGACAAAGAACATAACTGTTTATAATTAGAAGCTGTATTAGAGATAATGTCTACTGTTAGAAATTATGTACACAGTTAAAGATAATTAATTTCTGTCGCCATTTTTAAAACATATCCACTAAGATCGCGACATAATTTCAAGTCTATATTATCAATTCGTAAAGGATTTAAACTTAGACTTAATTTATTTATTTACTAGTGACCCGCTCTGGCTTCGTATGGGTTTGTTTTGTTATATCTAAAAGGGATTAGGCGCGTTTTCGATGAAAGCTCCCACGCGGTTTGACTTATTCCGACATTTTCAACAATTATCGTCATATTTCAACCAATTTACACAAAACCTTAACAAATACATTTAAACCTTCCTCATGAATCACTCTGTCTATTGGTGAAAACCGCATGAAAATCCGTTCAGTAGTTTTTGAGTTTATCGCGAACAGACACGGCGAGGGACTTTATTTTATAATAAGTAGTGATTTCTTTGGGACTTTTTATTTACTACTAGTTTTCCCCGCGGTTTCACCCGCGTAACGCGTCCCGTTCCCGTGAGAATATTTGGATAAAAAGTAGCCTATATGTGAATCCAGGTCTTCAGCTATCTACATACCAAGCTTCATCGCAATCGGTTCAGTAGATTTTACGTGAAAGAGTAACAAACATCCATACATCCATACAAACTTTCGCATTTATAATATAAGTAAGGATCTGTGTGCCAAGTTTTTCCCGATCCTCACAGAACGCAGTACTGTATTTCTGATCTTATCTATCAGCTTAACACCGAGTATACTGCGCTCCATGACACGTTGGCAGACCCAGATGTCGGTCTTCTGACTCTTAGTCAATGACCATGTCTGCGCTCCGTAGGTAAGAATAGGTAGGATACGCATGCCCACGAGTTTCCTTTTTAGAGATAATGGTAGATTGCCCTTCATTAGGTATTTCATTGACCAGTAGTACCTCCAGGCGTTTTCTGTGCGTCGAGCGACCTCTTATTCTTGTCTTGCCTGGAAGGAAACTAGTTGGTCAAGATAGACATATTGACATATTCCATCTTAGTACTTCACACCATAATTCTGGATTAAAACATAGAATACAGTTTATGCCGGTATAGAGGTGTCCCAGAAGTCGACGTCAAGCCGGAATCAGGAAACAGACTAAGATAAAACAACTAACAGAAAAATAAAAAATAAATCTAAGTAACGTATTTTAAAAATTACAGGCATTAAAAAAAAAACAAAAGAATCTACACCTTGGGACGGTCTTTTCACTCCTATTACTACAGATATTCACTTTTAAAATAATTTTTTTTAACTATTTATTTTGTCTGATCGAAGAAAATCGAGTGCTTAAAGAAACATTATTCGCGATTACATAACAAAATAAAAATTCAAAGAGTAAATATCTGTAGTAGTAACAGGAGTGAAAAGACCGTCACAGAGTGTTGATGAAATGTTTTTTTTTTAAATGCCTTTAATTTTTATATTATTTATGCGTTGGTAGCTTCGATTTTTTTTATATTTTTCTGATAGCTATTATAACTTAACCTGATTCCGGCTTGACGTCGACTTCTGGGACACCTATATATTCTCAAGGGATGCACGCAGGCGAAGCTGCAGGAACTAGAAATAAATATAAAACACACATGTTTAGATAAGGTTTTAAACAGAACATAATATGGAACTTGCATTCCGAGCATTGTTCATGCTACCGGGCGTACACATCAGAGAAAGCGAGTTTATTAAAAAAGAAATTCATATGTTCTAACCGTAAATAGAACACAATAAAAAGTGTCCACACTAAAAAGTCTGAGTGAGCTTACTTTTTTTAGTTACACTAAAACAAAACGAAAAATCCTCTTAAAGTAAAATATTTAGATCGTATTTGTACTCTTGCTGTATGTACTTAGACCAAACGATAAAGTGTCCATATTAAGAAGAGTGAGTGAGCACATTATTCTTAGTTACACATTACATTCACGTGATGGAGAACGATACTGTATAATTTTCAATATGTCGCAGCGTGTTAATCGAAGTGACATTACGTGGATATTACTATATTTAAAAAAAAAAAAAAAAAAAAAAAAAAAAAAAAAAATTCAGATACGTCATGTTGGCGTTATGTCAGATGACAACTTAACGTTTAGAAAGGTGACTATCTTTAACCGTAGTAAGACGTATCTATGGTTCAAATCTTTGCATGAATTACCTAAATTTTCCTAAAATAATCACCTATAAGTTTATATTTGGCATTGCACTGCAACACAGAGATCTCAAATTCGATCCCAGTACGCGTATTCCTTTTCTTTAACTTGACTTTTATAATAATTTTAATAATAATACCTATGTTTTTTATCTCATTAAAATCAGAGATACATTATGATTTATAAAACATCTTGACATTAATAATAAACATTTTATTAATAATATCAAATAGCTTAATGGCATCTGTCTTTTCTTGTTTGTTCTTTGTGTTTTATATTTTAATTTTGTGTAGCGTACCTATCTGATTGATAGTGCAATATTAATGCATATCGAGTTTGCCTATAATTGGAATTGCATTATGTTCAAGAATATATTTACCATATCAGTTCATAAGTTTAAAACGTAAATTCTATCGGCGAACCTTACAATAAAATAAAATAAACTAGATAAATTAATATCTGTATTTCAGACAGCAGCGCTCTTCCTGAAGATGATACATTTAAGAAACAAGAGTTTTATTAACTTTCGACGTTATATGTATATTAATACTTAATTGTCGCTCGCTTTAACGGTGAAGGGAAACATCGTGAGGGAACCTGCATGTCTAAGAGTTCTCCATAAAAGTACGTGAACTCTGCCAACCCGCACTGGGCCAGCGTGGTGGACTATGGCCTATCCCTTCTCATACAGAGAAGAGGTCTATGCCCAGCATTTAGACACCGAAGCACAGGTCTGATATTATATATACTATATTTTAGAAAATCAATATTATGCATGAATATTAAAGCCATCCAATAATATTAACATATTCCTTTGTAGAATATCAAATATTGAAGTTATTTAATATGCCAGACATAATATTATTACACAGAATAGAATATTTATGAACATTCTTCTACGACAAACGTGACAATTGAACTTTGACATACATACATAGATAGATTCACGACTGTACGTACAAGAAGGGATCTTTTTTATTGTATTTTGTTAAAACCCAAACTTCCTTAATAATATTTTAAACGCGAATGTGAGTTTGTTTGTTTGTTTGTAACTATTTAACTCAGTAGTTCCCAAAGTGGTCCAGGTGGACCCCCAGGCGTCCACAGGAGACTCGACGGGGGTCTACGTTGGCGTGCCAAACAAATGGGGATTCACAATTCGTAAGCGGGGTCCACGAAAATTTATTTGCTTTCGATAGTGAAGAATTAAAATGTTGGCTTGACTTCACTTAGCAATGATATTTTTAGAAGCTCATCGACTGGTACTTGTTTAAACGTCGGTCGACGGATATTTTGAGGAATTCTATAATCGCTGAAGACCCGATATTTCTAAAAAACGAAAAAAGCTCGGCCCATAGATATTAAAGCAATTTTTTTTAATTTTAACCTAATTTTATACCGATTTACTTGGCGGATTAAATTTCTTGCTGCAGGGGTCCACCGGAACCAGCTAAATTTTGAAAGTGGTCTATGACAAAAACGTCTGGAAACGCCTGACTTAACTGCTCATCATGAAATAACATACACGTCGTCAGGGGTACAGAAAAGGACATATACAAGGTACCTTGGACTCAGAAAAACCCAGGTATTGTCGCGGGCAAAACCTAGTATTTGATTAGATAAAAATCAAATCAATGTATAACATAAACACTGTCAAATAAACACACAAAGACACATTGGCATTCATAATATTAATCAGTATTCTCAGTAGTGCTATCCATATTTAGTTCCATGGGACTAGTGAGACATTTTTCGCATTATTTCCATGGACTTGGTTAGTGGAAACAGTGAAACTAATCTTTTTGGTTATTCTTACTAGTTCCATCGTTAAATAATTCGATTACCCATTTGGGCTACCAACAAATAGGTATTTTCTAATATATTTATGCTTATAAGACCTTTATTAGTCTTTTTCTTTTCATCTTTTCGTGTGGTTTGTGGCCAACCTGTTGTCAAGAGTTGTTTAAGCTAGGCGTCTGACATGGCTTATTGACTGCTGTCAATTTGGAAACAACCGGGACCGACATTTTACGTGCCCTCCGAAGCACGGAAACGCTGAGATGAAATACCACTAAGTCTTGGTCACTAATCGTTTACCGATCAGTGAGTGCAACAGCTGGCTATGTGAGAATGAACGTCATTCATTCACATTCGTCATCACATTTTCGTGCGCCAATCTCAATCAATAGCTCCCTACTAACTCTTTTATGAATTAACTATACTCAAGTATTCTGACATCACGCGACGATGACATCATCACACGCGTCATTCGTTCAAATGTCGTGTGCTACACTCGAGTCACACGTAGCTCAGAATAGAGTCAGACCTATTTATTATTTATTTACTGTTGAAGATTTTGTTTGTATAAATTGTTAGTACGGTTTTGATGTTGGCTTGAGTTTAGTATTTTTTAAGAGAGTTTAAACTTTGTCTGTTCCGAATGGCAACGTCGCAAATAAGTGTACCACTGCCACTGCGTCGAGGGTTGTAGGTTCGATCCTCATACGGGACAAAAATTTGTGTGATATATATTAAATTACGTAAATTTGCACGAAAAATGCAAAGACGTAAGCTCGTGTTACGTGATTTTTAGATTATAACAGTAGAAATCTATCTTATTTTACAGCTTAAACGAAACATAAATAGTTATATTACAATTTGTCCGTCCCAAATATTTAAGTTATTGGTTGACAATAAAGATACATATTTATCAAAAAAGCACTTCAAATCCTCCATACAATTTTACTATGGCGGCCGCGCGCCGATTTGAATATCGAGTTCTGTCATTCAGTCCAACCGCGTCTTACGCTCGGCGCAGTGTTAACTACTCGACCGGTTATCATGAAATTTCGCGTACACGTTGTCAAGGATTACAGAAAACGAAATAAGTTACTTTTCATCCAGAAAAAAAAGTACTGTTCTCGAGAGGTAAGAAAATTATTAACAAAATCTACACTAACGCGAGCGAAGGCATGAGTAAAGCTAGTTCGCACATAACTTAGAAAAATTAGAGATACGTGCCTTGGGATCAAACTGCGACCTCTGCGTGGCAGTCCAATCCGGTCTTCCACTAGGCTATTGCTTCTATAGGCACTTTAATGAATAATAAATTATTCGAGGCTATTTTTCTTTTCGATCAAGGCCTCGAAAGTCTTTAAATGTGGCCTTGCTATCGTGAGTATTCCCAAATCACGGAGCACATATAAAAGTAAATAATCTATAGAGTTTTATTGCCCGCGTTTGTTCTGTATCAACGAAAATAGATCAATCGTTTTTAAGTTCAACGATTGGAATATATAACCTATCAATGTCTCTTCAGTTTATTGTATAGTAATAAAATAGCAATGGGCTTTTTTATACAAATAGGGGACAGATCGACTAGAGCGTCAGGCAATGGTTTCCGATGCCACCATTCTTTATGACGGCAATCTCGTGGAAGCTTATAAATATTATAATACACTAATATTAGCCCTATATACAAACTGTCTTACTTCTGAGCACGGGCCTCTTCACAGTGTGGGAAGGGTTAGGTCACAGTCTTACAAGCTGGCCCAGCGCGAGTTGGCAGACTCACAGAGATACTCGCAGAGTCACATATCTTCGAGAATATTATAGAGAACTCTTAGCCAGGTTTTCCACGATGTTTTCCCTCACCGTTAAAGCAAGCGATATTCATATAATTAACTAGATTTTGCCTGCGGTTTCACCCGCGTAAGTCCCGTTACCGTGGGAAAATCGGGATAACAAGTAGCCAATGTGTGAATCCAAGTCTCAAGCTAACTACATACCAAGTTTCATTGCAATCAGTTTAGTAGATTTTACGTGAAAGAGTAACAATCATCCATACATCCTCACAAACTTTCACATTTACAATATTATATAGTATATATACGCACCTTACTTTAAAAAGTTATTAGAGGTAGTTGAACTGCCAAGCAGAAGTCTCGAGTTCGATCTCAAGGCACGCACCTCTGACTTTCCGAAGTAATGTGCATATTAGTTAGAAAAATTAACAAAATAAATACCTAGATTTAGCTCACGAGGTTGTCGACATGTGGGATCTCGGCAATTATTGCCGTTAGTTATTACTGTCAATTGCCTAGATATGTAGGCCTAAATAAAAGCCAAGAGTCTTTATCAAAGTCTAAAGAGGCTCGCGTTGGACGGCTGGATTAAGTCTCTGATGCAGAAGGCCATTGGTATTGCTTGGCACGGCTCGCATCGTGAGGGGGTTCCTGTCTCAAAAGCCTATCCACCGTTAACTTGTACCCTGTTCCGGATGCCAGTGGGGCTGCATACTTTCTGTATTTTGAATGGTGTTTTTTATAATTAGGTATATAAAATATTATTATTATTTTTGTTTTAAATAATAAAAGTAATTATCTCTTCTCCCTAGCCTTTATTATTCCCAAGTCACTTGGGTCGGCTTTTCTGGTCTAATCAGATTTGACTAGATATCAGTTTTTACACGGAACGTCTGTCACCTGACCTCCGCAACCCGAAGGCTAACGATACCCTAAGGCTAGACCAGTGCCAGGAAATATTAATATTGTGACAGTGCCCTATAATAATAGGGCACTGACTTCCACATAACGACTGCCATAGATGTTCATGGCAGCCGAGACCGACGGCTTAAACGTGCTCTCCGAGGCACGAAGCAGGCGATAATTGTCAATCAATACGCACATAATTTCGAAAAGTCATATAACTTCCGTAAGTCAGAGGTGCGCGACGTGGCTTCCAACCCGAGACCCTCTGCATTGCAGTCTGTTGTTCTCCCCACTGAGCTATCGGTACAATAATTGTAATATGAAATAATAATAAAAGTTGCCAGATCTTGAAAATAAACATGTCACTATGTACTGGGATTGATCTATCATCACTGATTCTTCATCAATTAACTATGGTCATTAATAGGCCAGAAATAGTGGTGATAATCAGAATGGCTCGCAATGATTGTCGATGCTACGATTCCTCATGACGGCAATCTCATAAATAAACAGATTAAACATCTAGATTGAAGCTCACGAGGTTATCGACATGTGGGACGTGGGTTCGGCAATCATTGTGCCGATAGTCATTACTGTCAATGGCCTAATAGCCAAGAGCCTCGATCAATACCCAAATAAGCTGATGCATCGTGAGGAGATTCCTCTCTTTGGAGCCCTAACCACGGTTAATTTGGATCATGTTTCCAAAGCCGGGACTTACTGTCAATGGCCTATTAGCCAAGATGTCCGCCAGACCGGATTTCGGTCTCAGCGGCTAATTGTAATGATCATTATTAATGCGTAGGAAAAATGGAGTCAGCGAAATACAATGTGTAGTAGAAAGTGATTCACAAATAGTTGTTCTAAGTCTTGGTGTAATTTATGTCCATTGTTTGAATTTTCGTAAAGTCTCCCGTGACACAGGAATTTGTCCCAGTGCGGGAGTTTGTTAAAAATATCCCACTAAATAAGCACGTTCAGTAAAAGAACCACGGTACTACTGGGTAATCATATTTTTCTAATTAACACGTATAAAGCGATAACAGCTGATAACGAACATTGATAGAGTTTCTATAATAAGTAAATATGCCTGCAGTATTTGTTTCTTATGTATATTAATTTTTGTGTTCATTAAAATAATAATGATGTATTGTATTTGACAGCGTCGCCACAAATTAATTAAATACAGATAGACAAAATACTACGTGAGAATAAAATATGCACCAAAATATGTACGTCAGCGTTGAGAACCGGCGATGCTTGCTTTTTACTAGCGATGCCACAATGATAAACGGCGGTAGCCCAACGAATAAGTTAACCAGTATACCTTCTTTTTATATTATTGTTACGTGCTGGGTTCGAGGGATAAGAATGTAAACAATATTACCGACTTAAACTCGTTTGATTCTAGCACACAATTAAATTTAAAATACAACAAACACTGTACTACACTTTTCCATTATAGCTAACTTTAAACTCTGTAGTATTTTCGCTTCCGTTCGCTTCCATGAATACTTGACCGCCTACGACTGTAAACTGACTCGGCGAGCGCTGGTCTTCCCCTTTTATACGCGGTTAAAGTGTTTTCGGAGTTTTCTAGAAACGTCAAACCCGGTTTGTAAACAGTTAGAATATTCAAGAATGTGCCAGCGTTCTCTCTACTCTACTCGTACCGGCGAACTACGTAGTTTCGTAAGACTTCAATAGATGGTGCTGTAATAATTTATTAGACGGAACTGCCGAGTCCTCCCCACAATGCCGAGGGATGGCACTGGGTGAAACATTATTATTAATGCACAAAACACACTACAGTCATTAATACATCTTTATATCATAAATACATTGTATAGATCTGGATCGTAACGTAACTAAAATGTGCAAATAAAGAAAACAATAAGGATTTCACAAAAAACATCTCCGATTTATGAATACCTTATATTGCAAGTACCTAATATATGCGTTTAGATTTAGATGCCTCTGCCGCAGTCAGGAACCATCCAAACCCAACCTACTATGGAGGATGTCTTTCACTATTTAAGTATATTTGTTATAGTTGCGATCAAAAACGTCTAGTAATTTATTGAGTTTTGCCTTATTATCATTATATTAATTCGCGCTTTTTTACTCGCATATTGGATTTGCTATAAAAAAATCGAGGGTTCGAAACCCATCCATTGCACAACCGACATGAAACCGCTCTACAAGCATTCTAGCTTAACTGGATGAATAAACAAGGGCTATTAGAATATATATTAGAATATAAATAACTTAAAACTATTTAAAAAGTTTATAAAATATAATATTGTGTCTTTGTTGTGAATGTAATATTGAAAAAGTATATAATAATTTTATGATAATTAGTAAAATTATAGAATTTTTGTCTGTCTGTTTGTTTTAAAGATGCAGGTGCCTGCATCTTTAAAACAAACAGACATGCTGCATATTTAAAACCAGTGAATTCATTTTGATGCGGTTTTTACAGTTGTTATAGCTTACTTAAAATCTAACTATCGTAATATTGTCTTAAGTTTACGCGTTGTTGCTAAGATAATTTAAACTAGTAAATTTAATTAAAGTAGTACTTTTAAGATAAACTGCGATAAAATTCGTAATCAGTAGTTTAATTTAAATTTAAGTCTCGGTTGACGTTTTATCTATGTTTAGTATAACTGAAGATAAAGCATGACGTAAGGCAAAGCCTGATCTGCCTATTGACACAGTGCTGTTTAAACAGCTCTGGCAATCTGTAGTTAGGTTTTCTGTGGTCGTATTACGTAATAATATTATAAATGTGATGTTTGTGAAAATGTTAGCATATTTGTTTTTCAAACCATTGCTGTATTAGGGCAGAACTTGGCAATCAGGATGCATATTGTTGCATTTAGGTGCTTGATGTTTCGATCAAGTTACACCGTCTGAGGTCACAAGGTCAAAACGTGTCAGTACCCTTTACGAATTAGGTGTACTTATGTAAAAAGCAACCCGTAAGCTTAAAAATATCGTATTAACTCATAGGTCCTGAATTGCCCGACCCAACTTACCTTAACGTATTTTTAGTAAACTGACTAACCACTAAAGATCGCTACTACGATACTTTTTGCTCTACTATCAGAGTCTATGAGATTCACGAACGTGAAGTCACAGGCTTAAACTAGTCTGTTCAAAAATGTTTAGCTAGTTGTATAGCTAATGATAAACATCGATGAACTATACTAATTATAGGTTTAAAACTATAATAATTATTAGGTTGGCAGTACCAAACATAGTATCGTTAAGCCCATACAATTAAAACGAGAAAGCAATCATACTAATAGGTACTATAAACGAGCTTCCTGACTTTGTTCGCTATAATTCATAAGGAGATCAAAATAGTGTAGCTGAGTCAACACATGCGAATTAGTTACAAATAGCGACAACAGATGGCGCTGTACACAGTTTCATACAGATTCAGAGTCTGAATCGCGCAGTGCATATTTACTATTCACGGTGGTGATTTATTAATCTGCAATTCTGATGTAGCAGCGATGGCCTGGTGGGACACCGTAGGACTGCTACGCAGAGGTCTCGAATGCGAACCCAAGACGCGCATTTCAGACTTTTCGAAGTTATCTGCGCATTAAATTATTTAACTACCGCCCGTTTTAACGGTAAAGGAAAACATCGTGAGGAAACCTGCATGTCTGAGAGTTTTCCATATCTATCGAAGATATGTAAAGTCTGCCAATTCGCTTTAGGTCAGCGTTGTGGACTATGGCCTAACCCCTTAGATCCCAAATTGGTCCAGGTGGATACTCAAGGGTCCACGGGAGACTCGACGGGGGTCTACGTTGGCGTGACAAAAAAATGGAGGTTCACAATTCGTAAGCGGAGATCCAGATTTTTTTGCTTTCGATAGTGAAGAACTAAAATGTTGCCTTGACTTCACCTATCAATGTAGGCAGATAATGACGGATATTTTGAGGAATACCACGCGCAGAAGACCCAAGAATTCCTAAAAAAAAGGTCCGCCCGTAGGGAGTTGATCAATTTTTTTGATTTAACCCTGTTACCTTTTTAGTCTCCGAATATACTGATTTTACTTGGCGGATTAAATTTCTAGCTGCTGGGGTCCACCGGAAACAGCTAACTTTTGAAAGTGGTCTATGAGAAAAAATATCTGGTCACCTCTGGCCTAGCCCTTCTCACACTGAGAAGCGGCCCGTGTCCATCAGTGGGACAGTTTAGTACAGGGCTGATATTATATATTATGATATTATTTAAGTAGTGCAGTACGGGTTGAAATGACAATTGCTTACATATATGTATCGTTACAAAACATGATTTAATGTAATTACTCTTTACAAATGGCCGAAGATAAGATGTGCATCTAATTATTGTATATTGATCAGATGCATCATACTTGTGCCATTAACCGCACGCGAATTAATACTACTAACATATTACTAAGCAAACAAATATAGGTACTTGGATTTCGCAGAATATGTTCCGATTTAACAATTGCAACGTACGCTGAGCGATGTCCAAATTTAGGCACTGACAGGACACACACTTTCACTTTAAATTAAAATATGTTTTTGTATTTGTTTTTATTTTTCTATTTAAGAGTTCGTAAAACTAATATACAACAGCTTTGTCCGTCTGTCTGTTATACAACTTTCAACTCAAGAACCGTAAGAGATAGAGACTCGCGGTCAACGCCATTCGACTCAGCATAGTCGCTATACCCCGAAATGACTATGACCTGAAGGTCACGTGATACCAGTTTTTCGTACTCTAAGATTTACGCTAATTCATTGCCGTTTCTCTCTTGTTTATTATTGTTCTGCTTTTTAATTTTTCATGTTTTGGGTGTGCCCTTGTGTGCCAAAATAAATATATTTTCTTTCTTTCTTTTCTTACTAGCATACTACTATATAAGTGTAACCTAGAACCTAACCTAATCTAGAATTTGCTATGCTTTCATGCTTTAACTGCTCCATCGATCATCATGAAGCTTTGCATACACGTTGTCAGAGGTACGCAGAAGCACATAGAGTACCTATCACTTACAAAAAACAACTGTTCTCAAACGAGCGAAGCCGCAAGCAAAAGCTAATATATTATACTAATTTTGTCTGCGACTTCTCCCGCGGTAATATGGACTATGTCGATCAATTTGTATCCCTCGGAAATAGGGCTTTTTCTGAATGCAAGGTAACCCTATATCCTTTTCTAAGACCCTGATAACGTGTATGCGAAATTTCATGATGATCGGTCGAGTAGTTTAGGCGTGAAACCGTAACAAACAAACTCACATTCGCATTAATAATATTAGTTAGGATGAAACGCAGTACACGCGTCGTAAGCCACATCTCTGCTCGCCTTATTAACGATAACAACCGTGAATATATTTTAATGGCTGCGCTTATAATTTTCCAGTGCATTACATTACAATTTTACACGCATCAGATTAAACGTATCAAGGTTACTGCATAAGGTTACTGTTTTATATAATCGTCCAATATAACTTGAACTCTGGTACCGAATCTACGTCATTTTGCAAATTACGTAAGACACCTATATAGGTGAATTCATGCTTATATCTTGGAAGGGTAGGAGAGACTATGATTTCAACGATATGCGACGACCCTGGCATTTTTTTATTGCTTTTTTTTACCCGACTACGGCGAAGCCAAAAGGAAGGGTAATGATTCACCGTGTCGCCTAAATTACTGAACCGATTTTAATGAATGAGGTGTCAATAGATTCGTAATAATGGCCCGGGTGACATAGGCTATATATATTTTAAATTCGTCCTTTTAAGACCCCTTTTTTATGTAGTTTTTAAACTTTTATAAGATTTATTTTATATACTACTAAAGTGGCAAACAAGCATATGGTCCACCTGATGGTAAATGGTCACCGTAGCCTATTGACACCTGCAACACTAACTTGCGCGTTGCCGACCCTCTAGTAAAAAAAGGAATGGGGAAGGAGAATAGGTGGGTGGCGGAAAGAGGGTGATTGGGCTTCCGGCACTCTCACTCACCGAACGAAACACAACAGTAGGAACACTGCTATTTCACGTCGAAATTCTGTAAGAGGGTAGTCTTTCCCCGGTCGAGCCGGCCAATTCATGCTAAAATCAGCGAGGCTCTACTACTTAAGTACTACCCTTTGGTGGCAGACAAGCAAGCAGCCCACCTGATGGGAAGTGGTAACCGCTGCTCATGAACTTCAGCAATGTCAGGACACAGCAAAGTCGCCGCCTACCGTGAAAAAAGAAACTCTCTTTAAACCTCGTTTGAAGAAGAACATATCTCATTTGTTTCATACGATGTAAACGAGATGGGTGTAAAACCCAGGATTCAATCTCTTCGTCTTAAATGTAAAAGTAATGAAAAGAAATGACCCCTATATCTCGGCGGTTTTTTGACCCACAAGGCCCATATTCAGACTCGACCGAGGTATGACCCCAAGTTGTCTGCACACCAAGTTACAAGTCATTAAGGTCGGCCTCGGTGGCGTAGTGGTTAGTGTAACCGACTGCCACGCCTGAGGTCGCGGGTTCGATTCCCGCACAAGTCAAACATTTGTGTGCATGAACATGAATGTTTGTCTTGGTCTGGGTGTTTATATGTATAATATGTATGTATTTACAAAAAAAAAAGTATATATGTATGTTTATCCATTGTCTAGTACCCATAGTACAAGCTCTGCTTAGTTTGGGCTAGATGGTGTTGTGTGTATGTGGTAGAATATTATTATTATTATTATTATTATTAGTTTCCATTTAAAATACATGTGACCTTGTGACCCCTATATCTGGGGGTCTTTTGACTCACAAGGCTCATATTCAAACTCGACTGAGGTATGACCCCAAGGTGTCTGCACACCAAGATACAAGGTCTTAAATGTAAAAGCATTTGAAATACATGTGACGATGTGACCCCTATATCGCAAAAGTTTTTTGACCCACAGGGCCCATATTCAAACTCGACCGAGGGATGACCCCAAGGTGTCTGCACACCAAGTTACAAGTCAATAACAAACTGTCACTAACAGACAGTCACACAGACCCACATAGTGTTTTCATTAACCTCTTCGAAGAAGACTCAGAGGTTAATAATCAGGGTTAAGATATGAAGTAACTGAGTGCATGGATGACGCAGTGGTATAAGTGGTCGCATCGCCACTGCCACCGCGCCGAGTGTTGTGGGTTCGATCCCCGCACGGGTCAAAATTGTGCGGTCCACAAATAGTTGTTACAAGTCTGGATGCTCTTTGTATCTGTTGTTTGAATGTTTGTAAAGCTCCCCGCGACACAGGTGTTACTCCTAGTGTGGGGGATGTCTTTAGAAAATAAAAAAGATAAAGAAAATGCCGCTTTTTATGTAAAAGATCGATAACGTTTTGGATTTCATACTAACTATTTCATGAATATATTTTTTTTAGCATATTCAAACACTATGTGTTTTATCATGGATAATTGGCTAAATTTATTTGGTTTGTCTTAAATTAATAAAAACATCACGCAATTATGGCGAATTGGAACAACGAAAACGGGCAGAGACTAAATGTTTTTTTAAATAAAACCATAACAACTTGTGCAGTCACCATAAAATTAAATGTAGGACATAAACAGCAATTTCATAGCTAAAGACCAAATACAATGTTATCTTAATCTAGCCATTCTTCAGAATTGCTCTGAACTGGTCAGAGAATTATACTAGTAATTTATCTATTAATTAACGTTCTACAAGTATTAAACTAGTAAATCTTAATAAATACCAAGGGTATCACTCGCGAATCTGACCCTCTATATTGTATAATACCAGCCCTTTATATAAACTGTCCCACTGCTGGGCACGGGCCTCTTCTCAGAGAGAGTACGGTAAGGTCATAGTCTACCATGTCAGCCCAGTGTGGGTCGACAGACTTCACACATCTTAAAGAACATAATGGAGTAATCTCAAACATGCAGGTTTCCTCACGATGTTTTCTTTTACCGTTAACGTCTTAGGACCTCTGCGTGGCCGTCCCAGGGTCTCCCACTAGGCTATCGTGTCATACGAATACAAAAAATTGCTAAATTAATAAATTTAACTTTAAGGTTTACTAACATTTTGAATTACAAATTACTAGTAGGTATTTCTGTTTACCCCTCTAGCTAAGCTATGTACCGAGGTTTACGACAAAAGTGCAACAAGGAGTATTTGAATGCACGATCTCTCAATTGCTAGTCCGATGCCTTATCCATTGAGGTACATCACTTAATAATTAGCAACAGCTGGCTCTTGCACTCATAGAAATTCAAACCTCGGATAGATTTGCACGCAAGTCTCGTCTCGCATCCAAAACATTGTGTCGAGATGCAAGGTGAATAGCGAAAGGATTACGTTATTATTACGTATTCTTTTTACAAATGTTAGTACTTATTCTGTCTTTTGAATTAATTGGATATTTTTGTATTCAGTTACGACAACCAAGACGATTGAGCTGAACGAGGTCCAGATGTAAAACCTTTTTTAGAAAACGCGTCTCTATTATTCCTGCGTCGTGAGGTTAAATTGTCGATCCGTGAAATAAATAATTGTTTGGCAACTCTCAGTAAAAGTGCGTACCCTTGAAAATGCTTACAACTAGTGCCTAAATGGGCAAGACAGAATACTTTAGAGTACAAAGTCCCGTATCGATTGTTTTAAATATTCATGACAGCCGGGACCGTCGGCTTTACGTATTCTACGAGGCACGACGCGGCGACACCTTGATGAACCATGTGAAACGAAAGTAATCTAGTATATGTATAATAATATAATAAAATCAACCCTGTATACAAACTGCCCACTGCTTGACATGGACATCTTCTCAGGGTGAGGAGGGTTAGGCCATAGTCCACCGCGCTTGCCCAGTGGGGGTTGACAGACTTCACAGAACTGTAAGACATGTAGGTTTCCGCACGATGTTTTCCGTCACTATATGTGTCAATTATAATGATATTAGACGTAACATATCGCAGTCCCATGCCTGTATATTAAACAGGTAGGTAGAAGTAAAGTCCACATTAAATTCTACGTCAAAAAGAGGTGTTTGAAACAAAGTTCCATTAAAAAAATAAAATTGAAATGTCTACATCCAATTTGCTAAAATATTGTGAACATATTTTATATTTTCTTCGACAATAGCTGTAAACAACGTTTTGGAATTATGCATGCAAACCAGCAAACTGTTGGAAAATCCAAGTTTGCAAAATTCCGAGAGAGATCTTTACTTAGAATTGAAAAGTTACTTTAATAAAATGTTTTGCTTCAACAGTATACAATATTTTGGCATCTTCAATGTAGACGTTTTAGAACTTTTTCCAAGTACATCTTAGTGTGGGTAACTGTGCGTCCCAAATAATAAACAGTTTATTACTCTCTACCTGGACAATTGCCAGCAGCTATTGAAAATTTCCTAAGAGATAAACTCAATAATTGTTCTAGAGCTGGAAATCAAATGAGGGCGTCGCAATTGCACGCCAAGAACTGCAGTACCTCATACTGAGGTTTAGGTTTGTAGGCTTATGTAGTTAGTTACATGGGAAGACATGTTCATTGCTCAGTAAAGCACGTGGTTTCGAGCATCTCAATCATGAACGGCTAGTGTGACCCAGTAGGAATGCGTGAGGCACGGAGTTGTCTTTAGTGAAGTGGTGAAGTGGAACCTGCCGCATCTCGCGCACTTGCCTGCTCAATAAATAAAGTCATACCAAGAATTACTTGAGACTAATCCAGCATTTAATCATTTTGGGTAGGCGAACAGAGGTTTGTTGGGAAGTGGGCGCCGCTTATAGCACCGGTACCATACGAGATATATGGAAGACAGTTTTCTCGTTGGCTTACCAACTCCCAGAGTTGCAAGTGGTGATTTTTATTGCTTCTGTACGTATCTTGACAATAGGTAGTATCACTAGCGAGAAATTTAGCATGCTACAAAGAAAATAACAAAACCTGTTTACAACTGGTCCCCGAAGATGCTTTCGGGCACTGGATGGTACAGTAAACTTCTCTTATAACCGTGAGTTATGTGGGAGGGGATAGTATATGACTGAAGTTGGTATAGTTATGGCGAGAACTATTCTGTTATGATTAGTAGAAGTATCAGTCACGGCGGCCAATCTAAACTGAGACTGGCCATCATTAAACACAAGTGCACTCTCTATTTCCTAAATCTCATAGTCCGATAGGACGGCAATCAGACACGACCAGAGAGAGGTTAGGCGAAACACCAACGGCTTTACGTTCTTTCTGAGGCACGGGCGACACCACCGTTTTACTAACTCCGGGCTACTATTCAGAATTTCTGGACATAAAGCTAATTACTTTTTGATGACTCTCTTTAGGTTTCGAACCAGAGGCAGTTCGCATGATATAATATACTTAAATATAGTCGTATATTAGACTACAAGATAATAAAATACGTTGACCATGACCGTGATACAAGCCAATACACTTATCTAGATTAGATTATTGATCCTAATAATTATAGAAATAGATTCAACAAGTGTTATCCAATTTTATCATAATCAAATAATTTCTATATTTTGTAAAAAGTTGTTTCGTATATGGTGAGTATTGTATTACTTGTACTACTTGCCTCCGTGGCGCAGCGGTAGTGAATGCGACTGCTATGCATGAGGTCTCGGGTTCGATTCCCGGGTCGGACCAACAAAAAGTTTTTCAGCTAAGAAAACTCAATGGCAACCCAGAGTTAGGAAGTTGGCGGTGTTAAACACCCCCGTGCCTCGGAAAGCACGTAAAGCAGTTGGTCCTGCGCCTTATCTCTCTCCGGTCGTGTTGGATTACCGTCCCATCGGATCATGAGAGTTAGTAAACAGAGAGTGCACTTGTGTTTGCGCACACACTTGTGCACTATAATATCTCCTGCGCAGATAGCCAGTCTTCGTTAAGACTGGCCGCCGTGACCGAAATTCGGCCTGGAGGACATTATTATTACCTACTACTTTTTACGTATTGTATTTTATAATTAATTGAACATTATACTACGACGTGAATCCACTCCTGACACAAGCATTCCAGCCTAGTTGGAGGGGTTAACAAGAATACTAGTAATTTAAAACCCAAATTGCTAGTTAACTACAAATAAAATAAAATATATATAAAAAAATCGATTTAGATCTTAAAGAATAGAAAATATATTGCTAAGTAATACTTGGCTACTTATCAACAGAATAGCTCTCAAGTCTTTGTTAAATATAAACATTAACCTTTGCATATTAGATTAATAGCCTGCTGACTGATATATTACTGAACTAACACTCACCTTATCTTATCTTATCTTGTGTGGGGGGCCAGTCAGTACAGACCGTCGACACTTCGACCCATTGGGATCTTTTGTGTCGACTTCCCCAATAACGACTGCCATAGATATTCATGGCAGTCGGGACCGACAGCGTAACGTGCTATCGGAGGCACGGAGCAGGCGATAATTGTCAATCAACACGCACATAATTTCGAAAAGTTCATATAACTTCCGAAAGTCAGCGGTGCGTGGCGTGGGTTCGCACCCGAGTCCATCTGCATTGCAGTCTGTTGGTCTCCCCACTGAGCTATCGCTGCTCTTAACCTTTATAGCGCTATATATGTATATGGAGACAGTTGGACTGCCATGCAGAGGTTTAGAATTCGAACCCACGGCACGCATCTCCGACATTTCGAAGTTATGTGCGTATTAAATTGTTAATTATCGCTCGATTTGATGGTGAAGAAAACCATTGCAAAGAAACCTACATGTCTGAGAGCTCTCCATAATATTCTCGAAGCTATGTGAAGTCAACAAACCTGCAATATGCCAGCGTGGTGGACTATAACCTTACCCTTCTCACAATGAGAAGAGGCCCGTGCCCAGCAGTGGGCATCAGTTTATATACAGGTCTGATATTATTATACTCAACGTTAACATGTAGGTGATATTTCCCTGATAAGTTACTAATCAATACTCAGTTACCTCTTAAATATTTTAGATTAGTTTTTAAATAAGGTTTATTTAACGAAGTCTAAACGTAAACTCAATTATTAATTCTTTAAACATTTTCTTCGAAAATCCTTAATACTTTTTTTACGAATTCAGGCCAAGTACGATCGTTTTATGTTGGTTCGTTAAATGTTTAATAAGACACAGACAGAGTAATATACCCTCGTGCATTTAAATGTAGATTTAATTTCCCCGTAGAGTATACGAGTTCGGTAATAGGTATATTGAAACCATTAGTTGTATTAAAACTGAAGCAATGACTCAGTGGCGTAGCGGTAGTGAATGCGACTGCTGTGTGTATGTTCCCGGGTTCGAGGCCCCGGTCGAGTAAAGTTATATTGAGTTTTACTGATAAGATTTCTTTTGTTTCAGCACAGTGGCTGGTAGACGGTAATAATATCGCTCACTTTTATACATATGTGATATATCCTAACTAATATTATAAATACGAATATAAGTTTGTTTGTAACTTTTTTACGCATTAACTAAATACTTGAGAACTGATTCTGGAGTTTCCTTACATAAGGTTACCTTACACCCAGAAAAAGTTCTGTTCCTGAGAGATAGAAAATTATTGTTAAAATCTATAGTAACTCGAATGAAGCCGCGGCCAAAGTTTTGTTCACTTAAAAAGAAGAAAATACATTCCTTTTTCTTGTAATTAATAAAGACAAGAAAGTTTATAAGGCTAGTGTGAATGAAACAGTCATAAGAGGCAGACCTAAGCGAATGTTTCTTGATCAGATCGGAAACGTTCTGGACAAAGGCCAGATTAAAAGCACCTTAAACTGGCGAGCGTGTATGAGGAATGTGATGAAAGTGAATGAAGCCAGAGAAGTGTGTCAGAATCGTAGCAAATGGGAATCCATAGTCTGAATGAATGAATCTATGTATGTATGTAGGTATGTAATAAAGACAACTCCCGTACTAGAAATAATTCCTTTTTCACGGGGGACTTACAAACAATGAAATAAAGAACACTCTCAGAACAATTATTGTAGACCACACAAAATTTTGTCCCATTTAGGGGATCCAAGCTAACACGGCGCAGGCTGGCGAGTCGACATCTTAAACCGCTACGCCATTCACCAAAGTTATTAGTTAAAAGCCAACATTTCCCCGAACGTATAAAACAATGAATACAAACAACAATAGGGGGAAAATATCATCAATTCTCTGTGTAATGAGGGCTTGCGTGTCCGACTACCATATGTGACCAGCCTAACTTGACCCCTCCGTAATAGCACTTTGGTTTTAAAAGCACTGAATGCACGGATGGCGTCGTCGTTTTACAGGTCGCTTTGCCGCTGCCACCGTGATGAGGGTTGTGGGTTCAAATAAAGCACAAAGAAATTTTGAATCGCAAGTAGTTGTTCGAGACAGGGTATGGTCCCACGCAAAACAGGGATTTTTTAGGATATTGTATAATAAAAGTAGAGGCTGACTAGAGTACGGGAGTTGTCTTTATTAATTACAAAAATACGTAATGTTTCTATTGCTTTTTTTTGTTTTTTTGTCATAGGTTGAAAAACGAGCAGACGGATCGCCTGATGGTAAGCGATTACCGCCGCCCATGGACACCCGCAACCCCAAAGGAGTTACAAGTGCGTTGCCAGCCCTTTAAAAAGGAATGAAGGAGGGAAAGGACAAAGGAAAGGATAGAAAAAGGATCCGGGTAACTGGGCCGCCGGCTGTCTCACTCACCGATACAAAACGCAACAGTATGGTTACCGTTACTTCACGCCGGTATTCTGTAAGGGTTAGTACTACCCCGGTCGATCCGGCCTATTCATGCTGAAACCAGCGAGGATCTACTACCTTAAAAAAATATCTTTATGCGTGGTCTACATTTTGACCGCGACTTCGTTCGTGATATAAATATAAAATTCGCGCATTTTTTCACACAGTATTATTATTGATAAATAGTGTGAGAAAGGTCTTTCAAAAAAATGCTTGTATTTTTATAGCAGCGATAGCCTAGTGGAAGATCGTTGGACTGCCACGCAGAGGTCTCGGGTTCGATTTCAATGTACACATCTCTGACTTTTCAAAGTTATGTGCATATTTAATATTGTCTTCTGTTTACGCGAATGTTATCCGTCTCCCCGTGACCATGGCTGCTGAAAAGCAACCGAAACGTCGGGGAAAGTGTAAACCTAAATATATATAGTTTTAATAGTTTTAAAAATTTCTTAGCTTATAAATGAGTAAAATTCAATAGTAGTAGTAATAGTGTAACAGTTTTCAAAATTATGTAATAGGTACAGTGTTAAATAAACAACGCGATAAAATCCGTATATAGTAGTTTATGTGCATATTGATTAGTTAATAATCGCTAGCTTCAACGGTGAAAGTAAACATCGAAAGGAAACCTGCATGTCCTTAGACAAGAAAGAGTTAAGAGTTCTCCATAATTTTCTCGAAGATATGTGAAGTCTACCAACTCGCACTCGGCCAGCGTGGTGGACTACGGCCTAACCTTTCTCACAGTGAAAAGAGGCCCATGCCCAGCATTGGGATAGTTTATATACAGGGCTGATATTGTTACATAAGCTACTCGCTAGTATTTATCTAAAAACTGAGAATAATTAACCAAGTTTTTAGCAATCTCTTTTATAGAATTATATTTATTTTCTTTAGCATGACGAGATTTACGAGTCGCGCGAAGCCGGGGTGCGTCGCTAGTCTATACTAATATTAAAAAGAGGAAGGATTTGATTTTATGTTTATTTGTTTTTTACCCAAAAACTATTTAAAAAATTCTTTCACCATTAGAAAGCTTTATTAGCCCTCAGTAACATAGACTTTATTTTAATTTTAATAAGTACTTTTACAAAAATAACCTAACCTAATTTTGCACGAGCAAATCGCGAGCAAAATCTATTTATTATTATCTACTACATTTGATAGAAAGCACGTAAAGGTATTACCCCTGCGCTTTTTTTTATCATGGAGGAATGCATTGGCGCATACCCCTCCGCGAGGGCGAGTGGACGGGTTATGTCGGACTCACCCGGGAAAAGATGGAGATATCCCGGTAATACCGACTAAACCTATCACGGTGTTCCTTCTCATAATCTACGGCCGGGGCGCAGGGATCACTCGCGCCTTCATCCTGCAGCCCCGGCAGATTTGGGCCGCCACTTGGTCGTCGCACCTCGTCGCACTTTTTGTAACACTCATTCATTGACAGGTGCGCGAAACACGACGCGCCGCAGTCACGGGCCTGCTTCTGCACGGGCGATAGACTGCCCTAGTCTGTTGCCCCAGGCCAGCGAGCCGGAGATCGTTTGGCGCACTTCGGCGCCCGGTGCGTCGACTGCGGGGCGGGAGGCTGGTGTTCGCCTCCCGTTCCCATTGTCCTTGCACCTGGCGAGTGATTAGGCGCAGGAGCAATAGCCTTACGTGCTTTCTATATCCGACCGGAGGGTCGGATAGCTATCCCATTGGACTACGAGAGCGGTGGAACAGAATCCACATATACATATGTATAGTTGCATACACATTCATACGCTTTAATATCTCCTGCGTAGACTAGCCATCTGGGCTAGTCTACGAGGCCGAAATTCGATCTGAAGTGTATTATTTATATCCAGATCATACAGTACTTGTGCCACTAAATACACACTTGTATATAAGTAAGTATATGATGTACATATACAGGGTGTCCCAGAATATGTGAATCAAATTGTAACGGGAGATTTCTTAGGTAAGGAACTTTCAAAAGTGCTAAATAAAAAAAATATGTTGTGTTATTAGTCAAATTTATAAGATTTTCTTAGGTGCAAAAATATTACACCAAAATAATGCCGCGATTCCAAAGCAGTTTAAAAAAAAATCGTTTGAAGTTTGACGAATCAATCCTTCACAAATAATAATAGTGAAAAATTAAAACTAGCCATAAACGAAGCACCTGCAGTTGAAAGGCTAACAAAAGTCGTACTTTTTTAATAACTTTGATTTTTTATTTAGCTTATTGAATGGTCCTTAACTAAGTTATTTCCCGTTACAATTTGATTCACATATTCTGGGACACCTGTATATACTCACAGCTGTTTATTTCCGAAGGATTAGAGGTATTATCTTAACTAACATTGTAGTGAGTTTGTTTGTTACGCTTTCACGCCTTAACTACTCGACCGATCATCACGAAATTTCTCGTACACGTTGTCAGGTGTACAGAAGAGGACAAAGGACTGTTATCTTTTATTCAGGAAAAAGTACCGTTATTAACCTAACCACCAGCTGTCCCCCACGGTTTCACTTACGTTTATAGTTATTGTTGTGCTTCTGTGCTCGTAATGTGATGTGATATAACCTATGTTACTAAAATAATCATTAAAATTCGTTTAGTAGGTTAAGAGCTTATCGATTACAAACAAACAAATATTTCCTCTTAACAATATTGGTAGAATATACACCTTTGCTTACCCAGTGGAGAAGCGTGGGTGACAGCCACCCGGGGCGGAAGAAAATTTTGCTGCCATCTTAATTAGGTAATCAAGTTAAAATACTACTTACAGAAATTCTAAAGAACTTTTCGGCAAAAACTGTAGTCATTGTTTATTGTTTATTGTACATTTGCCCATTCCTATTGTTCGTCATGAAATGGTTCAAATATTTACAAGATAAAAATTACTAGCTGTCGCCTTGTGCTCGAAATGCGACCAAAGTTTGCCTGTAAGATATTGCTAATATGTCATTATATATTGATATATGTAACCATAGTTACGCGCTTCGACTGCGTGTGTCAAATTCATGGTTATGTGCGTGTAGTGTTTTTCATTCATTTAATGTATTTCTAATGCATATTTTATATAAATATTAGGATTCGCCCCTCATTCTCCATATAAACTTAAACTGTGCCATATTTCATACTCCTCCGTCCGCGCAATTTTCGTAAAATGGGCTACAAAGTTTTTGCTTAACGTATTAATATATAGATTATTATTTATTGTGTATTTTACCGCCCCCTAAAAGTGCCGTCCGGTGCGGGCCGCCCCTGCCGCCCCCACTATGCTAAGCCACTGTGCTTACACTATCGGGCGTATAGACGTGAGGCCTGGAATATAAACATCCTTACTAATATTATACATGCGAATCTAAGTTTGTTTGTTTGTATGTACGCTTTCACGCCTTAACTACTCAACCGAGCATACACGTTGCCAGGGTACTGAAAAGGATATAGGGTAACTTTTATCCAGAAAATATACTGTTCCCGAGATATAGAAATTTATAAATGGTGTAGTGATCAGTGTAACCGACTGCCACGCCTGAGGTCGCGGGTTCGATTCCCGCACAACTCAAACATTTGTGTGCATGAACATAGATGTTTGTGTTGGTCTGGGTGTTTCTATGTATAATATGTAGGAATTTACAAAAAAAAAGGTATATATGTATGTTTATCCATTGTCTAGTACCCATAGTACAAGCTCTGCTTAGTTTGGGCTAGATGGTGTTGTGTGTCTGTGATAGAATATTAGAATAGAATATTATCAATAAAATCTGAATTAACGCGAGCGACGCAAAACCTAGTAATGAATGAAACGCATCAAAGACACACATAGGATAATCATTTCTGTGATCCTGTTAATACAAAGAGTCTCGTACTATTTGTCTCTTGCGGAGATCAAACCAACAACACGCGACGCACTGGCAACAACATAAATCACTGCACTATATATCAGATCCTGTCAGCACGGGATCTGATAGTAAGTTTAGGTCAACGACAGAAAAAATATGCACAATGCGAATAGTGACGTCACCGCTATTTAAATGCAAGCGTACGAATGCAATGACGTGATATCTCCGCTAGGCCCCTACTTACTCTTATCCAAATCTAAAATGGTAATTGGTCTTTCGTTTTGCAACCAATTGTAATGCTGTTTTCGCAAATAGGTTTATATTTTGCTTCCATATTTGCTTTTGTATAATCGAATAAAATCGAAGCTTAAAGAAGCATTATTCGAGATTAAAATAGTTCAACAAGTAGTACAGATAGAGTATAAATCTGTAGTAACAGGAGTGAAAAGACCGTCACAGGTGTAGATTTATTTAGGTCGGCCTCGATGGCGTAGTGGTTAGTGTAACCGACTGCCACACCTGAGGTCGCGGGTTCGATTCCCGCACAAGACAAATATTTGTGTGCATGAACATGGATGTTTGTCTTGGTCTGGGTGTTTCTATGTATAATATGTATGTATTTACAAAAAAAAAGTATATATGTATGTTTATCCATTGTCTAGTACCCATAGTACAAGCTCTGCTTAGTTTGGACTAGATAGTGTTGTGTATATGTGGTTAGAATATTATATTATATATATTATATATTATTTAGTTTTTTAAATGCCTATAATTTTTAAAATGCCTAACTTATTATATTTCGTTTTATATTTTTCTGCTAGCTATTATAATTTAGCTTGTTACCTGTTTTCTGCTTGACGTCGACTTTTGGGACATCCTGTATAAGACATGATGTAGTCTCATGGATATACCTATACATCTGCAAGGTAAGGAGAGATTTTAGGTCTGTCTGATCTTAGTGCCTGCTATGATTTCAGGGCCCTCTTAACAGGAGCGAGCCTTTTGTTGTTTACCGTATACACTTACTTCATTGAATCGCAATGGCACACCGGCAACCAGATACTATAGGTTTTTAACTATGGTTAAAGACAACGGGTTACAAATATTTTTATCAATAAATTATTTTTTTACTTAACTAGATGTTGCCCGCGGCTTCGCTAGCGTAAATGTGGGTTAGATTTGTAATAGTACGTTTTTCAGGTCCGGCCGTTAAGGTCCCATTCCGGTACGCCCAAGGCCGGGAAGCACCCACCGTGAAAATTAGTTATTCCGCTACGGAAGAGACGGCCGAGACGATCCCATCGTAAAATAACCGAAGAAGAAACAGCTATGAATAGTATAACGCAAGTTGTTTTTCTTTGTAACGTTCAATTTTAGCACTCCATCGGCTAGCTAAGTAGTATGTCTTTTGATTGCTTAGTCGTAGGTTTTATTGGAAGATGTTGCTTAAGCACATTTAACAAATCTCGAATTTTTATTGTAGCACCTTTACCTCAAAAATCGTAAACTTTGTTCAAGAAGTGCAAAAATGAGTAAAAAAATCTCATTGAATATAATAGCTGAGGGTTAGATAGTACTAACAAACTTAAAACTTATATATTTCTTTATGTTTCTGTAAATATAATGGACTTAGAAACAAAAAATAGGGGAACATTTTGTATATATACCTACAATTTTTTTTTCTGATAAATTATTCCAATCTAGCGTGAACTAATACATAAAATGGTGCATATTCTTAAAAGTATTTATGACTCATAAATACCTTTAAGAATATGCACCATTTTTATTAAATCCCTCAGTAAACAACTTACAGCACAAGAGATAATCAACTTCACTAGATAAATCTTATATAAACAGCAATTATCAATGCAACTTGCGGAGTCGATATCTTTGAGCATTAATATCTGATGACATAAACAACATATTGAAATAATATTGTAGCACAAAGTGTACACAATAATCCTAAGCACATATCGACTATTTTCATTTTGAGAAAATTTAATTCCGTCCAGCTGAAACTCAATAATTGATCACTGTGCGCCGTGGCTGGAATTTGGTCTGAAGGATATTATTATTAAAAAGGCTATGCCCATTACGTCTATCCTGCACACTGCCAGACTCTGTAATCTTTGAAAATTAATTAACTGAAAAACCCAATATTCCTTTACCCGACCCAGTCATCGAACCACAGACCTCAAGTACAGCAATCGCATTGATAACCGCTGTGCCACCGAGGCATATACAATAGCCAATTAGCGTCTTTAATTATGAAAACAAAGCAAAAACACAAAGGTCAGATTAGAAACGCCTTTGAGAAAATAAAACCATTGTTGTATAAGACGAATTAAGAATAGTTGTAACGTAGACAGTTTCTTTGTAATTAACTATAAAGTTAATTAGTTAAAATAAATTGCAAATATAATGCGATTAAATCTTTATATTATAAATGCGAATGAATGAATGAGTTTGTTTGTTACGCTTTCGAAGTGAATGAAGCCAGAGAAGTGTGTTAGGATCGTAGCAAATGGAAATCCGTAGTCTCTGCCTACCCCTCTGGGAAACAGGCGTGAATCTATGTATGTATGTATGTATGCTTTCACGTGCTAACTACTCGACCGATCATCATGAAATTTTGCATACACGTTGTCAGGGGTAGGTACAGAAAAGGACATAGGGAACATAAAAAAGCGAGTAGTTTTCCGGAGCGAATCCTCGGGCAAACGTTAGTAAAAATATAAATAACTAGCCGACACGCGCAACTTCGTCTTTTTCACATAAGAAAATTTTCTCCGTTTTTGCAACATTTTTCATTAATGCTCCTAAACCTTACTTGATAAATGGGCTATCCAACATTAAAATAATTTTTCGATTCGAACCAGTAATTCCTGAGATTAGCGGGTTTAACCAAACAAACAAACAAACTTTTTAGCTTTATAATATTAAGTATAGATATACTATATCTTCTCAGTGTCAAAAGCTACTATACTTGAATTAAAATATTCTTCTTCTTCTTAATGTGCCTCTTCAATCTTGAAGGTTGGCCGTCAACTTCTTGAATTCTAGCCTATCAGTAGCCATATAGAACAGTTGTTTGACGGAGGTAATACCCGTCCACTCCCGGATGTTCCGCAGCCACAATTGTTTCCTTCGGCCAGCGCGTCTCTTTCCTTCTATCTTACCCATCATGATGAGTTGGAACAGCCTATATCTTTCGTGTCTAAGCATATGACCTAGATATTCTATCTTGCGCTTTATATAATTAAAATATAAGCCAAACCAAAGTCTGTCATCATCCCCAGTAATCATCTAGCGCCCACAAGGGGACGTTATCGCTCACTTTGAGAAAGACTGGTCTAATACGTCTTTTTGCATGTAGTAGAGCCTCGCTGATTTGAGCATGAATGGGCCGGCTCGACCGGAGAAGGACTTCCCTCTCAGAGAATATCGACGTGAAATAACAGTATTCCTACTGTTGTGTTTCGTTCGGTGAGTGAGAGTGCCGGAGGCCCAATCACCCTCTTTCCCCATTCCCGCTCCTCCTTCCTACTTCCTTTCCAAAAGAGTTGGCAACGCGCAAGTGATGCCTCTAGTGTTGCAGGCGTCCATAGGCTACAATGATCACTTACCATCAGATGGGCCGTATCCTTGTTTGCCACCTTACTTGTATTAAAAAAAAAGGTTTTGCAACAAATAGCGAGATATCCCTAAGCCCTAATTCTTTGCATACCAAAATGATGCTGTTTTAAAAAGGTATTTTAATGCTATATAATATAGTGATATCTTTCTTCTCAGAGTGAGGAGGGTTTGTCAGACTTCACATATCCTCAAGAACATTATGGAGCTCTCTCAGAAATGCAGGTTGCCTCACGATGTTCTCCTTTACCGTTAACGCGAAAGATAAGTATTTAATACGCATATAACTTCGAAAAGTCAGGGATGCGCGCCTTCGGATCGAATTCGAGACCTCTACTTGGCAGTCCAACGGTCTCCCAGTAGGCTATCGCTGCTCATAAATATAATTATTATACATATAATAAAGTTATGTCTAACTCATGGCTTCGTTACGTATTCTATATAAATAGAAATCAATGGCCACATGTATGACGAAGCATCACTCAAGAACGGCACGACCACGATATGGCTTTTACGGCAAATCTGCTGTAAATGTTGAAAATTTAAATGGTATTTTTATAAGAAAACAAATTGACATTAAAATATTGAATTTAATTACATGAAATGTATTTTTGTATAGATTGACAGGACAACGACTGTCGGATCGGCAATTTATATTAAAAATATGCGTCTTAATTGGCTTGATTACACATAATAAAGCAATTATATTGTAAACAAAAACTGACAACTACCCATCATAGTTATAAACGTCATAAGTGGGTAAGTATAAACAATCATGAGAAAATATATAATTAAATATTATGTTATTGCCCAGTAATTTATTTTGCCTTTTTTGTATACAGGGTATCCGGTAATTAATGGATGACCTGGAAATGTCTTATAGTGGAACTGATGGCCGTTCACGTAGGATTAAAGTTCACGCGTAGATGCCAAATGTGACTCCACGGATGGCGTTAGTCTTTTAAGTGGTTGCCTCGGCGCTGCCATTGCGCCGAGTGTTGTGGGTTCGATACCGAGTTCGAAAAAAAATTGTGTGGTCCACAAATAATTGTCCCGAGTCTGGATGTTCTTTGTGTCCGTTGTTTGAATGTTTGTAAAGTAGGTATCCCGCGATACAGGATTTTTTTCTAGTGCAGGAGTTGCCATTTTTAGCAATTTTGAGCAATGTTTGGTCTTAAGGTGTAAATTTAAGTTATACAGTAAAGGCGTAAGGCGTGGCGCAGACATGGAACGGATAAAGCACAGACATGATTCAAATTATATAGAAGAGGCGAAGATACAGCAAGGTGTGTCATTATACTGTACATATATTTTTGTGATGATATGTCTTCTTCATAAGTTCTCTATAGCAAGCCATTGTCGACTGACAAATGTCTTTTGTGCTTGCGGCTTTGCTGCCTGCGCCGTGTCATTTCTGTATAATTCACGGCGCGTCACTTTCTTACATTTTGAATAAAAAAGTCTGTGCCTGTCTTCACCTTTTGGCACTTTTGGATAATTTACGTCTAAAGTGTAAGAAGAGTTTGTATTACATGGCCATACTTTGCTAATTATATTTTAGTTTATTGATCACATCTAGTAGATATATTATGGTATAGGGCCTAGAGAAATTGCTGAATGATGAGTAGACATTTTTTCGTTTTAAATATTGAAATTGAAACGGAACCAATACAGGCACACACTTTCTTCCGGTAAAAAAATATAATAATAATAATAATAAACACCCATACCCATTGCCCATATGTTAGAATCCATATGTAGGAATAGTCATACTCCTGCTGCGGCTAGTGCTGCTGCAGGTGTTCCATCCCACCTTTGATTAAATCTCTCGAAGGGCCTCTTTACGTTGGACCCATGTCTCCGTGTAAGCCTCCCAAAGGTCCAGGTATTTTCTAATATGCTAGAAAATACCTGTGATAATGGAAACATAATAATAATAATATATTCTACCACATACACACAACACCATCCAGCCCAAACTAAGCATAGCTTGTACTATGGGTACTAGACAATGGATAAACATACATATATACTTTATGTAGGCTGGTCCCCGTCCCCACCCCAATATGCTATTCCTTTGATAAAAGCTATGATGCTAAACCTGCACTAAACCTCTCGGTATATTATAAACACCTACTGCAAGAAGACGTATCATCTTAAATTTTTGTTTCTGTTTATCTTTTATTTTATTATATAGCGATAGCCTAGTGAGAAACCGTTGGACTGCCACGCAGAGGTCTCGAGTTCGATCCTAAGGCGCACATTATTGACTTTTCGAAGTTATGTGCGTATTAAATAGTTTATTATCGCATGCTTTAACGGTGAAGCAAAAACATCGTGAGGAAACCCTGCATGCCTAAGAGTTCTCAATAATGCTCTCAAAGATATGTGAAAACTGCACACCCGCACTAGGCCAGCGTGGTGGACTATGGCCTAACCCTTCTTTCACTGAGAAGAGGCCCGTGCACAGCAGTAGAACAGTTATTACAGGAATTATATTATTATACATATATATTATATTGTTTTTTTTTTTAACCACTTTAAAAGAGACTGACCTTCCCGATACAGGGAATCTAAGGTAGAGACCAGTGATTTACTTGGTAAAGCTAAGTATATTAAAATCTAGCTTTAGCTCGCGGCTTCGCTTGCGTAAAAGTAGGTTAGGTTATGTTAATAACAGACTTTGTAAATCAAATATAGCCTATGTTACTCGGTGATAAAGCAGCTTTCTAATAGCGAAAGAATTTTTAAAATCGGTTGATTAGTTTTTGAGTTAATCCCTTACAAACAAATAAATAAAAATCAAACATTTCCACGTTATAATATTTGTTTAGACATAAAAAAAGTTCGTAAATGTTTAGCCAGGCTCGGGTATATTTTAAAAAAGTTGGTGCTGCTTTCTCTGCCTACGCCTTTGGGGTTATAACCGTGATACTAGTATGTTTGTATGGTACAAAAATAGCTCTAGAGTTATCAGCTCCGTCTGACATTATCGTTAAAGACCTTTGCAGTTTAATTAGTATTAATGAGGAACCTGTGACGCAGTCCAATCGAGATCTATCGACCCGTGAGGTTAAGCTACATTGTCACTATTTAATCGTTAGATGGGTGAGCGTATACTAAGGGCAGTACCTTGCCTTGGTATTTACAATTTTAAAGTACATATAGGTAAATTACTTAATACTTAATATTGTCTTCTGTTTACGCGAATGTTATTCATTGAAATTAAACTTATATACGGATTTTATCGCGTTGTTTATTTATCACTGTATTACAAAATTTTGAAAATATTACACTACTACTACTATTGATTTTATTTTACTAATTTATAAGCTAATAAAATTATTTAAACTATTAAATCTATTTATTGTTGGTTTACACTTTCCCGACGTTTCGGTTGCTTTTCAGCAGCCATGGTCACGGGCTACTCAATACTGTTGTCAAAAATAAAAATATGTTTATTCATATAGGTCACAAAGTAACATTTATGAACGTCAAAGTTACACTTGTTAATGTGAATTTACATTTACCTGTTATGGTAACAACTGTTATTTCTACCTGCTCATCTAATGGGATCATATCATCCCTCACAGTTCTCCATGAGAGAATTTAAATTTACTTAGGCCAAGTTCAGTAAAGCAAGGGCGTCGAACCAATGAGAAGAACTGTCAAGAAACTTACAATTATTAAGAAAATTTGCAATTGCAAACTTTAATAAAAAGAGTGATCGGAAGTATTTTGTCTCTCTTCAAATTATCTTTTACTCGCATCTTCGTTACAGTGATTCTAAGGAAAATTTCTTTTGAGCCGATCTGCGGCCTGACAATTCGAACCAGAAAGAGACCTGAGAAGATGGTTGTACTGCCAGGCAGATGTCTTAAGCACAACCCGATGCCACACACCACTGATTTTTAAACATTACAAATTGAACATCATGAAGAAACCTACATGGCTGAGAGGTTTCAATAACGTGCCTTAAGATCAGTGAAGTCTACCAACCCGCGCTGGTCAGCTGGTGAACAACTTTACCCTTATTAAAGTAAGAAGAGGCCGGTCGTCAGCAGAGGGACAGTTTATGTACAGGGTATAATGTTATGTTCCCAAAATACAGCTTATTACCTAATTTGGTTTCAACATTTTGTTATTAATTTGCCAGTCTGTATGTATGTCTGTCTCCGTGGCGCAGCGGTAGTGAATGCGACTGCTGTGCATGAGGTCTCCGGTTTGAATCCCAGGTCAGTCCAACAAAATGTTATTAGGTTTTTCTGTTAAGAAATCTCAATACGAGCCCGGAGTTAGGAAGTTGTCGGTGTTAGACACCCCCGTGTCTCGGAAAGCACGTTAAGCCGTTGGGCCTACGCCTGATCTCTCTCCAGTCGTGTCGGATTACCGTCCCATCGGATCTGAATGAGAGTTAAGGAAAAAAATTGCAATTGTGTTTGCGCACACACTTGTGCACTATAATATCTCCTGCGCAGAAGGCCAGTCTCCGATCTAAGATTGGCCGTCATTTCCTCAATCGGTTTGTCCCAGTTCGACCTAGTTCTTAGATCTCCGTTTTAACTGAACGCCTGCCAGAACTAGGACTTTTGTCAAAAGATACATCTCTCTTCGTCTACTTTCTAGAGATAATCTGTATATAGCTATGATACCTATGACTAACGCGCCGTGACAGAAATTTGGTCTGGCGGATATTATTATGTATATACATCACTTGCCCTTTATTACAAGATCCTACTCATATCTATAGATGTCGAAATATCTTTAAATTTAAGAAGAGCACTGAGGTCTGAAATACAGATAATTTTATTTTATCTAGTTAGGACACAGATGTCTCACTCAATCGAGATTAAGCCAAATAATATTAACAAAATGTACCTAATTGCTGTATGTACATGTATCTTGGAAATAAACAATTATTATTATTATTATTTAAATGTAGGTGTATTATACTTCTTCATTAAGGGATTACTGATGTTATGTGTGTTGTAATTTATACGCAAACCAGATTACAATAAGGTCTATTTTGCACTAGCTATCTCCAGTGAATAGTAATTTTTAGGATGGAAGTTAAAAGGTAAAGGTTTCTGTACTCCTGACAACGTGTATGCGAAATTTCATGATGATCGGTCAAGTAAATAATTGTCGGCCTCAGTGGCGTAGTGGTTAATGTAACCGACTGCAACGCTTGAGGTCGCGGGGTCGATCCCGCACAAGTCAAACATTTGTGTGCATGAACATGGATGTTCGTCTTGGTCTGAGTGTTTTCGTATAATATGAATGTATTTACAAAAAAAGTATATATGTATGTTTATCCATTGTCTAGTACCCATAGTACAAGCTCTGCTTAGTTTGGGCTAGATGGTGTTGTGTGTATGTGTTAGAATATTATTATAATAATAATTATTATTATTAAATAAGACGACAAAGCGTAAACTTACATTCGCATTTATAATAATAATTTGAATAGTTTTTCCATCTCGGATTAATACGCGCGTTGTTTTATTATTTTATTATATTGTGCCCGCTGCTACACTCGCGCTAATCTAAGATACGTCAATAAATTTCTAAAAAGGTACTCTTTTCGGTCGAGTAGTTAAGGCGTGAAAGTGTAACAAACAACACACAAATAAACAAACTCACTTTCGCATTTATAATGTTATTTAGGATTTGAGCGTACCTGTAAGAGGCTGACACCCTTTCTCCTGTTTTTATTTTATGAAATGCCTGAATATTTTCTTTTATTGGTAATTAGTTATGTAATACTTGCAGCTCCTTACAGATAAGATTTGCGAATTAAGCAGTTTTGTAATACGATTAAAAAGAGAGGCCGTCAGTTTCTTGCGTGTTAATCTTGTTGTTTGTACGCCCTTGCTTTGCTAAACTTGACTTTAAGTAGATTTAAATTCACAGTACAGTATTAGCCTAGTGGAAGACCGTTGGATTGCCACGCTGAGGTCTCGAGTTCGATCACTAAGGCGCGCATCTTTGACTCTTCGAAGTTATGTGCGTATTAATATTTAATTATCGCTTGCTTTAACGGTGAAGGAAAACATCGTGAGGGAACCTGCATATCTGTGAGTTCTCCATAATGATCTCTAAGATATGTGAAGTCTGCCAACCCGCACTGGGCCAGCGTGGTGGTCTATGGCCTAACCCTTCTCTCACTGAGAAGAGGGCCGTGCCCATCAGTAGGACAGTTTAATAAAGGTCTGATATTATTTTAAATTAGGTATATTATAGTATTGTCTTACATTTAAGCGAATGTTAATAAACCTCCAGGTCGAAAAAAAACGTAAACGTTGGGGCAAGTGTAAACTTATATGTATATAGATTTCATTGACAAATTTTAACAGGAATAAAGTTAACAAGACGAGTGTAATAGTTTCGAAATTATGTAATAACTAGCGATCTGCCCCGGCTTCGATCGGGTAATACAAAACTTTAACAAATTATACACCTAAACCTTCCTCGTGAATCATTTTGTCTATTGGTAAAAACCGCATGAAAATCCGTTTAATAGTTTTTGAGTTTATTGCCAACCAATCCCACTGTAATCTAGAAATATTTAAAAGAAATTCATATGTAAATGCTATCAAGATTTATAAAAAATACCAAATGAATTCAAGATCTCCCCTTGACAATGTTTAAGACCAAATTGACTAAATGGCTTCTAGACAATTGTTTTTATAACATCAATGATTATATGACATTTAAATATACAATATAATTATACAATATATAATAATAAATATTTAATGTATAATGTACAATTTTCTATCTTAGTAATTCCAATTTCATAATTATAAAATTATATAATAAGACCTTTTTGCACACCATTGTTATGGTAGACAGAACCATTATTGTAATTATTGACATCTGTTGTAAGTACTACATTCTGGCAAATAAACGAATCTGAATCTTAAACAGACAGACAGACGCGGCGAGTACTTTTTATAATATATAGTGAAGTAGTATAATTTTAATTCACAGTATGGTTTAGTAAGTGTTACTTTTTGATCTAAATGGCTAAAGTTATTTAGATTTTACACAACTTTTATCAATCGTTATCATGCCCATTAAAACTGAAGATTACATAGGACATTACACGCTAAATCCTTATAATATTATAAATGCGAATGTAAGTTTGTTTGTTAGTTACGCTTTCACGCCTTAACTACTCGACCGATCATCATTCAATTTCACATACACGTTGTCAGGGGAACAGAAAAGGATAAACCTTTCATCTAGAAAAAACATACATTTACGCGAGCGACGTCGCGGGTAAAATCTAGTAATATCTAAGTCAATGCAACAAGTTAAAATAATTTATATCACATAACATCTTCTATATAAATACATATTGCTGTAGAAATGAGAGCGCTGAGAAATATATGTGGTGTGACTCTGAAAGATAGGATAAGGAATAGTGTGATTAGAGAGAGATGCGGCATAAAAGTGGATATAGTGACGAGAATAGAAAAGGGTATGTTAAGCTGGTTTGGGCATGTAGAAAAAATGGACGAGAAAAGACTGACTAAGAAAGTTTATAAGGCTGGTGTGAATGGAACAGTCGCAAGGTGAAGACCTAGGCAAACGTTTCTTGATCAGATCGGAGATGTTCTGGATAAGGGCCAGGTTATGAGCACCTTTAACCGGCGAGCGTGTATGAGGAATGTTATGAAAGTGAATGAAGCCAGGGAAGTGTGTCAGGATCGTAGCAAATGGAAAACTGTAGTCTCTGCCTACCCCTCTGGGAAACAAGCGTGAATCTATGTATGTATGTATGTGACATCTTCTATACCAATATTATAAAGAGGATAAGAAGAAAGCTTTGTATTTATGTTTGTCATGAATAAACTCAAAAGCAATGGACCGATTTTAATAATTCTTTCACCATTCGATAGTTACTTTATTCAGATGTAACATAGGCTATATAAAATTACGCTACGAGCCAGGAGAGCGGAGTTGTAATCATAAAAGTGATCGAAACCGCGGAGTACAGCTAGTCATATATGAAAATTCATCTTCTAAATGTATGTGTCCTTAAAAATTGAAAAGTAGTAAATGGATTTACTTGAAATTTTTACACAGTATTGCATTTCTGTATAAAAGTGTTTATATATTCTTTTTATCCCAAAATTCCAACAAAAGCAGGCAGTATTTTGTTCTTCAAAATATTTTTTCTCGTATTAGGAATAATTCCTGTGTCCCGGGGGCTTTACAAACATTCAAACAACGGACACAAAGAACACCCAGGCTCGGAACAACAATTTGTAGAACGCACAAATTTTTGACCCGTGTAGAGATCGAACCCACAACAATCGGCGCGGCGGCAATGGCGAGGTAACCATTCAAGCCACTGCACCATATGTGCAGTAAATTTAAAAGCATTAGACTGAGCCAAGACAGCGAAACGTGACCGGGTTTAGACACCATGAAAAGGCATTGTGTCTAGATGGCGCCTTCCGAACATCGTCTTAGGAATAACAATATTAATAACTAGATGTACCCGCGGTTTCACCCACGTTTATGATTACTGCCCATCCCCGTGGGTCGTAGCGTGATGTTACATAGTCTATAGCCTTCCTCGATAAATGAGCTATCCAACACTAAAAGAATTTTTCAATTCGGACCAGTAGTTCCTGAGATTAGCGCGTTCAAGCAAACAAACAAACAAGCTCTTCAGCTTTATAATATTAGTATAGATATATTTATTAATTACAGTGGTAAAACATGAATCCAGTCTATAAAGTACTTAGTTATATAATATGGGTGTCTGTACTAGGGTAAACCTGTGCTACAGCTGTTAACGGCACTTACAATATACTACTAGGAACTAAATTAGATACAATTAACTATACTTATTATAAGTATATGCAAAAGTAGGCCAAGATTATAATTAATATCATGGAACTTGTTATTACTTATTTAACAACAATCAATAAATCTTCGGTCTCCTCATAATTTAAAGTTTGTAAGTACGGACAGACTACCCGCTTAGATCTTACATAATTTAGGTCATATATAGCTATTTATTTATTTATCCTGTTATAAAAAAGGCCCTAAGAATGCGAAATAACTATTTGTAAAAACAAACTTCGATTCAGTAAGTGTGGTACAGTCAATATCTATCCGACTTTTAGTTTTAGGAATAAATCTGTAATCTATAAAACTAGATCTTTTTATAACCTGCCCCACTGCTGGGCACGGGCCTCTTCTCAGTATAAGAAGGGATTAGCTAGTCCACTACATTGGTCCAGTGCGAGTTGGCAGACGTCATTTCTTCGAGAACATTATATAGAACTCTTAGACAGCAGGTGCTCTGATGACGTTTTCCTTGACCGTTAAAGCAAACGATCATTAACCATTTTATCTCAGTATAATAGAATAAAGAGTTTGTTTATTTTTTGTTTGAACGCGCTTATCTCCGAAACTAACAGACCGATTTGAAAGATCTTTTTGCATTTGATAGCCCATTTCTTGAAGAAGGTTATAGGCTATATAACATTACGCTACGAGTAATGGGAGCGGAGCAGTAATCAAAAACGTGGGTGAAGCCGCTGAACACAGCTAGTACAGATATAATTTTACAAACTTAGAACTCAAGATCACTGATTTTAATTTGTATATAAATAAAATTTTAATCGTTCTTTTTGCCTGTGCGTTTATGTACCTTGATCTCCACAATAGTCGAACCGTATTCATGTCATTTTTAGTGATATATGAAAATAAGCTTAGGTTATATTTGTATGTATATTATGTCCATAATATGTATTAAGTATATATATACTTACATAAAATTTTAATCATACTTTTTGTCTGTGCGTTTGTGCAATTTGAACTCCACAATTGTCATACCTACCGTATTTTATATGATTTTTAGTTATGTATGAAAATAAGCTTACGTTATATTTCGTATAAATAATATGTACATTTAAGCTATTTCTAATATACCTATCACTAGGTGTTTCAAATAATATTATATTATGTATAATGCATGTTTATTAATTGGTTGTACATTTATTTAAGATCCCTGTAATTGTTATACGAGAGATGTATTTATTTATTTTATAACATTTCTCTCTGCACTAACAGGTTGCTTTCCCAACAGGTGCAGAGAGTCAGGTTTAACAATTAAGCACACATTGTTACATAGATGAGGAAAAATTAAATATATGTACATTAGAATTAATATCAAATAATAACAACTTTGAAATAATAACAAAATCAATAAATATACATACCTATATATATGTAGATTATAGAAAATTTCATTTTAAGAATAATATAATATCACAATTAATTCCAGTTAATTAACAAATTAAGAATATTAATAAAAACGATAAAATTACAATATGAATTAGAAAAGAATTGATAAAACTAATTATTTAAAAATTCATATATTCGATCAAGAAATAAGTCAACACTTGGTTGGTTAGCGATCAGAGCATGAGTGTAGAAATGACCTGACAAGGAGGAGTGAATTGTCCTATGATTCTAGGTCCCACGTAGCTAATACATGAATCTATTGCCGTCTATCAGGCACAGTTTAAGTCCCCGTCAAAAGTAAAAATATCTAATAACACTGCCGGGAATCGAACCTGAGTCCAAACGTACAGCAATCGCATTTATTACCACTGCACCACCAAGGCAATCTTATTATGTGCTTATATATATTGTTACATATTAACAAATAAACAGTTGACAAATAAAAAATATACTTATGAAATATCTGGTTATTGTATAATGTCGTAAATAAAAATATATAATAAGATAAGATTTTAATGAAACTGACGAATTAACGTGTTTTACAAAGAGTGAAGGGATTTTACAAGGTCATATATCCAGAAAATCGCTGCATGGAAAATTACTTATCCATTTACATCGATCGTTTTGAAACTACGTGTAGTAAAAGTAATATATTATTAAAACTCACCTAAATCGTTTAATAGTCCATCAATATCACTACACAACACAACAAATCAATAATAATTTAATATCACATCGAAATTATTATTAATAATAAATGCTTAATAAAAAATTAATACAATAATTCACAAAACGCGCGCCATGACAGTACCGCGCGCTTCCGCCGGCGTTCGATTTTCAAATAAACTATCCAAGATGGCCGCCTGAATGACAAGGTAATGGCTAGTGATGTGGCTAACGGAAAATTTATCGATA
This sequence comes from Catocala nupta, assembly GCA_963675205.1. Taxonomy (NCBI): domain Eukaryota; kingdom Metazoa; phylum Arthropoda; class Insecta; order Lepidoptera; family Erebidae; genus Catocala; species Catocala nupta. The sequence continues at coordinate 10,497,142 of OY776105.1, forward strand.
AAGAATTTTCTTTTAATTTTTCTGATGTATTATTTTGTAGAATGTTTTAAATAAAGAATGTATGAAGTATATAAGTCCATAGTATTTATTTTGGTGTAATGTAATGTGAATGATATATTGTCAGTTACAAATATTTAAATTGCAATTTTAAAGCTCACTTATATTTTAAATGTAAGTTATATAACTGTTCTGGATTTAAACTATTGACATAAAAATACTATTTGTAAATCGGTCGAGCAGTTGAGATATAAAAATGTAAGGGACAGACTAACTTAGTTTTGCATTTATATTTTAGTATAGATAGTAGGTAAGGTCTAAGACCTTACAATAAACACAATACCGTGACGTTTCACATAGAGGGTGCAACATAAAGGTCTGGTCTCATATTTTAGGATCGTGAAGTATCGTGATATTATATATATATATATATAAGTATTATTAAAACTAAAAAAATGTTTTTGTATGGCCATCCAAAGTTTTATTGCACTTCGTCCATTATTGTTTTTCCATAGAGATAAATAAAAGAAGGGCCGTAGATACTATTTCTCTTTTATAGCAGTATTAATGTAATCTTTCTTTACAAGAGAGCGAGAAAGCCTATTATAAAATTGCAATATATGACATGAAGAATGAAATAATATGAATGAAGCCAGAGAAGTGTGTCAGGATCGTAGCAAATGGTAATCCGTAGTCTCTGCCTACACCTCTAGGAAACAGGCGTGAATCTATGTATGTGTGTAATATATGACACTGTGGCGCGCATTAATATTACAAAAATACGTGTATAATAAGCGATAATATGGTATTATATGATTTTACTACATTATTTTTTTGTGATAAGATTAGTTGAGAAAAGTAGTCTTATCTTACAATATTGTGATGGATGTTAGTATTATGTCCGTCCAACTTGTTGCATGTAACTGAAATCATAGAAAACGATAAACATTTCAGAGTATCAGAAGGAATGCACTGACTAAAGTAAATTTTAAAATTAGACATTTGCGACGCATTCCTTGACGTGACCTTGAACTTTCTTTCATTTGTGCAAAAACACGTAGTTTGTAAATAACTATTTTGGCAAGAGATGAGTTTGTTTAAACAACGATAAGTTACACATAAAGTCTTAAATATTTTACAAAGATAAGCGGGAAAAATCTAATCTAAGAAGTGAACGTGCATGCTCTTAATGAGAGGTACGCAGTTAGATCATAACTGCGTACTTCTTTTAACTAAGTTTTCTTTAAGAGGGTCTTACTTTTCCGAACTGTCTTGTTAGTACATATATATAATATACATACATAGAATCTCGCCTAAATGTCAGAGAAATCGACTAAGAGTAGTCTTTCCTCTTGATACGATATTGTTATAACTATCTTGCTGATTCACAGACATTACTCAAGATCGTTACGTATTAGACAATAATAATACTCTGTTATTGTTTGGTATCGGAATTCTGGAATCCTATGATAATGAATCCTATAGATATTATGCGTATAGTACAATAGTTTAAATAAAACTTGCCTTCTATCGCTAAAATATAAAAAATTTTGAATTAGCAACGTCTGCTCTGTGTATGGCGACCTGCATCGCAAGAGATGTTAACTACGTCTACTGAACATCCAGACTCGAAACGATTACTTGTGGCTCACATAATTTTTATCGCTTGTGGAGACTAAACCCGCTTAGCACAATAGCAGCAGCAAGGCAATAATAATTTGCAGATTCTATTAGAAATTAAACTATTTAAAAATAAAATTAATAGTATAAATAAATAACATTAAAACTATACTTTACTACTCTATAGCTTCAGTCAATTTTTATTACCAATACAATAAAAAGTCTCTTAGAGATTTAAAATTGGACGAGCAGGCAATGTAAAGATAAGATTTGTAGACAATATTTTCAATCCAAACCTAAATCTAGACTCATTAGCTTAATGAACTGAATTTATTATTCCATTTTTATTAATATATCTTATATAGTTAATTGACGTTTTCAAGAATTGGTTGCATATTTTCATGGAAATAACGATTGTTGACTTTGACTTTGACCGACGCAATATCGATATCAGAAGATGCAACTGCAAAAGGTTGTCTCGTGCAAATATTATCGATCGAAAATGCATTATCTGAACATCAGATTACATATTAGACCGCGTGCAATCTTACACGCGTTGTGAAAGGCTCAAAGTCTAGTAAGTTGTACAAACAGATTGTAACCACTCTATTACTATACTAGTTTTTATTATCGCATGCGACAAATCAATTCGTTTCGAATTAAACATGGATTGTTTATATGAATGTGTGTATACTGTACGTGTATTTAATTAAAGATTTTCTTTCATCTGTATTTGTGATTGTGTTTAAAGATGTTGCTGAAGATTTGTATGACTGTAAAATGGTCCATAATTAAATTATGTGCTACGCGAATTTGTAAGTCTGTCATTAAAGAATTGCAAGAAGAGAAACGTCTATTACATCTGATAGGATTCAATCGTTTCTTTTTTGCGTGGAGAAATGCTTCTCATGCATATATCCTCGCCATAAGGGGAGGCGAGACAGTTATGTCAGGCTCTCCCGGGACTTCGGGACTACCGACTAAAGCCACCATGGTGTGCCACCTCGCTGCTTTGTATGGTGGGTGGGTCACCGGGACTGAAACTATATCAGCGACCCACCCAGCAGTGCCCAATGCAGAGATATAGATAGATTTCTATCAAATTAATCGACAAACAACTGGTTTTATACAATGTGCAGCAATATTTGCTAGTTAAATCAGATTTTGTGATAAAATTTAATTTCCTAGATTTAAAACATTAGCTATATTTTTGCAGGGTTGGATTCATCCATAGTACCGCCTGCCCTTCCAGAAATAATTTAAGTCTATATATCAAAAACATTATCATGAGATCCATTTTAAAATAGTAATAATTTCGCCTTATCCAAACAGGCTTGCTTAAGTATACAAGGGGGCTTTTACAGGGGTTAGGGTCAGGTAGTCTGGATAGTAAAATGTCTGAGTAAACAAAATGACTAGAATATCCTTAATATGATAGGCATATCGTATAATATATTGTGGTGGTTATACTCATTATACTTTAACAGTTATGTAGGTGCCCGGTCGCAAAGTACTGAATACGATTTCTGTTAAAAAAAGTATTATTGGGTTCTTCTGTTAGGAAATCGTAAATAGTAGCAGAAAATTGTAAGTAATAAGCCCGTTGCACGCCAATGAACCTAGATATTGTAAATACAAAAGTCATTTAACTTTGTCCTTGGTCTAAATAAATGAATGGCTTAATTTTTGAGGATTATAGATCGAGAAGTATCCATGGAGAACTCTTAGTCCTAATTCCATAATTTAGACTACCTCCTTAACAAACTTTGTAACGATCCTGAAGTCTCGGATCCGATTTTAAGGATAATGATTTACTGTTAAGGAATATTCGGCAATAGGATCGCCAGCTTTGTTGAGATCCCAAAAAACATAGTTCGCCGAATGTGTATGTAATAAACCTTTTTCAGGATGGACAAGCGTGAGGCTATGCATTTTTGTTCACAAATATATGATTATTAACTTTATTTTTATTTAAGACTAGGTTTTGCCTGCGGCTCTGCTCGTGTAAATCAGGTTAGGTTAGGTTTGTAACAACACTTTTTCTGGATGAAAGGTACTCTATGTCATTTTCTGTTTCCTTGACAACGTATATGTGAAATTTCACGATGTTCGGTCGAGTAGTTACAGCGCGATAACGTAACAATCAAACAAACAAACTCGCATTCGCATTCAGAATATTAGTTAGGATTAATAAACTTATACTCAAAATAACTAAATAAAACCGAAACTTATCGATATCGACAACCGTCAAGTCCTTATCGTCGAGTACCGTGTAATTTGGCGACACGTCATTCCCATCACTATATGTACATTTAGACAAGTGACATACATACACACACACACACACAGTAAGTACACAACACACAGTTCACGTAAAAATAGATTTTCCATGTACCTTTTGGGAAAATCATTAGCGCGGTGACATTTCCGGGGACATCCTTTTTAGTTATTAATTTCTAGTAATTATTTACCACTAGTTACTGCCTGCGGCTCCGCTTGCGTGAATTTTACGGGAAAGTATACCGGGTTATAAAGTAATATGTGTGTTAATATATGGTCTATGTGTGTGACAAGTTCATACAAATCGGTTTAGCAGTTTACGCGTGATTACAACATGACATTACGTGCAAACATTCTAAGGACTTCACAAATTCTTATATTTAGTAATAGGTTTTATATGATAGCCTCGTAAGTTATGCTTGTGGCTTGTCATGAAGTTTGAGTTCTATTCCTGAGTATTAGATATTATATATATTACATGGCGATTTAAAAGAGTGGCCTTGAGTTTCTTGCAGGTATCTTCTCATAGGCTCAACCTTTTGCCTGAACCTTGCAACTAACATAAATGTAAATTCAGTAAATATAATAAAATCACTAACCCCTTTGACGTTCATAAGTGTTACTTTGTGACCTAAGTGAATACATTATTTTTGACTTTGACTTTGACTATAAAATCAAAATCAAAAATACGGTTAGGTCACAAAGTAACAGTTATGAACTTCGAATCTATACTATACTAGCTGACCCGCGTGACTTCATCTGTTTCATATAAGAAAATTTTCCCCGTTTTTGCAACTTTTTCATTGATGCACCGCCCTGTGTGGACACAGCGAATACACACATAAAGTAATATAGTATTGAATGTCACTCTATATATGTGTATGTAAATGCACTACGATATTTGTGTTAGCGCTTAAGCAGTGTTACGGTGTCCGCGGTGTTGTATAGTCGCATATTTAACAATAAACCTAATTGGCTTAACCCGACCTATCATTTCTATCACCAAATCGTACCCGGAGTCAGATATACACAAAGAATACTCAACAGCCCCTTTTGGTTGTAGCGTGATGTCATATAACCTATATAATAGCATTCCTCGATAAAACAGCTATCCAACACTAAAATAATTTTTGAATTCGAACCAGTAGTTCCTGAGATTAGCACGTTCAACCAAACAAGCAATCAAACAAAATCTTTAGTTTTATAATATTAGTATATATATAATATTATAAAGCTGAAAAGTTTGTTTGTTTGGTTGGTTGAACGGGCTAATCTCAGGAACTAATGATTCGAATTTAAAAAATCTTTTAATGTTGGATACCCCGTTATATCATATTTCGAGGAAGGTTATAAGCTATACCTATAACATCACGCTACGACCAATACGAGCGGAGCAACGATGAAAAATGTTGGGAAAACGGGGAAAATTCTCTTATGTGAAGTAGACAAAGTTGCGCGAGTCACCTAGTTATACAGGATGTCCGGTAATTAATGGATGACCTTGAAATGTGTTATAGTAGAAATGAAGGCTGAAAAAAAAATATATATATATATATATACAGGGTGATTTTGAAATCGTGTAATTCCTTTTAACCACGCATTCTACTGGTGATATAGAATAACCCTGACCATATTTTTATTTAATTAGAATAATGGTTTCGGCAAAATTAGAGTACAGATTTTTTTCATGAAATGATTTCAAATAGTCATATTTTAACCACCTGACACAATCAAAAATAAAAATAGTAACATAACAATAACTGATGTCGTAAATAATAAGGGGCAATAAAAAGGACCGCCCGTTATTATTTACGACATTAATTATTAATATGTTTTTTTATTTTAATTAGTAAAAAATTTAAATTGCCTCGGTTGGTTAACATATGACTATCTGACACCATTTCACGAAAAAAACGGAATAATAATTTTTCAAAAAAAATAAATCTAATTAAATAAAAATATGGTCAGGGTTATTCTATATCACCAGTAGAATGCGTGGTTAAAAGGAATTACACGATTTCAAAATCACCCTGTATATTAAAAAGTGCAAGCTATATTAGCATAACATACTTTTAACCGTCTATCTATTAGCATATTTAGTGTTTAATAATAAAACAACAAAAAATCGATGGATTTCATTCATTTATGGTCGTAGTATACAAGAAAGTTATACATGGTAATTAAAAAAAACACATATCAGGTAGTAGTTAGGATAGATTTTTTTCTGAATGGCTATCAGTTCCACTATAAGACATTTCCAGGTTATCCATTAATTACCGGACAACCTGTATATATTTGACACTTTTTATTGGCTACAATATCGCATTGGATATATTCCTGTGAAGAAATATGTACTTATTGTGTGAAAGAAAGAGATAAATATGTTGTGTAGTGTCAGTATGGCGTCTGGAAATGGGGTCAGTGGATGGCTGTAGGTTTGCACCCTATTACGAGGGTCTTAAAAGACATATAGGCAGCGAAATGCGGGTGTAATATACGGAATATACCTTACCGATTCAGCATAAGGTGTTTGTATGGATATAATATTATAAATGTGTTTTGTTAACATGTTTAGACGTTTATTAATCAATCTAGCATAAACCGTTGAAAAGTTTTTACCCCGTTGAACAGATTATGCCCTGAGTTGTTTACCCAGTTTTTGAAGAATATTTTTATATTATTATTCATGATGATTGGTCGAGTAGTTAAGGTGTGGATGCTTATAAACAAACAAATTGACTTTCACATTTATAACGCTCAGCCCCGATTTCGCACGGGTAGTACAATACCTTAACAAATTATACGCCTAATGATTAACCTAATGATTAAAATACACCTATGAATCTCTCTGTCTATTGGTGAAAACTGCATGAAAATCGGTTTAGTAGGTTTTGAGTTTACCGCGAACAGACAGACGCGGCAGGGGACTTTGTTTTATAATATGTTAGGATATACCTATCACAAAGTTTCTTTGGATTTCTTTCTTTTTATGTTTTTGATTAATTATTGTTCATAAGTAAATATTAATGTATTGTTAATTGAAGTTATTATGTTTCTCTTATCACAGGTACTTTCTAACATATTATATTAGAAAAGCCTGGCCCTTTGGGAGGCTTACACGGAGACATGGGTCCAACGTGAAGAGGCCCTTCGACGGTTTTAATCAAAGGTGGGATGGAACACATACAGCGGCACTAGCCGCAGCAGGCGTAGGACTATTGCTACATATGGATTCTAATATATGGGCTATAGGTATGGGTGTTTGGTGGACCGGTATATTGCTAACTATGGATAAAAAACGGCGTCTGCCCTGAATACTCTAATAGCATCAATGCAATGGGCAGATTTTATTATTATCATTAATGTAAAATTTGTTAAAATATTATTGTTTAAAGCTTAAGCTAATTATATAATTACGGTATCGAATTTGTTCGCTTCAATGCAAGACATAGACGGACATATCCATTCATTGTAACATTCCATGTATTACCCATGTTTACAAATAAATATTTCTGATTTCTGTGTGACATTACTCCGATGGTCAAACCAGTTTACTGTAGGGCTTAGGATGACCGTTATGTGTTTCATGGTACTAATAGTATCAACAATAGGTTTAAAGCGTTGACATTTACGTTTTATGGCCTACAGATAATTTGAAACGGATTCCTCCAATCTCTATTTTTCTTATTCCGTTATAAAATAATGACGGCCATTTCGTGGTATTTCGTATGGTAGGTGCAGCAGTTGCGACATGTCATAATCTAACGTGCGGGTCATGAGTTCAATTGGTTTCAAATTTCACTCGACTAATATTTATTTATGCCAATAACAAAATTTCATTTTATTATCTGACTGCATGAATGCCGTTTAGGTTTAAATGGCCGCCTCGCATATGCCACAGCTCTGGGCGTTGTAGATTCGATCCCCTCACGGAACAATAATGTTGTTCCATAAATAGTCATTTGGACTCTTTGGGTGTACTTTAAGACTGTTGTTTGAATGTTTGTAAAGTCCCCCGCGACATAAAATTTATTCGTAGTTCTGGAATACCTAGTCTTTATGAAACTATCACTTGCTGCTAATACATTTAAGCTTATAAATAAGTAACGCAGTGAATCAGTGACAAAAGTTAGTGCTTACCGACTGTGGGGTTTCAGGTTTGATTCCGGGTAAATATATAACTGCTTACCCTTAATGGAAAAGCAGACACATAGCTGTATGAGTATATATCTTTTAGATGATAATATTGTAAATAATTTAATTTGATGAAAATTATGAACATACCTACATAAAATCATTGTGCCTGTCTTTCCGAAAGGATAGGAAGAGGTGTAATACACCCACATTTCGTCATCTAAGAGTTTGTGTACCTTATCAAAGTGGGTGAGTCCATAGACCAGAATTTTCTGACAGAGAAATCTACCCTAAATAAAACTTTGCCTGAAACGGCAATCGAACCCGAGATCTCATAATCACACGCAAAATTATACCATGGGGCTAACGGCGCAGTAAGTATATACTATAATATAATATTAAATTATGTACTTAATATTTAGATTAAGTGGTTTGAAATCAAGGGCAAGGAATACATTTCCGAAGGCAATGACTGACAACTTTTAATTCCTATCTGTTAAGAAGGTATACTACTTAAGAAGAAACACAAGGGCCGTTTTTCCATACAAACGTAGTCCCCTGTTTCCTCCCTGGATAATGTCAGTAGAGACAAAAATGTTTTCCGAAAAATGTATAGCTTCTATTGGCATGACCCTATGTTTTCCTTTTTTCATAAATTAATTATTAAAAGAGAAATGAGCCTTCAAAAACTTTAAAAATTGGCTATATTTTCCGCTGTGTTCAAACATCCAGAAAACAAATGTCACTAAATTATATTAGAAAAGGAAAACATAAGAACACGGTCAAAGCCTTTCTTTAATTTTAATGAAAAAAGTAGTTAAATCGGTCAAATTTTGAAGAAGACTACGAAACGTTGATTTTCTTTACTTTTAATAGGTATTTTCGGTCAAAGCTGCAGTTGTCTCTATCGCGCTCTACGGGCACTGCGCGACAGCAGTAGATTTTATATAATTCTCTCGCCCTTAGTGTTTCCTCTTAAAAGAGAGAAATTAAAAATTGTGCTGTCAGCGATCTAAGTCGATACACGTGCATAATTTTTATTGAGTTTATTACAAAATTATAACAATCTAGATTTCGAAATTGCTATCACGGCAACAGTACTTTTTTTCTGGATGAAAGGCATGTCCATTTTTGTACCCCTGACAAAATGTATGCGAAATTTCATGACGATCCATCAAGAAGTTAGGTCGTGTAAGCATAACAAACAAACTCACTTTTGCATTTATAATATTAGTTAGAATTAGAGTGCTAGTTTTGAATTTTATTTCCTGTATTACTTTTACAAACTTGTCGGATTTTATTTAGGTACAGGCAACCACCCTGTTTCTAAATCATACAAAAAATATTTATTTATACTACAAAGCAGATTCGGTACTTTCATATAAAATCTCACGCTCGTATCCGCCAAGGAATGAGCATAGGTGTATAACAAGCATATTTCTCCAGCTAGCCTATTAGCTATGGGGTCATGGCTCCTACATTTCGCTACCTATTGGGTCATGGTCGTCAATCCCCTGTTAAAGGAGGACAGACACTATTCCAGACAATGTCTCTTTTGAGAATTATCTTGACTAAAAACCTTAGCTATGAATACGAATTTGGAAATATTTGTGTAAAAGAGTAGTGGAGCCTCGCTGATTTCAGCATGAATGGGCCGGTTCGACCGGGGTAGGACTACCCTCTCACAGAATATCGACGTGAAATAGCAGTAATCCTACTGTTGTGTTTCGTTCTGTGTGAGAGAGTGCCGGAGGCCAGATCACCCTCTTTCCCCCTTCCCGCTCCTTCTCCATCCCACTTCCTTTTTCCTTTCCTAAGGTCGGCAACGCGCAAGTGATGCCTCTGGTGTTGCAGGTGTCCATAGGTTACGGTGACCATTTACCATCAGGTGGGTGTATGCCTGTTCGCCACCTTAGATACATATATATAAAAAAAGAAATGGTTGTTTCAACTCTGAGTATTTTTAGTGACCGTCGTTCGAATACAGGAATTATTTCTAGTGCGACAGTTGTCTTTTTTAAAACAATAAAGCCTAATAATCTGCTTCGGCGAGCTGTTTTAGTCTTGTTAGTGACTAGCCGTATCCTGCGGTTTCACCCACGTTTCTCATTAGTGCTCCGCACTCGTAGCGTGATGTTATATAATAATAATAATATTCTATCACATACACTCAACACCATCTAGCCCAAACTAAGCAGAGCTTGTACTATGGCTACTAGACAATGGATAAACATACAAATATACTTTTTTTTTGTAAATATTATACATAGAAACACCCAGACCAAGACAAACATCCATGTTCATGCACACAAATGTTTGACTTGTGCGGGAATCGAACCCGCGACCTCCAGCGTGGCAGTCGGTTACACTAACCACTACGCCATCGAGGCCGCCTCATAATAATAACTTTATTTACACAAAAATGATTGTAGGGTTTTTACAATAGTAGGTTACATCGATAGTATAATTTGGAACTACAATTTCGTGGGAGGAGTACTGTTCTCCTAGATAGGCTACCGGATAGCCTGAATTAGGAGACACAGTTTCGATCCCCTAGTGGTATAATTATAATTATAACGTGCACATATATTTATGCTAAGTGCGTTAATTTATGTAAATAGGTATAAATTAGAACATAAAATAAAATTTGAAAGAACATAACAATTTTTGAGCATGTAGTGTTGTATAGTACCGTGTTCGTTCGTGCGAGTATAGATATATCCTATATCTTTACGCAAAATACCTGAATAAAAAAAATATTCAAATCGCACTGCTAGTTCCAGAGATTACCCTCTATATCCAAACTTACAAACTTTACCTCTTTAGTATATAAGTGTAGAATGTAGTTCATTAGCATCCATTAACGAAACACATTTATTTTATTAACTCACAAATCTATCATTTTTATAAAACATCGTACTATCAATAATTCTTTTGTCGTGTGGGACTCTACGAACATTCTAACAATGGACACATAATGCTTATTGAGTACCTACCTATTTTAAGCCTATTTTTAAACGGACAGTGTCCATTTTGAGAAGCTTATCTACATCAAGAAAAGAAAAAAATAAGCCTCCCTTTTAAACTAAAGAGTATGCATACGTTTATTACCAGTCTAGACTTTATGCTCTTATTGTAAAAAGGTTTAGCTATGCTAAAATTATAGGTCTAGAGACTCTGGGATCTCTGACAAAAATAATAGGTATATTACTAGGTTTTGTCTGTACGTTTGTACTCGCATACTAAAACAGCTGCATAAAATTAAATGTGGTTTTCGCAGTATGTGGTTATTTAGTGCATGTTTCATTTTGATACACCGCCTATTAGTTGAGTAATATGTGTGTAGATAAACTCTTTTTTATACATGCAACGAGAGAAAACTATAGATAGGTACCTATTTCCGCAAGTACGAATTCGGAGAAAAAGCTAGTCTATACCATATAATATTATAAAGAGGAAATATTAGATGTATTAAGTATTTGTTTTAGTTTGCAAGGATTTAATTCAAAAACTACATAACCGATTTAAAAAATTCTAAAAAGAAAAATAAGCTAGATTTATCAAAAAAACATTTAATGTATTGTTACTAACATAACCTACCTATTTATGCGAGCGAAGCCGCGGGTAAAAGCTATATACAATAAAATCCTTTACTACAATGTGTTTGTCCATAACGTTATCACTAAGCTTTGTATCAATCCATTATTTATTCATGCCGTATGACGTCATCGGCTGTCATGCTACTCTAAAATAGTAGTAATTAGGTTTGGGTAATTTAAGGCAATTAGATATTTAGGTAGGTATATGGACGCACGCTTAGAGCTCTGAAGGGGTGAGCAGCTTAATTGCATATTGCTAGCTCACATAATTTGGGATATTGCCGTCCATCGAAGTACAGGACTAATTTTCAGACGTTGTAATAATTCCTGCGTCACGGGGAACTTGACTGTACAATCGACGTGCTGAATTGATAATCGATTCATTCGAATAATTAATAATAATGTCCTCCAGACCGAGATTCGGTCACCGCGGCCAATCTTAACGGTGAAAATATTATAGTGCACAAGCGTGTGCGCAATCACAAGTCCACTTTCTGTTGCCTAACTCTCATGATCCATTGGGACGACAACCCAACACGACCGGAGAGAGGTCAGGTTTAAAACCAACGGCTTTACGTGCTTTCCGAGGCACGGGATGTTTAATACCGCTAACTTACTAACTCCGGACCGATATTGAGATTTCTGAATCTGACTTTTTGTTGGCCCGACCCTAGATTCAACCGAGACCTCTTGCACATCAGTAGCATTCACTACTATTATTAATATTATATACTATTATGATATTCGAATAATAATCCATGCACCGAATATTTCTACACGCATGTAGATTCGAATATGTTTATCGATACGCGGGCATCGCTAACCTCCACCCAATCTGTCAAACATTCTTCAAAAACCTACCCCAACAAAGTTTGATATGTAGCTGAGCTTAGTAACACACGTGCAGCTCACTAATAATTTAAATAAAGTTAAGTGTGTCAATGACATTGCATGGTGGACTTACGTCACAGTTACGTAAAAGTATACGTAACCCCTGCACGTGTAGTGCAATGTTAGAGCGTTTACGCTTTCTGGCCTGTTCAGAGTGGCAACGTGGAAAGTAATAAAAGCCATGTTATGTAGAATGTTATTAATTAATTGTGCTTTATATAAGAAGCTTTTAATGTACTGAGTCGTAGCGGCATTCCGGAGGCTGTGGCTCAAAATATATTTTATTATGTCTGGAATTCAAAGCTCGAAAGGATTAAAATAAAATTTTGATCCGTAATGATTGAAATAAATAATCTATACTATTCTATACTAGGTAATATTATAAAGTTGAAGAGTTGGTTCGTTTGTTTGTTTGGTTGAACGCGCTAATCTCAGGAACTACCGGTCCGAATTGAAAAATTATTTTAGTGCTGGTTAGCCCAATTATTGATGAAGGCTATAGGCTATATAACATCACGCTACGACCAATAGGAGCGAAGCATAAAAAAAAATGTTGTGAAGACGGGGAAAATTCTCTTATGTGAAGCAGACGGCGTTGCGCGGGTTAGCTAGTATAAATTAGTAAAGTTCAATAGTAGTAGTAGTGTTATAGTTTCTAAATTATGTAATACAGTCATAAATAAACAACGCGATAAAATCCGTATAAATGAGTTTAATTTCAATGAATAACATTCGCTTAAACAGAAGACAAAATTAACCTTTTTTTTTAATACTAGACTACTACCTGCAGCTTCGCTTGCGCAAAAGTAGGTAAGGTTAGATTAAGTTAGTAACAATACTTTTTACTCGGTGATAATATAGCTTTCTAATACCGAAAGAATTTTTAAAATCGGTTTAGTAATTTTTGAGTTAAGCTCTTGCAAACAAACAAAAAAATGAAATCTTTCCTCCTCATAATATGAGTATAGAGTATAGAGACACTTGAAGAATGATAATTTTAGATGCGTGTGATCTAAAATTATAAAACGTAAGTACTTTATTATATATGCTACTTATAATATTTACATTGGACTTCACTAACGCACTTGAAAAATGGCGATGATGTTCATAGTTTATTTTATTATCTTTTTATTCACGACTACGATTGCGTACGAAGAATTATTTCTATTAAGATAGTAGCAATTCTTTTTTTTGTTATAAACTAGATTTTGCTCACGGCTTCGCATGCATAAATGTAGCTTATGACAATTTTGTACCCTTGGGAACAGTACCTTATTTTGGATGAAAGGTGTTTTATCCCCTGTATGTGGGATCAAACCCAAAACACTTGACGCGGCGGCGGCACTGGCGAGGTGAACATTAAACTACGCTATCTGAACATTTCGTAAAGTTATTAAAGTATTTTATAAAATAAAACATCTAATTATTATTAGTTATTAGCTATCCATCCATCCAGGAAAAGTACATCTTCCAATCTAGTTTTTCCTGATGAAAGATATCCTATGTCCTTTTCTGTACTCCTGAAAACGTGTATGCTATATTTCATGATGAACTTTCGAGTAGTTAGGGCGTGAAAGCGTAACGAACAAAGCCACATACGCATTTATATCTAATACTAGCTGTCCCGGCAAACGTTGTTTTGCCATAAAAAAAGATTTAGACCAAATGATTTAAAAAAAAAAAAAATTGATGTTGGCCGATTCTCAGACCTACTCAATATGCTCACAAAATTTCATGAGAATCGGTCAAGCCGTTTCGGAGGAGTAGGTACGGGAACGAATATTATGACACGAGAATTTTATATATAAGATTATAGTAAGAATTATCTTGTATTAACTTTAAACGATTTCGTAGGCATGGAATTAGGAAGTACATAGGTACCTATAAAGGATATTCTTTCTTAGCATTTTAGAAGGAACATTTCGCAGCCATGGTCACGTGGACCATGGCTGCGAAACGTCGGGTTGTATAATTTAAATCGCTTAAATTGAAGTAAACAGTAACTAGAAAAAGTGTTTAACAATAGTAATTTAAAATTTCAAAATTATGTAATAATAGTGTTGAATAAAAAATAAACAACGCGGTAAAATCCGTATAAAGTTTGTTTAATTTCAAACGTAAACATAAGACAATATTAAGGAATAAGGTGAAGTGGAAGGAAATTGAGAAAGAGGCAGATCCAGTAGGACATTCACTGACCAAAGAAAAGAAAAGGCGAAGGTCATGTCTTATAAGGAGGTCAAGGAGTTGGCCGTAAATCGAGAAACATGGTGTATACTCAACCGACATGAGCAAAGCTCTTAAATATGAAGAGAAGAGAGAAGGTAAAAATAGTTTGTGGCTTTTCGGCGCCGCATGAAAAAAATCTTATATTTAATACTCGACTACTAGGCGGCGTATTAACATGAAATATGCGTCAGATTTTAAGTTTGACCTTTAGCAATACACTGTGAAACCTATAAGGGCTACCGTGAAACGTAGATCCCAATGTTTCGGGCCTATTGTTGGTACTATTAGTACCATGAAACACATGAAGTAACGCATTGGTCATCCTAAACTCTACAGTAAAGCAGTCAGGTCGACAGAGCAATGTCACTTTGAAAGAAAGAAATCCAAACAAACTTTGCAGTAGGTATATTCTTAAGATTTTCATGGTAAACCTGTTGCATTAAATTTCGTACAGTCGTTTATGCGTGATGCACGTAACATACAGACAGACAAAATCAGAATACAATTCTTTTGCTTTCTATAGCTCTAATCTTACATTGATTTATCTTATAAACTCGTATGTACAGACATCGAAATACAATTTTATTATATACTAGATGTGCCCGTGGTTTCACCCGCGTTTATGATTACTGTGCCGCCCCCGTGGGTCGTAGCATGATGCTATATAGCCTATAGCCTCCCTCGATAAATGGGCTATCCAACACTAAGAGAATTTTTCAATTCGAACCAGTAGTTCTTGAGATTAAGCAAACAAACAAACAAACTCTTCAGCTTTATAATATTAGAATAGATATAGATCACATATAGATAATTTCAGTATGTTCTCAGCACAGTCTCAAGGCTCTGGTATCAGGGTGAGGTTTTATATACAAGCAACAGACACAAAGAAAACCCAGACTCTCAAATTATGGACCATATTTTTGTTCCGTGTGGGCATCAAACCTACGACGATCAAACAGCAAAATAATCACTTAAACCAGTATGCCACCCGTGCATTCAACAAATGTGTCTCATCTCTATTTTATGAGCTACGGAAGACACCAGGTGTTAACCCTCAAGCGATCGTAAAACGGTTAACAGGGACTGTAGGAATAACATATTGTTATACAAATAAACTATGGGTTATTAAACTGTCACTATCCTGCCTCGCTGGTGTTGTGGTGCAAGTTGCAATTATGTACGTAATTGAAGGTACCAGGTTCAGACCCGGGTTAGACAAAATGTTTTATTGCCTTCAGTGGCATACTATCCACCTGGTAGATGAAACCGCCGCTTATGAAGTAAAGCAAAGTCAGGAGTATACACAGTTCAAGTTTTCGGTTTTGTTATAGTCACGGCTGAGGTCGCGGGTTCGATTCTCCCACAAGTCAAACATTTGTGTGCATGGACATGGATTTTTGTCTTGGTCTTGGTGTTTCTATGTTTGTATAATATGTATGTATTTACAAAAAAGAAGTAAGTACATATGTATGTTTATCTATCGTCTAGTACCCATAGTACACACAGCGACATCAACCTAGACTGTTTGGACTTTGCACTATTAGAAGTTGAACGCTGCGAATCGTGCGAGAGAGTGCGTTATATTTTTGTTACGCATTATCCTTACCATTACATCGACACCACTATGCACTGTCCCTTTCCGACAACTCTCTATTTTGTATGTAGCGTAGTTATGCGTATATAGGGTGTCTAACTTGATGTGTAGCCGTGTGTACAAGCTCTGCTTAGTTTGGGCTAGATGGTGTTGTGTGTATGTGATAGAATATTATATTATCTATGCTAATATTATAAAACTGAAGAGTTTGTTTGTTAGTTTATTTGTTTGTTTGGTTGAACGCGCTAATCTCAGGAACTACTGATTCGAATTGAAAAATTCTTTCAGTGTTGAATAGCCCATTTATTGAGAAAGGCTACAGGCTATATAACATCACGCTACGACCCACGGCGAATTACTATAAATGCAGGTGAAAACACGGGCATATCTTACTAGATGAAATATGCAGAGTAACAGTAAGGTGTGGTCATGTTTTCTTTCTTTTTAGGTAGTAGTTATATAATGCCAATAGGGGCGGAGCATAAATGAAAAATGTTGCAAATATGGAAAAATTAGCTTATGTGAAGCTAGTTATATTATATAGAGGCACATACATACAAAGTTTGAAGCCTATATAGCCTATATTCGAGAAGGGGACGGTAAAGGTGTATTGCACCGACTTTTTGCCAGCCATGGTTAAGGTCTTTAGGTCCCACGATGAAGGGCTGCAGGCTATAACGGCTACAACGTCTACCGGCACAGTTCCGAAGAACAGCACAGTTCAGAAGTTCTTCACAGAAAAACCCAATCGACCCCGAATCCTCATGCACAGCAATTCCATTTACTACTGCTTCACCAATGAGGTATCAGTAGAAAATATTATTATGCTGGATTATGGACTATATTTTACGGCATTGCCCACGTTTAAGAGGATTTTATCAATTAACTAGATGTGCCCGCGGTTTTACTCGCGTTTATGATTACTGCGCCGCCCCCGTGGGACTTAGCGTGATATTATATAGCCTATAGCCTTCCTCGATAAATGAGCTATCCAACACTAAAATAATTTTTCAATTCGGGCCAATTATTCCTGAGATTAGCGCGTTCAAGCAAACAAACAAACAAAGTCTTCAGCTTTATAATCCTTATATACAGGGTGTCCGGTAATTAATGGATAATCTGGAAATGTCTTATAGTGGAACTGATGGCGGTTCAGAAACAAATATGAAAAATCTATCCTAACTACTACCTGAGATGTGTTTTTTTTTTTAATTACCATGTATAACTTTCTTGTATACTACGACCATAAATGAATGAAATCCATCGGTTTTTTGTTGTTTTATTATTAAACACTAATTATGCTAAATAGATAGACAGTCAAAAGTAGGTATGCTATGCTAATATAGCTTGCCTTTTTCTTAAAATTTATTTTTCTTTTTTTCTGAACGACCTTCAGTTCTACTATAAGACATTTCAAGGTTATCCATTAATTACCGGACACGCTGTATATAATTCTTCTGTACGTGTGTTGACAGTGGTGAACTCCTCCTAAACGGCTGGACCGATTTGAATGACTTTTTTTGTGTGTTTTTAAGTGGATTGGAGGATGGTTCAGATTGTTTTTTTTTTTCGCCTGTTCAGGACAATCGTCTGTCGGGAGAGCTAGTATTAGTATAGATTTCTATCCCTCAGAAACAGTACTTTTGTTCTGAACGGAAGGTAGGTACCCTGTGTCCTTTTCTGTAACCCTGACAACATGTATACAAAATTTTATGATGATCGGTCGAGTAGTTAAAGCGTTAAAGCGTAACAAACAAAGAAACTCACATTCGTATTATTGCTTAGGAAGTTACTTCTAGATAAAGTAGCTTTATAATGGTGAAATAATGATTGCAATCTGTTCAGTAGTTTTAGAGATTTCTTTATTTTTTTTATTTTGTTCGTCAATATGACCACACTCCGCCTGATGGTAAGCAGTCGTGTGGTCTAAAAGCAGTGGCCTCCACACCGTCCTTATAGCAGCGGAGGCGATGTTGAGGTCTCTACTTTGACGGCCTGAGAAGGTGCTTTTTCACGCCCCGCTTAAAGGACCCAGGATTGAAGGATGGAATACTGAAGAGATTGCAGTTTACAAAATTTTCTGCTCTATAATAAGTTTAGAGGTATCCCAATTCTTCAAGAGTATATAGGTATGGATATCTATATACAAGTGTATATAGCAATTCCCTTACGACAAATAAATAATTATAGTCTGTGATGTTTAAGCTAAGCAAAGGCGTCATGACCAGTGACGTGAGTGCCCGAAGCCCTGTGTCAATATTTATGGGGTACGCGCCGAAAATATCACGGCTTGTAGGAGCACCATGCTTACTGATTGTGTGGAATATGAAATACAAATATAAACTAACTTTTGATTATAACTTCGTACGCGAGGAGTAAATTTTTTTCAAATTGTTATAGATAGACCTCGATGGCGTAGTAGTTAGTGTAACCGACTGCCACGCCTGAGGTCGCGGGTTTGATTCCCGCACAGGTCAATATTTTGTATGCATGAACATGGATGTTTGACTTGGTCTGGGTGTTTCTATGTATAATATGGAAGTATTTACAAAACAAAAATTGTATATAATACGTGTGTTTATCCATTGTCTAGAACCCATAGTACAAACTCTGGTTGGTTTGGGCTAGATGGTGTTGTGTGTATGTGTAGAATATATTATTATTATTATCGCGATCTTACCCGGTGTTAACTGACGACACTGTCGACGATGGATCAAGCTTACCTAAAAGACCTACTCACGCGCGACTTGAAGACATCCAGACTGTACTCGTCGGGAAACACAGACTTAGATATCGAGTGCCAATCCTTTGCGGTACCCATTACAAAAGTGGAAGCTAAGTGCTTCGTGCGTAAATGTGGTATATCCATCATGTACCTGTGGCGCTAGGCCATTTGTCAGGTCATCCGATGGTAGAATGAGGAAGAAGGAATCAAATTATGCAGTTCCTCAGCACACTCTCTGAAATGTATCCGATAGAAAATCGAAAGACTGGCAACCATTTCATGATGGCATTTCATTTCATGATTGACACTTTGCGTCATTTCAAGATATATTAAGTCCTCAACACTATTGCAAAAATATCTAAAAGTGCAAGGAATTAACGAAAACAGCCCTCGAAAAGCACCTGATGCGTGGATCGTTGCATAATCTCTCTCCGATCGTGCCGGATTGTTGTCCCTTTGGCTTATGAGAGTCAGGTACCATATAATGCACTTTGGTTAGCGCACACACGTGTACACAATAATATATTTCTTGCGCAGATAGATTCCATTAAAATTGGCCGCCGTGACCGAAATTCGGTCTGGGAGATTCAATTAGTTTGCTTAAAAAGGACAACAACTCCTGCACTAATAATTCCTGTGTAGGTGGAGTTTTACAAACATTCAAGCAATAGACACAAGGACTTGGAACAAGCATTTGTTGATCACTCAATTATAATATTCTAGCTGACCTGCGCAATTTTGTCTGCGATACATAAGAGAATTTTCCCCGTTCTTGCAAAAATTTTCATTGATGCTCCGCTTCTATTGGTCGTAACATGATGTTAAATAGCTTATAGGCTATCAAACACTAAAATATTTTTTCAATTCGAACCAGTAGATCCTGAGATTAGCGCGTTTAACCAAGCAAACAAACTCTTCAGCTTTATAATATTAGATTTGATTTTCCATAATGAGATCTCATAGAATAGCAATGCTGCGCAAACAATGTTCCAGTCACTGTTGCATCGAGGATACCAATTCACAACAAAAGTAGCTTAGGATAAAATTACCTTTTTTGACATTCATTTCCATTACCCTCATCCACACCACCGACAGCGGTTTTAAAGGCTCATTATATTAGGCACTGGATAAATAAGAAATGGAGACATCGAAAATATATTGTACTAGACGTATGAAGGACCATGTTCTGGATAATAAGGTAATTTCAATGCCCTCAACTGTAGAGATCCCACTTTCTGGAAACCCGGGCTCTTCAAGCCATCCCCTAAAGCCGTCCATGCCCACTCTGGAATTAAATTCATAACCAACGATGCAGAAGAATAGTCTAATACCTATACAAATAGTTTATTTGAAGAACGCTATTTGATTATTTACCGTATTCCGCTTTCTTGAGATATAACACCTGGTTTCCCAAAGTTGCTTATACAATGGAATGTGCATATATTAAGCATGAATGTCTGACAGACAGCCTTGATGTTTATTTGACGGGGCTTACTTTTTATGTACTACATAAAATATCCATGTACATGCATTGTCTCAAGCCTATATTATTTTATTTTCACATTAAGCCAACACTTGTTTTAGGTTCTATCTAAAGGACATAGAGCTTCGTTGGTTTCAGCATGAATGGGCCGGCTCGACCGGGGAATGACAACACTATCAAAGTTTTTTTAATTTTTTTTATTTCCCTTGGTGGCAGACGAGCAAGTGGCCCACCTGATGGAAAGTGGTAACCGCTGCTCATGGATTTCAGCAATGTCAGTCCGTCTTGGATTTGAACGTTTCCAGGTGATATGGATAAATCCTGCTTTGTTGTCGAGTGGTACGGTGATAGAAAGGGGCCGCTGGTACTAAATCAAACAGTTCTTCAGAGCACTCCCCGTGAAAGAGTCGATAGAACACGCAGCGAGACCCAAAGTATCTCCGTTGCTCCAATGACTCCAATCTATCCGTAAGATTGGGATCATCGACGATTCGAACTGCCCGTCTTTGTCGACGTGAAAGCAGTATTTCTTCTGTTGTGTTTCGTTCGGTGAGTGAGAGTGCCGGAGGCCCAATCACCCTTCCCGCTCCTTCTTCCTTTCCAATTCCTTTTTTCTTCTTCCTTTCCTAAAGAGTCGGCAACGCGCAAGTGATGCCTCTGGTGTTGCAAGCGTCCATAGGCTACGATGACCACTTACCATCAGGTGAGCCGTATACTTGTTTGCCACCTTACCTGTATAAAAACAAAGGAAACAGTTACAGAGTAGAAACATTTTTTGTCTGTATATCCCTATAACTCCTTACACGAAAAGCAGTGGACAGAAACAAAGGAATGTAGACAAACGAAGGAAGCCCTTTCATCCTTAGACAAACATCTGTCACGCAAACTGCTACGTTCCACAACGAAAACCCTACGCCACATAGTACGGGCGAAACTACTAAACAGTCCAGAAACGATGAAGGAAGTACTGCGCAGCACTGGTCCTCTATTATCTTTCTGGACGTACCTGAATTGGTATGTGCATAACTGAACAGCTATTCGCGTCGGTCAGTTTATGAAAACTTGTTATAGTAAAAAGAACATGTTTAAGTAATACTTAAGTACCGTTTGAGTCTTACTCAACATTTAATAATAATTCTTAATATAGAAACCAAAAAGGGTGTTAAGCACTTCAATAAATTCTTGGTCCCAATAGTCAAGGTACTATATTATTAGTTTAGTTCTAAATCTGGAATGTTATTGAGGAACCGTCTCAAATAATTTATGTATCGACATGCAGCTATTTTCGTTACAGAATTTTTATTTTTGTACCGCAATTTATTATTTAGACGTAAGAAAAAAGATGACCTTATGCCTACAATATGTACTTCATAATAAAATTATATTGCTATGTGAACTATCAGCTATGAAAGTGTATATATATTTCACTTATCTAAAGAATCATCAGAGACAGATTTTACCATATAAAGAGTAGGGGCCTATGCAAGATCTAAGGCTTCTCCCGGTTTGCCGAGTAGGTAGGTTGTATTTATTATAGTAAGCCTAGTGGGAGACCATTGAGTTGTAATTCAGAGGTTGCGAGGTGAAGTGAGGTGCTCGAGTTCGATCCCAAAGCTCTGTATGCCTGAGTTTTCGAAACGACGTGTGTATTAAACACTTAATTGTCGCTCGCTTTAACGGTGAAGGAAAACATCGTGAGGAAACCTGCATGTCTGAGAATTCTCCATAATGTTCTTGATGATATGTGAAGTCTACCAAACCCGCACTTCATACGTCTTAGCAATGGATAAAACTCTTAGTAAGCTCTGTTAGTACATACGCGAGATTAATATTTTAAATCTTTTTTATATCGTTGCATGGTCTATTGTACGCATGCACGCACAGTGACGGCAATAAATAAGAAAAAAACATTCTTTATTGCCACAAAACAAAAAAAGACAACCAAATAAAGACTGTGTAAACAAGTCATTGTGACAACAAATGGTGTCCATTCTGTCCACTTTGATATTGCAATAATACTGACGTATTACCGCAACGCTAAATTTCAATGGAGATCATCGTTACGTACGAATTTCAAACTGCATCTTCTCCCTAGCCTTTATTATTTTCAAGACACTTGGGGTCGGCTTTTCTGGTCTAACCGGATTTGACTGAATATCAGTTTTTACACGGAGCGGCTGCCATCTGACCTCCGCAACCCGAAGGCTAACGATACCCTAAGACTAGACCAATGTCAGGATATTATAGGGCACTGACTTTCTAATAACGACTGCCATAGATGTTCATGGCAGCTAGGACCGACGGCTTTACGTGCTCTCCGAGGCACGGAGCAAGCGATAATTGTCAATCAATACGCACATAATTTTGAAAAGTCATATAACTTCCGAAAGTCATAGGTGCGCGACGTGGGTTCGAACCCGAGACCCTTTGCATTGCAGTCCATTGGTCTCCCCACTGAGCTATATTATAATATATAACTGCATATAATATACAGGATGTCCGGTAATTAATGGATAACCTTGAAATGTTCTATAGAGGAACTGAAGGCCGTTCAGAAAAAATGAAAACATAATAATAATAAAGAAATTTAAAATAATATATATATTAAAAAGTGCAGGCTATATTAGCATAGCATACTTTTGACTGTCTATCTATTAGCATAATTAGTGTTTAATAATAAAACAACAATTAACCGATGGATTTCATTCATTTGTGGTCGTAGTATACAAGAAAGTTATAAATGGTAATTTAAAAAAAAAACACATATCTCAGGTAGTAGTTAGGATAGCTTTTTATTCATATTTTTTTCTGAACGGCCATCAGTTCCACTATAAGACATTTCCAGGTTATCCATTAATTACCGGACACCCTGTATAATTTCATTATATAACAAAAGTAAGATAATAAGTATATTAAAGAATACAATACATAAAACGCAAATGCTGAAAAAATAAAAATCAACCTGAAGCCATTGCTGGCAAAATGAGCGTACAGTGCAGTGCTACCTACCCATTCGGACAGGCGTATGACTATGAATGACACAACCTATTCCAACATTGTTTTATTTGTTAAAATAAAAATCAAATTAAATAAAACCGCAATGGCGCTGGCGTGCCACTAGCGCTTATGTTGATTTTAGATAACAATAATAGTAGATGGTGCTTTATAATTATAAGTTGTTGCTGAATTGATAACTGCCATATTATGAGCAGCTATAGTCTAGGAAAGACCGATGTACTGTCACGCAGGGGTCTCGAGTTCGATACCAAGGCACTCTGACTTTCTGAAGTTGTCTGTATATCAAATAGTTAATTTTCGCTTGCTTTAAAATGAAAAAACACATTATGAGGAATCCTGTATGTCTGACAGTTCTACATAGGTATATGATGCCTACCAATCTGTATCCTATGTCTCCGCAATCATATATTCTATTAGTAACTGACGGGCACACTTGATATTCAGCTACAGACATTTATAACAAATAGACCAAATAACATTGCTTTACTCGAGCCGAGTTTCAAATCCGAAATTTTCGGTCTCGGTGGCAAAGTTAGGCACAAAATTCTAAGCGATGCCCCCTTAGCATTTTGCGCCTAACTGCAGTCGCCTCATCCTATGGCTAACTACTACATTGTACAAAGCAATTGATTATTATTCTCGTGGTTGCACAAATTAAAACCAATAATTAAATTGTATAACGTGTTGCAGTATTTTTTTACGCTGCGATTTACTGACTAATTATACACGTACATAGGTATGCTTAGCTCTTTGTTACGAATTTGAAGAGTTTTTATGAATGTAACTCGATATTTTTTATTAAGGCTTTACCCAGTCTCGGTGTAGGTCAAGAATGTTATTGTCTTGATTTTGATCTAGTCTAAAATTCGTCGTTGTCAAACATTATTTTTTTTTTACATGGCGGAATGCTTTGACGCATACCCCTCCGCGGGGGCGGGCGGAGGGGCTATGTCGGACTCACCGGGGTAAAAGAAAGATGGTAATGTTGATAAGAATGAACCTCCCGGTAATACCGACTAAACCTACCACAGTGTTCCTCGACAAAACCGCAATCGGCGGGGCTGCGCGAATCATTTTCAAGCCCAACCGAGGCATCGCAGCATCAAGCCTTTATGTATATCCTCGATTGGTTAGGTATAATTATACAAAACACCTATAGTAGTGAGCGAGCTTATCGCCGTCCGCAAAGCAAAATTTCTACAGACAATGTCCATATAACAGTAAATCTAATAAATATTTAGTTAGCTCGGGCAATGATCCCGGAATTACACGATGGCGCAATTGTATTGCACGGTAGGTATCATCAAAAAGTACAGTGAATTCCACTGATCTAGTTACCTAGGTATATAGTGCGTCTATTCCCAATTAAGTCTATAGTGGCACTTGAACCCACGTGTAGCATTCATGAAAGTGTATGTCGTCTATAAATAATTAAAAAAAGTAAAATGGTGTGTTGGAATGCCAATATTTATTGCGTAGAATTCCATAGTGGCGGCGTGTCCTAAAGAATTACTAATGATTATTATTAGGTCAAAGTACTTGTCAGATAGCTTGGCTGTAAATTCTAATACTGTTATTTTATTACAGCATTAAATATTTAGAATCATCTATCAATTATATTTTTGTTTATACTTTTGGTTTCGAAACGGATACACATTTATGAACGATAGTTAGTTGTCAAGTGCATTAATAACATGTCAGAAACGTCATTTCCATTCAACAAACATAGTGCTTAATCTAAACAAAGGTTTAAAGGAGATTTATAATTAATAATGGAGAAAACGCTACCAAAAGAGATACAAAAGGACAGTTTAACTAAAGAAGAATTACTAAACTTCAATAAAAATGTATATTTACCTTGTAATAAACTAAAATAATAACCTAACCTATTGACAACAACTTTTATAATACTTTTGAAACTTTTGCAGGAACTTATTGAAAAGATCATTCAGTTAGAAGCTGATAATCTTAAATTGAAGAATATAGTTGGTGTAAACAGCTCATATGACGATAAAAGTAAAACAAATGTTAGGAAAAAACAAGCAAGACCTTTTGATTTTAACAAGTAAGTTTGAATCTTAATTTATCTTATAGTTAATTTGTTATCTACTTAATATATCAACATACTGCATACACCATATATTTTCTTAAAGTTAGTAGTAGGATATTGTCAAAAAAGATTTAATAGTTCTTGGGCAAACTAAAATATTTCATATTTAAATTAAATAAAAATATACTAACTAAGACTAGAGCTCATATGAAGTAAATCAGGCTAGTAACTCTTTACAATCTGCTATACCATACCAGTATCACATATTATTGCAGGGCCCACTGCACAAAGTTACAACAATAAAAATAATTTATTCATTTTGATAACAATCTAACACTCATGAAGATTCAATGTTTGTGAAGATGCAAAGCTCATACCTGCATTTTGGGGTGATGCAATTTGGATTGCCAGCACCACAAAAATATAAAATATTATAATATAACTATGATGGCAATATCATAAGTCATGGAAACTAGTAATACCAGAGGGTTGATACTCTGTCAAGTATGAATGGCCATCCCGTCAACACCATTCCAGACTAAGTGCAGCTACTGACAGATTTTTTGACAGAAAAATATAATTAGATATTGCTTGACCTGGGAATTGAAAATGAGATCTCATTCACAGCAGTCACATTAACAAATGAGAAAGAAAGAAAAGAAAGAAAGAAATCTTTATTGCTATACAGCTTCAGGTGAGCACAATGTGTATGAAGATAAAAAGAAATAATAATAATAATAAAAAGGAAGAAATAAAAAACACAGTAACATAAAATACTCAATAAACCTCTTGAGACACATGCGTCCCACAGCTGCAGCAATCAGGACTCTAGTTCAGCATTTGGCTGGTCCCAAGAACTAGGCACTGGTCTTCCACTGGAGCCTGTCATTGTTAAATACGAAATTCTGGACCACTCACAGAATAGTGCTTATCTTAATGAATCTAACCAGATTCTGCACAGCAGTGAAATACATAATATTGTCTTTTGTTTACACGAATGTTATTCATTGAAATTAAACTACTATATACGGATTTTATCACATTGTTTATTATTCACTGTATTACAAAATTTTGAAAATATTACACTACTACTATTGATTTTATTTCACTAATCTATAAGCTAAAGCCATGGTCACGGTCCCCGTGACCATGGCTGCTGAAAAGCAACCGAAACGTCGGGGAAAGTGTATACCAAAAATAAATAGATTTAATAGTTTAAATAATTTTATTCGCTTATAAATTACTAAAATAAAATCAATAGTAGTAGTAGTGTAATATTTTCAAAATTTTGTAATACAGTGAAAAATAAATAACGCGATAAAATCCGTATATAGTAGTTTAATTTCAAAGCAGTGAAATACATTACAGCAGCAGCCAGAATAATATAAAAGTGCTAAAATATATTACAAACATGTTTTAGATGCCACTACAGGCGAGTCCTTCTCCACATAGTCTACTTCGGTTGGGATTACCATGGCTTTGTGGTGCAAGAAGACACGGACAATACTATTGAGCACCATCTCTTCCACGCACTGACCAAGTCCTGCCTCATAGAAAATAGAGAGAAATCTAACTATCATCGCTGTGGGAGGACAGATAAAGGTGTTAGTTCATTTGGACAGGTACCATTTAAAGTGTTATTGTATACTAACTTGGTGAAAATGGTGGATGGTGGTGGCGGTAGATGGCATAAACAGTTACTTACTATTGTGCAGAATGTTGTGGGTTGAATCCTTACATGATACAAAAAACTGTATGGTCAATTAATAATATGTACAGGCTAGGGTTAACCTAAGATTTTCTTTCTTTTATAAACAAAAATATATTTAATCTGTAAATTCCTAACCTGCAAAGATCTGTTGTCCCCCACAGTTTCACCTATTTTTATGATTACTGATCCTATAGCCTATTTTACTTCTAAATGGAAGAGCTTTCTAATGATGAAAGATTTAATAAAATCAGTTTAATAGTTTAAGGGTTTGTTGATTACAAACAAACAAATTTTCACTTTATAATATGTGTATAGATTAGCAGTTTTAATATCAGCTCTATATTGAACTGTCCCACAGTTGGGGTTAGGCCTCTTCTCAGTGTGAAAATGGGCTAGGCCACAGTGTACCACGCTGACCCAGTGTGTGTTGGCAGATTTCACATATCTTATAGAACATTATGGAGAAATCTCAGACATGCAGGTTTCCTCACGATATTTGCCTTCACCGATGCGAACGATAATTAACTATTTTACGCACACCTCGAAAAGTCAGAGGTGCGTGCCTCTGGATCGAACTCGAGACCTCTGCATCGCAGTCCAACGGTCTCACACTACGCTGTTCCTATATTAACAGTTTTATATCTGTGAAATATCTACTGCTCGGCCTGGGCTTCTTCTCAGTATGAGAAAGATTAGGGCATATTCCACCACACTGGGCCAGTACCTGTTGGCAGACTTCACACATCTCAAGATCATTATGTAGCACTCTTAGACATATTCATCACAATCTTTTCATTTGCCGTTCAAGCCAGTGATATATTTTTAACTATTTAATATGCACATAACTTTGCAATATCAAAGATGCCTTGGGATTGAACTACACACTTTACAGTCCATCGGACCGTAGCAATACTTACAGATTATATACTTTTTTAAGTTTCCATACCTGAAAGGTAGCTGTCAGCGGGCTATATCTCATAAACCATATTAGGTAGAGACCTGAAATTTGCACAGTTTTTATTTTTATTGTTGCTATAATCCTAACTAATATTTTAAATGCGAACATGGATTTGTCTGGTACGCTTTCACGCCTTAACCACAGAATAGGACATATACCTTTAATCCAGAACAAAAGTGATGTTACTAACCTAACCGCACCTAACCTACATTTAGGCGAGCAAAGCTGCGGGCAAAAGCTAGTTACAAATCATAAAAAGCAAGATGGCGAACCGGTTTTTAACAATCGTTTTTTCATTTCCACAGGTTATCTCGATATCCATGCGCAGTAAATACCCAGAAGAGCAGCAGAATACACCAGAATCCTTGGCTAATGAGCTACCTTACTGTAAAATGTTGAACAGACTTTTGCCTAAAGACATTAGAACTGTTGCCTGGAAACCTATACCGTTAGAAAACAAGGATTTTAGTGCAAGGTATGTCGATACTGCCTTAGTAGCGCAGTAGTTGTGAAAGCGACTGTTGAGCATATGGTCTTGAGTTCAATTCCCAAGTCCTGGGACTGTCCCAAGACAATGTGTTCTGGTCCCGGGTCGGGTATGTAGTGTTTTTCTGTCCAGAAATTCTCAGTTGAACGAAGTCTTGACTATGCTTGGGAAATGGCTATAGTCTAGCCTCATATTATTTGGGGCTTAAAATCATAGCTGGCGAGATGTTGGTATATACAAATCTGCCTACCTCTTTGTGGATAGGCGTGAGACTATGTATTTCAGTGGCGTAGCGAGGATGTCAGCTGCCCGCGGTTGGCCGCCCCTGCCGCCCCCACTGCGCTACTCCACTGAAGTACGTATATATGACAAAATAACATCGATCTGTTGTTACGTAAACGGTAGGTTTAAGACTGAATGTATAAAAAGATATTAATAAAATAAGGAACAACAAAAACATTTTAACACTAATCAAAATTAAAGTAAGAATTACTTCAGATATTCGTCATCAGTTAGTTTCACAATACAACTCGCTAGATGACGCTACTATTATACTTACACTTTTGACCACTAGATGTCGCTAAAACAATTTTATTTCACAGATTCGACTGTCAGAAACGCCAATACAAATATTACTTTCCCCGCTCGTCTTTGGACTTAGATGCTATGCGCGATGCCTGCACAAGACTGTTGGGGTCCAACGACTATCGTAATCTTTGCAAAATGGATGTCGGGAATGGAGTCACGCAGTTTCAAAGACAGCTGATTAAGGCTGAAATTCTGCCCGTACTAGATACGGATATGAAACATCGTGAGTTTTATTTAATACTTGCTCTTGCCCGTGAATTCGTCTGCTACTTCCTGGATAGTTTTCTGGCAACGTGTATACGAAATTGCACGATGATCGGTCGAGTAGTTAAGGCGTGAAAGCGTAACAAACTAACATTTGCATTTATAATATTAGTTCTGAGCAGCTATCCCTCGTGAATGTACATTTTTCTGGATGAAATAATAATAATAATAGGTATATTTATTTGCCAAAAAGCACGGTAGGTATACAATGATCTTACAATTCAATAAAGTACATACATGTTTTGCTAAGGTTACATAGCATGCAAATGTTAGGTAATTAGGTAAATTATTACAATATAGAATCAAAAAAATCTTTAAGACTGTAGAAATTATTTTCAGTTAGCCATCTGTATACCTGAATAACAAATTTAAAAAAAATATAATTTTAAAGTGATTATGAATCTTGTTAAAAATTCGGATACACATCGCGATACAATTGTTGTTGAATTTCGTGGTATCCAATCCTTTTCTGTACCGCTGACCAAAATTTCATGATGATCAATCGATTAGTTAAGGCGTAACAAGCAAACTCACATTCACATCCTATCTTCCTGATATTTATCTTTTTTTTTGGTGTGCTCTTACCCCGTTGCACTTCAATCAATCAGCCCTCCGCAGTCCACTGTTGGACATAGGCCTCTCCCATTTTACGCCACAGCATCCGGTCTTCCGCCTTCCGCATCCAGTCTGACCCAGTTACCTTATTTTGGTATTTTATCTGAGCGTCTCCGTGCGTCGAAGGGCACGTAAAAAGTCGGTCCCGGTTGTTGCCAAATTGCCAGCAGTCGTTAAGCCATGTCAGAGGCCTACGGGCGGCTTGACAACTCTTGACAACAGGTTATATAAATGAAAATGTAAGTTTATTTGTTACGTTTTTACGTCTTAAATACTCGACTCTGTTTCGCATACACATTGTCACAGATGCAGAAAAGAGCATAGGTACGATACCTTTTATCCAGAAAAAAATAGTGTTCTTGAGCGAGCAAAACCGCGGTCAAAAGCTATATATCTGATAGATAATCTAATAGTCCCTAAGAATCTAATATATCTATACCTTATGCATTTATTTTGCATATTTATGCTAATTTTGTAAAGAGGTAAGATTTATATTTTTGTTGTAATAAATTGTTTAAAAAGCTACGGGACCAATTTTAAAATTCTTTCATCTGAAAGATTTGATTTTTGTTTGTATGTTTCTTTGTAAGGCTTTAACTCAAAAACTACTAAACCGATTCTAAAAAATCTTTCACCATTAGAAAACATAGGCTAAGTAAATTTTATTTAAAAAAGTACTGTTGCACCTAACCTAACCTACTTTTACGTAAGTGAGGCCACGAACATAAGCTAGTCCAGAATAAAAGTACTGTTTCTGAGTAAAACCGTAGGCAAAAGCTTGTTAGTAAATTTATTTATTTTGTTATAGCCACATCAATGTACTATTTGCTAATCGAAGGCAATGCGTTCCTCTGGCACCAAATACGTTGTATCATGGGAGTACTTCTGCTAGTAGGACAGGGCAGGGAGACTCCTGATGTTGTAACTGAATTATTGGATGTCGAGAAGAATCCTAGGTAAGAAATACAATGGTTTATTATTATGCTTAGTTTTGTCGATCTCGATGGCGTAGTGGTTAGTGTAACCGACTGCCACGCCTGAGGTCGCGGGTTCGATTCCCGCTCAAATCAAACATTTGTGTACATGAACAGGGATGTTTGTCTTGGTCTGGGTGTTTCTATGTATAATATGTAATTATTTACAAAAAAAAAGTATACATGTATGTCTATCAATTGTTTAGTACCCATAGTACAAGCTCTGCTTAGTTTGGGCTAGATGGTGTTGTGTGTATATGTAGAAAATTAATATAATTTTTTTTTTGTGGTCACTCCTTCTATCCCCCACTAGGAATAACTCCTGTGTCGAGAGGACCTTTACAAACATTCAAACAACGGACACAAAGAACATCCAAACTCGTGCCCAACATTTATGGATCAAACAAATGTTTGTCCCGTGTGGGATTCGAACTCACAACACACGGCGCGGTGGCAGTGGCGAAGTGACCACTTAAACGACTACGTCATCCGCGCAATAAAAAAAAATAGTTTTAAGTTACTAATGTGGTAATCTGTGTCTCGGAAAGCATTTAAAGTCTTTGGTTCTGCGCCTGATCTCTCTCCGGTCGTGTCGGATTGCCGTCGCATCGGATCATGATAGTCAGGGAACAGAGAGTGTACTTGTGTTTACTCACACACTTGTGCACTAAAATATCTCCTGCGCAGATGGCCAGTCTCCGTTATGATTGGTTGCCGTGACCGAAATTCGGTCTGGAGGAGAAAGACCGTTGGACTGCCACACGGAGGTCTCGGGTTTGATGACAAGGCACGCACAATACTATCGCTCTATACACTATAAAGAAAATTATTTTTATTGCTATTGAGACCTCTTCCTCTCTCCTAATTTGCTGTGCCCGACAGAGTCAATAATGTCCATAGACCTTTGCATTAAATTATGTAATGCAATAGAATATTGAGTAATAAAATTTTCTTAACAGAAAATTCCAGTAACGATTCCCAAATAAGGAATCGAACCTCAGTCAAAAATCATTTATTCATTTAGGTCATTAAGTAACACTTATGAACGTCAAAAGGCTTAGTGAGTTTACTTAACGTATTGAATCTACATTGATTTTAGTTGCTAGTTTCAGGCAAATAGTTGAGCCTATGAGAAAACACAATCTTTCCCCCTTCCCGCTCCTTCTACTTCTCACTTCCTCAAGTCAAAGTCAAAGTCAAAGTCAAAAATAATTTATTCACTTAGGTCACAAAGTAACACTTATGTGTCAAAGTGATTAGTGAGTTTATTACATTTACTGAATTTACATTTATGTTAGTTGCAAGGTTCAGGCAAAAGGTTGAGCCTGAGATACCTGCAAGAAACTCAAGGCCACTCTTTTAAATCGCCGTCAACTTATAATTTCAGTATTTTACAACTCATTTATGTACCAGGTGTTGCGTGTGCGTGTGTCCTTTCCTAAAGGATCGCGCAAGTGATGCCTCTGGTGTTGCAAGCGTCCATAGGCAAGACAAATATTTGTGTGCATGAACATGGATGTTTGTCTTGGTCTGGGTGTTTCTATGTATAATATGTATGTATTTACGAAAAAAAAAGTATATATGTATGTTTATCCATTGTCTAGTATCCATAGTACAAGCTCTGCTTAGTTTGGGCTAGATAGTGTTGTGTGTATGTGGTAGAATATTATTATTATTATTATTATTATAGGCTACGGTGTCCATGATTGTTTGCCACTATAGTTGAATAAAAAAAAATAGAAGATTTCTGCAAAAAACTAACGGCTCCTCTTCTATACTGATATTATAAAGAAGAAAGATTAGATTTGTTTGTTTGTAACGAAATAACACCAAAACGACACAACCGATTTTAAAAATTCTTCCACCATTAGAAAGCTTTATTATATACCGAGTAACATTGACTATATTTTATGTTAGTAACATAATCTAACCTACTTATACGAAATACAAAGCCGCGTGCAAAAGTTCGTTTTTAATATATATCTGTGTATTTCAGGAAGCCACAATACAGTATGGCGTTAGACGTCCCTCTCAACTTGTTCCACTGTTCCTACGATTTGGATGGAGCCTGGATTTATGATAAGCAGGATTTGAACACCGTGATAACTCAGCTGCAGAACGATTGGACCATTAGAAGTATACAGTACGTACTTATACATACCTACATAGTCTTACGCGGATAACCCCGAAGGGGTAGGCAGTCAACCACATTTCGCCAACAATGTTTTTTGACTGCACGAAAGTCAAAATGTTTTAGATGGCTTCTTCGCCATTTTCTTGCCCGCTGGAGATAAGTAGATTTAACATATTTTTACATGCTGGGTTTGACGGATAAGAATATAAAACAATATTACCAACTAAAACGTTTTATTCTAGCACACAATTAAATTTAAAACACAACAAACACTATAGGTACTACACTTTTCCACTGTAACTGCTTCAAACTCCGTAGTATTTTTCGCTTCCGTTCGCTTCGATGAACACTAGACCGCTTACGATTGTAAACTGACTCGGCGGTGCGCGTGCGCTCTATTTATACGCGGGTAAAGCGTTTCTGGAGTTTTCTACAAAAGCCATACCTGGTATGTAGCAGTTCGATGATTTGAGAATGTGCCAGCCTTCTCTCTACTCTACTCGTACCGACAACTACGTAGTTCCGTAAGATGTCAATAGATGGTGCTGTAATAAATTATTAGAAGAGACTGCCGAGTCTTCCCCACAGTGACGACAGATGGCACTAGCCGTAACAATATTCAGGGTGAACTTATTGCCCTTTACTAGATACATCTGCGTGCTGTGGCTGAAATTTTTTTATAGAACAAATCACATAATTTTGTCTGATCCGGGAATCGAACCGAAGATCGTATTTAAAAACAAAAAATAATCAGCTCTCAGAGTACAGGTGACGAAAGGTGACGTAGTGGTTTAGGTGGTCACCTCGCCGTGCCGAGTGTTGTGGGTTCGAATCCCACACGGGACAAAACTTTGTGTGATCCACAAAGGGCTGTCCCGAGTCTGGGTGTTCTTTGTGTCACTTGTTTGAATGTTTTTAAAGTCCCCCGTGACACACAAAATATTCCTAATGAAGGCGATGACTTAAAAAAAACATGCTATCATATTAGAGGGCGAGCCTATTGTCATTTACCAGGTATAACGTTCACACAGAACATTTTTTCATTTTCGGCCTCGATGGCGTAGTGGTTAGTGTAATCAACTGCCACGCCTGAGGTCGCGGGTTCGATTCCCGCACAAGACAAATATTTGTGTGCATGAACATGGATGTTTGTCTTGGTCTGGGTGTTTCTATTAATAATAAGTATGTATTTACAAAAAAAAGTATATGTGTATGTTTATCCATTGTCTAGTACCCATAGTACAAGCTCTGCTTAGTTTGGGCTAGATGGTGTTGTGTGTATGTGATAGAATATTATTAATATTATTTGTCCGGTTCGGGAATCGAACCGAAATATGAAATAGAAACCCCGAATAAGAATCTGTTCCCTTATTAATAAATAAATATAACTATTTAATACACACATAACTTATA
Source organism: Catocala nupta (assembly GCA_963675205.1). Taxonomy (NCBI): domain Eukaryota; kingdom Metazoa; phylum Arthropoda; class Insecta; order Lepidoptera; family Erebidae; genus Catocala; species Catocala nupta. Next base: position 10,531,906 of record OY776105.1, read on the forward strand.
GTCAGAGGTGCGTGCTGTTACTAATGGCGCAGCGGTAGTGAATGCGCTGTGCATAAGGTCTCGGGTTCGAATCCTGGGTCGGGGCAACAAAAAGTTATTGAGATTTTCTGTTAAGAAATCTCAATATTTATATAAATAAACGTTTTAATGCAATAAATTTTTTTTTTAAAAGGGCCTTTCCTTTTTATTTCCTTGGGAATGAACTCGAGACCTATGCGCGGCAGTCCAACGATTTCCCACTAGGCTATAAGCTCCTTTTCTACACAATATTCAAACAGGTTTAATTCTACTAGTTTTTTATATTTGTTGTTTTGAGGTCAACAATGATAAAAGACGTCATTACGGAGTTAGAGACGCAATACGCCGAAATCAGTGCGAGCGAGAAGGCAGATAACAGAAATACAGAGATGGAGGGAGACAGAATTATAGCGTATGCTGACTGCTTGTTGCAAGGTGTCAAGCCTAAGCTGTATACGCCTTTGATGGAAAGAGATACTTGTAGTAAGTATTTATACCTTAGTGCAACGATTCCTAAAGTGGGTTCCGCGGAACGTAGGGGTTCCTTTGGAAAGTCACCAGGGTTCCACGAGATCATTTATTTTTGGCAGTTAAATAATACCAAATTATTTAATTGATAAATATTAAATATTACCAAATAGAGCAGCGATAGCTTAGTGGGGAGACCAACAGACTGCAATTTTTCGAAATGATGTGCGTATTGATTGACAATTATCGCCTGCTCCGTGCTTCGGAGAGCACATGAAGCCGCCGGTCCCGGCTGCCATGAACATCTATGGCACTCGTTATTGGGAAGTCAGTGCCCTATAATATCCTGACACTGGTCTTATCGTTAGCCTTCGGATTGCGGAGGTCAGGTGGCAGCCGCTCCGTGTAACAACTGATATCCAGTCAAATCCGGTTTGACCAGAAAAGCCGACCCCAAGTGACATGGGAATAATAAAGGCTAGGGAGAAGGAATTTAAATAATACCAAATATTATTTTGAAATAGCGCAAAATATGTGAGGCGAAGTTATGTTTTTGTTCTTATTTAAATTACAGTGTCTTTGATTTGTAATCATTTGATACGGGGTTCCATAAAATTAAAGATATTTGGTGAGGGTTCCGTTATCTTAAAAGTTCAGGAATCTCTGCCTTAGTGGCTCAGTGGTAGTAAATGTAATTGTTGTGCAGTTCGATTCCCGGACTGAACATCACTTTTATAGATTTTCTTGAAATAAATTTGTAGCTGCAGCACCTATATGACTGCACCGACGGCGTAGTGGATAAGTGGTCGCTTCGCCTCTGCCACTGCGCCAAGTGTTGTGGATTCGAATCTCACACGGGACAAAAATTTGTGTGATCAACAAATGGTTGTGACGAGTCTAGATGTTCTTTATGTTTGTTGTTTAAATGTTTGTAAAGTCCCCCGCGATACAAAATAGACTACAAGAGCGAAAGTAGTCTTTAAAAAAAATGATGTGTATTTATGTAGTGCACGAGAGCTCGAATCCGGTTCCTGCGTTGCATAAAATGTTATAGGATTCGTCTATTATGAAATTCTATATACATACATACATAGATTCACGCCTGTTTCCCAGAGGGGTAGGCATAGACTACGGATTTCCATTCTATAACTTCTATATCTGGCTATCTAAAGCTTACTAAATGGCGAGGCGACCACTGCAATCTCTACATCTGCCGTGTAGTCTTTTCTATACATGGCACAGTGTTAGTAAATATAGTTTCTGTACATGAGGTCTCGGGTTCGATTCCCAGGCTAAACAATATTGTTTTTATTAATTTGTGCATGTATATGTGTGTAGTGCATGAGGGCTCCGGTTTGATTGCCGGGTTGGTCAGTGTTATTCGATCTGTGTTTTATGAAGTTCTTAGTATGAGCACGGATTCTAGTACTATGCTCTATCGAGCAAAGTACGTTACCCTCGTTCGTTTTAAGACAGATGCGCTTTACGGCTGAAATTGTACAGTCGTGTTGAAAAAGGGTCTTCATGTACTTTTCCTTGATATATAGGTATGTTATAAATGATAAAAATTCCTTTAGTTTCTCTGTCAATATCATGTTAATGGGCATTGTATATTTATTGTATTATATGACATTGTCATAAGTAGGTACACACGGCTACACATCAAGCTGGGGTGTCTACCCTATATACGCATAACTACGCTACATACGAAATAGAGAATTGTTGGTAAGGGACAGTGCATAGTGATGTCGATGTAATGGTAATGATAGAGCGTAACAAAAATATAACGCACTCTCTCGCACGATTCGCAGCGTTCAACTTCAAATAGTTCAAAGTCCAAACAGTCTAGGTTGATGTGTCGCTGTGTGTATTATGATTGATTTGTAAAAGGACATCGACAAACAATAAGAACCTCGTTGATCGGCAAAAGGCTTGTCGTGTATTAACTGGGACCTATACCTAGGTATATTGTGGGTTTAAAACATTACCTACCTTTGCTATAAGCGAAAGACTATGTGCGCATATATTTAGTGAAAACTAAGTTTTGCTCGCGGCTTCGGTCGCGGTTTTCTGGATGAAAGGTATCCTGGTAATAAGCTCTAGCTTATTAAGCTATTGTCATATACTTAAATATAACCAGTGTAAATTATACATATTATCTTGTGTATAGAGCCAAATACGTCTGCTCACAGGAGCGTTCACTGGCCATTTTGTCACCAACGACTTCCTGTGCAGATTGAGATTGGCACACAATTCGATCTGCAGAGCCTGTGGTGAACAGGACGAGTCCATATCGCACCTACTATGTGAATGCGACGCGTTGGCTGGATTGAGGATGGGTCTGATGGGATTGGCATATCCAAACCCTGAGGACTTCAGGCTTCTCCCTCTGAAGTGTACGCTACGACTGATGCAGTACATTCATAGGGAGATAGCTAAGGGATAAATCTTGGGGCCGACACAAAAGATTCCAATGGGTCGAAGTATTGCCGGTCTGTACTGACTGGCCCCCACACATAAGATAAGATCTCGTGTATGATCGTCTATATTCTGCCATCATAGGGTCTTAGCGTAGTAGAGCCTCGCTAATTTCAGCATGAATGGGGCCGGCTGGACCGGAGAAGGACTACCCTCTCACAGAATATCGACGTGAAATAGCAGTATTCCTACTGTTGTGTTTCGTTCGGTGAGTGAGAGTGCCGGCGGCCCAATCACCCTCTTTCCCCCTTCCCGCTCCTTCTCCTTCCCACTTCTTTTCCTAAAGGGTCGGCAACGCTCAAATAATGGCTCTAGTGTTGCAGGCGTCTATAGGCTACGGTGACCACTTACCATCAAGTGGGCCGCATGGTTGTTTGCACATTAGTCATATAAAAAAATAGGGTACTAGAGACGAATATATTTTTTTTTGAATTTGGCACTTTTGCGTATTTGTAATCGGAAAAAAAAATACGCTTCTACACTTACACATTTTTTATAAATATACTGGCATATTTATAAAAAATTTGTTTCGCCGGTAGATACGTCTTTTTACTTAAGACGGCAGTATTCCTGAATGGCCAGACAAGAGTGTATTAAGTTCAAATTTCGCTTTTAATCCTACGTAATAGGGCTCCTATTGGCGTCTTTTGGGCAAGGTTCGTAATGCCGTATTGTTCCTGAGAAATCCTTTATAGAGAAATTCCAATGCTTGACTCATTTCGCCAGGTATGGTTTTAGGTCTAAAGAAACTACGTGACCTACGTGACCCTATTGACGTCTATCAGGCACAGTTCCAGCCTTGCTGCAACTAGGAATTTCTGGACAGACAACCTCAATAACCCTTTGCTTAACCAGATCATCGAACTCGAGATCTCAGTGCAGTCATTTAAACCCTTGCTGCGCCATTAAGGAAACTTTTAAATCAGTTTACTATTACATAGCTTTAATATTGCTGAGACTAATGGACAATGGATAAGGCATTGGACTTGCGATCGAGAGGTCGCGGGTTCGAATCCCACCCAGTGCACTACTGACGTGAACCCACTCCTAACACAAGCACTTTAGCTTAGCTGGAGGGGTTAACAAGAATACTAGAAGTTTGAAAACCAAATTGATAGAACTATTAAAAAAAAACGTCTCAGTAATCTAATTCCAGACCTCACTACAGTCACTTAAACTCTCGCTGCGCCATTAAGGAAACTTTTAAATCAGTTTACTATTATATAGCTACTAGATGTTCCCGTGGTTTCACGCACGTTTATCTTACTGCGCCGCCCCCGTGGGTCGTAGTGTGATGCTATATAGCCTATAGCCTTCCTCGATAAATAAGTTATCCAACACTAAAATATTTTTTCAATTCGAACCAGTAGTTCCTGAGATTAGCGCGTTCAAGCAAACAAACAAACAAACTCTTCAGCTTTATAATATTAGTATAAATATTATTCCTAAGACTTATTTAATAAAATCGTTTTATCTTTTTTTACAGGAAGTTTAGAAGAACGAGTTGAACATTACGCTAAAAGAAGAAAAATAGCAGACACCGACGAACCGATGAAATAGTGCTTACTTATAATTATGTTAATAACTTTATATTTTAAATATAAAGTTACTTTAATCATGGCGTATTTTTCCTTGTCTCCTTAAAATATAGAACAAGGAATCTAATCTAATATTATAAAGCTGAAGAGTTTGTTTGTTTGATTGAACGCGCTAATCTCAGGAACTACAGGTTTGAATTGTAAAATTCTTTTATTGTTGGATAGCCCATTTATCGAGGATGGCTATAGGCTATATAACATCACGCTACGGCCAATAGGAGCGGAGCATCAATGAAAAATGTTGCAAATATAGGGAAAATTATTTTATGTGAAGTAGACGAAGCTGCGCTGGTCAGCTAGCAGTGTGATAAAAGCGTTATGGTTTAAAACCTTATCGATATTAGTGCTATGGTAGGATAATTAAAAGGAAAATACTTAGACAGACAATTTGGGTTAATTATAAAGAAAGGCCAGCTTAGCTAGTATAAATAGCTGGGTATGTATGAATAATGTAATGTCAACCAATGAAATAGTATAGATACCTACTAGGATTGTAAACTGTACCACTGCGGGGCACGGGCCTCTTCTCAGTGTGAGAAAGGTTATACCATAGTCCTTCTCCACACTATTGTTCCTCCACACCATGGTGCCTCCACACCATCGTCCCTCTACACCATCGTTCCTCCATACCATCGTTCCTCCACACCATCGTTTCTCCACACCATCATGCCTCCACACCATCATGCCTCCACACCATCATGCCTCCACACCATCGTTCCTCCACACAATCGTTCCTCTACACCATCGTTCCTCCACGACATCGTTCCTCCACACCATCGTTCCTCCACACCATCATGCCTCGACACCATCGTTCCTCCACACCATCGTTCCTCCACACCATCGTTCCTCCACTCCATCATGTGTATTACGCTGCTGCTTAATACAAACCAGATATCGACTGGTTTAGGCTACGCGAGTTAAAGAGCATGTACTCTAATTAATGTTACAAACAATTTGGTTGGGATGTCTAGTATTATATTTAGTTCTTATTAAGTCAATGGCTGTTACTAAAAGACTTGTCGGCAAAACACAATTACACTGCTCAACTCGGGAATCGATCCTGGCTTTAACTTAACAGTCGTAGTCACTATCGCTCCGCTACCAAGGCAGTTAAGGAAGGATCTATAACGCCAGCAAATACATTAAGTTGGAGCAGCGATAGTCTAGTGAGGAGACCGTTGGACTGCAACGCAGAGGTCTCCAGTTCGATTCCAAAGCGCGCAACTCTGACTTTACGAAGTTATGTGCGCTTTGACGGTAACGGAAAATGTCGTGAGGAAACCAAGATCTCTGAGGTTTCTACATAATGTTATCGAAGATATGTGAAGTCTGCCAACCTGCACCGGGCCTGCTTGGATGATTATGGCCTAACCCTTCTCACATTGAGAAGAGGTCCGTGCCCAGCAGTGAGACAGTTTAATACAGAGCTGATATAATTAAGTAAGCATGACAATCCTTGACATGCCAATCGATGAAGAATAGCAAACGATACTAAATTAACAAATTTAATTGTATTACCTATGATCACGAATTGCCCTCATTGTACATTTTAGGGTTCCGTAAGCAACGTACCTTTGTTACCGGGTCCCGTAGGCAACCTTTGGTTAAGGTATCAAGGACGGAGCAATCAAAAAAGTACCTTTTGTAATAGGGATTAGGTACTTAAGCCCTTTTTTGACTGCTTAGTTGCATCTGTAGTGAACGCAACTGCTGTTCATAAGGTTTCAGATTCGGGATTCTATCATGAAACAGCCCGTCAACTATAATATCTCTTGCGCAGATGGCAAGTGTCCGTTTTGGCTACCGTGACCTAAAACGGTCTGGATTGCATTACAAGCTACACTGTTTGCCGTTTCTGTAAAGTGCCGGCTGGACCGGGGAAGTAGTTTCGTTTGGTAAATGAGAGTGCCGGAGGCCCAATCATCCTCTTTCCCCCTTCCCACTCCTTCTCCTTCCCACTTCCTTTTTTCCTTAAAGGGTCGGCAACGCGCAAATGATGCCTCTGGTATTGCAGGCGTCCGTAGGCTACGGTGACCACTTACCATCAGGTGGGCTGTATGCTTGTTTGCCACCTTAATTGTATATAAAAAATAGAAGTAAACTTTTTTTATAATTGTGTAGCGACCTGGAACTGAAACTACATCAGCGACCCACCCAGCAGTACCCAACGCAGGCAAGAAATACTGGCGGAATTAAATTATACGGACACAGAAAAACTGCTAGAAGTCTTAAAATGATATTGAAAGTAAATTTTAAGTCGTATATTACTTCCTAAACACCTTTAATCGTAGATGTACTTTAGACTGTAAATATTTGTATAATTAATGCGCTAGTGTAAAATAAAATTGTCAAGTGATGTCCTGAAACACAGCTTTATCCTAGTTCAGGCAGGCTTAAACATAACCTTTTGAACTTCACTTATTTTGTATACATTATAAATTAACAAAGTTTAAGAATTAATTTTAATTTAAGCTTAAATTATTTAAGGCAGGTATGATTTAACACTGTTGATGTAATATGTATGACGTAGTGTAAGGATGTATCTTATTTTTTCGGCCAATAAATAAATATTATTATAAAAAAGAAACTCCAAGGCGACGTCCCGGCACGACAGAGGGCGTCACTCCGACTCAAAGGCTGGCGGACGTGAGATCCCCGTTCTCCAGCCCGCGACCTTCACTATGGCGGCATCAGGCGCGTATCGCCCAGTCCGTCGGCAGCGACTTGAATCCGCAAGGATACTTTCCTCACAGATCCGCTCCACCGCCTCATTTCGCGATATAACGTCGTCGCAGAAGGGTGCAACCGCTATCCAGTTCCTCTCGCTGTCGACCATGGCTTTGATCACGGCCGGCAGCGAGAGGACGACGCCCACAAATAAGTGGCCACCTGGAATAATCGCTTACTCGATTGGCCATTTGGTGTAGGAAGACGCTCTTGGGACTTCAGTGCAATGGTATTATTGCCGTTCAGAGGCATTTTGGGATGAAGAGAGATCATACTATGGCGCCCTCTTCTTTGCTCCTAATACTTTTTGCTTACCAGCAAGGAACCGGGATCCAGGCGCCAGGAGGTTGTCCGATTAACCATTGCAGCACTAGCTACAAAGCAATATCGTTCTTATCGATTAAGAAATATTATATCGACGACGACGATCGAAGTCGTTTAACTACGTGGAAAATCACCTGTAGTGTACCTAATGATCGCAAATATTCTAATTAATAATAAATATTCAATAAGCCTCTTTCACTATGATCGGTTGAGTAATTAAGGCGTTAAAGAATAACAAACAAACAAACTCTCATTCGCATTTATAATACCTATTAATTAGGATACGGATAAAATTTTAAAGCAGTTGTGCCCATCGCTACTCAATGAAAGCGTATATAATCAAAGATTCATGAATCTAGTCGTGTATATATTAAAATCGTAATATATACAAAACTAGATTCTGCCCGCGGCTTTGTTTGGGTAAGTTAGGTTAATTTAATAACAATACTTTTTCTGTATGAAGGGTCCCTATGTCCTTTTCTGTTTCCTTGACAACGAGTATGCGGAAATCCATGATGATCGGTTGAGTTGAGTCGTTAAGGCATAACAAACCAACTGACATTCGCATTTATAATACTAAGTTAAGATTTATACCAGGAGTTATTACAGTGTAAACTCTAAGGTATTTTACTATACAGATTATGCTATAATCACTCTAAGTTTTGTACAACAGGTAAGTAAAACTGACAAGTGGGAATCGTTTACGATATTGTCTGACGAACTCTCGACGCGCGACACCCACTCGCACTTGACTGATTTTTACACATTAATTATAACTGACTGCAGCAACAATGCAAAATCTCTAAATTACCTAAAAGGTTTTCTTTTGTAATTTCACCAATCGTCAACAATATTTGGGTCGACCAGACACTACAGCTAGTACCCGTTCACAAGTATGACATATGACACAGATATCCAGCTAAGGATTATTTGTAGCCAGGGTACCATCTACGTCAGGGTAAAACTATGGAGGGTAGGGGTAAGGAGAACCATTACCAAACATATAATAGTGTATGAAGATATGTATGTCCATCGAAAACCGTCAAATTTGGCGCCACGGCAGCAAGTGCAGCATATACATATAAAAACTAATAAAAAAATATATAAGAATAAGAAGTCTTTATTTGTTATAAACAGGGTTCATTACTAGATTTTATAGATTATTTACAAGAGTACAAGCTCATTTAGCCATTTCAAATGGCATGCAAATGTATTTGTTTTAGTTAGTTATATCATATACACGAACATATTAAATTTTATATTTTCAATATTGATTAGGAATAAAATTGTATAAGGTCAATTACAAATCAATTATAATAGGTATTTTCAAAAAACTCTTTATTACTGAAGAAATTGCTCTGCATGAGTCGCCAACGTAATGTAGTAGTAAATTTATTTAAGGGTTATATTTTTATATGATTACGGATTTTATTATATATTTTTAAATACATGGCGTATGAGTTATTTTGCAGCTGACTTCTTCTCGGTATCATGTTTAGGACAAGCCTGTCTGGATTTCTTATGTTATTACATCGAGTAACATCTTTTGCCCGTTTAAATACATGAGGGTGTTGTTTAATAAACTTCCCTTCTTCTTATATATAAAGACAGGCCAAGGGGAGTATTTTTAGTTCCTAACATGATATATCTGGTGCAATATCACATATTGATCTCATGCATCTCTTCTTTCTTTTCTTTTTTCTGTCTCTCTGAGTCAACATATGCAAAATAAGCCGTACATGCTGTGTTTCGATTTGCTACTTTTGCCAACTTAAAAAGAGCAAATGAAAATCCGTTAACCTTGTTGCTCACTTTTTCAATTCGAATTAATTATTAGTCCAAGAATAGTCACATAATTTGTATTCAATGTATGTCCTTCGTAATTAATGTGAATATCAATATATTTAAAATTAATTATAATGTATTTCTTTTAGATATATTTACTTTAATATTATTATTATTTAACCAATTAACAACTACTGTCAGTGTATTATGAATGTCAGTTTTGTGTTCTGTAATTGTCATGTTTTTAACGGTAGTCACTATAATATAATATACCTACATCATCTGCGAACAATATCATTTTATGATCTGTAACTTTAGGCAAATCGTTGATATAGATCAGGATGCCAAGTGCGAGTTGTTTTTACGTTAACACGATCGAAACGTTTACCACGTTTGTCTCTCTGATTGGTTAAGAACTCGGGGCGGGCCAATCGGAGCGCCAAACGTCATTTAAACGTGTCGATCGCGTTAACGTAAAACAAACACGCACTAGGCTCTCAGAAACAGTAGCGGCCCTAGCACGCTCCCTTGAGGCACCCCGTGTTTATTTCTTTTGTATTCTGATCTAAAAGTTTCTATATAATCGTTTGAGTTCAATTGAGATATGCCTGAACATGTCACACTGAAATCTGTCTTCAAGGTAACTTTGTAACAAATTTAATGTGGATGCCATAATATTCCAATTTTGTCAAAAGCTGTTCGTGTCACACAAAATCGAAAGTTTGGACATATCTAAAAACACTACAGAAGTATACAAATTATAATTTACATTTTTTAAATATCATTTACAAGGAAAAAAGTAGCATCCCTAGTAGATTTGTTTCGTTGAAATCCTAACTGATTTTTATTAATAACATTATGCTTATCGAAAAAAGATGTCAATTTATCATGCAAAACTATTTCGAATAATTTAGAAAAGATAGGCAGGAGAGTAATGGACCTATAATTACTTACCTCTGTTTTGTCAGCTATCTTGTATAATGGCTTAACAACTGAATATTTAAGCTTATCTGGAAACACCCGTTTGTAATGAAAGATTTATAAGAAATGTGATTATGAGTGTTAATTGGATACTAAATGTTTTTAAGATTTCAGTAAAAATAGAGTCATAGCCTTCCAATTTGGTATTTGCAAGGGAAATTATAATTTTATGTATATAGGACTCATCTATGGGTGACAAAAAATAGAGATTAATTTTTTATTTGTATTTGTGTTACGGACTTCATGATTTATTCTGTTTGTACTGGTAATGAAATATTCATTGAATATGTTTGCTATCGCTAGTGGATTAGTAACTATTTTGTTATTATTACCTAACATAGTAACAAATTTATTAGTTTTACATATTACTATTTATTACATATTTTGAATTACTGTATTTTTAGCAGCAAATATGCATTTTAAATAGTTTTTCGTACGTTTACGGTAGCGCTTATCTTTTTTACACTTAGTTGAGTAATATTTGAAGCGTAGCTTTCTTTTATAGACACAACTCTTTCGTAAACCCTTTATCTTTATTCTATTTATTGGAAAACAAAGACAATATAAAAGACAAAAGAAATCATAAAATTCATTAAATAATATATTTAAATCATTTGTGTTGTACCAGTTCCAATATTGTAAGCTAGGTAGGTATTGTTTAAATTTCTTTATATTGTCATTCGAATAGCATCTTCTAAATCTGTAGATAAACTTAGGTATTTTATTTTTATGTATTACTGGCCAAGTGAGGATTTCGGCAGTGTTGTGGTCAGATAAAAATAATGGTATAAGTGAGCCAGATGCATAAGAACCTAATTGTAATACTTATTATTATAAATACGAATGTGAGTTTGTTTGTTTGATACGTTTTCACGTCTTACCTACTCAACCAATCATCATAAAATTTCGCATACATGTTGTCAAGGGTACATAATTGGACATAGGTACCTTTTATCCAGAAGAAGTACTGTTGCTAAACTAACGTAACCTAATCTACATTTACGCAGGTAAAATCTAGTAAAATATAATGAATAATTATTTATTTTATGTACATTTTCAAGTCGGTACTCTTCACTCCGTTTACAACTGCTAAATTCATATCATTTCCTCTTGCTACGCTAGCATTATTGTGGTCGGTTTTTGACTTCTAATTGCTGCTTACAGTTGGACACTTTTCAACTTGTCCCTGGTCCCGGTCCTGGTCCATATGAGACAGTTCTCCTTACCTCAACCTCTTCATAGATAGAAGGCGATTTGACAGCAGACATATTGTTTAAATGGCGGAGTACCCTTTTGCCAACTATTTGGTAAGCAGATTTGACGGTAACTCTATTGTTTGTGGGAGGAGCGCGCTGTTGCCAATTATTTGGTAAGTGGATTTCACACCAGCCATATTGTTTAATTGGAAGAGGCGTGCTGTTGCCAAAGAAACCATTATATCTACGTACCAGGTTCTTACAGGAAACCGGCGTACGACTATTGCTGAGTTTCGCCCGCCGTTGGTTCAGAGTTCCAGGACTCATACAACTCATAAACCCGTAGGTAATCCTGTCTTTAATTCCTTTTCCTAGGATCGTGCAAGTATTATTGCTGGTCTTGTAAACGATCATAGGCTATGATAACCGTCTGCTATCGGGTTGATCGAAGGATGTTACCACTTTGTAGCACATAGAAAGAATATGGAGGACATGTTTTTATTATCCAGATCATAAAATGCTACGATATGTGAGTGCTCAAAGTGGCGTTATGTTCTTTATGGAGCATGAGTAGTTAGTAAACTCGTAGGCTACTGTTGGTCTTGATATATATGGCAATTATAATATAGAGAAATTTCTCTCTCGAATTAGAGAGGAGAGGAGATAATTCTCCTATAGGAGCAATGTCTTTAGTCCAAAGTAAAAATTTTGCGCTTAATGTAACTAGTAGCAGCTTAAGCTCACTAGAGTAGGGGGAATAAATGGGTTCATGATGCCGCCAGAGCAAGGACATTAAAGTGAGCATGACGGGAGGCTGGGGCACTAGTGGTTCGTTGCGTTGGTAACTCTTACAGTTGTGTTGAATGAAGCTTTATGACAGGACTCAAAGAACTTCTCAAGTTCAGTCACTACTATGTATTTGTGGATCACTCAAATTCTTGCCCAGTGAGCGGATCATACGACAAAATGCACTCCCAATGGAGATGATGATCAATTAAACCAAGCGGCATCCATGTAGGGCAGTTTATATTTGGATTGCAAAACCACATAACAATTTGTGTTGCGATGCATTGCGTTTAGAAGTTACAGTAATCATTAAAAAAGCTATTGATAGATTGATTGACACATGATGAGTATTAAAAGAATCGCTGCTTCGTTAAAAAGGTTAGCAAATATGATTGCCAATAGCGAATTCTTAAATAAAGTTCCTGAAGTTGGCAAAATATCTTATGTCTTTTTAACCGACTTTAAAAAAAAGGAGGAGGTTCTCACTTCAACAGTATGTTCTTTTTTATTTTATTTATTTACTAGCTTTTGCCCGCGGTTTAGCTCGCTTAAAAGTAGGTTAGGTTATGAATTTATGATAGAAACAGCAATAAAAAAGAAATTAGTCTATGTTACTCGGGGATAATATAGCTTTCTAATGGTGAAAGAATTGATCAAATCGGTACTTTTTATTTAAACCCTCATAAACAAACAAACATAAAATCAAATATTTTCCCTTTATAATATTAGTAGGGTAAGGATGCCGAATATGACATAGTCGCCAAATGTGAGATAGTTAGGTTTTGGCGAATCTAATCTTCGCAGCCATTTGGCGCTACTGTCGCTAGAAGCCGCGTGGCAACAGGTCGAAATGTGTGTTAGTGCTTCCCAGACCAAGACGAAGTTAGGTTGTGTACGCGCAGGTTTTTACGGCACCACAAAACCAAATCTTTGCAAATGCTTACGAAGTTTGTTATAACTTTACAATTACACTATATCAATTTACAGTCATTGTCTTGATTATAATTAATTTTACGATGTAGGTATTTGCAGTTTTGTTGCATTTTCTTGGCAAGAAATAATAGGCACCGTTTGTGTTGGATGTAGATATATTCCTAATAAGAGACACGTGGGGACCTTAAATGAAATATCTCATATTAGGATAGGTAGCTATATAAAAATATGAATATTCAAAAATTCCCTTTTTCTAGATTTGATTCGTCCAAGAAAACCCAAATTGGAGCAGCTTCCATAAATACTGGTTCTTCATATAAAAACTCACTAATATACTCCTTAAATAAAATGACAAAGAGTAAATAAATCGGATCAAAAGAAAGGTTCTTAAAACACTAATAAAACAACAAGATAAGTATTAAAAAATTTACGAAGAAAAAGACATCTAAAGAGCCAATTAGTTCCAGCTCTGAGAATGAAGTCTTACCTGATCTTGCAGATAGCAGCAGTGATGATGACTCATGTGACTCTGAAAACCTTCTACTGCAGTATGGATGTCCATACTACAGCGGAAGGTTTTCAGAAGACAGACAGATAATGTGGAGAAAAATGGACTAAATGGCAAGGCTATTTCAAGTGGACTCAAGAGGATTGTGTAGAAGTAATAACCGATCGATTTTTGTGTTCTTTGTGTTTAGACATCTAAGATTTAAAATAATACTTTAGATTTTTTTGTAATTGTTGATATTTTATGCTGTTTAATTAGTGCCACTATTCCTATGTACATTACGTACATATATAAAGTCGTTACTAGACCTTTTAATTTAGATGTATGCTGTTGTTGATTAAAAAATATCACCAATAAAAAGGTTAACCTAATTTATTTTTTCCTTTTTCTCTAAATCTATACTCAAAGCCAAAATAACCTAATATGAGATACTACCTCATATTAGCAACCCTTAGTATCTCATAATAGGAGACCTTTTACCTTAGACGTAGTTTGTGAATTTTGTCATCAATCATTATCTGATATATTAAATACTAGATGTGCCCGCGGTTTCACCCGCGTTTATGATATTGCGCCGCCCTCGTGGGTCGTAGCGTGATGTTAAGTAGCCTATAACCTTCCTCGGTAAATATGCTATCCAAAATTAAAATAATTTTCAAATCGAACCAGCAGTTTCTCAGATTAGCGCATTCAACCAAACAAACATACAAACTTTTAAGCTTTATAATATTAGTATAGATTCTCGTCACTAAACGATTTTCCGTAAATAAACTTCATTAAAACCCTATTGAATATTGTTATTTTTATAGTCATTACGGCAATAATTTATTTTTATGACCAGAAATAAAAATGGTTTCTCATATTCGGCGTCCTTACCCTATACATATAGATTAACTTGGACGTCAGTAGTTGTTACATTAATTGTTATTTTATAGCAAAAGTAGTTTTTTATGTGATTATGATTATGCTTACTAATATATTAATGAGAATGTGAGCTTGTTTGTTCGTTCGTTACGCTTTCACGCCTTAACTACTCGACCGATAATCATGAAATTTCGCATACACGTTACCCAGAGATACAAAATAATCCTAGATCCCGAAAAAAGTACTGTTCCCGAGCGAAAGAAGCCACGGGAGGCTATTCAATTAAGAATAATTGAAATTTTCGAGTGATAGGATCGATCCAAAATCCTATAAATTTTTTAATGTGAGGATAGATGGATGTTTAATATTCTTTCACGCAAAAACTACTGAATCGATTACAATGAAACTTAGTATATAGATAGCTGGACATCTGGATTAATACATAGGCTACTTTTTATCCCGATATTCCCACGGCATTGGAATTTACGCTGGTGAAACCACGGGACGCAGCTAGTATTGATAAGTTATTAGAATGCTTCATGATTGATTATATGGTTATAGAACGCAGATGAACGTCATAGGTAGACATGAATCAAAGTACTAGGTAACTATGACGTAAAAATATAATAGCAAATCGTTTATGAGGCACGAGACATCACTATTGTTCGCTAGGATCGAGACGATATCATAGCCAAAAAAGTTGTTAGCACGACCGAGTACGACAATTAACTTGTTATCATGAAATCGTCTTCCGGATATTCGACTAATAAGTAATTATTTACTTAAGAGATAAATGCATCCTTTTTTAAGCTTGGAGTTGACATGTTTTCTTGTTAGCCTTCAGAGATTATGGTAACTGGTTACCATCCAATGACTACCATGACTGTCTCAGTGGCGCAGAGTTAGTAAACGCGACTGTTATGCATGAGGTTTTAGTTTTGTATCCCGGGTAGGCATAGCAAAAAGTTATTCGGTATCTATCAAGAAATTCTCAATAGAGAGACCAGGGGATCTTAAAAAACAAAAAAGTCTCGGAAAGCACGTCAGTCCGTTCGTTTTGCTTCAGATTTCTGATCGTGTCGGTTTGCTGTCCTATCGGCTTATGAGTGTGATTGAATCTATTCCATCACTCTCATAAGCCTATGGGACAGCACTCTCTAGAGTGCAGTTGTGTTTGCGCACGCATAATATGTGCACTGTAATAACTCCTGCGCAGATGGCTAATCTCCGTTTAGGTTGCCGCTGTAATCAAAATTAGATTTGTGATGCCTGCGTAGAAGCACATAATAGTTTGCCGACTCTGTACAGTCTTCTGTCTTCCAAATTAAATCATTATCTTTATGGTGGTGGTGACGCTACCCAATTGGGCTCATCAGGCCTAAGAAAGTAATACCAGTGGCGGCCTCGCACTAGAAGACGCAGCAGAGATATGCACAAAGTGGATCGACGATCTGCTAATGGTCGTGAAAAGCGGTTGGATACGGGCGTCTCAAGAAGGTTTGTATGGAAAATATTGGAGAACGCTTCTGTCCAGCAGTGGATATCTGTCTAATGAATGATGAAACATATATTTTCGGCTTCGATCCCTTTGGTTTTGAAACTATATCCTACGAAGACAGTGTATTTCTTCCAGACAAAAAGCGTATATCACTCTTTTAAACAATTGATATGCTAGAAATCATATTGACATTTTGCTATGTGAAAGAAAGGGCAAGCAACAAACCTGAGGCAAATTAAGTATCGAGAGCGGCCTGGGCTAGCACTACATAGGTGCTTCACAGAATAATTCGGTAGGCTAGGACAACTTGTCCTGGACAAGTGTACCGTCGTCTCTCGTGCCTCTAGGAGTCTAGGCATATGCCTAAGTTGCCTTAAATATAATCCACCACTGCAGCAAGCACATTCGCATTTATATAGTTTGTATCTAAGTATTGACGATGAGGTTTAACCGACAGGAAGCTGGACTGAGGACTTGACGACTGACGTGACAACCACGACGGTTGGAAGTGACGTGTAGGTATAGGTAGCCATGCGGCAATGGAGTTTAATCATATGCCTTTTTGTTTCAGCTTAATAATTTTGAATGTATTAAACAGTATCTATCGGTTAAAAGCGACCTGGCTGACATTATCAATTCTTACAATAAATAAACTGATTAGTAAAACAAAACTGATAATTCATAAAACTGGCTGAATATTTATAGTTATCTTCATGGAATTTTATATTCCACGCTCGCTTTTTATAAACTGACGATACCATCATCATTAAGATCATCTCATTATTAAAATAAGGTCATTGAGCCAGCCGACTATTAAAAAACACGCAATCGACCTCAAACAGTAGCGAGACTATTTTGTACAGTAATTGTCTCCATAATTATTGTGGCATTGTAGGTACATAATATTGAACATAAGCCGTGCGTAAACCGGCCGCAGGCAGCGAACGGCCAATACTATCTCGCGTTATTTCTTGAACAGTATTAGAAGGCCGCTACAACCGGATAGCAGTCTTTACGGCGCGTAACAATTTCGACACAGAAAAACTTGGATATCCTCACAGCATGCTAAAATTAAAACAAAACAATTCAGTTTTTGCGCCAATCTTTTGATTATAATCCGACTAAATCATAATGCAGCGTTTAAATAAACGCTTGTTCCGTATCCGTGTTCCATTTTTTCGATCGGGTAATATAATTTTGACAGTTCAATGAAAATATTTACGTGACGATTGACGTGACATTCGAGAAAACTTTTTCTAAAGTTGTTAACAAAAATAATAATGTTTTAATGGCTGTAGATTTTAGAAACTTGTTAAAATTACGTGTTGTGAGAGTGTTAATATGTGTCGACAACTCTATGGATTAAACTTTAAGGTGTGTATTAAAATTAATAATAATTTAATGGTATGCTAAGTGCCATAATCACAAAATGAGTTTGAGTATGATTATTTATTGCACATTTAACCACTTTCCCAATGTATTAAAGAAATCTCAATCATCATAATTAATTAGCTGTGTAACATAAAACCAAATAGTTGTGTAAACTGTGCAAATTTCACAAAGATTTGCATTTTCCTGAGATAACTTAGATAATTATCCTTGAAGAAAGGAGACATCATTTCATTCTTTGTACTGCGTAAATAATTGTAGATTTTAGGCTACTTGTACCTGATATCCAGATGTAACAATGAATGGTTTTAACAAAATATATGTACAGGTGTATTGCTTAGACAAGATTATTTACAAAAAAATAATTTAAAAAAACAGAATTCACAAAATACTGTGGTTTTGTATTTGTATATTGTATTAAGATTGCTTTACAAATTACTGCTTAGTAATATACTTTCATTAAATGTATGCCTCTTGCTTTTGGTTGAACCTTGTAACTGTAACCATACATTTAATACTAACTGTAACTGAATTAGTTCAAACATAAGTGATTTGAGACTTAAATGAATAACTAAATTATACATACATACATACATAGATTCACGCTTGTTGCCCAGAGGGATAGGCAGAGACTACGGATTTCCATTTGCTACGATCCTGACACACTTCTCTGGCTTCATTCACTTTCATAACATTCCTCATACACGCTCGCCGGTTTAAGGTGCTCATAACCTGGCCTTGATCCAGAACGTCTCCGATCTGATCAGGAAACGTTCGCCTAGGTCTTCCCCTTGCCACTGTCCCATTCACACTAGTCTTATAAACTTTCTTAGTCAGTATTTTCTCGTCCATTCTATCTGCATGCCCAAACCAGCTTAACATACCCTTTTCTATTCTCGTCACTATATCCACTTTCATTCGGATACATTTCAACTGTTCATAAAAGCGCCGTAGAGGGCCATTCACTTTATTGCCACGAATAGTTTTTTGTTAACTAAAGTATTTTAATCCATATTTACTTATATTATGTAAAAGTCATGCTCTCATTGCTATGTTTTCATGGTTAAACTTCTGAAACTATTTTAATATATGTCTTATGGAGAATATGAATCTTTTCAATAATAAATAAATATTTAATAAATAATTAATTGTGGTGACATATCTTTTCCATAGATATGACACTTATTAATTGTGATACACACATAACAGAAGTCTTAATTCACCTGTAACTTACTTAATATAATTAATATCTTAAATATGTGATAACTTATGCAGCAATTGTTACAAAATTGCCTAATATTAATTATTTTAAGTACAAAAAAGGACAAGTTGAGGCACCATTTCTAAAATCTGTTCATACATCTAGTTTACAAAATACCATGCAATAATAAATAACCATATTTAGGTCTTTTGTTTTAGGCAGAATTAGTAGAATGTTCAGGAATTAAACAATTTTGATGATTAGAATGTTCAGAAATTAAATAATTCTGTATAAGTTATCTGTATTATTAGCCCAGATATAATTAAAATCTAATTGTGCCTGCCAGTGTGTCGCTGCAACTCGATAGGTTAAGCTGTTGGCCAATGCTCAAAACCTGGGATCTAAACAACACATTTTTCTTTGTATATGTTTTTTAAACTTATTGCCTCATTAAAAAATCAAGATAAATTTTATTATTACTAGATTTTGCTCGCGGTTTCACCCGCGTAAGTCTCACGTCTCTCTGCGTCGACCTCGATGGCGTAGTGGTTAGTGTAACTGACTGTTACGACTGAGGTCGCGGGTTCGATTCCCGCACAAGTCAAACATTTGTGTGCATGAACATGGATGTTTGACTTGGTCTGGGTGTTTCTATGTATAATATGTATGTATTTACAAAAAAAAAATAGTATATATGTATGTTTATCCATTGTCTAGAACCCATAGCACAAGCTCTGCTTAGTTTGGGCTAGATGGTGTTGTGTATATGTGTAGAATATTATTATTATTATTATTGCCGTGGGAATATCGGGATAAAAAGTAGTGTAGTATATTATATACATATATATAGTATGTGTGAATCCAGGTCTCCGGCGGTTCGGCAATCGGTTCCGTAGATTTTATGTGAAAGAGTAACAAACAACAAACAATATATAATATTAGTATCTTCTCTCTAGCCTTTATTATTCCCAAGTCACTTTAGGTCGGCTTTTCTGGTCTAACCGGATTTGACTGTATATCAGTTTTTACACAGAGCGGCTGCCATCTGATCTCCGTAACCCGAAGGCTAACGATACCCTAAGGCTAGACCAGTATCAGGATATTATAGGGCACTGTCTTCCCAATAACGACTGCCATAGATGTTCATGGCAGCTGGGACCGACGGCTTAGCGTGGCGCTCTCCGAGGCACGGAGCAGGCGGTAGTTATTGTCAATCAATACGCACATAATTTCGAAAAGTCATATAACTTCCGAAAGTCAGAGGTGAGCGACGTGGTTTCGAACCCGAGACCCTCTGCATTGCAGTCTGTTGGTCTCCCCACTGAGCTATATATATGTAATATGTAGATGGAATAAACGGTTAAGCTTAAAATATGGACATTATATAGACCAACTACCACCAAGATCCACCAAGACTGGTATACTTTATCCAATACAATGTTAGCGCAGTGTCTCCCTTTATATGTCCAATGCACATTTAATATCCTATGTAATGCCTCCTAATAGCTCCAGTAGGTAACAGTAGTCTCTTATATTTAAGCAAAACATATCCTTGTTTGTCACATCATATTTTAAAGACAAAAAAGAATTTTTCGTAGTTCTCAATGGCAAACCATCATATTGCCTACCAATCATATAAATGTCCATGTTCTTAAACTAAAATAATTGGTAAAAGAGCGGCATGCTCCACTCACTTTGGATTGGCTACCCTTACCATTGCAATGGACAAAGTTTACCAATAACAAAAGTCTCTGATAAGAGACACCCTCATTGTGGATCAAGGAGTATAACAACTTGCAGTATTCTACTTTGCATGTAAAATATTCAGCATCCTCAGGTCAGTTTGATACAAAGGGTTCTTATAAATATTTTTTATAAATTCCTTGTACTTTGATTAACCATATATATTCCTATTATATAATAGTCAAACTTAGGTATCTTTTTGAAGTATTATATGAAATGCGAAGCTATATGCATAAGGTTTTCTAATATTGGACAGTGTTGACATAGTAACCAATCATCAATATGTTACATATGTATGTATAATGTCTTAATAGGGTAATATGTTGTATGTTTGATTTTGCATGATACTTTATATGCAACATCAAAACAACTAACACAAACTAAAATATTACTTATATAAAATTTGGATATGACAAAGGCTGCTGTATAGTGGAGAGATATATATCTCTCATACATACATAATAATATATGTCTTATAGATATATTCCTGAAAGGATAGGCAGCATATATTATTTTCACATCTCAGCGGCTACAGCTAAGTTTAGGTTCCCGGGAACAGCTCCAGACTCTGAGCTGCTACTAAGGCTTTTTTGACACACTGTCCAACTGAGGAATCAAGTTCTAAAATTATGCACAACTATCGGATTCACTACAGCTGCGACACCGAGGCAGTCCCTTACATAGTAACATAATTTAAAATGTCAATTATAAATAATTGCAATAGGTCATGTCAGTAATATTTCTGTAAAGTTATTTACAGTACTTATCGGCAAAAGTTCAAGTTCATATTGCCAATTAGTAACATGTTTTCTATGAGAAAACCTTGAACTTTCATGAGGCAGTCTGGATTTACCCTAGGAATTAACTGCACTATCAGTCAATCAGCCAGTTTCCGGTCCACTGCTGGACATAGACCTCATCTAAATTGCGACACAGCACTCGATCTGCAGCCTTCCAAATCCTTTCTATCACAGCCAATTATTACATTGGGCTGATGTAGTCTGGCAAGCCTTAGAACACCAGACGTAAATAAATATCTATTGTGTCTGGCCACCGGTGTGCCGCTGTGACTTCATAGGTTAAGCTGTACTTTGAGTGGCAAATTAGCTAGCTCGCCTGGGTCATACCACCCAGGGATGTTGCGAATATTCGTATCTGCATCCGCGATTGCGGAGCTTCCGCATCGATTTGGACATCTGCATCCGCATCCGCATCCGCAATAATCAACGTGGATCTTAATGCAGATATAGCGTAGGTTACGATAAGACAGAAATTAGTTGTTCAGTAGTACGTGTTTAATTTATGAACCTTTGCAAAACAAGCTAAGACCTGCGAAGGCGGTGATATTAGATACTTTTTATGAATGAGACGCACAATTTTCATCAACATCCGCATCCGCAATTGCGGAGCTTCCGTGTCGTTTTGGACATCCGCATCCGTATCCGCATCCGCGGATGTGAGTCTTCAAATACCCATATCCGCTTCGGCGGATGTCAAAAAATTTGCATCCGCAACATCCCTGTACCACCCATTGAAACTAGTGCAAGAGCAATAATAGCGTAACTCTGTATTGCCGTGTGGATAAGAGTTTCGGAGACTCGCGTAGTCAGCGACATAAGGCGATAAGCATTTCTCATCTTTTACTGCTATAACAGTAAAAAGATAGCATTTATAAAATACTGTTACTAATTTGTTTAATGTTAAGTTGAATATGTCGCTGGCAGTAACTACCCTATAGATCCCATTTCAAGTTTTTTTTCCTTTAGGTCAGCAACGTGCTATTGATATCCATAGTATTGCACGACGATCATAGGTTCCGGTAACTGCTGAAAATCAGACGAGCACTCACACATAGATTATTCGGTTATCACATACGTATACCGATTTTTTTTAATAACAACTGGTTCAAACAAGGATACTGCTCGTCTGGTAGTATGCGGTTATTCACTTGTGTGGTTGATTCTTGGGATCAGAAATATGAGCTGAAAGATCAATGAGAGGTAGATAGAAATGTGACCATTAGAAACTCTTACTTAACTGGCGAAAGAAACGTTAGTATATCAGTTAGTGTCACTAGTCTTGCCTCGGTTACTTGTAACTGATTTGTAGGTACTATCACCGAATAATTGAACGGCCAAAATCACAGCATAATTAAACTTCTAGTGCTCTAAAACTGAATTGATTTAATAATTATCTCAAGCTGTGTCTGATTTCGGACTAATCAATGAGTAAATCCATTATTTCGCATGTCGGCTATCTTCTCGTCGTTTCTGTTAAGCTATAGTCTTTTGGCCAACACTCGGATCCTGGGGCTCAGACACAATGCTTTTGCGATTGTCTGGTTTCCGACTAATTAATAAGTTCATCCATCACCTCATGCCGACTCTCCTCGTCTCTTTTCTACTAAGCTTTAGTTTTTTGGCCAACACTCAGACTCCGAAACCCAGACACAATGCTTTTGCCATTGTGGCTGGTTTCCAACTAATTAATAAGTTAACCCATTATCTAATTTCGACTGTCTGACTCTTTTCTTTACTTTTCTCCTAAGTTTTAATATTGGTTAACACTCGGACTCCGGGTCCCAGAAATAATGCTTTCCATTGCCTGGTTTCTTACTAATCAATGAATTCATCCATCATCTGCTGCCGACTCTCTTTATCTCTTTTCTTCACTATTCCTAAGTTTTAGTTTTTTGACCAACACTCTGGCTTTGAAACCCAGACACAATGCTTTTGGCATTGTGGCTGGTTTCCGAGTAGTTAATAAGTTTATCAATCATTCATTGTCGAGTGGCTCTCACTTTTCTTCACATTTTCCTAAGCTTTAGTCTTGTGGTCAACACTTGTACGTAACGTGCGTATTCTCTTACTAAGCCGATGTGATAGTAATCCGACACGAACAGAAATCTGACGCAAACCCAACGGATGTACGGACTTTTTTTGGTGTTAAGACTCTAGGCATTGTCCACATGTCCATTGTGGCAGGTGTCCGACTTATTAATGAGTTAATCTATCTTCTAGTGGTGACTTTCTCTGTCTTTCGTCTTCTCTTGCTTCTATTTTCTATACAAAAATGCTATAAGTAGACGTTTACATACTAGGGTTGAAAAGAGTACCAGTACAGTAAGTAAGAATATCACGGTAGTGAGCTGCTTCGCTGTGCATACTCCTTACTCCTTATATTAGACACCATGTATACGTTTTAGGAAGAAAAAGCTACCTGTAATAAAAGAAGTATTGTGTGAATACCTAAAATGAAAATACATTACCAAAGTCCATCAACGGCAGCCACCAATTAAAAATCAAATCAAATGCATTTATTACCAAACAGTGGTTGCAGGATGTTATAATTGTTTAATAGCACATGGTCATTATCAGATCACACTGCCTGGTCGTGTGAGGCATACAATAGACTTTTAGTTAATAAATATCAGCCCTTTATATAAACTGTCTTACTGCTCAGCACGGGCTTGATCTCAGTTTGAGAAAGGTTAGGCCATAGTCCACTACGTTGGTCCAGTGCGGATTGGCAGACTTCACATATCTTTGAGAACATTATGCAGAATTGTTAAACATGCAGGTTTCCTCACGATATTTTCCTTCGCAATTAAAGCGAGAAGTGTGTAAAGTGAACTCGCCTGGCAGTCTAATGGTCTTCTATTAGGCTATCGCTGCTGTTATATTATTTTTATGTAAATAGGAGTCATTAACCTAATAATTATGGTTACAATATTGGAATTCTTGGAGCGACTGAGTGGTCGTGGATCCGAATCCTATCCGTTACACTACCGATATGAATCTCAGACAAATTTGCATTTAGCTTGGACGAATTAATAAGAATAAATTTAACTTATTTGAATACTACATTAAAATATAAAAAACATATTTAAGAATGTGCCAGAAATACATTTTAGAATATATTACCACCAGGTGAAACAATTTGTCTGCTTCAAAAGACAATAAAAATCATGATATTAAAACAATGGATAAGATAGGAATATTGTTACAAAAAAAAAACCGTTTAATCTAAATATTAATACGTAAAGAGAACATATTGTATAGAGGAGTTTGTTATTTGGCATTTCTGCAAATGTCTGCAACTCATATGAAGGTGAATTAATTTAAGCAGGACTTGTGATAGGGGGAGCAGGAGTACGACTCTTATTCTGAGAATAGGACAGAATGAAAGTTATCAATGGTGATACAATACAAGGGTTGCATACTCATGGTACTCATGGAAAGAGTTAGTTCGTAGGATAATATATTAGAATGAAACCTTTGCTTACAGTGGTAAGAGTTCTGCCTACGCAGTTCAGTTTTTGTTTGCTACATCTTTACGCCTTAATACTTTACCGATCATCATTTAATTTCGGATGTACGATGTAAAAATACACACCTTACCTTTTCTCCAGAAAATTGTACTGTTACCGATTGAAACAAATTTATTGATAAAATCAAGATTGAAGTCAGTAAAACCGCGGGCAAAATCTAATTAAACGATAAATAGCCTCCAATAGGCCTGCACCTTATTTTGTGGGACCAAAAACCATTATTAGCGAAATGTGGATATAATACAACTGCGCCTCAAGTCTGTATGAAATCCATATATTAATCATAATAAGAGGCTCCATGGTCTTGTAGAATAAGTTTGCACTTATGTCTCCGTGCGTTCATAGTGTTGAGTTCAATTTCTTAGCAGTGTATTATAGGATTTTTATAAAAAATCTAAGCAATACGCTCTGTCAATTTGCCCGGTAAGCGGTAATAGACCTACCCGCCTTAATCTGTCAAGTCTTAGAATACCAGAAATAATAAATAACTATTGCATCTGGCCGCCGGTGTGCCGCTGCCTTATGGGTGTTAAAAATGTGGATGTAATACACTTATGGCTACCTTCTTGATAAATACACGCGTGAGTATAAATAATTATACTAGCGGACCTGACAGACGTTGTCATGTACACGCGAAAAACAAAAAGTTTCATCAAAATCGGTCTAGCCGTTTAGGAGGAGTTTAATTACAAACACACGCACAGAAGATTTATATAAAAGATGATTATCGACCAATAAATTACATTGCGATAATTTTGCTTATTATAACGTATCTTTGTGTAATTAAGCAGTTAAAATGGTAAGCGGATAAAAGTGATTAATTACAATGTATGTAACTTTACCTATTTAAGTAACTTGTTCACCATTTGATGCCCGGAACGGAGTGTTGTAAGAAATTTTAATAAAGGGTATTTAAGGAGGTTAGTACTGTATCCAATAGATGGCATATATTCGTTCGTATAGTATATTACTTTTTACCCGCAGCGTCGCTCGCGTTAAGCTAGATTTTGTGGATAAAGTGCTATCGCTTGGGTACAGTATGTTTTTTCTGGATGGTACCCTCTCTCCTTTTCTGTACCTCTGATAATAATAATGTCCTCCAAACCGAATTTCGGTCACGGCGGCCAGTCTTAACGGAGACTGGCCATCTGCGCATGAGATATTATAGTGCACAAGTGTGTGTGCAAACACAAGTGCACTCTCTGTTCCCTAACTTTTATGATCAGATGGGACGGTAATCAGACATGACCGGAGAGAGATCAGGCACAGGTCCAATGGCTTTACGTGCTTTCCGAGGCACAAGGGTGTCTAATACCACATGTTAAATAAATGCTGATTTTGCTTGGAATAAAAATCCGCCTATCCACAATTTGTCAGCAGCGTATTTTGACATACTTCGGCCACATAGTACGGAGAGGAGATGAGATACTCGAAAAGCTGTTCGCAGTTAGGAACACGGAGGGCAAGAGAGCTCGAGGACGGTCCCCACCCAGATGGACCGATCAAGTAAAGCACCCATCTTCAACCAAACTTAACTCGGTGGTCAGAAGTGCCATGAATAGGATACGATGGAGGCAAATCGTTCGATCCAAGTGTGGATTATCCAACGATGATCACGATCCCCAGACATGAGGAACCGACCATAGAGAGATTATATTATATCATTATTGAAGCTTGTTCAAGTTAAGAACTAAAATTTTGTTAAAACGAGATGGGTGTAAAAACCCAGTATTTAACCTCTTCGTCGACCTTTTTCTTTTTCATCACCTTTTTGTAATGTCCCTCTGTTGGACAAAAGCCGCCTCCCTTGAAATTCCAAATCACTCTGTTGTTGGATATCCCCTGACCTTATGACCTTGTGACCCTTATATCTCGGGGGTCTTTTGACCCACAGGGCCCATATTCAAACACGACCGAGGAATGACCCCAAGGTGTCTGCACGACAAGTTACAAGTCAATCGGTCCAGTGGTTCCGGAGCTATGCCTGTCAATAACAGACAGACACACAGACCCACATAGTGTTTTCATTAACCTCTTCGAAGAAGACTAGGTTAATAAGGGATACGGATATTTGAATACTCACATCCGCGAATGCTGATACGGATGCGGATGTCCAAATCGATGCGGAAGCTCCGCAGTTGCGGATGCGGATGAGAATATTCGCAACATCCCTGGTTCCGAATCTGGGTGTTCTTTGTGTCCGTTGTTTGAATGTTTTAAAGTCGCCCGTAACAGTTTATATATTCTTAGTGCGAGATTTTTTTATATGAGACATACATATTATGTAAAGAAAATAGGAAGTTGTTTGTATATTAGTAGAATATAAAGTCTGTAGTTGCCGAAATGTCTTAAATCAATTAATTAGTTTTTCTCTTTTTGTTACAGATTCAATAAGCATGAGCAGACGAATAGATTATTTTAAATAATTACAACTTAATAATAAAGTGATTGTAAATAGGCCAGTAATTCTGTATTTAATTTATAATGTAATTGTAGTTTTTGTATGTGATATTGTTTTTTTAAATTTTTTCTAAAGGCCACTAGTAATTATCTAATTAAATATATACATAAATGCTTTGTATTAAAATGAAAAGTTATTGTGTTCGATCTGCAATGGTGTTCAAGCTGTCGTTTATTTGTAAGTATATTATCTTATAATACTAGCTGTAACCCGCGAATTAGTCTCCATGGAATTGAACAAAAAAATCTAACAAAAATGTAGCCTAAGTTACTCCTTATAATATTAGCTATCTGCCAGTGAAAGTCCCGTCAAAATCGGTCCAGCCGTTTCAGAGATTATTTGATTACTAGCTGACCCGCGCAACTCCGTCTGCTTCACATAAAGTAACGACCTAGATATTAAAATAGTTATCAATATAGGAATATAAACTAGCGGACCCGACAGAAGTCCTGCACACACGAAAACAAAACACCCGAATCTAAACCATTCTCGAATTGCAAAGAAGATTTTGTGTGTTCAAGTACACACAAAATCTGTGCGTGTGTTTTTCAGCCTCAGTTTAACAGTAATTAAACTGAGGCTAAACGGTTGGACCGATATTGATGCAATTTTTTGTGTGTTCAAGTGGATTCGAGAATGGTTTAGATTTGGTTTTTTATTTTTTCGTGTATACAGGACAACGTCTGTCGGGTCCGCAGTATCTTATAAAACTACAACTGAAGAAAATAACGTTGAAGTCGATTTTCGAAAAAAATCGAAAATCGACTTCAACTAAAGAAAATAAGTCTAACTACACCTATAGGTATACAGGGTGTCCGTTAATTAATGGATAACCTGGAAATGTCTTATAGTGGAACCGATGGCCGTTCAGAAAAAGATATGAAAAAAATCTATCCTAACTACTACCTGAGATATGTGTTTTTTTTAATTACCATGTATAACTTTCTTGTATACTACGACCATAAATGAATGAAATCCATCGGTTTTTTGTTGCTTTATTATTAAACACTAATTATGCTAATAGATAGACAGTCAAAAGTATGCTATGCTAATATAGCTTGCACTTTTTAATATATACATTTTTTTTTCATTTTTTCTGAACGGCCTTCGGTTCTACTATAAGAAATTTCAAGGTTATCCATTAATTACTGGACACCCTGTATATAGCTAATACGTAAAAACTACCTACTAAAGTACTATTATTAAAAAACTACCTATATCTATAAAATAAAAGTCGCGCTGATAAGCACGGTTTGATTACGATCGCTAAATGTCGTTGTGTGCGTTATACAAAAATCAATCGTATAGCATACGTATTGTACGGTGATACATTCGCAAGTCGCAAATCACTAACCACACCGTAATTACTTGAAATTTTATTTTATTAAAATCTTGTGTGTTTATAAAGCGATTTCTATGATTCTTTTTTTATTAGTTAGATATTAAAGTCTACTTTTTGATCGTGAGAATGTTGTGAATATACAGCTATGTATAATACGACTTTTTAAATCCTATATCCTGCCCAGGATTAATAACTATAACTGTACCAAGTTTGATTAAAATCCTTTTAGTAGTTTTTGATCCCTGCGTGCACATACAGACAGACAAAAAATTTAATGATTGCATTGTGGCTTCAGTATCGGTTACCAAGCACTCCCCAATCGTTATTTTGTAAATATATTCAATGTACAGAATTGACCTCTCTACAATTTTATTATAAGTATAGATTTGATTTGATGTATGTAAGTACCCTATATAACTACTTTCATAAGCATTTAGTAAAAAGCGGTTATTTTGGCATAACAAACAGGCACTTCAATTTTACTTATTTGTATAGAAGACTAGATTTTTCCCGTGGCTTCGCTCGTGTAAATCTAGATTAGGTTAGGTTAGTAACAGTATTTTTTTCTGGATCAAAGATATCGTACGTCCTTTTCTGTTCCCCTGACAACGTGTATATGAAATTTCATGACGATCAGTCGAGTACTTAGTTAAGGGTTAAAAGTGTAATAAAGAAACAAACTAACATTATATTTTATAATATTAGTGTGAACCAGCGACAGCCTAGTGGGCAGCCATTAGACTGCCACGCAGAGGTCTCGAGTTTGACCCCAAAGCACGCACCTCTGACTTTTAGAAGTTACGTGTATATTCAATAGGTAATCATCGCTCGCTTTAACGAAGAATTAAAACATCGTGAACCTGCCGAAAATAACAACGCCATTTGTTAAGTCAAAAACAAAAAATTACTGTGCAGTTGGACACGGAACTAATTTCCTACCCCGTCAATCTAGCTAATTACACGAATATTTTTTTAAATGACAACTCTGTAGTCTCTATTTTTACCCGACAACCCACCCATTCAAATGTCAACGTCAGAGTCAACTTCAAAGTCACGTTTGAAAAAAATGCGCGTTTTCCAAGTAGTGCACACTTAATTCAAAGAAGTTTCTTTAGAAAAGATTCTAGGAAGTAGGTATTTGATTCGTTATTGAGTAATTTATTATATTCTGTGTAACGTTGCTATGATACACAAAGCGAAAATGTAAATAACAAATCAAAAAATGTAAAGATATGTAATCAAATATATGTATATACGTAATTAGGCAAAGGGAAATTTCCCACTTGGGTTGTCCGTAAACGGGCAGAGGTGAATAATTTCCCAACTGAAAATAATATAACGCTCATAGCCATTTGCACTCACTGATCGGTAAACGATTAGCGAGGTTAAGCAACGTTGGGTGCGGTCAGTCTATAGATGGGTGACCGCTTAGTGGTATTTCATCTGAGCGTCTCCGTGCTTCGGAGGGCATGTAAAAAGTCGGTCCCGGTTGTTGCTAAATTAACAGCAGTCGTTAAGCCATGTCAGACGCCTACAGGCGGCTTGAACAACAGCTCTTGACAACAGGTTGGCCACTAACCACATGAAAAGAAGAATACCTGAAAAGAACCCTTTTTTTTCAATGACAGTTATTTATAATTTATTTTATTTACACTATTACCTAACATGACACAAGAACTTACTTACTTATGAAAAGTTGAATTTGTTGTCCTGCCCGATTAAGGGTTAAGTGGTCGCCTCGTTACTGGCACTATGCCGAGTGCTGTGGGTTCGAATCCCACACGAGACAAAAATTTGTGTGATCCATAAATGGTTTTTCCGAGTCTGGATGTTCTTTGTGTCCGTTGTTTGAATGTTTGTAAAGTCCCCCGCGACGCAGGAATTATTCCTAGAGCGGGTGTTGTTTTTTGTCACTATTACTACATATTATAAGACAGTCTCCTGCCGCGTCTGTCTGTCTGTTTGTCTACGATAAACTCAAAAACTACTGAACGGATTTTCCTACGGTTTGCACCAATAGACAGTGTGATTCAAGAGGGAGGTTTAGGTGTATCATTTGTAAAGGTTTTGTACTACTCATGCGAAGCCGGGCCGGGTCGCTAGTAATAAAAAACAATCTATACAAATATTATAAAGCTGAAAAGTTTGTTTGGTTGAACTCACTAATTTCAGGAACGACTGGTTCGAATTGAAAAATTCTTTGAGTGTTGGATATCCCATTTATCGAGGAAGGCAATAGGAGCATTAATGTAAAATGTTGCAAAAAACTGGGAAAATTCTCTTATGTGAAGCAGACGAAGTTGCGCGGGTCAGCTAGTTTTAATGTATGGCTCATGGCATCCTGGACTCTTTGTTCATTTTGGTCACGTTGTACAAAGCAGGTGCTTTATAGAGCTCGCTTAAGAATACTCTGGTAAGCAGGTTTCTTTACAATGTTACGTTCGACGATAAATTATCTTTTGCTTTTTATTTATTGCATACAATGCTTTAATGTAAGAAAGGCAAGTTATTGCCGTAGTGTAAGGACGCTTCCAACGCTGAATATCTTTTGGTTATGGTCTCCATCAAAGGAGTCCTTGCGCACTCACTCAATCCCTTCACCGTTAGATCGAGCGATACCCTCGAGTGTCAATCCAGCGTTTCCCACTAGGCCATCACTGCTGTTGCTAAGCTATCGAAGCGTTTCTGAATTTTTTATACAGGTTGTCCGGTAATTAGTGGATAACCTGGAAATGTCTTATAGTGGAACTGATGGCCGTTCAGAAGAAAATATGAAAGAAATCTATCCTAACTACTACCTGAAATATGTGTTTTTTTTTAAATTACCATGTATAACTTTCTTGTATACTACGACCATAAATGAATGAAATCTATCGGCTTTTTGTTGTTTTATTATTAAACACTAATTATGCTAATAGATAGACAGTCAAAAGTATGTTATGCTAATATAGCTTGCACTTTTTAATATATATTTTATTTTTTCTTTTTTTTTGAACGGCCTTCAGTTCTACTATAAGACATTTCTAGGTTATCCATTAATTACCGGACACCCTGTATATATTTAAACAGTAAACTGCGATAAAGTGACGGCACGGCTGGCGTAGTGGTTTATCTGGTCGCCTCGACATTATTCTTACGCCGAATGTTGCTGTTTCGTTCGTTCCTCGCACGGGACAAAAAGATTGTGTTCTTTGTGTCCGTTATATGAATATTTGTAAAGTCCCCCGTGGCACAAGAATTATTATAAGTGCGGTAATACCTAGACCTTTAAAAAAAGGAAAATTTAAATGCGTTTTAATTAGGGTTTTTTCGAAGCGTAAAACTCGCATAAACGTAAGCCTATATGATGCAAGTATAAAATATTCATTGTGACTTATTTGTCCACCAGCTGTCACCCCAAGGACGTGAAGCGAAGACTGAACTGGTGCTTAATGGTTTACATGGTGAGTATACTTTCCATTTATTTATTTTGAGTTGGCAAGACCAGTTTCTGTTGAACTTCTGTTCTTTTAAGCTACCTAGTAACAACGGGTCACAATGTTGGATATAGTTTTAATATTTTTTTAATAATATCAGCCTTGTATTAAACTCTGGGCACGGGCCTCTTCTCAGTGTGAGAAGGGTTAGGTCATAGTCCACCACGCTGGCAGATTTCAGAAATCTTTTGAGAACATTGTTGTGAACTTTTAGACATGCAGGTGTCCTCATGATGTTTCCTTCACCGTTAAAGCAAGCTATAATTAACTATTTGATACGCACATAACTTCGAAAAGTCAGGGATACTCGCCTTGGGATCGAACTCCAGACCTTTGCGTGGCAGTCCAATGGTTTCCCACTAGGCTATCGCTGGTCATACATAGATTATATAGGTTAGACATAGATTTACCGGGTCACAAAAATTTAAACCATATATGAGCCTTCACCGGTATAAGATCGCAAAAAAAGTATCTACATTAAGAAGAGTGACCTCACATATTACATTTACGCGATACAGAACGATAGGGTACAATTATAAGTGTGCGTGAACGATGATACCATATTTAATTAATAAAATTTGTATGTCTCATTGACAAATGAATTGGTGTTGAGAACATTTGCTTACGACGATATTGAGACTCAATTGTGTTATATTATATTGTATTCATACCACATGTACATTATTTTTCTCGTGTGACTTTGATTTCTGATATCCGGATAATTTATTGAAATTAAACTACTATATACGGATTTTATCGCGTTGTTTATTTATCACTGTATTACAAAATTTTGAAAATATTACTCTACTACTACTATTGATTTTATTTGACTAATTTATAAGCTAAGCTAAGCTTATAAATTAGTCAAATAAAATCGGCTAAGCTCGGGGAAAGTGTAAACCAAAAATAAATAGATTTAATAGTTTAAATAATTTTATTAGCTTATAAATTAGTCAAATAAAATCAATAGTAGTAGTAGAGTAATATTTTCAAAATTTTGTAATACAGTGATAAATAAACAACGCGATAAAATCCGTATATAGTAGTTTAATTTCAATAAATAACATTCTCGTAAACAGAAGACAATATTATCCGGATAATTTGTTTGAATTCCAAAGTTTACTACTAACTGCTTTGCTAGTCCGGTGGCATGAGTCTGCGTTGCGTTTGCTATCGATCGCGAGGTCTTAGGGTTGACGATTGGATCGGGCAAAGAGGAAATCGTTTTTTTGTTAGAAAATCGATTCACGGAGTCTGGCAGTCTGTAGACGATAATAAGTAGGACTTATATTTGTATAAATAGGAATAGTGTTATTAGAGAGAGATGCGGCGTGAAAGTAGATATAGTGACAAGAATAGAAAAGGATATGTTAAGCTGGTTTGGACATTTAGAAATAATGAACATACCTCGTCCATTCTGACCGACTAAGAAAGTTTATAAGGCTAGTGTGAATGGAACAGTCGCAAAGGAAAGACCTAGGCGAACGTTTCTCGATC
Organism: Catocala nupta; assembly: GCA_963675205.1. NCBI lineage: Eukaryota > Metazoa > Arthropoda > Insecta > Lepidoptera > Erebidae > Catocala > Catocala nupta. The sequence continues at coordinate 10,565,509 of OY776105.1, forward strand.
AGATCGGAAATGTTCTGGACAAAGGCAAGGTTAAGAGCACCTTAAACCGGCGAGCGTTTAAAAGGAATGTGATGAAAGTGAATGAAACCAGAGAAGTGTTACAGGATCGTAGCAAATGGAAATTTGTAGTCTCTGCCTACCCCTCCGGGAAACAGGCCTGAATCTATGTATGTATATATTTATTTACATAGCAAAGTCTGGCTCAAATACATCACAGCTTATTCCTTAGAGATTCGCCTTATAAGATCGCTTACGATAAGATAACGGTTGTAGAAATGGAAATAATACACAACTTGGCTAAGCCTACTGGCCTATTGCTATGTATTTTCAAGATTATTTTATACATGTTTTTTTGTGGTGTATGCACAGACTCCGTACGACGAGTGATTGTGGCCTGCAGTTAGTTAAAGGTCACTAAAGAGGTCAGTGTAACGAGTTGTACATCAGTTCGTGAGTTGCGACACGGAGCTGACTGATGCGCATGCACACAGTAACACTAACACCTCTTAATACAGTTGCGATTATTATAAAGTCGTAACGGCACACCGATGGCCAGATACAATAGGTTTTTAATTATGTCTGGTATTCTAAGGCTTGACAGAGTACGTGATAATAACATAGAGCTTTTTTACATGTTGTCAGGAGCACAGAAAAGGACATAGGGTACCTTTCATCCAGAAAAAGTATTGTTACTAATCTAACCTAACCAGCTCATACGCGAGCAAAGGGGCAGGCAAAACCTAGTATATGATAAGCAGTCGAGACACTTCACCGATGTCGAATAGTGATTAGGGTCGAGTTTAAACTAGTAACGAGTTCACATGCAGTAATTATTTTGGAGATCCACTATTACTAGAGCCTGATTGTATATTTGTTAAGTGATATAGATGCCCTCTATGCGTTCCGAAATTACCCCATTATTAGGAGCAAAACACTCGCGGAGTACATTTGATTTGACATAGTCATGAGGTCTATTTCGGACGTTGACTTTTAAAAAGAGGGCTTTATAAAGGGCATGCGTAGGCGTCGGGCGATTGTACACAGGACCTCAAATACATAAAGACTTTTATACGAAGGACACCCAATATTTAGAAAAGGAGAATCTCATTACTATTGATTCCCTAGGGGGTAGGCAGTCATTTATAACACCCACTTATCACCAGCTACCTTTCTAAGAAAGCAAATCTCTGATTGAAGAGGGTCCAATAAGGTAGGTCTGTTTAGACAGAAGGTCAATAAAGAGGTCTGTTCGTGTAGTACATCAAGTCGTGTGTTGCGACACGCCCGCGCTACATGCGCAGGCGCATCTTAAAGCGAAGCACTCGCTTTGCAGTTACTACTGGAGTTTCTGTGCCTTGTTGGTTTTGGCGTACGTTTGTGCTTATGTTTGCGTGCAGTTGTTGGACCCGAGTTTGTTTACCGGATTACCGGTACCAGTACCGGTACCGGATTATTCGTCGGACAATTGTCAACGGGAACATGGATTCTGGCAATGTTTCCGGTGAATGGCAATAGATCTTTCCCTTCCATCCCTCCTATTAAGTAGGACTTAAAGCAAAATGTTGATGTAGTACAGCACAGCCTAAAGTTTCGCTGAACTTTTCGACTGGGTTAGTAGGTACAGTCAACTTCGTTCTATTGACACGCTTAAAAATATATATAAGTTTTAAGAATGTTAGATGGATATAAACGAACTCGACTGTATCTCTATCCCGCAGCCAACTGTGCTTCTATCCTTCAGAAGACCGCAGCTAAATAACGTTTTTGTACACCTACGGTGAGTGGAAGGCTGCATTGCTACGATTGTTCCGTGTAAACGCACAGGGACTTTTTTAAAAGCTCGGTATGGGATACTTTTCTCATAACTTGCCACCTTCTGTAGCCACACACAGCTTACTACCAAGCGGAACGTTAGCTTTTTTTCTACCTTAATAGTAATCCTAACCAATATTATAAATGCTAATGTGACTTTGTTTGTTGACCAGACAGACCATCATGCCATCTGTCATGTTTACGGGGAGCTTAGTCTCCTTTATTTAACATCTAGCTATTGCCCTTCTATTGCGGCTTTTCTCGGGAACAGTACATATCACCTTTTTTTTTGGCTTTATTTATCCTTTACAGACATTTAGATTAATCCTATTTACAAAGTATTCTGCTTATTTTTATTTGTTAGTAATGTTAGTGTGTCTTAGTAGGTAAATTAGTATTGTGTTAGGTGTAAGGACCTCCTTTTGAGGTAAAAGCCTCCTCCATACACTCCAGCATATTCTGTCTTGCGTCAATCTTGACCACAGAGGTCCCGCTACTTTAGCAATGTCGTCGCTCCATCTTTTTGACGGTCTGCCTCGTCCCCTTTTCTTACAAAGTGGGTACCAGTTGGTTACCCTTTGCGACCATTTGCTGTCTGTTACTATTTGATTATGACCGGCCCATTTCCATTTTAGCATCATAATGTGTTTAATTACTTCTTTGTATTACCTTTCTCCTTATAGAGGATAGAGGTAACTAAAACCTTATTTCCTTTAAAATTTGCTACTGCGCTATTTAGCATACACGTTGTCAGGAGTACAGAATCGGACATAAGATACTTTTTGACAAAATATAGCTTAACGCGAGCAAAGACGCGGGCAAAATCTAGTAAAAATACTAGTCAAAGCTTTTCTAATTGTAAAAGTATGCTCGCCTTAACTCACCGACAAGTACGACGGGCCTCTAGATAGCAAGGTCGGGCCATCACCGCTCTATTTTGACATTACGTTACCACACCTTCCCACCTTCACTTAAAGATGAGTAGGATTGCTTGGCGGAAAAGCGTGACGGGTTTGACCTCTCGCTCATTAATATATCGATAAATTAATTAATCAGCCTCTTGTAGTCTATTAATGGTTATGGGCCTCAATTTGCGCCATAAGATCCAATCTTATAATAATATCAGCCCTGTATTAAACTGTCCCACTGTTGGGCATGGGCCTCTTCTCAGTATGAGAAGTGTCCACCACGCTGGCCCAGTGGCGGGTTGGCAGACTTCACATATAATAATAATATAATAATATTCTATCACATACACACAACACCATCTAGCCCAAACTAAGCAGAGCTTGTACTATGGGTACTAGACAATGGACAAACATACATATATACCTTTTTTTTTTGTAAATACATACATATTATACATAGAAACACCCAGATCAAGACAAACATGCATGTACATGCACACAAATGTTTGACTTGTGCGGGAATCGAACCCGCGACCTCAGGCGTGGCAGTCGGTTACACTAACCACTACGTCATCGAGGCCGACAAATAACCTTAAGACAATTAACCTCATTTTGTTATTTTATACCATCTTAGTAGGCGTAGCCAAGCTAATTTTAATTAATATTTCTATGCTTGTTTTACACAACACATATTTACATATAAAAAATGAATTACATTCAAAGTTAACTTAAAAATATATCCGTCTGGATGGACAAGATAGTCGGTAAAGCTGGCTATTAAAGACCGAACTAAAATATTTTGGGGCAAACTATCACGCCATAATTTACCGAATTCTCTGTCTAGAATTCAAATTCCTTGTGGGAAGCCTATCAACCTCTGCATACTCCACGTACCTACGACACTCAGCCGGATAAGGTCTCCCCGTGACCATGGCTGCTAAAAAGCAACCGAATCGTCAGGGAAAGTGTAAACCTAAATATAAATAGATTTAATAGTTTAAATAATTTTATTAGCTTATAAATTAGTAAAATTCAGTAGTAGTAGGTAGTAGTGTAATTGTTTCAAAATTATGTAATACAGTGATTAATAAACAACGCGGTAAAATCCGTATATAGTAGTTTAATTTCAATGAATAACACTCGCGAAAACAGAAGACAATATTAAGTGTAAACCTAAATATAAATAGTTTAAATAATTTTATTAGCTTATAAATTAGTAAAATTCAAAAGTAGTAGTAATGTAACAGTTTTCAAAATTATCTAATACAGTGATAAATAAACAACGCGATAAAATACGTATAATATAGTAGTTTAATTTCAACGTATAAGGATCTGCAGGCCTACCATGAAACGTAAATGCTGAAGTTGCCAGCTGGCTGTTTGTACCATGCAACACATTTAATATTGAAGATGTGTCCTGAATTTCGGTACGTAATCTCTTGATTGTGATAAACCATTAGGTAGTTCAGACAACGTAGTAATTGTACTAATGGCGTTGTTGTTTAAGTGGGCACTCTGCTACTGCCACTCTGCTGAGAGTTGTGGGTTCGAGTCACATACGGGAAAAAATTGTGATTCACAAATGGTTGTGCCGAGTCTGGGAGTACTTTGTGTCCATTATTTGAATGTTTGTGAAGTCCTCCGCAACACAGGAATTATAGCTAGAGCTGGAGTTTTTTTTTTAATTAAGAAAATGCTATGAATCTCGTAATGCTATTTTGAAACAAAGGAATCCGAAACTTCATTGCAAGCTGTTTTTGTTCGGTTCGAAGTTTCAGCAAGCATTTAAATGATCGGATAGATGTACTCTGCTGAAAATTATCTTGAATTTTGCACGATTATCCTACATAGATTTATACCTGCTAACTGTATAGACAAAGGGTTCCACCTATGTCCTTCTCTGTTCATCCAGACAACGTGTATGCGCAATTTCATGATGATCGGTCGAGTAGTTAATGCGTGAAAGTGTAATAAACAAATAAACGAACTGACATTTAAAATTATAATATTAGTAAGGATATATTTTCAACTTTACTATAACTTATGTATGTATCTATATCAAAGAAAGGTTAAATGTTACCTAGGCTTTCTCTAAACTTGAATAAATCTATAGCAGTAAAATATATGATTTGTTACGAACGGAACTGCGCTTGCGTTCGTCTAGCCGCCGCCGTATACTTTAGCCTTCACCTAGTGGCTGCGCAGGCGCATCCTTTGTACACGTTTGCCTTACTTATAACTCTTATAAATAGTTACTATTCTAGTGATCTTACCTCCTATTAAATTAACATAAAAAGATAAGATAAATGTAATTCTAATTCCAACTAATATTATAAATGCGAATGTGAATTTGTTCGTTTGTTTATTTATTTGTTTGTTACGCTTTCACGCCTTAACTACTCGACTGATAATTATGAAATTTTGCATACGCTTTGTCAGAAGTACAGACAAGGACAAAGGGTATTTTTCATTCAGAAAAAAAACTATTACCAACCTAATTTAACCTAATTTTGCGCAAGCAAGGCCGCGGGCGAAATCTAGTGAATGATAAATAGAAAACAAATGCTATTTCATTCATTACACAGATAAGTAAAAGAGTCCGTCGATTTAAATATATGTTGACGGTAAGAATGAGCTGACTCGGCCAAAAAAGTAACTTCTTAGAATAAATGTGAGAGTAACTTATTTTTTTATTTTTTTTTTCTTGATACCCAGGCATAATGCTTGATGCCACGGTAACACTTGCTTACTGCGATTCGCCTGGTAAGAGTTCCATAGGCTGGTAACCTACCTCACTCTTCCCTTTCATACCATATTTAATTACTTTCCCCTAGGATCGACGACGTAGGTTTATACCCTGGTGGGTAATACAAACCACATAGCGATGATATAATTTTTGGGAATGTCCAATGCTGAATGCGAGAATCGGTTTGATAGCAGCCGTAGCGTATACGACTGCTGCGCACGAAGCCTTGAGTACGAAACCCGGCCAACAAAAAGTTATTGTGTTTTTGTGGAAGGAAATTCGCTGAAGCAGCTCGGAGTTGGGAAGTTAAAGTAAAGCAAAAAAGTAAAGCCCTATAGGTCCAGCGCCTGAGCTCTCTCCGATCTTCTCAGATTCCCGTACGGATTATGAGAGTTAAGAAACAGGGAGTGCACTTGTGTTTGCGCACACACTTGTGCAATATATATCTCCTGCGCTGGCTAGTCTCTGTTAAGATCAATCTTACTAGGTCAACCTAGTATATAGTTATTTTTAAAAGTAAATGGCGATAAAATCCATGTGTAGTTGTTTACATACTGAAGTGTGTACTTAATACTAATCATTTTAAGCCGTACTTGTAACAGTTACGAATTAAGATACCTTCTTACATTTAAAAATCGTTGCTGCTTGTCTAGTATTGACCATGTTTATGGACAAACCGCAACATTTTGTGTTGTGTTCCTGCGGTCAAACACAACACAAGGCCATTTACTTGCGAACTTCTGTAGTGTAGAGGTATTTATCAAGTCGGGTTGTTGTCTTGGGCGATTGGGTCATGTTGGCTACTTTGCTTTGTATTATGTATCTCTTGACAAAATGGTAGTCGGCTCTCATTTTTTCATTATTCAAGTTACATTGTCCAAACTTATAATACAAAGAATTTTTGAAATCTACTTAAAACTAAATAGGGATAAAAAACGTTTCAAATCTGGTAGTGGGGACGAATTTCAAATAACAGAAAAAGGATGCACGGTACAAACAGTGACGCAACTGCTATTTAAATGCAGCTGTCCGAGGGAGATAGCGAGATATCCCCATTACAGCCTCACGATTATTGTAATCCAAGTTAAAAATAACTCACTTATTTTCAAAAAAATTTGATACTGTTTGCACAAAAAGATTTCTTGTGTGTAAAATAATGTATATTAGTAGACAATAAATTAGGAGTAGTTGCCTATGTTTAAATAAATTGAAACTCCAGTTAATAGAGATTAACTGGAGTCTCAAGAATGTGAATAATAAGCATTCTGTTTAAGAAATTATATTTCTAAACCTGAACTATACATACATAGCCTCACGCCTATATTACTGAAGAGGCAGGCAGAGATAATAATATTAATATTTTATCACATACACACAACACCATCTAGTCCAAACTAAGCAGAGCTTGTACTATGGGTACTAGACTATGGATAACATACATTTATACTTTTTTTTGTAAATATATAGGTACTTATTATACATAAAAACACCCAGACCAAGACAAACAAATGAACATGAACACAAATGTTTGACTTGTGCGGGAATCGAACCCGCGACCTCAGGCGTGGCAGTCGGTTACACTAGCCACTACGCCATTGAGGTCGAGTTTAAAGGTTGGGTTAGTTTAATAATATATATAATATTAGTCCTGTATAAAACTTTCCCACTGCCAGGCACGGGCCTCTTCTCACTGCGAGAAGGGCTAGGCCAAAATCCACCTTACTGGCCCAATGCGGGCTAGCAGACTTCTTATATGTATCTTCAAGAACAATATGGATAACTCTCAGATATGCAGGTTTCCTCACGGTGTTTTCCTTCACCGTTAAAGTGAGAGATAATTAAATTTTTAGTATATAATAGTTAGATATGCGTGCCTGGGGTTCGAACTTGAGACCTCTGTCAGTCGATGGGGGATAAGTCTATTACAATCTACAGTATCACTCAGCGCTGCTACTAAAAATCCCATAACATAAAACTCCCATAAAATTTTGCCCGTCTATTTCATCGAACTTGAGACTCACGCACAGCAGTTACGGTCATTACGCTGCGCTACATGGCAGTTCTAACAATAAATAGTGTAACAGTGTGTCCGGTGTGGTGAGTGAAAGCACAAATGTCAGGTTCCCACGGTATTAAATAAAACGTGTCCTCGTTGTCGACGCGGACGCGTCACCTGCCAACATGTCCGCCGGCTGGACGAGCAGGTTGGACAACTTGTTGAAGACCTATTTATTAAGCTGCTGGACCTTCGCTCTTGTTATTGCTTTGTGGTTGCGGGGTGATGACTCGCTACGCAAGTCTATCACATACGTGCGCTTGAGTATACAAAACTAAACTAATTATTCGTTATCAATGTCGCTCAAGGTTCTCAACCATGCTGTTAAAAGCAGTATCATACTTTTTTTATGAAATGTATAATATTATATTTTAATAATGATAATAAATTGGTAAATTGGGTAAGAAGATCCAAAATTAGAGACTCAGACGTTAAAAAAATTTAATGTTCATTTTATTTCTCCGGCCTTAATATACTTTGTTCCTAGTACAAAACCTTGGGATCCCTGGTGTCGCTACACATATAATATTTGATAAGGCTGTTTTTTCTATTACGAATATTGTGGAAATGTGTTTAGTGGTTTATTAGTGTAAACTTAACAAACGTTTGGTGTTAGTTTCGCATTTATTGGTGAATAACTGTCCTCGCGGTTTCCAACGTAAGTGATTACTGCTCCGCTCCCTTGGATTGTAGCGTGATGTTATATAGTTTATGTTACTTCTAGGTAAATATCGCCAATGTCATGATTGTAACAACGTAATAAAAGTATAGATGAAAAGGATTTTAAAAAGTCATCATGTGTCAGTAATTCAAAATTTGTATCCAACGTGTACCTAAAGCCGGGTACTCACTAGCGAGCTGTAACTGTAACTGTTGCATTTACTGTAACCAAAAAACATGGTGTGTACGTTGTTCGCAAACCTGCTAAGAGCGGTACGCGTGCGGTTTGCAGTGAGCCGATGTTTACAACGTACTCATTTCTGATCGCGTAACGTTGCACGTAACTGTAACCGTTACTGTTACCAAAAACATAGTGTGTACGTGGTTCGCAAACCTGCTACGAGCGGTACGCGTGCGGTTTGCAGCGAGCCGATGTTTACAACGTACTCATTTCTGATCGCGTAACGTTGCACGTAACTGTAACCGTTACTGTAACCAAAAACATAGTGTGTACGTGGTTCGCGAGTCTGCGACGAGCGACTCGCAGCGAGCCGACGATTGTCGGTTTTTGCCGCGGATCAAAGGGCGCTCGCAGTGCGCTCGTGGACGTCATGAGGAGAGGTTGTTGCTAGACGCTGCGAACCAGCTGTGTTTACGAGTTATTATATTAGTTTTTGAGTTATATTCCTTCGTCATCATGAGTGAATGGTCAGAGGATAAATGTCTTTTGCTGATAGACGCCTACAGGGAAAATACTGTACTATGGAACCCTAAGGACAAAGATTATTACAAAAAACATTTGAAAGAAGATGCCTGGGCTAAAATCGGAAGTATAATTAACGAAAGTGGGGAAGCATGCAAACAAAAAATGATTAATTTATTGGCTTCGTACAGAAGGGAGCGCATGAAAATTAAGAAATCAGTGGGAACGGGGAAAGGTATTTACTCTCACACCAACAAAATTATTTATTTATTGTTAATATTTATTTATTGTTTTTTATTATTAACTTTTAGGTACATCTAACTGTTTTATGACATTTCTTATTACAGGAAAAGACGAGATTTACGAAAGTAAATGGTATGCATTTAAGGTGCTAGGATTCTTGAATGATCGTTTCACACCTCGAAAAGGACTTGAGGCTGGAGATGCGAATGAACAGGTGGGTAGATTTTTACTATCTCAGTTTTACGCATACATGTGTTGCCATGGTATTTTACCTTCATTTAAAAAATAATGAGCAAGTTCTTCACGTTTTTCTTTAAAATTTGCCGCTGAACGGCGAGCAATGGCGTATAACGGACGAAACGATGTGCCTTCCGCTTCACTTCGCCAAGTTCCTGGTATAACTTCACCAATCTCTGTGTTTTCATTATCAAAAGAGCCTTGGGGTGTGTATACCGAACATGAGGAAGAACGCCTTAGAAAGTTGTGCAGAAGCACTAGGGTCATTATGATCGTTTCAACTTTTTCTGGCTGCAGTAATATTGGTTTTCTTAGTACTCTAAAAACGCTAGCCAGAATCCCAAATGCATTTTCGACCACTCTACGGCCTCTTGACAGCCGATAGTTAAAAATTCTTTCTTTAGATCCTTTCGGATGGGTGCCCGCGTATGGTTTCATTAGATTTTCTCCCAAAGGAAATGCTGCATCACCGAGGAAGTAGAAGGGAAGTAGCCTATTGCGATTTTGTAGGGATACGGGTTCCGGTAAATTTAAAGATTTCTCATCCATCATCCTTTTCAAACTACATCCTTGTAATACACCTCCATCTGAAATTCTTCCTTGAATCCCAATATGTACGTACATAAAGTTGTATAGTGCGTCTACTAATGCCAACAATACGATGCTAAACTGAGATTTATAATTGTAGTATTCTGCTCCAGAATTGAATGGACACTGGATAAGAATATGTTTGCCATCGATAGCCCCAATTACATGTGGAAAGTGCCATAGTTTCTCAAACTCTCTGCTGCATTCAAGCCATTCGTCACGATTTGTCGGCATCTACAACAAACGATATTTTTATTATTATTATTGATCATATTAATAAACACACGATTTTTTGCAGGTGGAGGACAAGAGCGATACTAATGCCAACAGCCCCCCTCCATCATTTGAGCCTCCCAATAAAAAGCTAAAGTCAGATCCCAAACTACAAATGCTAAAAGAGGCTTTCGGAATATTGAAAAATACGGCAAATAAGCCAGAACAGGATATGGAACTAAAGTCTTTCTTCGATTTCATACAAGAAAAAATGAAAAACTACTCAAGGGACATAAAAAACACAATTCAACACGAAATATTTCAGATCATTATGCGTGCCGTTCAAGGCTATTACAATTCTATGCAAAGTTATGGTTACTATTCTGCTACACAAAACCAACAATCTCCACGCAATTCAACCTCTTCCATGGCTACAAATAAAGAAACTCCTTATGTGGACTTAGACACAGCAGGCCCTGCTTCTACTTCTTCTCAAAACCCGCCATACTCTCCACACAGCAACAGTAGCCAGTATTCGTCAGACATGAATTTCGACAACTATGTATAATTAATTATTAATTACATTAAATAATTACCTTGATTTGTTCTTTCAATGCTCCTGTTAACGCCTGACACACTTCTGGTATAATCGAGCTTATGGCTTGTTTGGAAATACGAAACAGGTATTGCAAACTTGTAAAAGAATCACCAGTAGCTAAGTATCTCAGCGTCACAGCTAACCTGTCTTGAACCGACACAGCTTCTCGAAATGCAGTGTTTCTTCGTTCTATTTTGGGACCGATTAAATTCATGAGATATTCAAAGTCAGTTGCATTCATTCTTGTAAAATTTTTGTAATGACCACTAATTTCTTGATTTTTCAATATGAACAGTAGATCACTTCTTTCTCGATACATTCTATGAATCCACCATCTTCGTGGCCGTTTAAAATCATCAAGTAAGGCATCTATAAGTAAGTATGCTGCACAGGCGAGAGACACTTCGTCCGACATCGTGGATTTACAAACCAAAACTGAGGGAAGAGCAGGCCTCCCCGTTCGTTACTCCCCGTACACACTAGAACCTCGCTATTGTATCTGTTTGGTTACAGTTACAGCTCGCAAAATGAGTACGCTCGGTGAAAGCGTTCCGGCGACGTCGTGAGCCGTAATTGTAAAACGCGTACACACTAGAACCTCGTTACTGTATCTGTTTGGTAACATTTACAGCTCGCAAAATGAGTACGCTCAGTGAAAGCGTTCTGGCGCCGTCGTGAACCGTAATTGTAAAAAGCGTACACACTAGAACCTCGTTACTGTATCACGCATGTTACAGTTACGGTTCCCTAGTGAGTACCCGGCTTAATGATGCATTACAAACATGTTATAAATCAAAGAGAGAAATCTGGGGTTTTTCCACCATCTCTTAAAGTATTATTATAGCATGCGCGTGAAAGAGACTAAGCTATACACCGTAACATGCTGTCTCATTCTTGCGTATGCAATTTCAATGCTTTTAAAGGCCTGCCAACGTTTGTTTTTTCTGATAAGGCTATAAATCGTATATGCATACGCGCTCCCTCATACTCTCACAAGCAATGAGAATACATTCAAAGAGCCCTTATGTTTTCCAGTCCCATACTTGCTGTCTTGACAAAAACAAAGCTTGCCAATCTTCCAGTGCGTGTGTCCTACGTCCTCTATAAGGGGGCATGTTATCTCAGATGTGCCCTCTGATATGGTAGTGTTTGTGCGTTCACATACCTTTAAGCTGTCCCTCAATGAGCTTCAGTTCGTTTTTGTATCTTATTTCACTAGTTTCCGAGTATCCAAGCATTGAATGTGCATCAGACATGGGCTTGGAGATGTAGATACATGTCTTTATTATTGATACTAGCTAAACGTGACGATTCATTGTGTCACAGATTAATGTTTATAATTTCTATGGAAACTACCTATACAGGGTGTCCGGTAATTAATGGATAACCTGGCAATGTCTTATAGTGGAACTGATGGCCTTTCAGAAAAATATGAAAAAATATCTATCCTAATCACTACCTCAGATATGTGTTTTTTTTAAATTACCATGTATAAGTTTCTTGTATACTACGACCATAAATGAATGAAATCCATCGGTTTTTTGTTGTTTTATTATTAAACACTAATTATGCTAATAGATAGACAGTCAAACGTATGCTATGCTAATATAGCTTGCACTTTTTAATATATAATTTCTTTTAAATTTTTTTTTGTCATTTTTCTGAACGGCCTTCAGTTTTACTATAAGACATTTCAAGGTTATCCATTAATTACCGGACACCCTGTATAAAAAGACTACCTAAACCCGGCTATGCTTCGCTGTAACTCAGTCTTTTATTGATGACTAGATGACCCGTGCAACTTCGTCAGCGTCACATAAGATAATTTTCCCCGTTTTTGTAACATTTTTCATTGATGCTCCGCCCCTTTTAGTCGTAGCGTGATGTTATATAGCTTATAGCCTTCCCCGATAAATGGGCTATCCATCACTAAAATAATTTTTGATATATAATGTAATGTAAAGCAATTTCTATAGAAATGCAACGTTGTGTAAAAAAAATATTTTTCCATCCATCCATCGACAGCCTTTCAATCTTGCTGGCGTATAAAAATAAAAATACCCTCCGCGACCCTTCGCTTCAGGACGGTATTTTAAGATGATTTTCACCCTAAAATCTCTAACACACACATTTTGACAGTTATGGTGTTACTGCTATTGCGAATTGCTTGACATATAATCTCAATGACACTTTATCGATGAGCATCGTACATAACGATCATTCAACTATCAGATAGGTATATTGCATGGCTGTAGAATTTGATCATTTAATCAGTTCAAGTCCTCTTCAGCTGACCTGGCAAGGCGAATAAGCATATACCCTAAAAGTAAACGCTTACTGTATAATACGGTTTCTTAGCACTGTATTATTCGTATGGAACTTTTTTTCGCTTAATACCAGCGTTTAAATGTTCGAAAATCGCTGACGCGATACCACACTTAAGCATATAAGAGACAATGTACTACCAGTACAAATTTGTTTTCTATTAATCTGTTCGTTTTTGGAATGCCAGGCATAATACAAACCGATTGTTTCTGGCCACCAGGGTGCCGACTTATTATAACTGTTTTGCGGCGGACTTTACAAATGTACAATTAACGGACACTTGAGTCAACTGGTTGTAGATCACAGTAATAATTGTCCTATGTGGGACCCGAACCTACGACACTGAAGCCAAATCATCTGTGCAGATATGTGATGTTCGTCTTCTTGTTTCAGGATGAGAGGGAGGGCGCGGGGCGTCGCGAAGGCGCCGTGCTGCCCTCTACCATGGAGGTATGTAACTTTAATCACTGCTTTTATTAAAACACTACCTTTTGCCCGCGGCGTCGCTTGCGTAAAAGTAGGGTAGGTTATGTATCACTATTTTTTAACACGCTTTTATTAGCTTGGTATGTATGTATCTATGAATCTATGTAACGGAATCTTTGAACGTGATTTTCACCCCTTTCAAACCGACGGATTGATTTGAAACTTTGCACGCTTATCGAGAACTGATGACAATAATAGGCATAATAAAAAATAATTTAGGAAAATATAATAAAAATAAATGATAAAAGTTTAAAAATTAAATAATTAATAGTTTAAAAACTAAAAACACGCTTTATAAAAAAAGCCAACCTAAAATAAGGAGAAAATAATTTAATAATTTTAATGTAAAAACGCGTGGGGTGGGGGTTATTAAAATATCTTAGAAAGCACCCCACGCTTTTTTACATTAAAATTATCTATTAAATTATTTTCTACTTTTTTAGTTTGGTTTTATTTTGTTTTTTAGTTCTTTTAAACTATTAATTTAATAAATAAATTATAGCATATGTTACTCGGTGATACTTCCTAATGGTAAAATAATTTCGGCAGAAAATCGGTTGTTAAGTTTTTAAGTTAAATCTTTATAAAAGAACATATGTTTTCTTATAATATTTATAATATTAGCATAGATAAACGAGATTTTAGTTTTATTTATTTAATCACTTAGTTTTATCTTTTAAATTTAAGGGAACTTTATATACATTGTTTGACGTTTAAACTAGGGTCATCGAGACCTTTAAAATATGACCACACCTTATTACTACTCGCGGTATGGGTAAATATATACATTCGGCTCTGCGCAACAGCGAGGTGATGGCCCTGTCAATTTGCCAATGATTTACTGTCCCTTGATAATGGCGGGATGTCTGAAAGTGACGCTTGCGCATGATTGACGCTTCATTATGCCGCTTGAGGATTACTTCTCGAAAAGTGGAATTTGAAGATTGTGTTGGCTTAGATGTACAGTCTTACGCCTATATCCGCAAAGGTATAAGGCCTACCTTTCGTCAACTAGTTTTAGGTTCTAAATAATAGGCGAGTCTGCCCTCTATCGGATGGACTAGACTCCGAGACTGAGAATTTTTTGGTAGCAAAATTCCTAATAATTATAAAACATCGCTCGCAAATCGAACCACGGACCTTTAGCACAGCAGTCGCATTCACTATCGCTCCACCACCGAATGTAAGCTGCTATTAAAATGTATTAACATCAGTACATAAATTTGTGCGACCATGCATTTATGTCTTCTATTCTTCTCCGGGGTCGGCTTTTCTGGTCTAACCGGATTTGACTGAATATCAGTTTTTACACGGAGCGGCTGCCACCTGACCTCCGCAACCCGAAGGCTAACGATACCCTAAGGCTAGACCAGTATCAGGATATTACAGGGCACTGACTTCCCAATAACGACTGCCATAGATGTTCATGGCAGCCGGGACCGACGGCTTAACGTGCTCTCCGAGGCACGGAGCAGGCGATAATTGTTAATCAATACGCACATCATTTCGAAAAGTCATATTCGAAAGTCAATGGTGTGCGACGTGGGTTCGAACCCGAGACCCTCTGCATTGCAATCTGTTGGTCTCCCCACTGAGCCTTCTATTCTAATCTTTATAAATGCGAATGTGAGTTTTTGTTACACTTTCACGCCTTATTTCCTCTACCAATCACCCTGAAACTTCGCGTTCACGTAAGTGGGAAGTACAGAGAAGGACATAGGGTACTTTTTATTCAGAAAAAAGTAGTGTTACCGAGGTATAAAAAATATTGATAAAATATATATTAACGCTAGCAAAGCCACGCCCAAAATATAAACTAATATTATAAAGCTGAAGAATTTGTTTGTTTGTTTGGTTGAACGCGCTAATATCAGGAACTACTGGTTCGAATTGAAAAAATCTTTTAGTGTTGGATAGTCTATTTAACGAGGAAGGCTATAGGCTATATAACATCCCGCTACGACGCACGTGAGCGGCGCAGTAACCATAAACGCGAGTGAAACCGCGGGCACATCTAGTCTAGTATAATATAATTCCGAATATTAAGCTTTAAAACATAATATTCCTTATATTACTATCTTAAATTTGTTGAAGCTTCAATTTTGAATTTCGTTTGCGAACTGTTGATGCCATATACCTACTTTGAATGTACAGCTAAAATATTGTATGTAGTAGCGCAGCGCAATGTCATCCGAATACAATTTTATAATAAGCATCACCAGGTCGCCTCCTGTTAATATGATAATATAATTGTAGAGGTTAAAAAGAACATCTACAAGTAATATGCGTAACACGCACTAAATGAAATATTTAAAAAAAAATAAGTCTATGGTATTTTCGATTACTCATCGACAAGTTATTACTACTGCCTTCCATAGCTTAGATCCTACACCAGATAAGAAATCCCATAGTGCTGCAGACACCATAATAAATTAATACCTTGAACATAATCTACATCTATAATCCAAAATCGTATAAGATCGAGGATCTAACCGACAGCAAAATGCAGTTGCAAAATTGATTCGAAATAAATTCCAAATTTAAATAGACCAATGCGATACATCGATTTGAATATGGAACATTGGAACGGGCCAATCGTAATTGATCTATTGATTTGTCAGTTATCTGATTCAGGTACGGGATTGGGCGATTGCGCAACCGATTTCTATTCGGGTTCTGTCGGGAAAGTTCGTTGTTTATTGCTGCTTACTTGCTTCCGTACGTGGCTTGGCTTGTATGGTTTTTGAGTATAGGTATCCTTTTCGTTCTACATTCATATTCAGCCTTACACCTATATGCCTGAAACAGTATGCAGAATTGTAATATACCCATGTTATGTTAGTTATAGTTTTTGGATCCAAGTAACAGGTAAAGCAGTCTATTATCGTCTACGGAGCACAGTTTCAGACTTCAGATTCAGTACTGCTACTGAGGTACTTTAGCAGAAAACCTAATAACAATTTTCTAGATCTGGGAATGCAATCCAAGACCTCATGGTAGGTCCAAAATGTATGAGTCCAGCGGTTATGCCCAATACCACAGTGCCGCGGAAGTAGTGTGAGGCAGTTAAAAAAAATAATTTTGTGTTAATATTCAATTCCTGTACCGGCCTGTGTTATTAGATTTTTCTATGTGTGAGTTAACCTCGGAAACTACTAAACCGATTTTAAAATTCTTTTGCTAGTCGAAAACTACGCTTTTCCTTCGATGTTTTAATTATATACCGCGCCAACAAACTTGCACTGCACCATAAATGTGATCATATAGATTGCCCCGATAGCGCAGCGGTAATAAATGCAACTGCTGTGCATGAGGTCTCGAATTTGATTCTTGAGTCAAGAATACATCTCTGCTTATTCATTTATTATTATTAGGGAATATAAGCATGAGTAACCTAATCCTTACTTACCTTAATACAAATGAAAACGTGAGTGTGTTTGTTTATTACGCTGTCATGCTTTAACTACTCGACCGATCGTCATGAAATTTTGCATACCTACACGTTGTCAGAGGTACGGCAAAGGACATAGGATACTTATCATCTAGAAGAAAGTGCTGTTCTCAAGCAAAGCCGCAGACACACGCTAGTATGTATATAAATTTGATTATAACATTAAATAGAACGAAATACAAGGAAGGGGAAGTGTTTTAGTATATTTGTGTAACGTAACCTCCTTTCTATGAACACGTGAATATTGATAGGAGGTATTGGCTTTGCCCCACTTGCAATGAGATTATTTAGACTGCTCAAATTTACGGAGTTCCGGGTACGATTCTGGTGGTCAATTGTATAAATGGTCGTTCTCGCCAGTATAGAATAGTGTGCATACATTGTGCACTGGTAGTCGCCATGGCTATGGGTTTGATTATTATACGGGATAAAAATATTTGTGGGTTACATAAAGTTGTGTATATTATAAAATTAATAATTAATTTTAATTTCATTATTTGTAATTCATTATTTTTAATTCATTATAAGTATAATATTGTCTTCTGTTTACGCGAATGTTATTCATTGAAATTAGTAAAGTTCAATAGTAGTAATAGTGTAACAGTTTCTAAATTATGTAATACAGTGTTAAATAAACAACGCGATAAAATCCGTATAAATGAGTTTAATTTCAATCATTATAAGTAATTCATTATTTGTAACTTTGTTAAATTTTTTCAACCGAATGTATGTTTGTACTTTTCATGCTATGACCTACTTACTGTAAGTGAGGGTGCACACTGAATCTATTGACCTAACAATTTTGTATTAAGCTTTTTTTTTTATTTGTAAGTCTTTGTCTCTTAGCGACCACACCGCCTTATTAGAAGTAATACATAGTAATAATCAACAAAACATTAAATCAATAATTTATACAATTGCTTAGCCTCATTGGAGGCCGGGCTAGCTAATATGCTATTACAGAATCCGATATCAGAGGTTTTATTGTTTGTATTTAGCTTTAAGTTGTGTGTATATTTGTAGATGGTCCAATAAAATAAATAAATATTGCTTTCGTTGTTATGATATAAATATACTGCATAATTTGTTTACTGGTAGTGCGTCAAAGGCCTTGGGTTTAATTTTCACACGGGGTAAAAATAATTGTAACTCACAATAAAATGAATTGCTCCAAGTCTACGTGTATATTTCGCCGTCGCTGATATAGAATAAGCTGCACGGGTTGCACTGGTAGTGCGTTAAGGTTTATTGGATTTGATTCTCATACGGGATGAAAATATTTGTGGCTTTCAAATATTTGTTCCGAGTCTACCTGTAATATCGCGGCTACCGGTATATAATAAAATCTTTATACGGATCACACACTAGGAACGCGTCAAAGGGGTTTCCAAGTTTTTCTCACACGGTATAAAATAATTGTGGGTCACAAATAGTTATTTTGAATCTACGTTCGTTAATCCACCAATAAAGTTATAATTCCTAGTGCTCGACTTTTATAAGAAGTATAACGAAATGGTGTGAAAAATATGACGTTTTTTTTATTTCGAAGCATCTGATCATACCAGGAGTAAATATTGTTTCGCGGGTGTCTACAAACATTCGAACAACGGACATAAAAAATAACCAAACTTGGAACAAGTATTTCTGGATCACACAATTTTCCGTCCCGTGTGCGATTCGAACCGACGACACTCAGCGTAGTGGTTATGGCAAGGTGAGCACTTAGCGGCATGGCGCCTTAACCTGGAGTGTGTGTCTTCTGTGAGGAAGTTATTTCCATCAAGAAGGTGGTGGAGCGGGTTGAGTTCGCGAGACGACCTCCAGCCACCTCGAGGTTTTACCTGGGGGTGGTGGGCTTCGTGGGCCTGGTCGCCACCCGTTCAGCACCAGGTCCGAGAGGCGGCGTGCGTGTTCCCACGTGCGCCTTTGTCTCGTGTGTCCGTGCCTCCTCAAGGTGACAGTAGGGTTAAAATTAGAAGTGACCAATGGGTAGGTTTTTTCGTGTAGTGGCCGTAGTGCCGTTTCATACGGCGGGCCGAAAGCTTGGCGGGATCGCGACTGCATGTGAAAGTGATTCGCGCGACCACGCCGACTCTGGTTAGGTTAATATTCATTAAATAGTCATATTGTTGTATAAGTACTTTAGCCTGTTACGTGAATGGTTTCAAACGCAAACACGATATTAGTATTTGCATACCGGCTGCTTGTTTATTTATTAGACGCGGGCGTGTTAGGATGTTAGCGTTACAAAACTAGTCGCGCCCAATGCGCTTGGCCACAGAATACGTAGATACAGAACGCTGGCTGAAGATTGGAGGGCACTCTATTGTCTATTATTTGGGAACAGTGCAAACGAGCTGGCGTGCTAGAGTAAACTATTTTTGTTTTACAAAAAAACCAACGTTAGAAAACTAACTGTGTTTATTTTGGGAAATGTGAAGTATCGGAGGTGACATAGCTACGTATCCTATTCTTTCCCTTTCATCGCATCATTATTTTGTTTCCTTGAGAAATGAGTGAGTGGTTTTTTCATTAGCCTTTGTCCCACTGCTGGGTAAAACCTCTCTCTTGGATTTCGAAGATATGCCAGTCCATTTTCAGTGACACCACGGGGTATAGCTTTTTTAAAGATAATGAGCAATGTTGGTAGAAAATTAGTATTCTTGTTAACCGCTTGTGTTACGAGTCGTTTCACCTCAGTAATGTAGTGAGTGGAGACCAAATGCATGAACGCTCGATCGCTGGTCAAGTTTGAATATACATATGTATGTAGTTATTTCATTATTTGATAAAGTAAGCTTACACAACAATGTATTAGTCAGTCGAATTTTATATAGATATTGTGATACTTATTTTTCTCTTTTCAGTTCATTACTTTTAAGCAGCCGGGTTTTTTGTTTTTATAATAATAATTTTATTTGTCATTGTTATTTTTCGCCAGCCGTCAGTCAAACAAATACTAAGGGCTTGTCCTACCACTTCCAGATATAATTTATCTATAAGATAAAAGTCTCGCCATATCTCTTCTTTAACCTAACATGAGTGAGACAGCATGCGATTTATCTTTCGGATAACTTTTACTTGTTACTTGTAGGAGTGGCTAGAAGCGTAGTTAGTTAGTTGGACGTGTGTTATTCCACTTAACCCCACAATTGGACCATTGTGCGTAAGTGACCGACGCGAAATATTTTTCGGTTACTCATACCACCTCAGCTCCGTCCAGAAAGATAATAGGGAACCGATGTTGCGCAGTACATCCTTCATCGTTTCTGGACTGTTTAGAAATTTCACCCGTTAGTTGCTCACGCTTCTACAATGTAGGACCACGTGAGCCGGTGTCTCCTCGGTCTCCATGCAGCCTCTACATAATGGACTGTCACTGATGCCGATGTTGTTTAGGTGTTTGTTGAGTGAGCAGTGGCCTGTTATTATACCCACTAGGTGACGAGGGTTTTTCCTTGTGGAACGTAGCAGTTTGTGTGACAGATGTTTGTCTAAGGGCGGAAGGGCTTCCTTCGTCTGTCTACATTCCTTTGTTTCTGTCCACTGTTTTCCGTGTAGTTTCGTGGTTCTATCGCATAACCATGTTTTGAGTTGGCAGAAGGGTATTGGGAGTACTAAGCGTAAATACACATATATCTATTGTGGCGCCACAATTATATAGCATATAATATATAAATACAAGTATCATACATTAATTACATAAAAAACAATACTAAAACTGTTCGAAGCCTGAAGTCCTATCAATAAGACGGGGACGTGTGTTTTACTCTGAACCTTATAACTACTCGTAATAGCAAGGTTGAGTACCCGGTGTTCCTTTGACAGCGGCTCGGATACGAACCATAGGTGCACGCCACTTTAAACCTTATTTTACTAACCTTAACGCTTAAAACTGATTGTTTATCGGCTACGAATTGATGTTTTCGGCAAAAGACATGTATCATAAGACATTACGAAAAGTCAGAGAGGCGCGCTTTAGGATCATACTCGTGACCTCTGCGTGGAAGTCCATCGGTTTCCCACTAAGCCATCGCTACTTAATGATTAAATGAATATCTTAAAATTAGGTACTCATTATATTTTCCAGTGCATAATTATGAAAGTAAATAATGAAATACATTTTATAGCTTAGGTACTTATTAAACTTATAGCGATAGCAGAGTAGCAGCGATAGCTCAGTGGGGAGACCAACAGACTGCAATGCAGAAGGTTTCGGGTTCGCACCCACGTCGTGCACCTCTGACTTTCGGAAGTTACATGACTTTTCGAAATTATGTGCGTATTGATTTACAATAACTATCGCCTGCTCCGTGCCTCGGAGAGCACGTTAAGCCGTCGGTCCCGGCTGCCATGAACATCTATGTCAGGTGTTATTGGGAAGTCAGTGCCCTATAATATCCTGACATTGGTCTAGCCTTAGGGTATCGTTAGCCTTCGGGTTGCGGAGGTCAGGTGGCAGCCGCTCCGTGTAAAAACTGATATCCAGTCAAATCCGGTTAGACTACCAAAGCTGACCCCAAGTGACTTGGGAATAATAAAGGAGAAGAAGGTACTTATTTAACTTAATGCTTCATTATTTTTATTAATTTCATTAGTAAATGTAAAACTTATTATTTTACTCTTTTACTCTTTTTATTATTTTATAACATTTGCACCAGTAATAATAACAATTGATAATAGGTAATGGACGTATTAACGCTCAGACGCTTGCAAAACCAAACACTTGCTCCGAAAATAATATACATAATATAGGATATGATAAGGTTCAGGCGCCGCGTCCCGTTCAGCGTGAATGAGACAAAATAACAAAAATATAACGCACTCTCGCACGATTCGCAGCGTTCAACTTCTAATAGTTCAAAATCCAAACAGTCTAGGTTGATGTGTCGCTGTGTGTATCTTAGTCCAATAACGGCAGGATTGGTTATCAATTTCACCGGGTATATGTGATGGTATATATGTTACTTCAAATACTGTAAACTGCTAAACTGATTTTGAACAATGCCTTGTACCCACTGAGATTTATGTTTATCCATACAATTTGGGAACGCCGATCCGCGACGGCCAAATGGCTTGTATAAATCACTAGAGCTTGCGGATTAACTCGTAATAATGTAGATTTTGTCAATAAATTTCGTTGGGAACAGTAGTACTTTTTTCTGGATGACAGGTACCTACCCTATGTCATTTTTAATTTTTTGCACCTTTGACAACATGTATTCGAAATTGCATGTGTATCGGTCAAGTAGTTAAGACTTGCAAGCGTAACTGAAATTCGCATTTATAATATTACTAGATTTTGCCTGCGGCATTGCCCGCGGTAAAATAAATATAAAATTTAGAGTAACGCGAGCGATGCTGCGAGCAAAATGTAGTTAATTAGTTGGGATATAGTTAGGATTTTTCTTACTTCTCTTATACGTAGTATTCAAACAAACTCATCTATACTAATATTATAAACAGGAAAAATTTGATTCTTTGTTTGTTCGTTTGTAACGATTTAACTCATAAACTACTCAACCGATTTTCAAAATTCTTTCACCATTAGAAAGCTATATTATCACCAAGTAACATATAGTGTACATTTTATTTTAAAAAGTACTGTTTCATTTAACGTATCCTGCTTTTATGCGAGCGAAGCCGCGAGCATACGCTAGTTATAAATAAATTCAGTTACTGCTTTCAGATTATATATATATAAATTGCTATGATAAAAAAGGCGATACATACCTAATATCCTCTTTATTAGTTTAGCATCTAGCTGCCAATAGGACATATTTGTTTTCGAAATAAAACAAATAAGGAAAAAAATACTATTCATTCTCGCCACTAGGCTTTCGCTAAGCGACACAGAGATCGCGAGATCAATTCCACGGCAAGGACAACCTTTTGAAGTTATGTGCTTATCGCTCACTTTAAGGGTAAAGGAAAATATCGTGAGGAAACTTCATGTCTGGGAGTTCTCTATGACGTTTTCGAAGAAGTGTGAAGTCTGTCAATCCACACTAAGTCAGCGTGGTAAATTATACCGTAACCCTTCTCGCACTTTATTTTATTAAGTGTTCTGGTAACACCACGCAAGAACTCCACGAGACAGGCCTGACCTAGTGTGGAGTTCATTAGTAATTTTCCTTATTAACCTCTGAGTTTTCTTCGAAGAGGTTAATGAAAGCACTACCTATGTGGGTCTTTATGTCTGTCTGTTAATGGCATATCAAGGCATATCAGGCATAGCTCCGGAACCACTGGACCGATTGACTTGTAACTTGGTGTGCAGAAACCTTAGGGTCACCCCTCGGTCGAGTTTGAATATGGGCCCTGTGGGTCAGAAGACCCCCGAGATATAGGGGTCACAAGGTCATAATGTCAGGAGATGTCCACCAACAGAGTGATTTGGAAGTCCAAGGGAGAGGCTTTTGCCCAGCAGTGAGACATTACTAAAAGCTGATGAAAAAAAGATAATGAAAAGAAAAAAGTGACATGACGACGAAGAGGTTGAATCCTGGGTTTTACACCCATCTCGTTTTTATAACAGGTACATGTAATTATTAATATGTTTTTATTCTTAAGTAGAATTATAAGATATTGTAAAATGTGATTTCTCTTTTAGTAAATAAATAAATAAATAAATGAAAAAAAAAACTTAATAGAGGCCGTGCCCATCAGTGGCATCGTTCATACACAGGTCTGATCGAATTATTATTTTATCGTCTTTTAACCTTTCAATCCCCGCTGACGTCGAGCACACTCGATTGTGTATTGTTAGCATTACGTATTTGCGCTAACGTAGACAATACACAATCGAGTGTGCTCGACGCCCTATCGCGTCACCGGGTTTTGACGTGTACAAATCTGATGACGCCGATCGGCGTCAGCGGGGTTTGAGCGGTGTGTGAGTGGCAGAAGTATGCAAATAAAAGAAGACAAGGGGCCGAGGAGTTGATTGGGCTCTAGGTGCTTTCACTCACCGAACGAAACGTCTGTATACTGGTAGTTACGTTACGAGGCTAAATATTTATTTTTAAAAAAATAATCCTGCACTAGGTATAATTCCTATGTCATGGGGACTTTACAAACATTCAAACTATAGGCACTAATAACACCTAGGCTTGGTAGAACTATTTGTTATTGACACAAATCCGTGCATTCAATCTGTGCGCTGGTAACACAACTTTAAACCAGCAAGCGGGCACGGTCTTTCTGTACATATTTAATTTGTGGTAGTATCTAGGATAACTAATGATACAGTGATGGCGCCGGCATCCGCTTAAGAAATCCGCCGCGCCTCTTGGAAAATGACGATTTTCCAATATTTTAATTAGCAATGCAGCATTACTGCCTTGTATGTCCCGAGGCATAACATTGCGCTTATGCTTGGATCGATAGCGAAATCTTTCGAGTCGATCCAATTGTGGCAAAATAATATTGTGAAGCCAAATAACATTATTTGAAAGTTAGACCAAGCTGGGTTTGGTATGTCTTCCAAATACTTTATCTTTTTCTATTCTTTTTTCTTCAAAAAGTTCATTACCGAGTCAGGGCCTTCAAATATTCTTGTGTAAGCATTTTATGCAAATAAACGTTATTTATTTATTTCTGATTAAAACAACGGACACAAAAAACACTCAGACTCGTCACAAATATAATAATTATAGTTTGTGTATAATAATTATTATTATACACAAATTTCTGTTCCATGTTTCATTGATCTCATAACTCGAGCTCGATCCTAAGACGCGCACATCTGACTTTTCGAAGTAGAATAGTTAATATTAGCGATATAATTATCGCTCGATTTCACGGTGAAGGAAAACATCGTGAGGAGTAGAGTTAGAGTTCTCCATAATATTCTCAAAGATAAGTGAAGTCTGCCAACCCACATTGGGCCAGCGTGGTGGATAATGGCCTAACTCTTTTCACACAGCAAAGCAGCCCGTATCCAGCAATAGGACAGTTTAAGACAGGGCTAATATAATGTTATCTATACAAATGAATACATTTTAAGTATCTGTAATGTCAAAATATCAGCATTTCATATGATAGTAGATAAATACGGTAAAATGTTTGTCCGTCTGTTTGTTTCGGCTAATCCCAGAAACGACATAACCGATTTTGACTTGACTTTCACTGGCAGATAGCTGATGTTATAAGGAGGAACTAAGGCTTCTTTTATTTTAGAAAATAAGGTATCATTTTTTAAAATATTCACGCAGATGAAGTCGCGGGTAACAGCTAGTTTCATAAATGTACATCCAATTTTCTGATGTTGTGTGATTTCTTCATGAGGTCACACTCGGCGGCTCCTAAAGGCGAGCGGTAATTATCACACTATAAAGTACGCGCGGTAATAGATAACATCTTGGTGTTGCGCGACTGACTACCTATGGAGGCGAGGGCGTGTCCTGAGCTGCGCCTGCGCAAAACGACACTAACGTTGTGTGGTCGCACTGAACGAGGGTACTTTAAATATGCTTTGTTGGTCTTGTGGTGTAAGTTTTTACAAGTTCGTGGTAATGTAGTCCGGGATTCTATGCCCGGGTTTGCAAGTCAGGGATAGGTAGACATACGAGGTGTATACTTCTGACTAGATGATTTCATGAAAACACATTGAAGACTTGATAGATTGAATACTCGCATAAAACATAGGATATGTCGCAGGAAAATCAGGCACCTTAGTAAGGCAAGCTGGTTTCAGTTGTATGTCTTGCATTAGCTAACTGAAGAAATGCTAGTGGTAGATTGAAAACTCGCATATGTCGCAGGAAAGTCATGCACCTTAGTAAGACATGCCGGCTTCACTTGCATGTCTTGCATAATGTGCTAAGGTCAGCTACCAAAGCACATTAACGGCATGCTAGTTCTAGATTAAAACTCGTATATATCGTCGCATATTTCGCAGGACAAATCATGTATTTTAGCAAGACAAGCCAGGCTTACGTTGAAGGTATGTTCAATGCTGTGACGGTGTGTTTCTTCATGAGGTCACACTCGGTAGCTTCTAAAGGTGAGCGGTAATTATCACACTATAAAGGACGGGCGGTAATAGATAACATCTTGGTGTTGCGCAACTATGGAGGCGAGGGCGTGGCCAAAGCTGCGCCTGCGCAAACCACCTCTAATATTGTGTGGTCGCAGTGAACGAATTGACTCTTTAAAAATAATGCATGTTTGAGATTCCAAGCCCGGATCTGCTAATCAGGCCTACGCCTATACGAGGTGTATATTTCTAACTAAATGATGTCACGAGAGCACACTGAAGGCATGCTAGTGCTAGATTGAAAACTCGCAAATAACCACACCTTATGTTGAAGGAAAATCCAAGATTTTAGCAAGGCAAGCCGGGTTCTCTTGCTTACTTCTCTTCTATGCCCGGGTCAGCTAGTCAGGGAAAGGTGTTCACGTATTGCACCAATATCTAATTACTACATTATTAAGTTATAGGAGATACGTAATGTTCATATATCTTCTATGGATGGTGGTTAGAGGTTATGTTGATGTGGTTAGAGGACGTGTCTATTGCCGTCAGTCAAGCTAGTTTCCAACCACAGCGCTGCTATTAAGAATTTCTATGAATTCGGGACCTCACAATTTGTCGCACACTAAAGCAACGAGCAAGGCGGCTTAGGAAACGGTGAAGAATATAATTGCACTACCGCTAACAGAAAGGCTCCACCCGATCTGTATATTGCATGCGCCCGCGCCGGCGACGGACGCACACGAAGATCCACGAACCGTGCCCGAACGCACTGAACATGCTTGTGTTATGCAATGTTTTGTGTGTATGTTTTTATTAGTTAACAAGCTTTTACCTGCGACATTGCCTTTTATTTATAAAATCACTCATTCTTATTTTTTGAAGGAGTGGGCTGTAACTAAGGACTTCCACTTGCTATGATTATATATTCCTTTCATTACATTTTTCATGCACGCCCATCAGTTTAGGATATTTTAAACTTAGCCTTAATCCAGAAAGCCACTGAATTATCCAGAGAGAATTCGCCTTAGGTACCCTTCTGACAACCCCATTCTCATTTGCCTTAAAAATGTCTTGATGATCATGACCGCTTAGTGTAATAGTCATCCAATCGTCGCATGTTATTTTCCTTGTTTGTAATTTTTATTATAGAATTATACATTCGCAAAACGTAAAAAAAGTGGTTACTAATGTTTTTGTAGAAGAGTGACCCTGAGTTTCTCAGGTATTTTCTTATGGGATCAATCTAGCAACTAACATAAATGCGAACTCAGAAAATTTAGTAATCTCACCAACCTTAATGTCCCTGATAATATAACTTTTGACGTTCATAAGTGTAACTTTGTGACCTTACTGAGCAAATTAATTTTGACTTTGACTTAGCTTGTATCTAATCGTGACTGCCTCGCAGCAGTAGCATAGATGATAGAATTCGAGAGTAGTAGAGCGTCGCTGATTTCAGCATGAATGTGCCGGCTCGACCGGGGAAGGACTACCCTCTCACAGAATATCGACGTAAAATAGCAGTATTCCTACTATTGTTTCGTTTGGTGAGTGAGAGTGCCGGAGGCCCAATCACCCACTTTCCCCCTTCCCATTCCTTCACCTTTCCACTTCAATTCCTTCACCTTTCCACTTCAATTCCTAAAGGGTCGGCAACGCGCAAGTAATGCCTTTGGTGTTGCAGGCGTCCATAGGCTACGGTGACCACTTACCATCAGGAAGGCCGTTTGCTTGTTTGCCACCTTAATTGTATAAAAAAAAGTAAAAAGAATGCGACTGCCACGCTTGAGGTCTCGGGTTTATTTTGGCGTTTTCCGTAAAGTAACTCTCAGAAGCAGCACGTAGTCTGGAGTTGTGTGTCATTTAAAAATAAAAACCGTCTTCAAAACCACAGAGTCCTCGCCACTGCCCCTGCACCGTGTGTGATCCAAGTTTGAGTTCCTTTGTGTCCGTTGTATAACTGTTTAATATTGGCATCATAACTGTTTTATATAGTAAATTATAGTTATATAAGCAAGTCTGCACATATCTTGTTTTATATTGTTTAAGATATGATGGCATTGCTATTAAATAAAAAAAAAAACCAAATGTTTGTAAAGTCCTCCGCAAGACGGGACTTATTATTAGTGCATGTGTATTTAAAAACAAATTATACATAGCTAACCCTTAAAATATCCAAATGAACATAATAAATCACTATCAAGATATAAAAATTATTTTCTCAGACTTATACTAAATCCCAATCGAATCTAACCAGTTTGATTCGTAACAAATAAACAACCATTAAGGATGATACAATTGCATTAAAACATGAAAAAACGAGTTGGTAGCTGTTTGATAAAGCAATAATTCATACGAAATAGCAATTTGTGCGTTCAACATTTTTTTAATTCCGTGTTTAGCCGTTCTGTATCCTTTGTTTCAATGTTTGTTAAGTAATAGCAAAGCGATTATTCCTAGTTAAACTGTATGCATAGAAAATATCATTTGGTTTCTTTTGTTAAAAACTAGCTGACTCGACAGTCGTAAGTCCTGTTAATCTATACCTTGCATCGATCGTGGTCACGGGTTGACTGATGTGAGCTTAGCGACGCCTTCGTGAAGTGCGGGTTTCGGCAACTACCCGCTCATTGAAGTCTGCTGTGTGTGAACATGTGCAACACGGGACCAACCACTACCTGATATTTGACAAACCACAGATTATCGCTAAAGAACACCGATTCCTACCAAGGATGCTTTGCGAGGTTATTGAAATCAAAAAACATCCTAATTTCAATAGAGAAGATGGTTGGAATGTACCACCAGCTTGGGATCCAGTAATTCAAATAGTCAAACCCAAGAAGAAGCAAACCTCAGCTAGACTTCATGATACTTTGAGCTCATTCTGCGTAAATAGAAACACCAATGATTAAATTATGTACGGGTACTTTACAATAACTACACTGGGACATTGAGGCATCTACCATCTTGGTCTCCCCGTGTCCATGGCTCCTGAAAAGCAACCGAAACGTCGGAGAAAGTGTAAAATTAAATCTAAATAGTTTGTATAATTTAAATAGTAGGTATAATTTAAATAGCTTAAATTGAAGTAAACAGTAATTAGTAAAAAAAATTTCCAAAATAATGTAGTATTCGTGTTAAATAAAAAAATAAAATAAATAACGTGGTAAAATCCGTATAAAGTTTGTTTAATTTCAATATATAACAAGCAATTCGATTACCTTACTCATTGTTTCAATCGTAGTATCGTAATGTAATTGTATCTAGCACAAAAACCGGTGTTTCCGAATCGAATAAAAACTATTCGACGTTTATTCCAGTCATTAAATTTTAAACGCGTTGCTTTTAGGGCTGCCGCTTTTAAAGTGCACCAGCTTGCGCCTGCGCATTGGCGAAATGTTAATTTAAACCTAACAGTATGTTTTCTTACTAATATGGTTAATTGACAATAAAATGATAATAATAATAAAAAATATTTATTTTCTCGCTATAATACATACCTACATTTTACAAAATATGAATTTTTGACATTTATTTATACTGTGCGAGACTGGTGCCCAAACTAGGCTTAAGGCCTGTATTTCAGGACGCCAGCTCTCGGTGTTTACATTTTTATCTTAGTTATTATAATAATTGTGGACACTGCGCGCGTCGCACACAGCTGTCGAGCGCCGCTACTGAGGCTAATGACCTTTGATAAGAAAGGGACGGGCGGAGATGCAATTTCGGATTGCGGGGTGCGGTAGCGGGGAGCGGGGGCGGAGGTTTTGTTTAGCTTTGGTATATGCGCAAGAGTTTTTATTGAATAACTAGGTAAAATTTTAAGTAACAATTTTTTTAGATATTCTGATCCAGAATCGAGTACTGACTCCTTCAATATTTCCAGTCTTTTACTAGTCAAGCAGCCGTCAGCAAGTTCTTATACAGGATAAGAACTTGCTCTTAAGTTCTTTTATAAATGTCTTTGTTAAGCCTTGCGCCCTATTTTGAATGGCAACGTCGCGGTAAGTGTCATATTTTGTGGTTTTAAAATATTTTTCCATATGTATTTAATACACTGTAAAGACAAGTAAAACTGTATCATGATGGAATGTAATTATATATGTATGTAGTGCTTTTACTATACACATCTATTTCAATATTATAAAGCTGAAGAGTTTGTTTGTTTAGTTATATGCGCTAATCTTAGGAAGAACTGGTTCGAATTGAAAAATTATTTTAGTGGTGGATAGCCCATTTAAACAGGCAGGCTATAAGCTATATTACATCACGCTACGACCAATAGGAACACACACAAATAGGAGGCCATTTTGGATGGAACATCAATGACAAATGTTGCAAAAACGGGGCAAATTGTCTTATGTGAAGCAGACGAAGTTGCGCGGGTAAAGTTACGCATCTAAATCCGAATCAATATTTAAATTCCTTTTCCTAATGTAACCTGCACTATATCCGCCTAACGAAACCTATATTGTTATGTGTTAATGACAAATATAGGCGATACCGCGGGCTAAACTAACTAATAGTAAATTACACTATATCTGAGTACCATCCTAACTGATATTATAAATGCGAATGTGAGTTTGTTTCTTTGTTACGCTTTCACGCATGAACTACTCAACCGATCATTATGAAATTTTGCATACATGTTCTAAGGCAGAGGTTCCCAGACTTTTTTGTCATATACCACTTTCAAAATTGAGGTGGTTCCGGTGGACCACAGCAGCTAGAAATTTAATCCGCCAAGTAAAATCGGTATATTCGGACCAAAAATATAGCTGAGCTTCTCAAAATTTATCTACCTACATTGATAGGTGAAATCAGGTCAACATTTTAGTTCTTCACTATCGAAAACAAATAAATTTTCGTGGACCCCGCTTACGAATCGTGCACCCCCATTTTTTCACGCCAACGTAGACCTCTGTCGAATCTCCCGTGGACCCCTGGAAGTCCACCTAGACCACCTTGGGAACTAAGGTTCTAACGGATCAGAAAAGGTCATAGAGTACAATCCCGAAAAACATACTTTTGCTAAACTAACCTAATCTAACCTACATTTACGCGAGCGACGCCGCGGGCAAAATGAAGTACTAAATATAATTGCTGAGCAAAATCTGGTCTTGAGTTTGAAACTCGGGTAGGCCAAATTACTGGATTTTTCTGTCAGGCAAGAACAGCCAAGAGAATTTGAAACTGTTCCTGGTAGAATTGGATACATCGTTTGTCACTTAACAAATTGAACGCCGGGCCGGTCATAAATGACTGCGAATTATACATTTTCTATTGTGTCTGTTACGTGGCAGTCAATATGTTAAGCCGCGGGCATAACGTAGAAACCAATATTGTAAAGTTTTAATGACAAACACAGGCGAAACGACGGGCGACAGCTAATAAAAGAGAAACGTTGCAGTGTTACCGATTGGTAACCCTACAATGTAAGTAATTCTATAATAATTGTAGTGTATGTGAATAATATTTCATGTTCTGTCGTCTCATGCGTACGCGCCGCGCAGTGTATTGTAGTGGGGGAGTGGGACACACGCCTCTCTCTCTGACACTTGCTTGGACTACGGAGTGGAATGGACGCGCGGGTGGCGTGTATAGTAGGGAGCCGATATACCGACAATACGTGAAATATACATACAGTACAATTGGCGACGAGTCTGTGAGTACTGTTTACATGTTCATATTTTCTTGATTGCTACATGGCTCGTAGCGTATATTTTTTTGAACGCTGTAAAATACTGTGCTACTACAATATACAGTGTGAGTTTTCATAAAGTGCACATATGAAAATGAGTGAAACTAGACATCATTTTATCGCTAGGAAAAATAATAAAAAAGGTAAAAATAATATTCTTCGATTTATACCTATTTATATTTTTTCTTTAGTAGTTATGAACCTTGTACCAAGAAAACCTTGTAACTTTTGAACCAGGTGGTTAATCGTGTTGAAACAAAAACAGTAATAATACGCAATGTGTAGACAATAGGTAACGACGGTATACTATTCACATCCAAAAAAATACCGGTGGCATAAAAATAAGGAACATTTTAGACCAAAACTGAGTTGCGTACATTTTTTTTAAACATTGTTAAAAAACTCAAGTAACCCCTAGTTTTTATTAATTGACGTTAATCTATATCTAATAAGCTTTAAAACAACATAAAAACCACACCCGTATCCCAAAATGAAACAGTTTTTCGCCACCACGTGCATGTTGACCACCAGTCCCGTGTTGCGGAGGACTTTACAAACATTTGGTTTTTATTTTTTATTTAATGGCAATGCCATCATATCCTAAACAATGTAAAACAAGATATGTGCAGGCTTGCTTATATAACTATAATTTACTATATAAAACACTTATGATGCCAATATTAAACAGTTATACAACGGACACAAAGGAACTACCACGGGGAGTGCCCTGAAGAGTTATTTCACCTTATCCCGCCCTCCCCTTTCCTATCCAGAACAACGCGTGCTGGGCTCAGATGCCATCCTTACACGGTGGAGTAGACTAGAGTGCGTACCAACAAGTTTGGGTCCTCATACCTCTGCCGAACGATCAAGGCATGGAATTCTCTGCCAAGGCACGTGTTTCCTTCTTCCTTCAATCCTGGGTCCTTTAAGCGGGGCGTGAAAAAGCACTTTCTCAGGCCGTCAAAGTAGAGACCTCAACATCGCCTCGGCTGCTATGTGGACGATGTGGAGGCCACTGCTCTTAGACCACACGACTGCTTACCATCAGGCGGAGTGTGGTCATTTTGACCAGTAAAATAAAAAAAAATAAAAAAACACGGTGTAGGGGCAGTGGTGAGGACTCTGTGGTTTTGAAGACGGTTTTTATTTTTAAATGTAATTTGCAGTCAAAAGCGACGTATATCTTTTTTTTTTACTTGGGTGAATGCTTTGACGCATACCTCTCCGCGGGGCGACGGAGAGGTTATGTCGGGCTCATCGGGGGAAAGATAAAGGTAGGAGATAATACCGACTAAACCTACCACGGTGTTCCTCGACATAACCATAGACGGCGGGGCCGCGCGAATCGCTTTCACATGCAATCGCGACCCCGCCGAGGTTTTGGCCCGCCGTGTAAAATGGCAGGCCACCACATGACCCTTCCTCTACTGTCCCCTTGTGGGGGGACAAAAAACACGACTCAGAGGCGCACGTGGGAACACGCACGCCGCCTCTCGGACCTGGCGCTGATCGGGTGGCGAGCAGGCCCACGTAGCCCACCACCCCCAGGTCAAACCTCAGGGTGGCTGGAGGTGGTCATCTCGCGCCCTGCGGCGCCCGATTCTGCTGTTGGGGAGAGGATTTAAGCGCTTCCTCTCCCGCTCCGCCGCCTCCTTGATAGACATGACTCCCTCAACGCAATCATAACCTATCTTTTGACTTTTATTTTACACAAATCTATTATAACATAATGTGGGTACAAATATCAAGTCTATTACGCAACAAGCTATTAAAACAGTGTCAACACAATAAACTTTTAAAAGGAAACACATGTGTCTGTTAAGTTGGGTAATAATATGTACCTACATATTATGCTATGTACCTATCGGTATTATCTATTACGCACATCTAAAAAAAATGAATGCAATGGAAGTAAACAAAATAATATTATTTTCAACCTTAGGAGTACTTTAAAACTCAGGCTTTAATATAAATGCATATTATTAAACAATAACAAAATCGTAATCACTTAATCGCACAATAGATTGTTATTACATATTTCGTCACAGTTTTATATTATTAATAATGTTTATATTTGTAAGCATTGACATGTTATTTAGGAAGCAAATAGAAAGGCTGTAATTAATATACGTTAAGTAGTTATTGCCTCGGTGTCGCAGTGGTGTTTGGTGTGGCTGCTGTGCGTGGGGTCTCGGGTTTGATGCCCGGGTCGGGCGAATTGTTGTTGGGAGTTTTTTTCTCGGTGGTAGCTCTGGAGCTGAGCCTGATGATTGGGGATTGTGGGAGGAAATGAATAATGAAGAAGATGACGATGGAGAATGGAATGGAGGAAGATAGAAATTAGTAATAAAACGGATGATGCCTGTTTTGTGACCAGGCGTATTTTTTGCATTTACAGGTAACAATAGCATTGCTCACGTTAGAAAAATTTTAATGCGACGTTGATGTGACTTTAGTGTGTGTCAGATGGGAACGTTAGAAAAGAAGCTTATATATCTATTTAGAAGCCGCAAATGTTACTACGCCTAGTCAAAAGCGAGCAGGTCTTTTACATTGGAGTGGGTCAGAACTACAAGAAATATTTTATAATATAGGTACCAGATGTGGAAGTGACAGTCACCTCAGAGACAGCAACAGACGTATTTAATATGGCTATCAAGAATTTAGATGTTTATTTTGCACCCAAACAAAGTAAAAGATTTGAAAGACATGTATTTAAACAAATGAAACAAGTAGAAATCGTGAAATTTGTTAAGTTCATTGTACGTTTACGCCAAAAAGCTGCTAAATGCCAATTCTCTGATGTGAATGACCAGCTCCTTGATCAAGTAACTGAAAGATGTGGCTCAGAGGAATTAAGAAAAAGATCTTTAAAACAGGAGGTAAAATGAATCTTGAGGATGTAATTGCTGAAGGCAACGCGTTAGAGGTAAAAGCATAAGCAGACAATTAGATGATTTTAATCAGAAACAAAGAAACATTCAAGTCGTAGACAAAATAGAAGAAAACGTTTAAAATAAATATTCAAGAGGAAAGAGAGAATGTTTCAAGTCTGGCAGCTGGAATCATTTAGCATTTGATGACAAATGTCCGGCAAGGGGAAAGAAATGCGTAAAATGTGGCAGAATAGGCCATTTCAAATTACAGTGCAAGACGAATCCTTTGAAGAAGAAACTAGAAGAAGATAGGAGACAAACAGGCAACAATGATACGAGATTCAAAAAACCGAGGAAGGATGTCAAGGATGTCGCGGTGATTCCAGTCCCGAAGGGTTCTTCTAGCTCTGATGTAACATGATACAGGCCTGTTGCGGTATTGTCGACATTTGCGAAGGTTTTCGAAATGGCACTGTGCTCTATTATAACATCACAGATCAATGGTCAGCTTGCACAGCCCGAGTGTCGGGTGGGCTACAGTACATATTCCAATTTATTATGTTTCATGAACCAAGCTGTTTCGGTCCTTGATTCTGAGGCTGGAGCACAGCTGCATGTAGCCTATTTTGATTTCCGGAAGGCTTTCGATAGTGTCGATAGTAACATCTTATTAAAGAAATTTGCAATGGCCGGATTTACACCTGATCTATTATATTTTTTTGCTGACTATTTAGGAAACCGGAAGCAGTTTGTCGAGTACGTGGGGCACATTTCGAACCCATATCCTACTCTTACAGGAGTCAGTCAAGGTAGCAATTTGGGCCCATTAGAGTTCCTCATCATGATTAATAATCTACTAGAGGTGATCAAGCATGCGAACTGCCTTCTGTTTGCTGATGATTTGAAGTTGTTACTTTGAGTCGATAACATGCGCGACTGCGAACGACTTCAGAAAGTCATCACTCACGCTGTAGATTGTGGCATTGAGAATAAGCTATTATTTTAATGTTTCAAAGTGTAACATTATGTCTTTTACGCGTGCTGTAGAATCACTGCGTTATAAATACAAGATGGAGGGAGAGTTTATTGTAATACGTTTATGTAAGTTATAAGTATATACCACTTACCTAATTCTTCCATATCATTCCATGAGCACCCATCACCTGAAATGACAAATTTTAAAGTCAGCTGATAATGTTTTCTAACAAATTTACACTGACTTGTTAAAGATTCAATTCGTAGCAGAAAATATTGCTAGCTGCGCTTCTAATAGAAAATAAAGTATAAATGATATTACGACTATTTTATATTAACGACATGTCGATAGACTTGGGCTGCAGATATAATTTAATTACAACTAAATCATGGATTACTATAAAGGATAATAAGATAAAAAATATTTAACAATCACGAAATCCTAGCAAAACACTTTATGCATATGGAAGTGATTCTCCTTTGAAACTGTTAGGTGCTTTTAAGTCTGTGATAGAACTTGCAGGTAAAACTCAACAGGCAAATTTCTATGTAATTGAAAATGGCTCTCGCAACTTATTGGGGAAAATAACGGCCTTGGCTCTAGAAGTCCTTAAAATTAAAGTCGAGGAGAGCCAAATAGAACATAAAATGTTCCCAAAATTGAAAACTGTCCTTATTCAGAATCCGATAGACGACAAAGTTAAACCAATTGCGCAGCCTTACAGACGAATAGCGATTCCTTTGGAAGGTAAAGTTAATGCTAAAATAGACGAATTTCTCGACAAAGACATTATTGAAAAAGTGGATGGCCCTTCAGAGTGGATCTCACCTATAGGTCTTATCTTAAAAGAAAATGGAGATATACGGCTTTGCATAAATATGCGCCGTGCAAACTCGGCAATAAAACGCGGAAATGCCCCCTTTTACCGACTATGGACCAATTATTACCTAAGATTAGAAACGCAGCTATCCTCAGTAAATTAGATATACGCGATGCTTTTTACGAACTGGAACTTCACCCGAATTCGAGATCCATAACTACTTTTATATCCACCAGGGATAATTTTCGATACAAAGGGATGATGTTTGGTATTTCCTGTGCTCCGGAAATATTCCAGAAAACACTTGAAAGAATCCTCCTGCAGTGTGAAGGAGTGATTAACTTCATTGATGATATATTAGTGTATGAGAAAGACCAAATAGAACACGATACACGACCCAAAAAGGACATCTAAATGCTGAAAGAGAATGATGAACGCAAAGAAAAATGTATTTTAATACAAATGAGGTACAATTCCTAGGCCATAAACTTTCCAATCAGGGGATAAGGCCATTAGATAAATATCTGAATACCATTCAAAATTTTAGGGACCCACAACCATTTCTGAACTACATAGCTTTATAGGACTTATTAACTACGTCGGCAAATGGATTCCCAACTTAGCCACAAAAACAGAACCACTTAAGCAGAACATTTTAAGGGGGGAGTGTTACTTTTTAACCTTTTTTCTTTTTTGAATTCCTTTTATTTATTAGTTTTTTTTAATGGAGAACCTTTTAAGAATATTCTGTAAAATTTGGGTAGAATCAGAGCAAAAATAACGAAGATACAGCTGTTTCTTCATAGAAATTCAAAACAAGTACAAACGTAATCATTATAAACATACCTGTACTGTATATTTAGTCAGTGTAGAGTATATAATTTAATGTAGCAGTAAAAATTCTAACGAGCAGATGTACACATGCGCTTTGATTTTTGTTAAGTTTTGTGTTAAATTATTGCTGAAATGCCTTTTACCTCCGCAAAAACGTAAAAATGAAGATGTAACAAGTAGTGAGTCAGCTAAAAAAATATAAGTGAACGCTGAAGATCAACTTACGGAGGATATCATGGATGATAGCAATATCCTTTATGGACCTGTCATCGATGATTCAGTATGAAGTAAGTAGATAAAACTCGCTTCTGAACGTTTTATTCCACATTTTGTACTGTTCAAAACTTTAAAGCGTTTTCCCAACTCACGTTTTCAAGGTCGGTGCCCCACATAACTTCAAAACTACTGCACCGATCCTATTGAAATTTTATACATTATTTCTGTATATAATTAACGAGGTAACGCTGGAGAGTATTTTTCAAATTTGTTAATATTTCATATAAAAATATTTTTATAATAACAAGATAACCGATTTTTTCCGCAAAAATCGCGTATTTCACTTCAATGTTCCCAAAAAGTGAAAATTTTGTAATGTCGTGAGACATTACAAAAAGCTGAGCAAAAGCCTCTTCCTTGCCAAATCACTCTGTTGGTGGATATTCCCTGACCTTATGACCTTGTGACCCCTATATCTGGGGGATCTTTTGACCCACAGGGCCCATATTAGCCCATATCAAACTCGACCGAGGTATGACCCTAAGGTGTTTGCCCACCAAGCTACAAGTCAATTGGTCCAGTGGTTCCGGAGCTATGCCTGTCACTAACAAACTGTCACTAACAGACAGACACACAGACCCACATAGTGTTTTCATTAACCTCTTCGAAGAAGACTCAGATGTTAATAAAAGTACTGCTTCCGTGCTGGTTTATAACTTATAACATACTAGTGACCCGCCCCGGCTTCGCACATGTAGTATAGCACCTTAACAAATTATACACCTAAACCTTCCTCATGAATCACTCTGTCTATTGGTGAAAACCGCACGAAAATCCGTTCAGTCGTTTTTGAGTTTATCGCGAACAGACAGACAGACGCGGCGGAGGACTTTGTTTTATAATATGTAATAATTGATTCTTTATTAAATCTAACAATACCATGAGTTGATACCATTTTTACGTGGCTTGCGCTTGGGCGCCATTTCATATATACACCAGCGTACGGAATCCTAATAAAAAAAGAAAATTGAATTTTACTTCAGTTTTTCCACCTATAAGGTTGTATTGGTTTCTTTTAGTGCATAAAAAAGTTATACATATACATAGCACACGTTTTGTATGTAATATTTATCATATATGATTTATGTACATATGTAGATACTGTTTGTAATATATCGGTGTAGTTCGGTGTTGTTATCGATAAAAAATTGTGAATAATTTAAATATTGTACTATCGTGCGGTTAGAACGTCGATTTATGCGTTCCAATGATTTATGGCTTAATCTTTTCCATATGTATATTGTATACGTAGTCTGTCTGTATCCCTGGAGGGGTAGGCAGGGTTGTAATTCAGCCACATTTCGTTAACTATGGGTTTAGGGCACATCTAACCTATCACTTATTGGAATACCAGACATAATTGTAATTTTGTCTGGCCGCCCGTGTGCCGCTGCGACTCAATAAGTTTATGATGTATCGGTGCATCACAAATAATTAGTGAAGAAGATGAATTAAAAGTGACATTATGCAGTGCTGGGTTTTTGGTTGCTCAAATATAGGTATGAACTTTATCTTACATTTAATATGATTTATATCTACTTTGCAGATATGCTAGCTTTTACCCGCGGGTTTGTTCGCACAGGAACAGCATTTCTTATCGTCTGAATGAAAGGTACCCTAGTACTTTTCTGTACCCCTGACAACTTGTTTGAGAAATTTCATGATGATCAGTCGAGTAGTTAAGGCGTGAAAGCGTAACATATAAATTCACATTCGCATTTTTAATATTAAGTTCGTATTGCAAAATTACCTAAATTGTAATTCATAGGCTACTTAAAAAGTAGTACTGTACTCTTTAAAAAGAGTAAATTTCTTAAGTAGTCTTAGTCCTCATAAGCTAATTTTTTTGCACTTAGAGTTTCAGCTCTGATTCTGCCAATTTTGTTGTTGCCTCCATTTCTCACAAACTTATTAACTTAGGAGCTATTTACATCATACAAACACTGAGGTACACCAGCGAGAAAGAAATGAAGGTAGCTCGTGATACAGAAGACTATCAGCTCATTTATTGCGAAAATGGGTAAAGTCGGCGTAGTGTACAATATGATTGTTTAGTAGATTCTGCGTAAACATTAAGAATTAAAAAAATACTACATTCTCATAATATGTAGTATTATTTTAATACGGTTTAAAAGCTTTTAATTCTTTCATAGATGAGAAGATACAACATTTTTGTGAAGTTTCAGACCGCCTCCTCAAAACTAATATTCATTCGGCATTTACTATTATTCGATATTGTCTTGTTGTTCCCAAATTTACGCATGCACTACGATCATCACAACTTTGGTAAAATGTTGTACCCTTAGAAAAAAAAGATGAAATTATTCGTAACACTGTAAAATATTTTAAATGTGGACTTGAACGACCGACCTTGGCGTGTTGCATGCGTGTTCCCACGCGCGTCTCTGTGTCGTGTAGTCTTCTTTCCTTGCAAGGTGACAGAAGGGTAAAATTTAGAGTGTATTTTTGGGTAGGGTAGTTTCGTGTAGGGTTCCGGCGGGCCAAAACCTCGTTGGAGTCGCGATCCGCCTGTGAAAATTATTCGAGTGGTAGTGGAGTTGGTAACGTCGAGATACATCATGGTAGGTATGGCAAAAGTGATTTAAGATATTATGGACATGGAAGTGTTTATAAAACATTATAAGGCAACCTACATGTCTGAGAGCTCTCGATAGTGTTCTGAAAGATATGGTAAGACTGGCAACCCGCACTGGGCCAGCGTGGTGGACTATCGCCTAACCCTCCTATACTGACATTCCCAGCCTAACAGTAGGACAGTTCATAAACAGAGTTGATATTATACTATTCTAGTAAAATATATTGTTTTTTAATTATTGTAGGCTCTGAGAATAGGCCCAAGTCCAGCAGTATACTGGAGTTATGATTGCTGCAGCTGTGGGACGCATTTGTCTCAAGATAATGAATTTTCTTTAACTTAATTACATTTGTTACATAAAGTGCTATGTTTATTGGTAAATATATTGTACTTATAATTCAGATGTTATTAACTAATAACAATACAAATTATTAATTATATACATAATATAAACACAATTCTTTAAAACTAACTTATACCTAAAATATTATAAAACAGAAATAAAAAAGAAAAAGAAAACTAAAGCCCTCTAATAGGCGTCATAGAATTCCTCCGCATCACAGTCGACTGGTAGTGTGCCCAAAAGACTGGCAGCATTGCCACGTTGAATGTTAATTGGTTATATTCTGTTTCTCTGTTTTTTTTCTTTTCTTTTTCCCTTATATATATTGCTCACCTGTTGGCTTTATAGCAATAGTCCAAGTCAAAGTCAAAAATCTTTATTACATTACGTCAATTAACTGTATAAGATATATTAATAAAAATTGAATAATAAAAAGGAAATGAAAACTTTGCATTGAAAAAGCCTGTCCGAGGAGTAGAGCTCTCCTGAGAAGAAGCAGGCAAGAAACTCATGACCACTCTATCCAAAGTATTATGTTTATTAACAATACATTTTTTCTTGTGTAACAATATTTTATTGTAATAAGATTTTAAAAGTAAATGTTGGGTGAATCTAAGATACATATTGTTACGTGCTGGGTTCGAGGGATAAGAATGTTAACAATATTACCGAATAAACACGTTTTATTCTAGCACACAATTAAACTTAAAACACAATAAATACTATACTACACTTTTCCACTGTAACTGCTTCAAACTCTGTAGTATTTTCGATTCCGTTCGCTTCGATGAATACTTGACCGCTTACGATTGTAAACTGACTCGGTGAGCGCTAGCTTTCACCTTTTATACGCGGTTAAAGCGTTTCCGGAGTTTTCTAAAAACGTCATACCCGGTATATACCTACTAATACGAAGATTCGAGAATGTCCCCTTTACTCTACTCGTACCGACGAACTACGTAGTTCCGTAAGACTTCAATAGATGGCGCTGTAATAAATTATTAGACTGAACTGCCGAGTCTTTCCCACAATGCCGAGACATGGCACTGGGTGCAACAATATTAATAACAAAATAAAGATTTCTTTCTTTATTTCAGTAGGACAGTTTATGAACAGGGCTGATACTAAAGACTTATACTTACGTCTGGTAAAATATAATGTTTTTAATTGTTGTAGGCTTGCGGACCACCGATACAACTGGAGCCAGTCGACTTGAGTCTGAAGCGGCGACCACCGACGCCCAGGAGACGAGCTCGGACTACTGGTAAGTACCATACTATGTCAACATTCTCATCATCTTGACATTATACCATTTGTTACGGATTTCATTAATTGCCAAACGGTCCTGAGGATGCCTCGCGCTGAGGCGAAACACGTGTCGACGCATATTTTGTGCTCGAAGCGGAATACTGCATGTACGTATGGAGTACGCCAGGATCCCACGTCGTGGCTCCTATCCAAAGGAGTTCGGTATTGTCAATCTTTTTCTATTGCAATAGTTGGGGTGGGCAATCCAAGGGTGTGTGGCGGGTTCCTCTCTTCCCCATAATTAGATTTTATTGCTGTTTATTTAAATAACATTTTGACTATTTAAAAATACTGGAAAACAGCCGAAACGTCTGGAAAATTGTAGCTTTATGAATTTTTAGTTTTGATATAGAAATGTCTTTATTTAGTACGAAGCTCTAAATAGGGCCTGTTGGAGAAATATAGGGAATACCGTTGCCCAAAAAGGGGACATAATAGATAAAGAAGAAAATGATAACCGCTGTTTTGTGCAGAAAAATCACGCCGGTCAAAAAAAGGAAAATATTATCCAAACTAATATTATTGTTGGTGTGTTCACCAATATTGATTGATAAATGCTACGAATACAAATTTGCTGGTTGGTATGGAAAATACACATTGAAAAGATACAGACACTTTATAGTAAAATAAAAAATGTTACAAATGTGTCTTATAAAATGCAATGGCATTCGTAATAGCGCGGGTCAACTGACGCTGCGTCATAGGGATCGCGCGTGGTGTTTGATATATTGTACAACTTGCTTGTACAATTATAAAGGTAATTAAAATAAAAATAGTAATTTCGCAGCAAAATATGCTTACTAAAATATATCATAACGAGCACCTATACACCTCAAATCACTGCATTCCGTCTCGGAAGGGTCAGGTTATGTTAGGTTACTTCTTAAACCCACCCAAAAATAGGAGCCCTGCTAACGTCGACTTATTTTGATTTCTTTAAATATATTGCGGTTTTAATTTTGGTGATCATTTACTATTTTTGACTGTTATATTTTACTATAACTGGTGATTAGTTAAACATAAGCCAATTATAAATGCAAATGTGACTTTGTTTGTTTATTCGCTTTCACGAAGTACATAGCTGCTCGACCGATCATCATGTAATTTCGCATACATGTTGTCAGGGGTACAGAATAGGACAAAGGGTACCTTTCATTATATTTAGAAAATTATTGACAAAATTTAAATTAATACCAGCGAAGCTAAGACACAATCTCAAAATAGTGGAGCCTTGATCGCGTCCTAAAAGATTCTTTTTCGTTCGCTCAGTACAATGCCTGTGGGGTCCGCTAGTAAATCATAAAAATACACAGACGGGTCTCGAACACGGAACCCTAAAGATCGTGCGTACGCAAGGCCAACGACGACACGGATGTGCTACCGGACCTCGATAAACTACATATTGATAGCAAATGGATTGCTCTTAAACTGCACTTGTAAGTTTAGTAGTGTAAACGTGAGGGCTCGGTGGTGCAGTGGCAATGTATGCGACTACTGGGCTCGGTCTCGGATTTCATACCCGAGTCGGCCATTATTATTATTTCGAGTGTTATTGGTATTTTCTGCCAAGAAATTCACAGTAGAGTTTGTGCCTGGAACACGAAAATAGCATCGCTCTGTTTTATATGAGACCTAAAACATATCTCACAAAATGTGTATGTAATACAGCTCTGCTTACCTCCAGATTGGACAGTGTTATTAGATGCTTCTGTCACGGAAGCATCTAATAACACTGATTTCGAGGTCTTGGGTTTGAGCCCGCAAGTAAATTTATTTTGAGAATTTATATAAGACATATCTTGGTATACCTACAATTTTGCAAATTTGATATGAAAATATGATTTAAATAAAGATTATGATACAAAAAAAGAAAAATACGTTT
Source organism: Catocala nupta (assembly GCA_963675205.1). NCBI lineage: Eukaryota > Metazoa > Arthropoda > Insecta > Lepidoptera > Erebidae > Catocala > Catocala nupta. The sequence goes on from OY776105.1 coordinate 10,609,130, forward strand.
ATTTGCCACATATATAGTAAAAAGAAAATAGTTTCAAATATAATACATGAAATCTGTGACTAATTGGTACGCACTCAGCATAATGCTGTATTGTGGTTGATAGGGACCCACAATAGAGCGCTGATTTTCAGTGCGGACCTTTGATGTTGCACGGATATAAGTAATACATTACTGCCTTTCCCTCCGTGAAAATACAAGCGTGAAGTTATATATAATTAAAACTGTTAAAGTTCACGAATGACACAGTGGTTAGAATTGCTACCCAATTTATTATAATTCATTGCAAGTGTGAGTGTTACCACAAAATACAAATAAATTCAGAACAATTATTTATGCATACATTTTGACACATGTGGGAATCTATTCCCGCATTCGTAAAAATGTGTCATAAATAACCCTTCCCGCATGGGTTATTGTGGGTTTTAACCCATAACCCTAGACGTCGTAAAAAAAAATTACGAAGTGATTAACTGAAAAACGAAGAATCGAATCTACTATATTCAACGCATTGCCAACACGATTACTTAAACGATTATACCATCCACGCCGTCAGTCACAGCTGCAACCATAAATCATAGACGAACGCCTCTCTAAACTAGAGAGGTGCTATTAAAATAAACCATAGATATAAAACGGTTTGTAATTCCGGGATCACATCCGTCCAGATCCTGTCGACCTTCGGAATAGCACGATCGGTTCACTTTCAGATTGGCTTCAAGAGATGACATTTCCGTCACTAGTTTTGACGTATTGTAGTATTAAAATTCATTAGATTGTTATACTAAGTTTTGCCCGCGACTTCGGTCGCGTAAATGTAGGTTTGACTAGATTAATAATACTATTTTTTGAATGAAAGTTATCATATGTAATTTTTTATACCCATGACAACGTGTATGCGAAAATTCATGATGATCGGTCGAGTAGTTCAGGCGTGAAAGCGTAGCTAACGAACAAACTTACATTCGCATTTATAATATTAGTAAGGATTATATAAGCAACGATAGCCTAGTGGTAGACCGTTGCCACACAGAGGTCTCGAGTTCGATCGTTTTAAATAGTCCACGAATGCTCGCTTTAACTGTGAAGGAAATCATCGTGGAACAAGCTATATGTTCTACATAATGTTTTCCAAGAAATGTAAAGTCTGTCAACCCGCACTTGGCTAGTGTGGTGGAGTATGACCTAACCCTTCTCACACTGAGAATACGCCCGTGCCCAGCAGTAAGACAGTGTACCTACAAACAGGGCTAATTATTATATATTTTATAATGTGTGTGGATCAGTAAATTTTTCATTTAGTTACTGACAATGGCTACTATTTATGCACCTACGTTGTTTATCTGTTGGGTATGTAAGGCGCAAACGGGAATAGATAGAAGTCCCGGGTCCGAATAAACCTATCACGGTTTACCAACTCCTTACTTTGAATGGTGGATAAATTGCTGGAACTAAAACTACTTTAGCCAAGCACCCAGCAGTATCCAATATGTCTACTAAACCAACCCACGCAGTGAGTACTCCATGGACTATAATAATAATAATTTTTATTTTAAGAGAGGCAGTGAGCAAAGGTATCCCTTTGTTAGAAAGACTTAAAACTAGGGTTAGTAATATACATTTGGTTGGCACATCAATATTAGGACAAAATGCCTTAATATTGATGCATTATATTTAAGTACATGACAATTAATGCAGAATGTTGTTGTTGTTACCTCTAAATCTGCTTAACAAAGATGCGGTCTTGTTCCTTATTATGGCATAAAAGTCATTAGTTCGTGCCTCAGCGAACATACCAGTTTAGTTCCAGCGAGCCACCCACAACTCAAGGGGGCGACTTGACACATCGTGTTAGATTTAGTCGATAGCACCCTCCCTAGGTCCTCGCTGGTTTCAGCATGAATGGGCCGGATCGACCGGGGTAGTACTACCCTCTCACAGAATACCGGCGTGAAGTAACGGTACTCATACTGTTGCGTTTCGTATCGGTGAGTGAGACAGCCGGAGGCCCAGTTACCCTGATGCTAATTTTTCTATCCTTTCCTTTGTCCTTTCTCTCTTTCATTCCTTTTTAAAGGGCTGGCAACGCACTTGTAACTCCTTTAGGGTTGCGTGTGTCCGTGGGCGGCGGTAATCGCTTAGCATCAGGCGATCCGTCTGCACGTTTGCCTACCTATGCCATAAAAAAAAATCTTCCATCTTGCCTGTGTGAGCCTAACATCCTCCTCGCTCCTCTTTTCCCGGGTAGAGTCGTGCGTAAATAGTATTAACACATGTTAAAAAAAGCAAGAAAAATTAGTAGCCATTGCAACTTAAGATTGATAAATGACTAAAGAACTATAGATACCCTAGACGTCTGCTTACCCTTTAAATACACAGGTGTAATACCAACAGAATTAGCTCACAAGACAACGCAGGTACAATTCTAGCAACAGGTTTGGGCCCTGTCCCTTTCACTATCACTTAGCTTAATTAACAACGTCGATGCGAGGGAAAGGATTATACAACTAGATAACACAGCCTTATGTAAATATTCGAGCTTGCTTTCAAAATATACAACGAGAGATATGTACGTGCAACTTCAGAAAGATGTATTCGAGTTACTAGCAGTGATTAAAAATAATAATTTAAAGTTTCAAAATTATGTAATAAAATATTACAAGAAAAAAAAGCTACGCGATAAAATGGTTTGTTCCGCATTTGCCCCTACATTACGTCCAACATTCCAAAATGTTCCTCACTTGCCCCTCTTTTTAAATTATTCCTTTTTCGCTCTACATTTTTGTACATATGGTTAACAAAACAAAACATGGCTTAAAATTATTTTAAATCTTTTGTTGTCAGGTTCGTGATGTCATACAATCATAAGCCCAAAGTTTTACTGAGAGATCAACGAGGTATTTTAAAATATTTTTCTGCTGACAGTACAACAAAAACTCCATACAAAAAAAAGAGGGTCAAAAAGGAACATAATCTGGGACGAAAGAGTAATTATATTATGAAATTAATATTTATTTAAATTTATGGCCATATAATGAACATTTTTTGGGACGAGTGCATGTGTATTTCTATGCTTGGGACGAAACATCAGGGACGAATGCGGAACAAACCGATAAAAACAGTACCTACAAAGTTGTTAAAATTTCAATGTATAACTTCGCGTAAATGTAAGACAATATTTTATCAATTGAGTAATTCAGGCGTGAAAGCGTAACGAACAAACTCATATTAACAGGTTTTCTCACGACGTTTTAACTATAAAATTCGCACATAACTTTAAAAAGTCAGAGATGCGCGCCTTGGCATCGAGCTCCAGATGTTGACTTTAAGGGACTTAAAGTCAACATGTGAAAGCGAAAATTTTTTTTAAATGGTCAACCGTCGCTCAAGTCGATAGTACATTATGTATTTGCAATTGTCATGACCACTTATTAGGAGGAATATGGCTCCTGGGATACAAATATTTTTACTTAGTTTAGGAGTCAGCTGTCCAATTTGTTTTTCGTAATTGTTAGTACAACATTTCCTTTTTGTCTTTGTATTTCTAATTTGAAATTATTCTTGGAAATGAACTTTAGAAATGTTATCTTTGGAAATATCTTCTAGATATAAAAAAAGAGATGTGTCCATTTTTCACTCCCGCGCAAGAAAGCCCGTGGGTGACTTTAAAAACATTGACTACAATTTTTGTCGGGTGTTCAAATTATACCGATGTGTGTAAACCGACACATAAAAAAAAAAACATGCGGTGCAGTCTTTGGGGACTGTCGAAGTGCCGATAAAAGTGAAAACTAAGTAACTAGCGTGCGGTGACGATGACGCAAGTTCCATGATTTTTGTTCACTCAAAAAGTGCTCAACGCGCCTAAAGAAGTTATCACATGAAAAATATTTTTGAATACTGTTGTTTCGTGCTATACGACTATCAAGCCAGTTTTTATACCTATTCATTTGATTTAGCTCGGGTAAATTGATAAGTCCTTGTTGGAAACATAGTTTTTTCTTTTCTATCCTGTCTTATTGCCTGTAGCAATAAATATTTCTTTCGTTCTGTTTCTTCCTTCATAAACGGAGTGCGATCTTTAAATTGAATATGACCACACAATCCAGTGCTACACGTACAGTGTCTAATAGGGCTTATTATCTAAGCTTTCTAGGAGCTAACTGGTCCGGTAAAGTTTATGTTGTGTGCGGTATTAGCAGTGAATGTCGACACTTGCCTAATGTATTACCGGTAGTTTGTTACTTAGGGGCTATTCTGCTAAGTATATTGTTTAGCAATAGATTATTATTATTGAAGGGACACTACAGTGTATGCACACATACTTAACTATACGTTACCTATATCTGTAAGTCGGATGCACCATCACGTCAGTCACGGAGTAATCGCGCAGACGGTCGCATCTTTATATTAACCTTGTAATTACCTAAATTATGAAAGTGACAATACAATACTATTTATTTGATATCGGACATGTTATTTACTCTCCAACAGTACTCACCTACAGTCTTCGTAGTTTGAATCAACCCCCAGACTTATACTCCTTAGTAGCGCACTTATGTCCCCTGCCTGGCTCAACTGATTGTGCCTGCCCTAAGCTAGAACGTACTAACACTACTAAATACCTTGGAGTGACTCTTGACAATAGATTGAACTTTTCACCACACGTAGAACTACTGGCGAAAAGAATAAGAAAACTTATCTTTGTCTTCAAGAATCTCCGTCATGTCGCAGAATCTCTAACAATAAGGAATACATACTTTGCACTCTGTCAATCCCTATTAAGTTATTGTGTTTCCGTTTGGGGTGGGGCACCCAAAACGGTCATGTTAAAACTAGAACGAGCGCAAAGAGCGGTTCTGAAGGTCGCTACTTTTCGACCCATTCTCTTCCCTACTACAGATCTTTATACAAATTGTAAAGTACTAACAGTCAGACAATTGTTTATCTTAAATACAGTACTTCTACAACATCACAAAACACCGTATCAAACACTTACCAAAAGACGTAAGGATAAAGCATGTCAACCCTATTGTAGTCGGTACACCACTACAAAAAGACTACTGTGTTTCCAAGGACCACATCTCTATAATAAACTCAATAAAATACTAAGTTTTTACTCACTTCCGAATTCATCGCTAAAATACACATTAAAAAATTGGCTACTGACTATTAACTACAATGACACGGAAAAATTATTACAGACTTGACGCTCTCTTCACATAATTCACATAATCTCAATCACGCCCTACTCGCACACACACTCATTCACACATACAAACATACACATACACACACACACACACACACACACACACACACACACACACACACACACACACACACACGCATACGCACATGCACACGCACACGCACTCACACACACGCACATACACTCATACATGCTTGTTACAAATAGACATAATTATAAAGAAAAATTAATGTTTCTTTGCCAACTTATAAACACACTTATCTAAATATTTTCGAATTAACACGTACGCTTCTTTGTTTCTTTTTGTTTTATGATAAATGTACAATCTACAAAAGAAATGTAATATAAAATAGAGTTCTCCAAAGGGTCGGGCCCAGCACCTTTAATACAAGTTGCTGTAACAACTTAGCAAAGGTGTTGGAGTCAACACACAATCTGTAACAACTATATTATTTCTTTAATTGTACGTATAATAGTGTGTAAAATTGTATATCGGTTTTTGCAAATAAATATTATTATTATTATTATTATTATTATTATTATATTAAATAAACAAAACAAAAAAAAAAAAATGGAAAAATAATTACATATTCAATTTATTTTTGTAGTTTATTTTTTATTTTTGTGATATTAATCAATATTTATTTTTTTCCTTTTGTTTATGATATTTTAATCTATTCACTACTTTAATATAGATGCCAGTTTTTTTTAATGTCAAATAAAATAAACATAGAATTACCGCATGCAAGGTACACTTGGACACAGATTCAGCATTTATTTGATTGTAGATTCTGCCCGCGGCTTTTGAATTTTCTCAATAAATTTCTACTTTCCGGGAACAGTACCTACTCTTTCTGGATGAAAGGCACCCTATGTCCGTTTATCCGACAGCGTGTATGCGAAAATTCATAATGATCGATCAATTAGTTAAAGCGTAAATGCATAACAAATGAACTAACAAATTCACATTCGCATTTATAATGATAGTTAGAATTATCTCGCTCACTTATATAAAAAATTGTGCACTATCGTTTTCTACTTAACGCGTGCGCTCACTCTTTTTAGCATGGACACATTTATATACGATTTAAGGACGTTAAGGACACTTCTATGATTTAAATCTTTAGTAGGTATATACTCGTAGTATTGTCCAAACTCCAAACTATGTAGTTTTAGTTACAGAGTCGGCCAACTGTTACGCATCTGTTGTTAGCTGTCGTTTACAAGTGGCTTGCTCAGAAACGACAATAACTTACAACTTGTATTTAATTAGACATTAGATTAATACGCTTACGGTTGCGTGGTTGGTTTAGTGGTATAAATTTGTGTATGATCGCAAGGTCACAGTTTCGAGACACGGGTTGGACAAAGACTAGTTAAATATACAATACTGTAAACATAACGATTAAAAAGAGTGAACGTGAGTTTCTTGCCAGTTCTTCTCATTCAGGCTTCAGGCACTTCCATCGTCCAATACAGGTACAATGTTGGACGATACAACATTCCGCCTCGCCACCTGTCTTCGTGTAGGTGCCCCGTGTGTTTCTCCGCATCGCTGTCATTGCGGCAAAGCCGTCGACAGCCTCGGACACCATGGGCTGTCCTGCAGCAGAAGCGCTGGTCGTATTTCACGACACGCTCACCTTAATGACATTATCCGTCGTGCACTTATCACCGCCGGCGTACCAGCAGTATTAGAACCCATAGGCTTGGCACGTGACGATGGGAAGAGACCCGATGGTATGTCTTTGTTACCTTGGAAAATGGGTAGGCCTTTGGTGTGGGACGCCACATGCGTCGACACCCTTGCGCCGTCACATCTTCCGAGCACGAAGAGCTGTGCCAGTGCGGCTGCTGTAGCGGCGGAAAACCTCAAACGGCGCAAATACAGTAATTTAATTGGTAATTACGTTTGCTGTTTGGGGTGGAGACGCTAGGTTCATGAGGTCCGGGCGCTCGTGCGCTTTTTAGAGATATATCTAAGCGGCTACTCGACGCTTCGCGTGACCAGAAGGCTTGACTTTCTTGGCTCAAAGAATCAGCATTGCCATTCAATGTGGCAATGCTGCCAGGCTTATGGGCACTTTCCCGGTCGACAGCGATGCTGAGGAATTTTTATATTAAATTTATAGTCCCATATTTTGTTACTTTTCATGTTTTATTTATTAGTGGTTAGGTTTGTTAATATCGGTTAAGTTGTAAATTATAATTGTTGCTTTGTTTATGTAATTAAAGTATTTAATAAAAATTTATTAATGAAAATTTTACATGTTAAACTTTGTTCAAATGTTTGGATATTCGATATTTGTTACTCAATAACGTTTTCATCTAAATCTAATCAATGGTATGTCCTGGACTAACATATAGAATACTTTCATCCCGGTACGCGTTTTCGTAGGCTTCACGCGGGCGAAACCGCGGTCTTATCTAGTACCTACATTTGTTGGCTTTTGTTTTTCATTTTTATAAAAAGCAAAATATCCCTATTATTTTTATTATAACGTCGACCTTCGAAATACTACGATCATCTCGCAATTAAAAAACAATAACAATTTTATATCCAACAATCACAGTTTTAATTTTACTATAAATGGTTAAAATCAATTTTTATGAATATCATGAATATAAAACTATAAAATTTTAATGAAAAATAACTATAGACGTTATAATCGTTCTAGGTGTTGGCAATAAAACGCCTTTAAAACTAATAGGTGTGTATTAAAAACACAGAAGCAGGTGTACTTAAGCTTAATTTTTAAATGGGTGGCTTTTATATTGGTATTAAAGCGACCCGCCGTTTTAATTACACCTGCTATTCGAATTCTTCCTCATATTATTGTCTAAAGGAATGAGGAACATCTGCCTGGCCTTATTGAGCCCTCGTCCTCAAAGGTTAATTGAGTCTTTGTATCAACATTTTAGTGGTTTTTTTAAAGACAACGCTAAGGGATAATCCACTTTCCGCGGGAGTATATACCCAAATCCGGTACAACTTTCTTAGTTTCGAGTCTGTTGATCTTTGTAAATTTTATTTTAATGTTTATTAGATATTTATTCATACATATTAATATACTTTAATTAGAATTAGAAATGTCGGGACTGCAATAAAAAATTGTAGTTCATTTTCATTCGTGTCTATAAGTGATTGCCTAGGATACCCTTGGTCTGCCACACAGAAGTCTAGAGATCGATCCTAAGGCACCTTTGATTTTTCGAAGTTTGTGCGTATTAATTAGTTAATTATCGTTTGCTTTATCGGTGAAAAAAAATCTCGTGAGGAAACCTGCATGGTTGTGAGTTCTCCATAATATTCTGGAAGATATGTGAAGTCTGTCGACCGTCGTAGATAGTAAAAAATATATTATGGAGAAAGGTTATATAGCATCACGTTATGACAAATAGCGGAGCGGAGCATCAATGGAAAATTTTGCAAAATCGGAGTATATTATCGTAGGTGAAGCGGACGAAGCTGCGCGAGTCACCTTGTACTTTATAATTAATAATAATAAATAATAATAATAATATTATTTTATCACATACACACAACACCATTGAGCCCAAACTAAGCAGAGCTTGTACTATGGGTACCTACTAGATAATGGATAAAGTATATTCGTATGTATATACTTTTTTTTTGTAAATACGTACATATTATACATAGAAATACCCAGACCAAGACAAACATCCATGTTCATGCACACAAATGTTTGACTTGTGCGGGAATCGAACCCGTGACCTCAGGCGTGGCAGTCGGTTACACTAACCACTACGCTATCGAGGCCGACAATTAGGATTAATCTAAGTGTTTAATATATTAAGGGATAATAATTCTAATATAATAAAGCCTTGAATTAAACTGTCCCACTGCTGGGCACGGGCCTCTTCTCAGTGTCAGAATGGTTAGGCCAGTGATTGGCCTTGTCGGCCAAAAGAGCCAAATATAGATAATACACAATTGAATTTTGTTCACAGAGCCATTTTTAAACATAAGCTTTGCTTTAGCAGAAGATAAAATTACGAAAATAATTAAGAACACTCTCGAGCTTGCCTTTGTCAAATAAGTCTTTTTCTTTTTTGTTCGTCATAATGACCACACTCCTCCTGATGGTAAGCAGTCGTGTGGTCTAAGAGCAGTGGCCTCCACACCGTCTTTATAACAGCCGAGGTGATGTTGAGGTCTCTACTTTGACGGCCTGAGAAGGTGCTTTTTCACGTCCCGCTTAAAGGACCCAGGATTGAAGGAAGAAGGAAACACGTGCCTTGGCAGAGAATTCCATGCCTTGATCGTTCGGCAGAGGTATGAGGACCCAAACTTTTTGGTACGCACTCTAGTCGACTCCACCGTGTAAGGATGGCATCTGAGCCCAGCACACGTTGTTCTGGATAGGAAAGGGGAGGGCGGGATAAAGTGGAATAACTCTTCAGAGCACTCCCCGTGGTATATTCTTTAGAAAGATTAGTTTAACTTACAGTCAATTTAATAAGATTTGATATTCCTAGGTTATCGCTGTAAGGGATCAATAAAGCCAAATAAATAAAAATCGCATCTATATCTAGCAGCGATAACGTAGTGCTATAAGTGGTTAGCTAATCTAAATATCGGTCAGTCCACGTTGATGGTTATCCTTTCTCTATCGAAGAGGCAGAATTACCAAAAGTCGATGTTAATGTCTGATGCGCATAGAGGCGCGGTTTTCGTTCTGTCGATAAATCTAGGACATGATGCTGCACCTTTGTTTGTTAGGGAGGGGCGGGTATCGATGTTTGTATATCGATATTTTGTGTATTTTTCATTGAAATTAGCACATGGCTTGTCTGATCATGCACATTATACAAGAGGAATTAATTGAAGTGTGTACACTCTCAAAGAGCATGCTGCTGACTTTAGCAAAAAAGCAATCAGCTGATGATATGCGCCTTTAGGAGCTAAACCTACAAATAGCAAGGAAATATATTGCTGTAATTTTCTATAGGATCCTTTCCTTCGCACTAGTTTGCATGACACATGACCAAGGTTTAGGGAAGACCTTTCTTATATAAATGATCGATCGATCGATCGTGTTTAAATAATTTTATGCAATTTTACTATGGTCAAAATTCAAAGTAATTCAAAATCAAAAATCTTTATTTCCATAATAATGATTTAATATTTCTTGGATACGTTAATTTAAAATATAAACTAAATAAAACAAAAAGGAAATAAAAATTGTGCACCGAAACACAAAAATTATAAAGTCTTATTATTAACTAACTAAGTGCCTCGCGATGATAGCATTTACTACTTCTTTTAGAGTCAGTAATTGCTTACTATAGATCTAACTGCAAGCTTGTTTGCCAATTAGACGGTAATAAAACTCAGATATGTTGATAGGTAGCTAATTTAAATATCGGCCGGTTCATTTTGTTGGCTATCCTTTCTCCCCCAAAAAGGTAGAATTACCAAAACTTTATGTAAATGTATGATGGGCGCCGAGACATGGTTTCGTTATGTCGATATATCTAGGACGAGATGGTGTAGCTTTACGTGCTGTCGATATTGACAAACATCGATAAATTCGCGTCAGTATTTGATGGATGTTTATAAATGGCGTAGTGATTAGTGTAACCGACTGCCACGTCTGAGGTCGCGGGTTCGATTCCCGCACAAGACAAATATTTGTGTGCATGAACATGGATGATTGTCTTAATCTGGGTGTTTCTATGTATAATATGTATGTATTTACAAAAAAAAAAGTATATATGTATGTTTATCCATTGTCTAGTACCCATAGTACAAGCTCTGCTTAGTTTGGGCTAGATAGTGTTGTGTGTACGTGGTAGAATATTATTATTATTATTAAATTTTCGCCTGATTCATAGCACAGTTAATCTATCTTAAACAAATAAAAATTATCATTTAAAGCTTGCAATTACACAATTACCGTTTGATAGTGTATGTGTTTGTCTGAGTGTGAGGAAATATCTATATTTTAGTTACTAATATACGGTAGCTTTATTTAATTTTACTACTAGCTATCAGTAACAGTACTTGTTTTTTTAGATAAAAGGTACCATATGTCCTTTTCTATATCTCTGACAACGTGTATGCAAAATTTATCTATAATAGGTCGAGAAGTTAAGGCGTAATAGCGTAACAAACAAACGAATTCACATTCGCATTTAGAATATTCCCACATATACAGTCTGTAACGATGCGTTTTCATAACTTCGTAATATCTGATCATAGCCATGTCTTTCCAAACGCATGAATTGTCTTTATAGAATAATAACTCCCCCATTAGGAACGAGATGCGTGTCAAAACCCAGGATTCAACCTCTTTGCCTTCACGTGATTTTTTTTCATCATCCTTTTGTCATGTTCCACTGCTGAGCAAAAGCCTCCGCCTTGGACTTCCAAATCAATCTATTGGTAGATATCCCCTGACCTTATAACCCCTATATCTCGGGAGTCTTTTGACCCACAGGGCCCATATTCAAACACGACCGAGGAATGACCCCAAGGTGTCTGCACACCAAGTTACAAGTGAATGGATCCAGTGGCTCCGCAGCTTTGCCTGTCACTAACAAACTGTCACTAACAGGCAGACACACAAACCCACAGGCCCACATAGTGTTTTCATTAACCTCTTCGAAGAAGACTCAGAGATTAATAAATCCCGTGTCACGGGAGACTTTACAAATATTTAAACAACGCACACAAAGAACACCCAGACTCTGACCAACTATTTGAGGATGTTCGTCTCAGTGGCAGTAGCGAGGTAGCTACTTAAACAACTTAACCAACCTTCCAGTCAATCATTAGTGTACGAATGTTTTCGCTGGAGGCGCTTTTATAAAATTTTCAATCATATAATCACAAGTTTCAAATTGCATAGAGAGCGATTAAAATCCATTATATCCTTAATATAGTCGCCCATTACCTCATAGAGAAAATCATATCAATATAGTCCAGTCAAATAAGCAGAAAAAGGAATGAGACATATTAAATAAAATATAAGATATATGCAAGATATTATTTATTGTTAATGATATTTCAATGATTTAATAACATTATACGAGGTATTATTCACTGTGATTCACGGTTGACCTTGCATTACAGCGAGTATAGCTGACCGCTGCGGACTCTTCGCCCACTATCTCAAAAACGGTTGGACGTATGAAATCATTTTTATACGAAATTTGTTGCAATTTTTATGCTCTACAATTTTATAATACATGTTAACATCATTGGAGCTATAGAAACCGAGATAATCGCGAAAAACTGATTTTTGTGACTGAATAACTGACGGCGCAGACACGAGATTTTATGAGACTTTTGAAACAACTTTTGGAACACCAAAATGAAGGTATATACGAGTTTACAGCTTATTTTACCTTTCATTCCGAGGTGAAACCCCTAATATGATTGGGCTAATAATTCAGATTAAAAAACATTAATCTTAAATTCTAATAACTCATTTATCCAGCGATTGTGACCGAAGCAAAAACAAACAGCAACTAATTACCTAAGACAAAAGAGCCTGTGTCACGACATTATTAGCCAATGATTATCTAGAATTCAATACTGATTACAATTAAGTGTAATACTATTCATGTCGCGATGCTATTTGCAACTAAGTTAAGATTATTTACCACTTACTTATTGTTTATTAACTTAAAACAACGGTAGATTTTTTATTTTTGCTTTAAGGCACCTTTCGGATTAGAAATCATAAAATCATTCAAACAACGGCAACAAAGAACAATCAATTATAGATCACACAAAAGATTATCACGTCGTTCGTACTCAACCCAACTCTTGATGTAGCGGTAGACGAGGCGACCCCTTAAACCTACACCATTTATAAAACCTTAAGATATGTATATGTACATATATGGTGCGTGCGTGCGTGCGTTTTCTTCGGTCTCTTCATTCCTTTACTATTCCTATCCCTGTCCTTCTTGCTTTTTATATAGGCTACGGTAGTTGCTTACCATCGGGAAGACCGTGTGTTTAAAGTACCAAGGCAATGGCTTGATTGTATTTCTTTGTGTGGTTATGTGATGCCAAAAAAGCCGTGTCTTTGAGCTGGCTGGCTTTTCTGCCACCAGCAACAATATCAAAAACCTAAACATAATATCAGCTCTGATTACAAACGGCTCTTTTCCTGGGAAGTGCCTCTTGTTAGTGGCTTCTTAGTACCTACGTACTCCTTGAAGGGTTAGACTGCACACACACGACACTTCTTTACCCTGGCCCAGTTAAAAATAGAATAGTAACAGACTTAATACAACATGCCATAACAGACTTACCCATGAAGTGATTTCGAAGCAAGGCGGGCTACAATCGTCTTGATTCGAAATCTGTTGTACCTACGCGGGTTAGCATGCATCTTTGGAACGAATTATTGAGTCCATCAGGGTGAATTGATATTACTTATAACGCATCTTCAAAAACTTAAGGGTAACTCTCAGCCATGCAGGTTTTCTCACGATGTTTGTCGTCCCCATTTAACCGAGGCTAGTTATTTTTTATCTATTCCAAGGTTCTCCAAAAAAGTTTCCATAGTATATTGAAATCATCAACATACTGTTACAAGCTTTTATATGTAATGTAATTTTAATGCACTGTAAGCTTAACCATATGGAGACATAACGACAAAACGTTTATATTGGCTAGATACCGGCGTCCAGTGCCTATAAACAAATTAAACTAAAAAATATATATCGATATAGTCTCATCACTATTCGCAATTCGCAGAACGGTAACATCATGGGCGCGGCAGATGGACTGCGCGTGCGCCGGTTCACGATTACACACGCACACACTCACAAATAATACACAGTATACAAGATGTTTGTGTGTGTGTGTGTGTAACCCGTAAGCTTGAATATGTTTAAGTGTACGATTATTTAGGTGCACATTTGCATACGCACCGAATATGTATGCTTACGGTAATTTAAATAGAAGCAGGTAAGTGCAAGATATTCTTGTGCTATGCATTGGGTTCCGTATCTATTAGTTTTGATTATCTAAACACAAAAATAATTATATAAACAATTTGTAATATCGTCTTACGTTTACGCGAATGTTATTAAATTACATTAAAATTAAGCTACTTTATACGGATTTTAACTTGATTTTTTTTATAAAGAATTAAACGAAACACTTTTGCTAGTTACTGTTTACTTATATTTATGCTATTTAAATTATAAAATCTATTGAGATTTAATTTTACACTTTATCCGACGTTTTGGTTGCTTTTCAGCAGCCATGTTCACGACGAGATGATCAGAATCCCGTAACAATAATATTTTAAAATTTCAAAAGTGTGTAAAATAATGTTTCATAGAAAATAGACAAAAAGACTCAAGGCTGGTATTAAGACTTCCCTAACAGCCACTAAGTCCGGAAAACAGATATGACACATAAAATATTTTCTATTGTACCTATCACTGAACAGCAAACTATTGTTAGCAAAAGCGTTTATAAAAATACTACTAAGTCGTTGCCGATCCAAGAATCATACCCAGGACCTCACGTAGCTACCAAAACGTATATCCATTCGAAGAGTCACATTCAAATTACAAAATATATCTACAGTGCTCAATTTTGGTATCGTTCGTGAAAGATTGAAATGTCGAAACAAAAAATTGTACATCTAAGTTTGAAAGATTAGGTAAATCGTCGTTATAGTGAACCGATGTTTTTATTTGGAATAGGGATCCCCAAAATATTGTGAAACAAAGTTTGGTTGAAATTTTTGCAATTCTGTGGGCATTGGTAAGTAAGCGTTACGCATCTAGGTCTTCTGTTACGCGCATTTAAAATTCTGGTTCGACAATTAATGACTATATAAGTAAAAGATAGAGCATATATGTGCCAAGCCATATTAGCCAGAAGGTTTTTGTACCGAATTTCAAAAGGTAAAAAGCAGACAGTGTCTGAAACTTTTATGATTTTGCCTGCGGCATTTGCGTAAATTTAGGCAATGTCTAGTTTCTATTCGTCGGGAACAGTCCTTTTTCTGGATAAAAGGTCCAATGTCCTTCTCTGTATTACTGACAACGTGTATGCGAAATTTCATGATGATCCACGTTAAAAGAAAGAAAGAAGTATTGTATACATTGGGTATCTTTTCTTAAATTTTTTGATTTCCTCGTGTTTTGCATGTGCCCTTCTGTGCCAAAATAAATATTTTTCTTTCTTCTTTTCTTTCTATGTGGGTCTGTGTGTCTGTCTGTTAGTGAGAGTTTGTTAATGACAGGCATAACTCCGGAACCACTGGACCGATTGACTTGTTACTTGGTGTACAGACACCTTGGGGTCATCCCTCGATCAAGTTTGAATATGGACCCTGTGCGTCAAAAGACCACCGAGATATAGGGGTCACAAGGTCATAAGGTCAGGGGATATCCACCAACAGAGTGATTTGGAAGTACAAGGGAGGGCCATGTGCCCAGCGGAGGGACATTACAAAAAGCTAAAGAAAAAATTAAACAAAAAAGGTCACATGAACACGAAGAGGTGGAATCATGGGTTTTTACATCCATCTCGTTATATTAGTTAACATTAACTTCTTTTTGTGGCTTCGCTTGTGTGAATCCTACGGGAAAAAACACTGGGCATACATTAAAATAGTAATAATACTATCAGTCCTGTATAAACTGTCCCACTGTTGGGCACGGGCCTTTACTCAGACTGAGAAGGCTTAGGCCATAGCCCAACACGAAGAACCAGTGTCGGCTGGCATACTACACATCGTAGAGACCATTAAGGACGTTTCTCAGACACGCAGGTTTCCTTACGATATTCTCTTTTACCGATAAAGCAAGCTGTACCTGTACCTATTTATTACGCATATAACTTCGATAAGTCAGGATCGAACTCGAGTCCTTTGCGTGGCAGTAGTACGGTCTCCTGCATCAATCTAAGATGTCGCTAATCTTAGATAGATTAGCGATTATACTAAGTTTCATACAAATTTATACAAAGTTTACACGTAACTGAATCACAAACATCTTAATATCCCACAAACTTTCACTTTCAAATAACTAGGATACTATTCCGAATTACTATCCCGTGCGATATTGCTAAATATAATATAATATTACAACTACAAATATATTATTACGAGAAAAACATAATTCTGTCCGCGTACCATTTAATTATTATAAATCATAATTTATGTGCTCCTAATGAGGGACTGCGCCAAATCCGGATGGTTGCGACCATTGTAATAAGCTAGAGCGGTGAGCGATAGAAAAGCTTATGGACTGTAGTTAAAAAATATATATTTATATAGTGTCACGCCCTTACCCTCGAAACCTCTCCTCATATACACAAACATTGAATTTTTTTATACAACCACTTACCAGGTGGTAAACAAGCACTTTCCTGCCGGGAAGTGGTTACCGTAGCCTATGGACACCTGCAACACCAGAGGCATCACTTGCGCGTTGCCGACCTGGAAAGGAAGTGGGAAGGAGAAGGAGCGGGAAGGAGGAAAGGGGGTGATTGGGCGTACGGCACTCTCACTCACCGAACGAAACACAACAGTAGGAATACTGCTATTTAACGTTGATATTCTGTGAAAGGGTAGTCCTTTCCCGGTCGAGCCGGCCCATTCATGCTGAAATCAGCGAGGCTCTACTACTCTAAAGTTAAAAAAAATAAAATAGATTTAAATGGTTGTTTTGAGTTGTTTGGTTTTGTATAGTAAAAGCCTCGTCGGCAGGATAAATGGTTTAGGTACATATTCTCCAGCCTTTTTTTTTTTTTTTTTTTTTTTTTTTTTTACGTGGGGGAATGCTATGACGCATATCCCTCCGCGGGGGCGGGCGGAGGGATTATGTCGGACTCGCCGGGGTAAAAGAAAGATGGAAATAATAGTAATGTACCTCCCGGAATACCGACTAAACCTACCACGGTGTTCCTCGACAAAACCACTATCGACGGGGCCGCGCGAATCGCTTTCGCATGCGGTCGCGACCCCGCCGCGGTTACAGCCTGCCGTATGAAACGGCAGGCCACTACACGAAAGACCTACCCAAAATAGGCACTACGTCGCTTAAAACCCTACTGTCTCCCCTAGAGGGGAGACGGACTCGACACAGAGGCGCGCGTGGGAACACGCACGCCGCCTCTCGGACCTGGTGCTGAACGGATGGCGGGCAGGCCCACAAAGCCCGCCACCCCCAGGTCAAACCTCAGGGTGGCTGGAGGTCGTCTCGCGCCCTCCGGCGCCCGGCTCTGCGGTTGGGGAGAGGGTTTAAACGCTCCCTCTCCCGCTCCGCCGCCTCCTTGATGGAAATAACTTCCTCACAGAAGGAGGCGACGGCGTTCCACGACCTCTCACTCCGGACCATAGACTGAACTACGGCCGGGAGCGAGAGGGCAACCGATCCGACTGCCGCGATCAAATCACGGCGCTGCGATGCCCAGGCGGGGCAAACCGCCAAAGTGTGCAGCGCCGTGTCCTCAACAACGTCGCGGCAGTCGCCGCAGTGGTGACAACCGGGCGTCTCTTGCCGGCGTATACGACACAGGAACCGGCCAAAACAACCGTGGCCAGTCAGAACCTGTGTCAGCCGGAAGGTGAGGGCGCCATGCCGCCTCTCCAGCCACTCCTCAAAAACGGGACTTACCGCCACGATCGTGGCGTGCCCGGCACTGGGGTGCACAAGTCGTTCCTTCCAATTGGCCACTAGGACCTGGCGGAGCTCGGACCTCGCCGCCTTGATTGCGGCAAGACCCGGTCCTTCGCCCCGAGCTAGCGCCTTCTGGCGCCAACGGTAGAGCGACGCCAGGAGCGCCGCTTCCAGGTCCCATGGCATCGATCCGGCGAGGAGGCTCGCAGCCTCGAACGAGATCGTGCGGTATCCTCTAATCAACCTGACGGCCATGGCGCGCTGTGGTGCACGTAGCGCCGAAATGTTTCGGGCCGCCAGGTTGTCGCCCCAAACTGGGGCCCCATATAGGGCCATGGACCGCACGACCCCCTCGTAGAGCCTCCGGCAGGAGGTGTTTGGCCCCCCAAGGTTGGGCAGCAGGCGCGCGAGCGCACCTGCAGCGCCCCGAAGAATGGGGGCCAAACGACGGAAATGGGCTGTAAAGTCCCATCGGCTGTCGAGCAGGAGACCCAAATACTTAAGGGTTGGCTCGACGCCGATGCGGACCCCTCCCACCATGATATGGGCCCCTGGAGGTGGCCGGTTCCGAGGGCCGTGAAAACATACAGCCTCGGATTTCGACAGGGCCACCTCGAGGCCCAACCGCCGGATACGACCAACGACTTGTGCGACCCCAGCGGTCGCCAGTATGGCCGCCGCCCGGTGCGACTTACCCCTCGCCGTGACACATATTCTCCAGCCTATATCATCGAAGGATTTGGTAGAGTGACCCACATTTCGTCAGCCATTTTTTTAATTACCACGTAATAGAGGCCAGCTTATCGACGTTTAACGGCCACAATTTCAGGCTCTGTGCTGCTACTGATAATATCAGACAGAATATACCCGAATACCGGATCGGATCACACAACGCAACAATATGTTATTGGGGTTTTCAGTCAAGCAATTATAAATAGCAGCAGAAGTATGGCAGTTGGCGATGTCAAACGTGTTTCGGAAAGCACATTAAGACGTTGGTCCTGCGCCTGATGTCATTTCGGTCGTGTCTGATTGCCGTCCTATCCGGCCATGATATGAGAATAAGGCACTGAGAGAGAGTGCACTTGTGTATCCGTTCACACTTCTTCTCCCTAGCCTTTATTATTTCCAGGTCACTTGGGGTCGGCTTTTCTAGTCTAACCGGATTTGACTAAATATCAGTTTTTACACGGAGCGGCTGCCACCTGACCTCCGCAACCCGAAGGCTAACGATACCCTAAGGCTAGACCAGTGTCAGAATATTATAAGGCACTGACTTTCCAATAACGACTGCCATAGATGTTCATGGCAGCCGGGACCGACGGCTTAACGTGCTCTCCGAGGCACGGAGCAGGCGATAATTGTCAATCAATACGCACATAATTTCGAAAAGTCATATAAATTCCGAAAGTCAGAGGTGCGCGACGTGGGTTCTAACCCGAGACCCTCTGCATTGCAGTCTGTTGGTCTCCCCACTGAGCTATCGCTGCTACTTACACTTGTACACTTTAATATCTCCTGAACAAATGGTCCGTCTCCGATAAGAATGGCCATCCATCCATCGTTAATTTTAAATATCCGCCAAGAACGCTAGGTTCTCCCGCTCCGCTCCTCTCAGTACACAATCTAAGCATAAGATTAAGTTATAAATATGTCTTATTGTGGCGTTAACAGCTGGTATAAGTTATATTTAAGTGAAATAAGCGCAGTTTAAGTGAAATAAACGGTTCCATGTCACTTAGCACTTAGTTATGCTCGCTACCTTAGACTATTTATTGGGTTAACGAATTTGGAGATTTGTAAACACTTATACTTTCCTTTCCTCATTGATTGCTAATCTAAAGGTAAATGTAGTATAAAATATACTATAGCACTTAAATAATAATCATAATTTAGCATGTGAATTAAAATGAATTACGTGTTCTGGTAATACCATGCAAGAACTCCACGAGACAGGCCTGACCTAGTGTGGAGCTCATTAGTTATTCTCCTTATTCTTCTTAACAGTTACATTTAATTATTAATATATATTTATACTAAGCTTAAGTAGAATTATAAGGAATTGTAAAATGTGATTTCTCTTTTTGGTAAATAAAATAAATGTTTAAATAAAACTTATCTAAATATCAGCCTTAATACATATCCTCTGAGGGGTAGGTATATAACATATGCATATAGATCATTTTTGCCTTATTTAGTTAACAAATATGGCGTATTGGTAGCTAGAGACGATTCATGACAAGAGCAATTTTTATTTTTAATATTTATAATAATTTATTCAAATACATACTAAAAATATACTAGCACTCACATATATGTATTATATATACAAATAACATATACAAAATATGTATTATATTATATCTATACCTCCTGCTTTAATTGCCATGATAGCCACATCTAGCTGTATTTGTATTTTGTTACTTTAGATCCGTGTTTGCTTGGTTTGTGTGTTGACAGTGATATGTTTAATATAAAATTATAAGTTTACCTAATTTATGTTTATATAAAATTCTATTATCGTCTATTTTCTGTTCGCTCATTTATTGTAAATATGGATTCTCAGTAAGAGAATTATTGTAATTCTTACGAGAATAAAGTTCTTCCTAAACCATATTTTTGGCTGCCTCGATGGCGTAGTGGTTAGTGTAACCGACTGCTACGCCTGAGATCGTGGGTTCGATTCCCGCATAACTCAAACATTTGTGTGCATGGACATGATGTTTGTCTTAGTCTGGGTGTTTCTACGTATAATAGGTATGTATTTACAAAAAAAAGTATATATGTATGTTTTTCCATTGTCTAGTACCCATAGTACAAGCTCTGCTTAGTTTGGGGTAGATGGACTAATTATAAAAAGGCACTCGGCATGTATCCTGTATCGCGGGGGAATTAACAATCATTCAAACAAAGGAAACAAAGAGCACCCAGACTCGAAACAACTTTTTGTGGGTCACACACATTTTGTCCCGTGTGAGGATCGAACCCACAACATTCGGCGTGGCAGCTATGGCGAGGCAACCACTAAAATTACTGCGCCATCCGTTTAGTCAGAAAAGTCTCTGTATATTGTCTTCCTTTTTTATCATCTCTATTAATTAGAGAAGGAATACAGTCTGAAAACAATAACTGAATGATTTTATAATGGGTTTCATTTGTTTACCAATAGGTACATGCATTTTTTTTTTTTCTAATTATAGAAAAGGTTCGTGCTTTATAAGAACTGTGAGCTTTTTAAATAATTTAAGCTCATTTAGACAGTCAAGACTTATTTGATACAAGTGCCTCCAGTTATATATGTGTTCTTGTCAACCAGTGGTTTGAATAAGTTCTTTGATTTATATGTTTATTTTTATATATTGTGTTTCATTCGAAAAATACCATAAGAATTTAACTGATCAAGTACTCTACCATGTAAATGTGAAAACGTGTAAATGGTCACTAGTTTTTAAAATATGTATGTAATTAGTAGATAGGATATTGTATGTATTTCGAATAAATAAAAATAACATAAATAAGACAAGTATGAAAAATGGTCTAGAGATACATATGGTAGTTTCTCAGAAGGATTACGGTGTTAGACCAGCTAGGATTCCGACATATTCATTCATTCTCTTTACATGATTCAAAAACCTTAACCAGGTCTTTCTTCTCAGTGTTTTTTGATCTGGTCAAATGACAGCCATATTTTCATAGAATTATATATAGATCAAATTAAAACGACTCGTTTCTTAATATAACTGGGCCTAATTCAATCACATCTATACTGATGGAATATTTTGATAAAATTTATTATGGTGATAGCTAGAACTGCGAGTAAGTTTTATACCGTAGCATATTATAACTATCTGTGCCAATATTTATGCTTGTTACGATATCCAGGGCTGGCAATGGTAATAGGGTTTCTATACACAGTCGCCCATCTATATCCACGAAGGGTTAGGCGGAGTGCATTACACCCACATTTAGTCAGTATGGGTTTTAGGTCCTACGTAATAAGAGTCAACATAATGATTATTTCGTTAGCGGTTACAGTTTTAGACTCTGTGCTGCAACTGAGAATTTCTTAAGAGAAATATCTAATAACGCTTTGCCCGACTCGGAAATCAGACCCGACACCTCACGCTCAACTATCGCAATAACTTCAGCTGTACCACCGAGGGAGTCAATTCTAAACGACTACATATTACACATGATATTGTTTAACGTTTTCGCGAATGTTATACATTGAGATAAAGAGGAAACAATAAGGGCGAGCGAATTGAAAAATAGGTATTTGTAAAATCTATTGCTGTCGCGCAGTGCCCGCAGAGCGCGATAGAGACAACTGCAGCTTGGACCGAAAATACCTATTAAAAGTACACAAAATCAACGTTTCGTAGTCCTCTGATTCCTTCTCCAAAACTTGACCGATTTAACAAATTTTTAATTTTTTTTTCGTTTATAATCTAGTCAAATTTGTTTTCTGAATGTTTGAACACACCGGGCAATCTGGCTAATTATTGAGGTTTTTGAATTGTCATGTCTCTTTTAATAATTAATTTATGAAAAAAATAAAACATAGCGACATGCCAATAGAGGCCATACATCTTTTGGAATAAATATTGCTTCTGGCATTATCCAGGGAAGAAACAGGGGACTACGTTTGTATGGAAAAACGGCCCTTGTGTTTCCTCTTAAACTATTTTATACGGATTTTGACGCGTTGTTTATTTAAAACACTTTTATTAGGTACATCATTTTGAACTTTAACACTACTATTATTGAACTTTACTACAATTTAAGCTATTTAAATTAATTAAAACTATTTAATTTTAAACTTTTCCTCGACGTTTCTGTTGCTTTACAGCAGCCATGTTCACGGGGAGACTAAGATGATAGTTGCCTCAATGTTCTGAAGTGTAGTTAGTTCAAACTACCCGAACATAATTTATTCATTTGTGTTTCTATTTACGCATGAGCTCAAAGTATCATGAAACACAGCTAGACTTCAATAATAGTAGTGTTATAGTTTAAAATTATGTAATACTAGATGTGCCCGCGTTTTCACCCGCGTTTATGATTACTACGCCGCCCCCGTAGGTTGTAGCATGATGTTATATAGCCTATAGCCTTCCTCGATAAATAGACTATCCAACACTAAAAGAATTATTCAATTCGAACCAGAAGTTCCTGAGATTAGAGCGTTCTAGCAAACAAACAAAGTCTTCAGCTTTATAATATTAGTGTAGAAAAGTGTTTTAAAATAAACAACGCGACAAAATTCGTATAAAGCAATTTAATTTATACATATTACACACTTACTATAGACATCTCAGCTTAATTAAAATTACCTAAGTCTGGCGTTTATTAATTGATTTTCTGTACAATAAACTCATGCCTAATCCTTCAGAGATTTACAAACGTAATTATATTAAATTAGCACCAAGTAATACCTAAACTCATGACACCTTTTATAGTTTCCCTCCATAATAGGGAGAACAGTGAGAAGTTATTTATACAGTGAACAGTTAGCCGTAAGCGTTCTCGTATGCTTAACAGATCATAGGATGTTTTCACAGTTAAAGCTACGCAGCGGTTTTTTATCGCTTGTAGTAGCTTACGCCTGATGGTAAGCGGTAACAGCCGCTTATGGTAGAGCGATTTGTTCTACAAATTACTAAAAATTCTTGTAAACTTCGCCTGAGCTAGAATGTTTGTATTAGGAATGTGTTCACGTCGGTAGTACAACGGGTTAGATTCGAAACCACAACCTTTTGATCCCAATTCCAATAGGCTACCTTCACGTTTCAAAAGCAATACTTCGGAACAAATAAACTGCTAAGTAAAGAAAGGCCAACAAAAGTTAATTTGTACTACAGCCGAAACACAAAACTCCTTCGATAGAATGATACTTAATACTGTATAATATCAACCGTTTATATAAACTGTCCCACTGCTGAGCACGACTCCTCAGTGTGAAAAAGTTTAGGCCATAATCTGGGTTGGCAGACTTCACTCATTATGGAGTATACATGCAGGTTTTCTTCACCGTTAAAGCGAGCAATAATTAACTATTTAATACGCACATAGCTTAGAAAAGTCAGAGATATGTGCCTTAGGGTCGAACTTGAGACCGCTGTGTGGCATTCCTATGGTTTTCCACTAAGCTATCGCCGTTTTAACAACACACATTTAAATTTGCAAAGATTATAGCTCCTACAATATTTTTGCGTAAGTGGCAAAGACGCCAAGGTGCTTATGGCACTACAGATAACGTTATTGGGATATCTCAGGCACTATGGTGTCCTCGCCAGTGCTCTCCCGCTGTTGACAACTTGGCGTCTCTTTAAAGTCAAGTGAGCCACAAAATTTTGCTCAAAATCAAATCAAAGATATGTTCACTCATGTAGGTCACAAAGTAACACTCGTGAACGTCAAAGTTACACTTATGTATGTTAATTTACATTTACTTGCTGCCATGTTGAGTAAAGCAAGAGCGTAGAACCAATGAGAATAACTGGCAAGAATCTTACGGCCACGTTTTTTCAATCGCCAAGTTTACAGTTGTATATTTTACAAGTTTTTTCTATAAGAAGCTGCAACTATTAAACCACTTACCACTCATAGAACACTCAAGTAATAAGTAATATTTCAAAGTTAGCCTCTAATTTATACCATCTAGACCAATAATATAATGCTGAAGACTTTGTTTGTTTGGTTGAACGCGCTAATCTCAGAAATTACAGGTTGGAATTGAAAAATTATTTTAGTGTTGGATAGCCCATTTATCGAGCAAGGCTTTAAGTTATATAACATCTTGCTACGATCCACGGGGTTGGCGCAATCCCTCCGCCCGCCCCCGCGGAGGGACATGCGTCATTGCATTCCGCCACGTAAAAAAAAAAAAATGTAACTATATATGCTAGTGAAACCGTGGGCACAACAATAGTAGAATATGGTCAAATATGAGCATCCACTTACGTGAACACAGAATAAAAACAACTCTAGACCGAACGACTCTAGAATTGCAGTCCGAGTAGTCCGAGTATTTACCCATAATCTACCATAAGGTGAAGGTATGATGCCATTTAGTAACAAAATTAGACCAGTTGCATCATACGATGTTCAAGCTCGCTGTAACTGGCGTGGGAAAACACTGAAATATAAACTATAGCATCGGTGTTGGTACGCTACCGGCAGCAGTTTCGAAACAACTAACAATGTTCGCTGAGCGAATAAATTCGCATGTAACACACCGCGGCGTTGAGAGGGCTTCAACTGTGGTACAAGATATAAGAATACTTAGTTACCTCTTATGTAATCCTAACTAATATTATTAACTAGATTTCGCCCGCGACTTCGCTTGAGTTATTTAAATTTTCTGTCCCGAGGGAACAGTATTTTTTCTGGATGAAAGGTAAACTACGTCCTTTTTTGTTGCTGTGCTTGATACGGCCTATACCTAATTCTTACCAAACCTAGTTTGAAATTGAAATACTCCTGACAACGTATATGCCAAATCTCATGATGATCGGTCAAGTAGTTAAGGCGTGATAGCGGAACATACAAACTCACATTCGCAAATAATATCATAGTTAGGAAGTTAGGTGGCGAATATAAGCTTTAATTCGGCCGATCATCATGAAATTTCGCATGCACGCTGTCAGGGGAACAGAAAAGGACATAGGTAAAAAAGTACTGTTCCAGAGTGAGTGAAGCCTCGGGCAATAACTAGTATCAGATATAAGAGGCTAGTAAAACCTCAAAGGAGTAGACAGAGCTGTACCTATTACATCTACATTTCGGCACTTGTGTGTCATGGCAATAAGCCACAAGTCTATTGTCGTCTTCGGGGCACAGTTTTTTTAAAGTATTGATTTATTTCAAAGAATATAATACAAGCTTACAGTGTAACACCAAGGCGTTTATATGTTATATCAAATAGGGTATTTACAGTATTATTTTTGAAACGCCTCGCTGATTTCAGCATGAATGGACCGGCTCGATTGGGGAAGGATTTACCCTCTCACAGAATATCAACGTGAAATATATAACAGTATTCCTACTGTTGTGTTTCATTTGGTGAGTGAGAGTACCGGGGGCCCAATCACACTCTTGCCCCCTTCCCGCTCCCTCACCTTCCCACTTCCTTTTTCTCTTATTCTATTCCTAAAGGGTCGGCAACGCGCAAGTGATGCCTCTGGTGTTGCAGGTGTCCATAGGCTACGGTGACCACTTACAATCAGTTGGTCCGTATGCTTGTTAGCCAGCGTAGTTGTATAAAAAAATACATTAGGCTACAAATTAATAACATACAAAATAATAACAGACGACAAAATACCAATCAGAAAGAAAATCATAATACTGTTAAATGTCAAGAGTTTTCAAATCATTAGTAAATTACATTTTAAAATTTATTAATTCTTACACTAATTAGGCATTATTTAAATATGTCTTTACACGATTTCTAAATGCAAAAGGATTAACAAAATAAAGTACCAGATTCCGCGTTGCTACTGAGAATTAACATTACATTAGTATGTGTAGTACAATATAGTGCTAAGCATTCATTCCCAGAGTGGTAAGCAGCGGATTATTATACCCACATTTCGCAAGTTATAATTCTGGGTTATATGAGAACTCTTTGCCTTCTGCCGGACAAAGTTCCAGATTCAAAGCTGCATTTAAGAATCCATGACAGAAAATCTTAATAACACTGCTTGTCTTAGGAATTTGATAGCTGCATGAATTATTAAACTCTGTAGAGTACTGAAAGGGTAGGCATCCATAATTATTTTTGCTTAAAATTGCTAACTCGCGTTTATTATATAAGAGAAAATAAGAATAAGCCGACCTCCTGTTCAATATTTATTACGTAAGAATCTAAAGGGAAAATGAATAAGTACCTACACGTTTGGTTTGTTTTAATGTTTATTTTTAAAGTAGTAACTTTAAGGAATATCTATTTGTACCAAAGGTACTAGTAGTAATTTGTATTATTTGGTAGTAATAAATTTAGGTTTTAATTATTTATCTTTACCTATACGTATCCGAGCGCACCTCGGCACTCGCGTGGTTGTCCGTGCTTTTTCAAAGTATAATCTTAACTTTGCAGGTTTTTGTGATCTTACGTAAGAACTATGAAGACTTCCTCCCATACCCTTGTAAGACATGGTCGAACCCCCCTCCCATCTTAAATCGTCTTGCGTAATAAATGAATGGCATCAGTCGAGCTGTGTGTTGGTTTTTCATATATTTAAAAATGTATAAACATAAAATTATATAATATTGTCTTATGTTTACGCGAAAATAGGAACACCAAAGATTAAATTATGTTCGGGTACTTTAAAATAACTAGCTACACTTCAGAACGTTGGGACAACTACCATCTTAGTCTCCTCGTGAACATGGCTGCTGTAAAGCAACCGAAACGTCGGGGCAAAGTGTAAACTTAAATACAAATAGTTTTAATTAGAAAAAATATATAGCTTAAATAGTAGTAAAATTCAATAATAGTAGTGTTAGAGTTTTCAAAATTATGTAATAACAGTGTTTAAAGTGAAATAAACAACGCGATAAAATCCGTATAAAGTGTTTAATTTCAATGCATAAAATTATAGTTGAAATTTAACTATTATTTACAGACTTCATCGCGGTTTATTTAAATATTAAATCTTATTTATATCTACACTAACTTCTACCCGCGGCTTTGGCCGCGTGGATCCTACGCGATCGCAAACCGGGATAAAATGTAGACTATGTCCTTTCCTAGGATACAATTTATCTTACTAAATTTCATCAAAATGGGTTCAGTGGTTTAATTGTGAATGTTTAACACATAGACTGACAGAGCTACTTTCGCATTTTTAATATGAGTATGAATAGTCTCACGCGACTATTCCCAAAGGAGTAGGCAGTGGTCTATCACACCCAGAAGTCACTAGCTTCGATTCAAGCTAATGAGGACGAGATTATTGCCGTCTCCAGGGCACAAATCCAGACTAAACAGAAAACACCCAAATCACTTTCACAAATCAAACCTGAAACCTAACGTACAGCAATCACATTCACTGCAGAAACTGTTGATCCCATAAACAATTATTTAACAAGCATTTATCTCTTCAGTTTCGAAAGCGTTTATCCTTTCAGCTCATTTTATAGCCCCATCGTAACTCCATAATGTTAACATAGAACTATTAAGATATATATCTGGGATTATAGTGCTAAGTGAAAGTGTGTTAGTGCTTCAGTTTGTATACTAGTGGGCCTGTTTGTTTGTTTGTTTACTCATATAGGGAATGTTTGTGAAGCATGAGGTATAAGGTTCGATTTTGATTGTCCTATTAATAGTGTCTTCTGTTTACGCGAATGTTATTCATTGAAATTAAACTACTATATACGGATTTCATCGCGTTGTTTATTTATCACTGTATTACATAATTTTGAAGCTATTACACTACTACTACTATTGAATTTATAAGCTAATAAAATTATTTAATCTATTAAATCTATTTATATTTAGGTTTACACTTTCACCGACGTTTCGGTTGCTTTTCAGCAGCCATGGTCACATGGTTAGTCTCCCCGTGACCATGGCTTATGTAATACAGTGATAAATAAACAACACGATAAAATCCGTATATAGTAGTTTAATTTCAATGTCCTATTAAGATTTTCTGTTACAATTCGCAGAAGCAACAAGCAGGATTGTAACGTATAAGCATAGACTCAAAAAAAGTGAATGAATGAATTTATTGTTTCACTAATCATAGAATACATGAGATACAATTTTAAATGTAAGCATATCGGTCATGTTAGATACAAATTGTTTGTGGCTGGTACTTAAAATATATAAAACCTGTGCCATAAGTACCAGCAATCTTCCAGTGATACAGGAGATTTATAAAACTGACATATTATATTATATAATATAATGTTGAAACAATGTGGGTACATTCACATTTACTAACAAAATTATCTATAAAACATTCCCAAAATAAATGAAACAAAGAGCTGTATCATCAGCAAATGCAAAAAGTTTACCATCTATAATTTTATTTTGCATATCTCATTTAAATATATTAGGAAGCGCGTGGGGCCCAATATACTGCCTTGGGGCACACCATATTCAATTGGCTGATAAACACTTGAGCTGACACAGCTCGTGACATGTAGTTAGAAGTAATACTGTTCTACTTACTCCTTTTAGGACTATGCAAACATGTGGATATGTTATCCATCACTACATATTATAAAACAAAGTCTCCTGCCTCGACTGACTGTCTGTCTGTTCGCTATAAACTCAAAACTATTGGGCGGATTTTCATGCGGCATGCGAGATTCATGAAAAACCACGTAATTGTAAACTCCATAATGTTAACATATGACCATTAAGATATATATCTGTGATTATAGCGTTAAGTGAAAGTGTGTTAGTGCTTCAGTTTGTTCACTAATGGGACAGTTTGTTTGTTTCCTCAAATAGGGAATGTAAGTGTCCGCATACGATTCGGCGAGGTCCTGTACTGAATCTTAGACGTTAACAAAATGGACAGAGAAAGCCTAGCGCAATTTGAAATGTGGAAGTTTATGCTGGATAGAAAGAAAAATAAATGGAGAAGTATTAAGTATAGCTTCTCACACATTTCTCATACTGAGAAAAGGCCCGTGCCCAGCAGAGGGACAGTTTAATACAGAACTGATATATTATACGGATGGGTAGTAAAAGAAGACAGGGACGAATTAAAAATCATATTTCAAAGAAAATTTTAAGAGCAGTGGTTGAAAGACCGCATACTTTTGTACAACAAGAGAAGGTAAAAGTGGGAGTCGAATCGTATTAAGAGGTTAAAAAGAAAGCAGGAGACAGAAATACGTGACAATTGCTCCTCCGACGAGAGCTACATATGTTCTTAAATTAAAGAAGAGAAAGAAGAAGTTTTAAATTAAGGAGCGAGCGATAGTGGGAGTCCTTACGTACGTTACGAAAGTCTGACTTCGAGGTTGTATGCGTATTAAATAGTTAAAAGTGAATGAAAACATTGTGAAAATCCAGTATGTCTGAGAGTTCTCCATTGTCTTCGCCCTAGCCTTTATTATTCCCAAGTCACATGGGGTCGGATTTTCTGGTCTAACGGGATTTGACTGGATATCAGTTTTTACACGGAGCGGCTGCCACCTGACCTCCGCTACCCGAAGGCTAACGATACCGTAAGGCTAGACCAGCGTCAGGATATTATAGGGAATTGACTTCCCAATAACGACATAGATATTCATGGCAGCCGGGACCAACGGCTTAACGTGCTCTCCGAGGCACAGAGCAGGCGATAATTGTCAATCAATACGCACATAAATTCGAAAAGTCATATAACTTCCGAAAGTCAGAGGTGCGCGACGAGGGTTCGAACCCGAGACCCTCTGCATTGCAGTCTGTTGGTCTCCCCACTGAGCTCCATAATTTTCGTGAAAATATGTGAAGTCTACCAACCCGCACTGGGCCAGCGTGGTGGACTATGGCGTATACTTTCTAATACTGATAAGATCGAATAGTCAGTAGTGCATGCCTTCGGATCGAACTCGAGACCTCTACATAGCACTTTAACGGTCTCCCACTAGGCTGCTGTAGATAAAATGATAGAATAGATTTAGATAAAACTAAATTGTGCCTGCGGCCTCGTTCGCATAAATATAGATTAGGTTAGATCAGTAATAATACTTTTTTCTGAATAAAAGGTACCTATGCCCTTTTCTGTTCTCTTGACAACATATATGCGAAATTTCCTGATGATCGAGTAGTTCAAGTGTAAAAGCGTAACAAACAATCAAACTAACATTCGCATTTATAATATGTAAATTAAATTGTGATTGTTGGCTTAACGACTGCTGTCAACTACAACAACCGGGACCGACTTTTTACGTGCCCGCCGAAGCACGGAAACGCTCAGATGAAATACCACTAAGCGGTCACCCATCTATAGACAGACCGCACCCAACGTTGCTTAACCTCGCTAATCGTTTACCGATCAGTGAGTGCAACTGGCTGTGATATAATATCACAAAATAGTTGTTTTACTATTACTTTAACTATAGTCTATTATCTACATAGTAGAATATTTAAGCTGAGCGTAGTAAATATGCGCACAAATTGGTATGCGCCCACAAACGTATTATCTAGTGCGTCAACACGCATCATCCATGATATATGTCTTACTAGATATGATACATAGATAGAGATGTGGTTTAAGTGGTCGCCAAGCGACTACCACTGTAGCGAGTGTTGTAAGTTCGATTCCCACACGGTACAAAAAATATGTGTTATCCACCGTGTCCCAAGTCTGGGTGTTTTTTGTGTGTTTTAATGTTTGTAAAGACCTCCACGACACAGAAATGCTCACAAGGCGTAGGGTGCCTTTAAAAAAAACACAATCTCTTGCTTATGTCCCCAAGGGATAGGCATAGGTATGTGTGTACACTCACATTGAAACAACAACAAAAGCGGTGGTAAGTGTGGTAACCCAATGGATAAGGCATTGGACTTGCGATCGAGAGGTCGTGGGTTCTAATCCCACCCATTGCACTACTGACGTGAAGCCACTTCTAGTACAAGCATTCTAGCTTAGCTGGAAGGGTTAACAAAAATACTAGTAATTTTAAACCCAAATTGCTAGTAATCTTATTTAAAGACCGAAAAGAAAAACATTTGGTCTTATGGTTTTAGATTTCAAGGTGTTTCAGTGGTGAGCCTATTGTTGTCTGCCAGACACCTTTTTAAACGCCGTGGTGCTACTGAAAATTTCTCACTAGAAAATCCTATAATACTTTGCCAAATCTGAAATCAAACCCGACACATTACGAGGTAGTCGCATTTAATACCTTATACCTTATATGCATATTCATTGCGAAGTTACAATTTACAATTAAAAGATGGCACTGTACTACATTTTCTGAACTTCATACAAAACACATCAGTAACTGGCTCGCGCTATTAAAGTGTTGCACGCTTGTTAGACATAGCGATTTATACCTAAAAGATCAATCTTCGATTCAATTCGAATTGATGTCATAAGAATTGATTCTCGTTTAAATCGAGCATTAGACGATGGATCTGCAATTAGTCCAATCAGATCGAGAATCTCTGTGTGCTGACTAGATAGAGATTCTGGTTTTACGCGATAACATTAATCGATCCAGTTGATCGATTTACTAAGTTTATTCAGTGATTTAGATCTATCTAAAATCGATATTTTATTCGCAAAGAATCCTATTACTGTTGTGTAAAAGTACTTTTCCATTCGACTAGATTCAGTTTACCACTTTTCAGCAATGAGAAGAAAAAATGTTCCGTTCTCGTATCGACTATACTCAGACCCATTGGTAGTGCAAGGATATCCATTTAATCATTTTACCCATCTGACTATATAGTCCATACATACATATGTACATTTGTAGATAGACTCACGCTTTTATTCCCGACGAGGTAGGCAGCGATGTATTAAACATCCACATTTCGACCTGTAGTTTAAATATGTGGCGGGCTTATTCCCGTGTCCCGGGCATAGATCCAGTCTCCGAGCTGCTATTAAAAATATATTGATAGAAAATCACAGTCACTTTTTGGCGGTCTCGATAGCGTAGTGGTTAGTGTAACCGACTGCCACTTTATGATGATAAGACCCATAATTACATATGAAAGCATTGTCTGGTGGCCAAGAACCAAACTAGTAACATGCAGGAAAGTGCTGTCAAAGGTGCAGCGATTAGCCTGCATGGCTATAAAAGGGGCGTTTCCTACTACGCCGACGGCTGCGTTAGAGATCCTGCTGGACCTAACTCCGCTACACATTGGTGTGGAGTTAGAGGCGATAAAGGCGCTACACAGACTATCTATACATGGGCTGTGGAACGTCAACATGCCAGTAACTCGACATACAAAACTGGAGATCTTGAAGGATCTCAAAGAGATTATGAGCATGGGATGTGACAAAATGCAACCAATGCACATATTCAAAAAGAATTTTAAAATTAAGGTCCCCACAAGGGACGAATGGAGACGAGGTCTACAATCCCCTGACAAGGGTTGTCTCATCTGGTACACCGATGGTTCCAAAATGGAAACAGGATCAGGCGCTGGTATTCATGCCAACGACTGCAAGGTGAACCAAAGCATGGGCAAATATGCAACGGTCTTCCAGGCGGAAACCTATGCTATAATTGCCTGTGCGCAGGAGAATATTAACAACAATGTCACTGACAAGATTGTTTATATTCTCAGTGACAGTCAAGCTGCTCTTAAAGCTCTGAACTCCTGTAGAGTGAACTCAGCACTGGTCCTGAACTGTGTCAAAGCCCTTAACAAACTAGGAAAAACACAGTCAGGCTGGTGTTCCGGGGCATGCAGGGGTGCAGGGTAATGAGGAGGCTGATGTATTAGCCAAGAAGGGCTCGGAGCAACTATTTGTGAGCCCCGAGCCATTCGTAGGTCTCTCTGAGAGTACCGCCAAGGTAGCTTTGAATGCTCATGGCAATGATAAACACAGGCTAGAGTGGATGGCCCTTAGGGGTCTGGAACATTCCAAGAGATTCATTGCAAACAGAGCCACGAGCTTTACCCGGAAGTTCTGCGGGTACAACAAGGGCCTGCTCACAGGAGCATTTTCTGGTCATTTTGGCACCAACGACTTCCTGTGCAGATTGAGATTGTCAAACAATTCGATCTGCAGAGCCTGTGGTGAACAGGACGAGTCCATATCACACCTACTGTGTGAATATGACGCGTTGGCCGGACTAAGGATGGGTCTGATGGGATTGGCATATCCGAACCCTGAAGACTTCAGGCTTCTCCCTTTGAAGTGTACGCTGCGACGGATGCAGTACATTCATAGGGAGATAGCTCAGGGATAAACCTCGGGGCCGACACAAAAGATCCCACTGGATCGAAGTGTCGCCGGTCTACACTAACTGGCCCCCGAATCAAGATAAGATAAGCTAACCGACTGCCACGCCTGAGATCGCGGGTTCGATTCCCGCACAAGTCAAATATTTGTGCGCATGGACATGGATGTTTGTGTTGGTCTGGGTGTTTCTATGTATAGTATGTGAAAATATACAAAAAAAGGCATATAATTATGTATGTTTATTCATTTTTGATACCCATAGTACAAGGTCTGCTAAGTTTGGGCTAGATGTTGTTGTGTGTATGTGATAGAATATTAGACTATATTATATTATAAAAAAACTTTTCTCGAGACGGGGATCAAACCATAGACCTCAAGCACAGCAGTTGTATTAACTACTCTATGCATAACAAAGTTACAATCAACAATTAATAGATGGCACTGTACTCAGTATTCTCAACTTTATACAAGATGTTCCAGTACCAGAATCGCGCTATCGAAGCTACCACATTAGCCCATTACGCATTATGATTCAACTTATTGAGTCATAGCGGCACACTGGCGGCCAGTCACAATAGTTTTTAATTATGTCTGGTATTCTAAGACTTGAAAGATTCAATAATCTGTCTGTCTGTAATGGACATGATGGTACCATTGTACCACGATGACCATATTACCACTACACCATCTGTGGATGGTAAATCGTGCAGAATCCGTTTACCTAAACCGTATCACAAGTCCAACAGTTGAACCATATCCAGTAGAGATATACATCAGGTGCATGTCATTAGAAAGGCGACGAGGGGACACGCGTTCCCTTCACTGGACGATCGGATGAGCGGGCTAGTATTCTATATTATATGCATACGTTATATACTCACGCATGTATGGGCATGTAAGGGGTAGGCAGAAATGTGTTACAGAGACATTTTGCCAATAAACAAATAAAAAAATGTTGTGTTTAAGGACATAGAAATTAATCTACAGAATACGCTGCGATTTCTTTTAAAAAGAAACTACTTACATATATGTTCATTTGAACTATTGCATTTTTAGTGTTCGACGTATCGTCAAAATTCGGCCATAATCATAATAGAATTTTTTGAAAACATATGATAACCTAAATTAAAAAAATATATTGCACAAGAGCTTCACAAATAGCGGACACAAAGTTCACTTAGACTCATAACAATCATTTATTTCATTTGATCCATTAGCGAAACCACTCTGCCGCAGCGGTGTTTGGACTTGCTATCGTCAAAGATGCTCACCATATTTTGTTAAACAAAACTTATTTGTTTAGTATAACAAAAATATACTATCAGCCCAGTATATAAACTGACTCACTGTTGGGCACGGGCCTCTTCTCAGTGTGAGAAGTGTACGGTAGTACGCTGGCACAATGTGGATCGGCTGACTTCAAATCAGGGATGTTGCGGATGCAGATTTTCTGACATCCGTGGATGCGGTTATTTGAATCCTCATGTCCAAATCTATGCCGAATCTTCGCATTTGCGGATGCGGATGTTGATGAAAATTTTGCATCTTATTTAATAAAAGTACATTATATCACCGCCTTCGCAGGTTTAAGCCTATTTTGCAAAGGTTCATAAATTAAACATGCACTATTGAACAACTGTTTTCTTTCTTGTCACAATCTACGCTTTATCTGAATCCGCATTAACATCCGCGTCGATTATGGCGGATACGGACGCGGATGCAGATGTCCAAATCAATGCAATGAAGCTCCGCAATTGCGGATGCGGATGCGAATGTTCGCAACATCCCTACTTCAAACATCTTTCAGAACATTTTGTGGAGATCTCAGACATGCAGGTTTCCTTACGATGTTTTCCGTCACCGTTGAAGCAGTCAATTATTAATTATAAAGTATCTTCAGATCATTACTTCTAAAAGAACTCTAGAACTCGAGAGGCAGTTCAACAGTAGACAGAATAATTTGCGCTGTAAAAGCTAAACATCCTGCAAGCACCTGCATTTCTGAGAGCATAGGTTTTCTTCGTGAATTGTCTATTGCCGCACTAGGAATTATGCCTACGTCGCGGGAGACTTTACAAACATTGATACAATGAGCACAAACAAGACCCAAACTCTGAACAACTCTTTGCGGATTACACAATTTTTTGTTCCGTGTGGTTATGGAACCCACAACCTTCGGCGCAACGGCGAGGCGACCAGGTTAATCAGGCAATGTTGAAAATTCTGTCATCGTATCCTACTTACTTACTTATAGGTACTAGAGGTCGCCTAGTGGTCAAAATTCGACCAAAATTCCTAGGCTTGCTACTTTGTTTTCTATTTTTCACTATTACATATAAATAAGGTATAGGTAACCATAGTTCCAAAGAATTGTACGACATCAGACGAACAGTGTCGAAATACTACGAACGCGATTCGACTGCGTGTGTAAAATGCATGGATGTGTGCGTGTAGTGTTTTTTCATTAATTTAATGTATTTCTAATGCATATTTTTTAAAAAATACTAACTGATCCGACAAACGTTGTTTTGCCATAATAAAATTTTATGACCAAAAGATTTAAAAATAATGTTAGGTTTGGACAACCTTTATCACTAAGGGGTATGAAAAATAGGTAGTAGCCGATTCTCAGACCTACTAAATATGTATATAAAATTTCATAAAAATCGGTTAAGCCGTTTCGGAGGAGTATGGTAACTAACATTGTGACAC
Source organism: Catocala nupta (assembly GCA_963675205.1). Lineage (NCBI taxonomy): Eukaryota > Metazoa > Arthropoda > Insecta > Lepidoptera > Erebidae > Catocala > Catocala nupta. The sequence goes on from OY776105.1 coordinate 10,645,556, forward strand.
GAGAATTTTAAATATACGATTAAGATTCGCCCCTCCTTCTCCATATAAACTTTAACTGTGCCAAATTTCATACTCCTCCGTCCGCGCAATTTTGGTAAAAAGGGGCACAAAGTTTTTGCTTCACGTATATATCACGTATATAGATTATAAATATGAAAGCTAATGACGATGTTTGAATGTTTGTTACACAAACACGCGTAAACCGTTGAACCGCTCAAATAAATAAATTAATTGAAATTAAACTACTATATACGGATTTTATCGCGTTGTTTATTTATCACTGTATTACAAAATTTTAAAAATATTACACTATTGATTTTATTTTACTAATTTATAAGCTAATAAAATTATTTAAACTATTAAATCTATTTATTTTTGGTTTACACTTTCCCCGACGTTTCGGTTGCCTTTCAGTAGCCATGGTCACGGGTCCCCGCGTTTTAAATAATTTTATTAGCTTATAAATTAGTAAAATAAAACCATTAGTTGTAGTAGTGTAATATTTTCAACATTTTGTAATACAGTGATAAATAAACAACGCGATAAAATCCGTATATAGTAGTTTAATTTCAATGAATAACATTCGCGTAAACAGAAGACAATATTATATAAATAAATTAAATTAAAATCCTCTAAATATGACCCTTCTTTGCGAAGTTGCTACTCTTACTACATGGCGTAAACGCTCTTAAGACTAGACTCTTGACGCGTTATACCTACAGCGTGAAACAGAGAAGTGTGGTCATATTTAATCCTTAAATAATAAATCCCATGTACAATAGAAAACCACGATAAATAAATTCATATAAATTATTTTTATTAAGATATAGCTTTTTATTTTTACCGATTTATCTATATCAGCACATTCTACTCGATACTTAAACAACAGCTGACTCACTAACCTCTGTGAACCCAAAAATTACCAGGCGCAATTTTAATATTAAAGTAATGCGTTTGTTAAATATTTAAATAATAAATAACATATTATAGTCATAAAATCCTAACTATTATTATAAATGCTATGACTTTGTTTGCTACGCTTTCACGCCTTAACTACTCAACCGATCAGTTTGAAAGATCAGTACTGAAAAGTACATAGTACCTTTCACCCAGAAAAAAGTGCTGTTACTAACCTTAACCCACATTTACGAGTAGCGAACCCACGGGCGAAATCAAGTTCCTAGTAATTTATTTTAATGCCACGATACACATACGTTATTTTTGTGGCATACTCGTATGTACATCATAGTCCTAAATTATGACCACATCTTTCTGTCACATGCTGTATACTAAGTGAATCTATACCACTAAACCACAAACCCAAGATTACCATCTCGACGATCGCCCCGCGTTACCCAACTGGTACAAAAGCGATAGTCCGATCATTACAACGCTTCGCGACTGTCCAACTATGTAAATCGTGAGAACTGGGCCACTGGACTAGTCGCTACTGAATTATGACCACTCAATTGTGCAATGCCAAATACTATAGTCGTTTTTGGTTGAGGAAATGCTTTGGTAGACGTGTCGACTCGTAGCGAGATGTGAAGCAACAAATCTTGTTTTAAAATCGAATAACGTGCGAAATAATATCAGCCTTGAATGTAAACTGTGATTAAACTAAATTAAATTTGCACAGCTGGCTTAGTGGTTTAAACAGTGAAAAAAGAGCAGCGGTAGCTCAGTGGGGAGACCTACAGACTGCAATGCAGAAGGTCTCGGGTTCGAACCCACGTCGCGCACCTCTGACTTTCGGAAGTTATATGACTTTTTGAAATTATGTGCGTATTGATTGACAATTATCGCCTGCTCCGTGCCTCGGAGAGCACGTTAAGCTGTCGGTCCCGGCTGCCATGTACATCTATGGCAGTCGTTATTGGGGAAGTCGACACAAAAGATCCCACTGGGTCGAAGTGTCGCCGGTCTGTACTGACTGGCACCCAGATAAGATAGTGGTTTAAACGGTCGCCTCGCCACTGCCGCCGCGCCAAGTGTTGTGGGTTCAAATCCCACACGGGAGAAACATTTGTATGATCCACGAATGGTTGTTCCGAGTCTAGACGTTCTTTGTGTCCGTTGTTTGAATGTTTGTTATGTCCGCCGTGACACAGAAATTATTCCTAAAGCAGGAGTTGTCTTTTTTAATAATACTTTAATTCCAATTAACTCCAGTATAGGGCTAAATAAATTTCAGACCAGAATCCAGCAGCGTTCTTTTACATAACTTCATTCTGTCTCCAGAGCGCCAGCCTCATCAGGTGACACAGGAATTATTGCCAGTACGGAAGATGCACAATTTTTTTTTAAATTAAAATTTCTAGTCTTTTCTGAATGATGACTAGTCAATTGTGCAATGCCAAATACTATAGTCGTTTTTGGTAGAGGAAATGCTTTGCTAGACGTATAAGCTCGTAGTGAGATGTTAAGCAATCGGTCTTGTTTTAAAATCGAATAATGTGATTAGTAATATCAGCCCTGTATGTAAAATATAACTATCATAAAAATCATATCAATGATATAAATGTCTTCACTCGTGTAATAGGTTAGGTTATGTTAATAATAGTAACAATTTTTTTCTTTTTAATTTTGCCTTTGTTACTCGGTGATAAAATGGCTTTCGAATGCTGAAAGAATTCTTAAAATCAGTAGTTTTTGAGTTAAATCGTAAGAAACAAAAAAATCAAATCTTTCCTCTTTATAAGTAAATACGATATTTTGGTATTTGGTATGTGATTAGGTTCAATTTTGCTTATAATAATAATAAGATCAGCCGTGTATTAAACTGTCCCCCGTCTGGGCACAAGTCTTTTCTCTTTAGATGTGCTCAAAGCCATAGTCTGCAACGCTTGCCCAGTGCGTTTTGGCAGACTTCACATATCATGTAAAGTGAAAATGGTGACACTGCAAAAAGAGACAGAGGTGGAACATTATAAAAGGAAAACATAAATACTAATAATAGTGCTTGTTAAAATTAAACTACTATATACGGATGTTATCGCATTGTTTATTTAACACTTTATTACATAATTTAGAAACTGTTACACTACTATACTACTATTAAACTTTACTAATTTTAAGCTAATTAAATTATTAAAACTATTGCTGAAAAGCAACCGAAACGTCGAGGAAAGTGTAAACTTAAATACAAATAGTTTTAATAATTTAATTAGCTTAAAATTAGTAAAGTTTAATAGTAGTATAGTAGTGTAACAGTTTCTAAATTATGTAATAAAGTGATAAATAAACAACGCGATAAAATCCGTATACAGTAGTTTAATTTCAATGAATAACATTCGCGTAAACAGAAGAAAATAGTGCTTGTGCCACAGGATACATATTAACACTACAATATACATCAGTAATAATATGTACCCTATGTCACTGCATATATGTAATTTCCAGAGAGCTTATTAATACGCTTTTATTAGCTTGGTTTGTATGTATCTATGTAACGGAATCTTTGAACGTGATTTTCACCTCTTTGAAACCGACGGATTGATTTGAGACTTTGCACACTTATCGAGGACGATGAAAATACAATAATAAAGAAAAAATATTTAAAAAATATAGTTTAATAAAACAAAATGGAACGCCGTATTAAAAAAAAAACAATTATCAAAATATCTTAGAAAGCACTCCACGCTTTTTTAGATATCATTATTAAATTATTTTCTACCTTTTAGTTTTTTTTTTAATAAAGCGTGTTTTTTTATAACCTAAATCGCCTCATATATTGTTTATCTTCGAGAACATTATGTAGAACTCACAGACATGCAGGCTTCCTCACTCTGTTTTCCTCCACAGTTAAAGCGAGTGAAAATTAACATTTCAATTTTTCGAAGTTGGTCTGTAGGCATGTCTGTGAGTTCTACATAATGTTCTTTTGTGAAGTCTTAGAATCGAACTCGAGACCTGTGCGTAGTTGTTGAACGGTTTTCCATTAGGTTATTGCTGATGTATGCCTAGTAATAAATAAGCATAATGGTTAAACATATTGTCTCGCTACTGTTACTGCGTCGAGTTTTAACTGCTCACTGCTCGCATGGTGTCTCCACTGACCCCAACTTTATATGATGATTTCTAATACAATTATTAGGCAATGAAATAATAACAGTACATTTTATTAAAATACAATGTTTATTTAAAAAATTAGGTTCTAATTGTCTTAAAAACTTAAAGGAACGCTTACAAAAACAAAAAATTAAATTCTACCCTTAAAATTAAAAAAATACACACTTTGAGATCAACAGTACTTATGTTTTATTTCTTACAGACTAATCAGAATATTTGTGATCACAGCCTTGGCAATAAACCTCGAAGTAGGTATCGCACACAAATTTACTGCATTGCATACATTTCCTTGGCACTTTTCGATCATTGCTTCTAGGGTAATCATTACAGCGTCCTGTTTTGGCTGTAGATGGGACAAACTGCGTTTGCAGGTCATGTACCTCAATAAGACGTATTTTTATTATTTTTGGAGTCGCATTTACGTTAACATGTTTCATTTGGTACTCTTGGACTAGTTGTACAGCCAGCTGTCCTAAGAAATCGTCTCATGGGAGTACGAATGTTGCTCATATTTGCGCGATGCACAACCAGTGCGTTTATGCATTTGATGTTCAATAAATAAACGAATACGTTTAGAGGCCACCGTCTGGTTCTTCTGCCTACGTTGGGCTCCACATAGTTGGTCATTAGCATCAACTCCTCCTTTATTAGCATTATATTAGGTTATAATCTCTGGCTTTAGTTTGTCGCCAGACTTTGAATCGATGTTAACTCCATGATGCATGGTAGACAGTAGAACTACGGCTTTATTAGGTTTGGATACATAGGAGACCATGGTCATGTTATTCTGGAACCTAATCATAGAGCAGAAAGATCTCCAACAAGCTGTTTTTCATTTGACACCTCACCCAGGCATTGTAAAATAATTTTCTCTCATTAACCATGGCAAAAATCTAAAATAATAAAAATAAATATGTATGCAAGGGCCCTAAAATTTCTGTCACGTTAAAAAGTCATGTAAATATTATTATAATAGATACATAATTCTAGACATACAATAAACTATAGGAAATCTCAACAAATATCAAAAATATATAAACTTACCACAAACAAAAACGTAACGTAATTACTCGGGCTCTTTAGTCATCTGAGGCCGCTCGAACTTATCCCGCAGGATCAGTTGACCTAACGAATGTTCTGAATCTGGCAACTAATCCCATTGATACATTTTATGATTTATACAAACACGACAAAAAGTGTTACGACTGTGATTTATGGGTAGTATTTAACTGCACAGCAAAAAAACCTAATTGCACAGCAAAATATATTTAAAGAGATCAAATTAAGTCGACGGAGTCCCGCTTCGTGGGGCTCCTATGTTTGGGTCTGTTGAAGTAGGAACCTAACATAACCTAACCCTTCCGAGACAGAATTCAGTGATTTGAGGCGTATAGGTGCTCGTTATGCTGTGCAATATTTGCTGTGCGATTAGTATTTTTGATGGTCGTTATATTTAATCCCATTTTTTAATATATCGGTATAACCAAGCGATGGTGTGTAATTTATTTCCCCAAGCACTTTTGTTCACGTATGTACATATTTATATTGTATATATATAAATAATATTCTTCTTCTTAAAGAGCAAAAATAATAAAATTATTTATTAAGTCAACTCATCCCGCGGGATAAGTTCGAGCGGTCTCAGATGACTAAAGAGCCGTACTCGGGCTCTCGCGCGGGGTCACGCACTAAGACTGCAGCGACGAGTTCCTACTCTCTGACGTCCTGTTTGACACCGAAATGACAAATTTAGCGAGAATAAGGAAGCTACTGTTCGTGGAAACGCGGTGCGGCCGACCGAAGACAGGATTTTCGGCGTGCAAAAGTAGGTTGAGCCCAAGCGAGCAAGTAAGGTTTAATAATTCGATCCCCAGACGGGATAAAAATGTGTGTGATTCACCAATTATTTTAAAGTTTATTAAGTCCACATTGATACAAGATGAATAAGAAGCGCGGGCATTGCGTTCTTAAAAAGACAAAAAGGTTTAGACAGAGGTGTAGTAGATATGATATGTTTTTAAGTGATCAATGATTGAGGGTGACCGTATCGCCATCTGTCGGCCATGATGACAGACGCCGTGCTGTTGAAGAATTTCCCAATAACACATTTCCCGACAGGGGCATCCAACATGCGACCATAATTATGAATGCACGCAAGTAAGGACTATTAAATCGTAAGTCGTATCTTACGACTAAAGTAAAATCTAATATCTAATAATTTATAAAACCTAAAAAAATCCATGATTAGTGTAGGAAATCTCAAATTAAAACAGCGGATTCGGATGTAAGTTTGGTAATGAAGTTTAACAGAATTGCATAGCTGATATTATTTATTTATATAGGCAAAGGCAAACACATTTTTTGTTTGTCAACCCATTTTTTTATTGCTTTTTATGCGTTAGTAGCTACTGCAGGACGTAAAAAAGTTTTTGTTATCAATAAAATCATTCCAGAAACAGTGCATGGGGATGAAATAGGAGTTGAAAGTTCGTATGGAAGTCCAAACAAATTTGTATACGTTTTACACAGTATCCTATAAAAATCTATACTAATATTATAAAGCTGAAGAGTTTGTTTGTTTGCTTGAACGCGCTAATCTCAGGAACTACTGGTTCGAATTGAAAAATTATTTTAGTGTTAGATAGCCCATTTATCGAGGAAGGCTATAACATCACGCTACGACCAATAGGATCGGAGCAGCAATGAAAAATGTTGCAAAAACGGGAATAATTCTCTTATGTGAAGCAGACGAAGTTGCGTGATTTAGCTAGTAATGATATAAAAATGTCCATGGACGAAGTTGCTGACAAAAGCTAGTATTACATAATTAGGTATAAAAAGCATTTCAATAGCTTTTACTTCTGTGTTTGTCAACCGATTTAGTTTTTTTATTTATTTAGTTATGATAAACGAATATATAAATGTACGGGAAATGTAATATGGTATGAATATGTATAATTGGTTTCCTCAATTGTTCATAATGATAATGTTTCAGATTCAGATTCGTTTATTTGCCAGAATGTAGTACATACAACAGATGTCAATAATTGCAGGGTCAAGGTCAAGGTCTTATTATATAATTTTATAATTTACAATCTATTCTAGGAAAATTATATTATTATCGAAGTTCTCTTATTACATAAATACAAATTATGGAATTAGAATTACTAAGAAAATTGTTAATAATAATTAAATTATGCCATATTTGTACATTATTACACATTAAATATTTATTATTATATGTATATTATATAATTATATTGTATATTTAAATGTCATATAATCATTGCTGTTATAAAAAAATTGTCTAGAAGCCATTTAGTCAATTTGGTCTTAAACATTGTCAAGGGTAGATCTTTGAATTCATTCGGTAATTTTTTATAAATCTTGATAGCATTTACATATGAATTTATTTTAAATATTTCCAGATTACAGTGGGGTTGGTGTAATTTATACTTGTTTCTAGGGATTACATTTCTTTTGATACTTGCGACTGAAGTTCAAAGTATTCCGAATGTTGTTTAACAAATATTCTTCTTTTATATACAAACAAGATAGTGGCCAAAGTGGTAATTAAAAAAAATGGTTTTACATTTATCCATATACCATGCTCCGATAATAGCTCTTACGTTCTTCTTTTTTTTTTGAACACGAAATGCTTTTCAAATTCTACTGAATTTCCCCACAATAAGAGACCATACAAGAACATAAGAAACATATCCGTGGTATGCACTAAGTGTTGCTTCTGTTGATACTGTCATCCGAAGCTTATTTATAGCATACACAAACTTATTAGGTTTTCACAAATATACTCAATATGCGCCTTCCAATTACAATTTTTGTCTAGCATAATATCTAAAAACTTAGCTGTATCAATTTCTTCTATGTTTGTATCACTATAAGCTACATTTAAACCTATGTGACTACGCAAGTATGTTTGGAATTGATCCATTTTAGTTTTATCTAAGTTGATCTTTAGATTATTAATATTGAGCTAATCAATAATATTACTTAGTGCATCATTTATTTCTTGCTCATAGGTATTTATATTTTCGCATTTTATGATTAGAGTTGAATCATCTGCAATTAGCACAGTTTTGTAAAGAGTAGCATTGGGCAAATCATTTATATACATCAAGAACAAAAATGGGCCCAAAACACTTCCTTGCGGAACACCAAACTTATTGCTCTTAAAATTAGATTTGTAGCTCATGTTATTGTTGTGGATTTTTGATATTTCTACGCATTGAGTTCTGCCCGAAAGGTAACTTTTGAGCCAGTTATTAGCCTTTCCTCTTATGCCGTATTTGTTTAATTTATGTAGAAGCTGCTCATGATGAACTAAATCAAAAGCTTTGCTCATATCAAGGAATGCATATTCCTAAAATAAACCCGTAACTGGCATCAGTTACGGGTTTACTTTTATTAATCGCTTGAGTTAGTTCCTTAATGAGATCAAAGAATGCTAACGACGTGGAACTATTTTGCCGAAAACCAAATTGTTTCCTTTTTAATATTCCAAATTTTGTAACGAAACCATAAAGTCTTTTCAACATAGCCTTTTTAAATATCTTGGAGAGTATGGCTATTAGTGTAATCGGACGGTAATTATTCAAATCGGTTACTACTCCTGTTTTGAATAAAAGCTTAACTATTGATTTTTCTAAAGCGCATGGGAATGTTTCTTCCTCTAAAGAAATGTTAATAATGTAACTTAATGGTTCACAGATGTGCTTTGAACAAGCCGTGATTATTTTTGTATTAATGCCATCAATTCCTACGGATGCTGTATTATTGATTGTTAATTATACAGTAAATTTCTATAGCCTCCGTTGGTTTTAGAAATATTTTATTAAAATTGTCACTTTTAATGGTATTCTTTATGTTAAAAGTAAAGTCGGTGTTGTGTTAAATTTATATAGGTTGGATTTCGATTGCTGGTCGAACACAACTTTGCGTTGTAATTAATCAACCAGAACCACTTATGCAGTATAATAAGTTTAGTCAGCTTATTACGATGCTTAAGTGGTTCTATTTGATTAATTCAGACCATGTCAGTCAAATCACGTGCCAATAATTGTGAGTTCAACTTAGCAGTCAATCATAGCCTTAGCCAACGAATTCGTTCGTGTGGACTAGATAGTTTGCCCCCATACTTTGTTTACATGGAGCACGCTATGTACTATAATTATCATTATTAAAATTATCTATATATAAAAAAAAACTTATGTCACGGTGTTTGTGGTCGCTCTAATCCGAAACGGCTCGACCGATGAATGAATTTTTTATTTATACTTTGAATAGGTCATAAAGTATACCTATTTCATACCGCTAAGAAATAATTTATATGGCAGAACAACGTTTACTGGGTCAGCTACTTTATTTATAAATAGACTACAAGGCATTGATAGCCTAGTGGAACTGCCACGCAGAGGTCTTGAATTCGATCCCATGGCACGCATCTCTGACTTTTCGAAGTTATGTGCATGTTCAATAGTTACCTATGGCTCACTTTAACGGCGAAGGAAAACATCGTGACGAAACCTACATATCTGAGAATTCTCCATAATGTTTTTGAAGTCTGCCCACCCGCAATGGGCCAGCGTCGGGGATTATGGCCTTTCCCTTGCTCACTGAGAAGAGGCCCGTGCCCAGCAGTGGGACAGGTTAATACAGGGCTGATATTATTATAAATAGTCTACTCACGCATTATAATTATTCCGTATCAGGTGCTGATATTATATACAGAAAAGAAGCAGACATGTTACTTGTGAAGACAGAACCGACCAAATTTTTATTTTGGAAACAAATTCCTATTGTTTTCAAAACAAAATCGGTTCAACACACATAATCCTTTGCAAAACAGTCAAAGCACAATTATTGAAATGGTAGCTATTGCCTTTACGTAAGTCTATTGTGCTACATATTTTGGTAAATACTAAACCAAAGTAAAAGTACGTTTATTAATAATAACAAAATTGTATGGATCAGATTCTCGACATCCATTGCTATGAAAGTGACATATCTATACTAATATTATTAAGCTGAAGAGTTTGTTTGTTTGTTTGTTTGGTTGAGCGCGCTAATCTCAGGAACTACTGGTCCGAATTGAAAATTTATTTTAGTGTTGGATAGCTCATTTATCGAGGAAGGTTATAGGCTATATAACATCACGTTACGACCCACGGGGGCGGCGCAGTAATCATAAACGCAGGAGTTATCCATATGTAAATACTAATGTAGATACCAGCAATAGACATGAGGAGACCGCTTGTCCACTGTGGCATGCATGTGTGTGATCCAGAAAGAGTTGTTCCGAGTCTGAGAGTTCTTTGTGTCTGGTGTTGAAATATTAGTTAAGTAACACAAGACCTATCTATACTAATTATAAAGCTGAAGAGTCTGTTTGTTTATTTGTTTACGGGCTGCGTGCTGGCCAATTCATGGTACGTATCCCAACCTTTTCGCAATATTGTCGAACTTGTGCAGCGGCGTGGGGAAGGGCATTATCTTGCATTAGAGTAAAATTTTCGCCTATTATTCCCATGTAAGGTACCATGTGAGCTTCTAAAATTTTTTTTTTATGATTAATGGACAGTCTCGATATTTTCATTTAGTTTAATCTAAAAAGTTTGCATACTTATCAAAAATATTAATTCGGAAGTAATCCTGAACTTTGATGCAGTTTATGAGTCCTTCTTCTTCGTTTTCTTGAGACTTCCTTAGTCGCAAGCTACACAGTCAGACTAGCAGCCAGCAACAATTCTGTTAAATAATAATTTTCCTCTGTAACAGAAATAGTTACGGAAAAATCAGATCTTAAGCTAGGTGTTACTTTATGTCGTGTGTCCATCCCCCCTCAGGGACCATCATGCCGAAACCACGGCGGGGTCGAAAATGCATGTAAAAGTGACTTCCGCGGCCCCGCCGATTGCAGTTATGTCGAGAAACACCGTGGTAGGTTTAGTCTGTATTTCCGGGATGTTGCTCACCGTCTTTCCCCGGTGAGTCCGACTTAACCTCTCCGTCGCCCCGCGGAGAGGTACGCATCCAATGCATCAATGCATTTCCCCACGTAAAATCTTACGACCAAATTAGATCTGAGTCGGCTGTTGTTACTGTTGCATACGGTGGGAACTACCTCTTTGATGTTGTATATTATTTTGCACACAAAATCCAATATATACAGTGTGTCCGGTCATGAACTAGCGATATTCTAAATGCTGATAAAACAACTATTTTTATACACAAATACACATAACACTTCGGCCCAATCCACTTCCACGCTATGTGGCAGCCATTTTGTTTTTCCGTCGAAATATTCCCTATGTGGGTACAAAAAAATTAATATCTTCGAAAGTTTTGGTCTTATTGAGATAAAAATAGGCTTATTCGAAGGGCAACAATACAGTATACCGTCTACATTACAAAACAATGTTGTCCTTCAAATAAGCCTATTTTTATCTACATTACTACATTGGTAGTGCAATAGGTGGGATTCCAACCCACGACGTATCCATTGCAAGTTCAATGCGCTAATACGACTGCTGTGTATGATGTCTCGGTTTCTGATACATGGTCGAACCAACAACAGGTTATTGGGTTTCTCTGCCAATAAATTTAATTAAATAGAAATATGGTAGTGTTGCACGTCACCGTGCTTTTGACAGCATATAAAACTGTTGGTCCTGCGCCTGATCTCACTCCAGTTGTGTCGGTTGCCGTCCTCTCCGAATATGAGAGTTACGAATTAGAAAAGGTTAACCTAAAATATGGACTATGTGTTGGCCAAGTTGCATCTAAATTCTTTGAACAGTTTAAACGTTATTTAATAACACAAACATCCAAACCTTCTACTATATTTATATCCTAACTAAAATGATAAATGCGAATGTAAGTTCCTTTGTTACGCTCTGGCGTTTTACTACTCAACCGATCATCATGAAATTTCGCATACGCGTTGTCATAGGAATAGAAAAGACATAGGATATCTTTCATCCTAAAAAAGTAAAGTTATTAATTTAATCTAACCTACATTTATGCGAGCGAAGCCGCGGGCAAAATCTAGGTCATAATATAAGTTGAACTATTACAACTGCGATGATTGTAATATCCGGATTAACTACCAACAAATGGAAACCAACTATGAGAATTAACGAATAGAGAGTGTACTTGTTTGCACACACTCGTGCACTATAATATCTCCTGCGTAGTGTTCGTTGAAATTGGCTGCCGTGACGGAAATTTATATTGGAGGATCTATAAGCACACAAACAAATCAACATAGAAATCCGTTGAAAGGAAACTACTTATACGAATTTTGTCGCGTTATTATAAATTTTTTCGCAACGGGGCCTTTCCGTGACCATGGCTGCTGAAAAGCAACCGAAACGTTGGAGACAGGGTAAACTTAAATAAATGTTTAAATTATTAAAAATATTTAGTTTTAATCAAGAGAGATCAGCAGACTGTAATGCAGAGGGTCTCGGGTTCGAACCCACGTCGCGCACCTCTGACTTTCGGAAGTTATATGACTTTTCGAAATTATGTGCGTATTGATTGACAATTATCACCTGCTGCGTGCCTCGGAGAGCACGTTAAGCCGTCGGTCCCGGCTGCCATGAACATCTATGGCAGTCGTTATTGGGGAAGTCGACACAAAAGATCCCACTGGGTCGAAGTATCACCGGTCTGTACTGACTGGCTCCCACACAAGATAAGATAAGATAAGATAGGTTTAATCATTTAAACAGCTTAAATTGCAGTTCAAATAAAGTAATGTTTTAGTTCAAAATTATGTAACACTAGCGACTCGCCCCGGCTTTGCACGAGTAGCATAGCATCAGATTGTTACGTTGACCATGTTGTATCAAGCGATTTTGTTCGGTGTGAGACCGTTTGAATTTATTTTCTCGCGCGTTTCATTTTGCGTTTACTCGTAATATATTTAAATTGTATTGTGTAAAGGCTATCATAACGTGCAAGATATGCTTAAGGTAACTAATGCATTTAATTTTATAAGGATTAATACTGTATCCGTTTAAATAGCTATTTAATAAACATTTTTTTTGTAGTTAGAATTGGTAAAGTAATTAATCTATCTTTAAAAGATAGACATATGCCATGGACTTTTCTGTAGATTTATAAAAAGGGACAATCTTCTTATATATTGTTTTGTTATATCTCAAAGGGATAAATCTTTCTTATTGTTCATGCACTCACGTTTCCTCCACGCACTTCATTCAGCTTGATGTTTACTGACGTGAGGAAACGATTTCGTAGGGAAGTTGAAACAATAATTCGGTCGTCACAACGGGTGATTGCTCGAGTTTTGCCAGTACCGGGTCTCCTTTTGTAAGAACCTGTCTCTACAAACTTTCGGGATACTCTAGAAACCGTAGACTAGTTTAAATTTAAATTTCTAGCAATCTTTCGTTGATCCAAGCCTTCCCACGCCAATGCCACAATTTGAGCGACTTGTTTGGATGAAGTATCCATATTCATGGTTACGAAACTTTTGTTAAGTTTAAAAGACTAATAATCAATACAATAATTTAAATCGCTAATGAACAAAAAGAACAAAAAGAATTAATTTCAAACTTTACTCCAATAACACACGAATTTGAGACTATGCATAAATTTTATTTTTCCGGCTATAACTTTATCTTTTACTGCAGTTCTATTTTAAATTTTTTTTTGTCATTAATGGACAGTCTCATCATTTTCATTTAATACAATCTAAAAAGTTTGCATACTTATCAAAAATATTAATTCGAAAGTAATCCTGAACGTTGATGCAGTTTATGAGTCCGTCAGTGTATTTTTCATAGAATATGTGTCAAAATTAATTGTCAGTACGTAAAATGACTTGTTTTTTTAATAGGAACCGGGCCTCAAACTATTATACATTTGCAAATGGTGTGGTTATTTTGTATTCGTTAATTTAAAATTTGGAAAGTTTTCTGCGACGAACTGATCACTATAGGAGGTAGACTCATAAAAAAACTGTCAACCCTTCTTTATGACAGCTATAACGGATCTTGTTATAGTTTTACATAAACATAGATAGGTAAATTTGGAACGAGCGGAACGGGCCAACATTAACCAAACCATTACAATAAATTTTCATAAATTATAACTACCAACAGCTATTAAAAGTTGAGTTATCGTTATGTTTTTTGCTTCTATTACTGTATTAGTAAACGGCTTAACACAATAATACCCTAATTATAATATTACTTGGACCATATCGTATTTAAGTAGACTAATTTTTGAATAAATTGCCCAAAACTGTCGGACACGACCTAGATTGTGCCGGATGAGTCGTTGTTTCAAGCCGATTGTTGCTTTGTAATATGGCTTCCTTGTCTTCCTTAGCCGCAAGCCACACAGTCAGACTAGCAGCCAGCAACAATTCTGTTAATTAATAATTTTCGTCTCTAACAGAGAAATAGTTAGGTACGAAAAAATCTGATCTTAAGCTAGGTGTTACATTATGTCGTGTGTCCGTCCCCCCTCAGGAGTACAGTAGGCGGGCCGAAACAACGGCGTCGGCGGCGGCCAGTTATTCGCGCGACCCCGCCGATTGCGGTTATGTCGAGGAACACCGTGGTAGGTTTAGTCGGTATTACCGGGATGTCGCTCACCATCTTTCCCCGGTGAGTCCGACATAAACTCTCCGTCGCCCCGCGGAGAGGCATGCATCAATGCATTCCCCCACGTAAAAGAAAAATGTTGTTACTTTACCAAAAAGGTGAATCTGTATGAGAGACTGGTATCTAAATCTTACGACCAAATTAGCATCCGAGGCGGCTGTTGTTACTGTTGCATACGGTGGGAACTACCTCTTTGATGGTGTATATTATTTTACACACAAAATCCAATATATATAGTGTGTCCGATCATGGACTAGCGATATTCTAAATACTTATACACCATGGAATCTAATTCACTGTTTTCCTGAAAAGAATGTACTCAGTCCATGATGTAGAAGCTTTCCATTGACATTATAATATAAAAAGAAACTAAAATTTGTTTTCAAATGCGGTCTTTTCATCGAAATCAATATTTGGCGCTACGACGCGAGGTGTCTTCGTATACAACGTTATTCTTAGTATAGTGGAAACCTCTCAGGGGGTGATTATACTTGTTATTATGAACAACATTTGATTTGGAACATTCCCGAAATCGCGAAACAAAAACAGCTGTTCCATACAAAATTGAACACTGACCTCGACAAAATGAATGGAACAGTTGATTTTTTTTTCGGGTGGTCACACTTTTTGTGGCGTCTTTATTATTGTAGTGCATTACTGTGTTGCAGTCATGTTTAAAATAAAAACATGTGTTTTTGACAAAAATTATATTGTCTATTCTTGATTAATTTTCATTAAGTGTATTTTTCAAATTAACGATGCATAAATATTCTATATCATTGACTGACTACATATGTTTCTTGAAATCAGTAAATTATATTACATGGTGTATAACAACTATTTTTATATACAAATACACATAACACTTGGGCCCAATCCACTTCCCCGCTATGTGGCAGCCATTTTGTTTTTCCGTCGAAATATTCCCTATATGGGTAAAAAAAAATAATATCTTTCAAAGTTTTGGTCTTATTGGGATAGAAATAGGCTTATTTGAAGGGCAACAATACTGTTTACCGTCTACATTACAAAACAATGTGTTCACATGGCCATCATTTTTGAAAACAATATGAAACACAATAAAAAGGTTTAGAAAATTATGTAAATCATCAAATTATTGAAAAATTACTTTAAAACACCCCCATAACCCTTTTCATTTTTGTACTAGATCGACAGATGTTAAGCTAAGCTACAATACAAAACTTTGTATCTTGAAATTTTGCATACGCGTTGTCATAGGAATAGAAAAGGACATAGGATATCTTTCATCCTAAAAAAGTAAAGTTATTAATTTAATCTAACCTACATTTATGCGAGCGAAGCCGCGGGCAAAATCTAGGTCATAATATAAGTTGAACTATTACAACTGCGATGATTGTAATATCCGGATTAACTACCAACAAATGGAAACCAACTATGAGAATTAACGAATAGAGAGTGTACTTGTGTTTGCACACACTCGTGCACTATAATATCTCCTGCGTAGTCTTCGTTGAAATTGGCTGCCGTGACGGAAATTTATATTGGAGGATCTTATATAAGCACACAAACAAATAAACAGAAATCCGTTGAAAGTAAACTACTTATACGAATTTTGTCGTGTTATTATAAATTTTTTCGCAACGGGGCTTCTCTCCGTGACCATGGCTGCTGAAAAGCAACCGAAACGTTGGAGACAGAGTAAACTTAAATAAATGTTTAAATTATTAAAAATATTTAGCTTTAATCAAGAGAGATCAGCAGACTGTAATGCAGAGGGTCTCGGGTTCGAACCCACGTCGCGCACCTCTGACTTTCGGAAGTTATATGACTTTTCGAAATTATGTGCGTATTGATTGACAATTATCGCCTGCTCCGTGCCTCGGAGAGCACGTTAAGCCGTCGGTCCCGGCTGCCATGAACATCTATGGCAGTCGTTATTGGGGAAGTCGACACAAAAGATCCCACTGGGTCGAAGTGTCACCGGTCTGTACTGACCACACAAGATAAGATAAGATAAGATAGGTTTAATCATTTAAACAGCTTAAATTGCAGTTCAATTTAAGTAATGTTTTAGTTCCAAATTATGTAACACTAGCGACTCGCCCCGGCTTTGCACGAGTAGCATAGCATCAGATTGTTACGTTGACCATGTTGTATCAAGCGATTTTGTTCGGTGTGAGACCGTTTGAATTTATTTTCTCGCGCGTTTCATTTTGCGTTTACTCGTAATATATTTAAATTGTATTGTGTAAAGGCTATCATAACGTGCAAGATATGCTTAAGGTAACTAATGCATTTAATTTTATAAGGATTAATACTGTATCCGTTTAAATAGCTATTTAATAACCATTTTTTTAGAAGTTACAATTGGTAAAGTAATTAATCTATCTTTAAAAGATAGACATATGCCATGGACTTTTCTGTAGATTTATAAAAAGGGACAATCCTCTCATACATTGTTTTGTTATATCTCAAAGGGATAAATCTTTCTTATTGTTCATGCGCTCACGTTTACTCCACGCACTTCATTCAGCTTGATGTTTACTGACGTGAGGAAACGATTTCGTAGGGAAGTTGAAACAATAATTCGGTCGTCACAACGGGTGATTGCTCGAGTTTTGCCAGTACCGGGTCTCCTTTTGTAAGAACCTGTCTCTACAAACTTTCGGGATACTCTAGAAACCGTAGACTGGTTTAAATTTAAATTTCTAGCAATCTTTCGTTGATCCAAGCCTTCCCGCGCCAATGCCACAATTTGAGCGGCTTGTTTGGATGAAGTATCCATATTCATGGTTACGAAACTTTTGTTGAGTTTAAAAGACTAATAATCAATACAATAATTTAAATCGCTAATGAAAAAAAAGAACAAAAAGAATTAATTTCAAACTTTACTCCAATAACACACGAATTTGAGACTATGCATACATTTTATTTTTCCGGCTATAACTTTATCTTTTACTGCAGTTCTATTTTAAAATATTGTTTTTTTTTGTCATTAATGGACAGTCTCGACATTTTCATTTAATACAATCTAAAAAGTTTGCATACTTATCAAAAATATTAATTCGAAAGTAATCCTGAACGTTGATGCAGTTTATGAGTCCGTCAGTGTATTTTTCATAGAATATGTGTCAAAATTAATTGTCAGTACGTAAAATGACTTGTTTTTTTTAATAGAAACCGGGCCTCAAACTATTATACATTTGCAAATGGTGTGGGTACTTTGTGTTCGTTAATTTAAAATTTGTAAAGTTTTCTGCGACGAACTGATCACTATAGGAGGCAGACTCATAAAAAAACTGTCAACCCTTCTTTATGACAGCTACAACAGATCTTGTTATAGTTTTACATGAACATAGATAGGTAAATTTGGAACGAGCGGAACGGGCCAACATTAACCAAACCATTACAATCAATTTCCATAAATTATAACTACCAACAGCTATTAAAAGTTGAGTTATCGTTATGTTTTTTGCTTCTATTACTGTATTAGTAAACGGCTTAACACAATAATACCCTAATTATAATATTACTTGGACCATATCGTATTTAAGTAGACTAATTTTTGAATAAATTGCCCAAAACTGTCGGACACGACCTAGATTGTGCCGGATGGGTCGTTGTTTCAAGCCGATTGTTGCTTTGTAATGTTACAAAGCAACAATCGCTAGTAGCTTGCGACTAAAGAAGTCAAGAAAGCCACATGGCTCTCTTGACTTCTTTAGTCACAGTAAGACTAGCAGCCAGCAACAATTCTGTTAAATAATAATTTTCGTCTCTAACAAAGAAATAGTTACGAAAAATCAGATCTTAAGCTAGGTGTTACATTATGTCGTGTGTCCGTCCCCCCTTAGGAGTACAGTAGGCGGGCCGAAACAACGGCGTCGGCGGCGGCCAGTTATTCGCGCGACCCCGCCGATTGCGGTTATGTCGAGGAACACCGTGGTAGGTTTAGTCGGTATTACCGGGATGTCGCTCATCATCTTTCCCCGGTGAGTCCGACATAAACTCTCCGTCGCCCCGCGGAGAGGCACGCATCAATGCATTCCCCCACGTAAAAGAAAAATGTTGTTACTTTACCAAAAAGGTGAATCTGTACGAGAGACTGGTATTAGATACCAGTCTCTCGTACAGATTCGTATCTTACGACCAAATTAGCATCCGAGTCGGCTGTTGTTACTGTTGCATACGGTGGGAACTACCTATTTGATGGTGTATATTATTTTACACACAAAATCCAATATATATAGTGTGTCCGATCATGGACTAGCGATTTTCTAAATACTTATACACCATGGAATCTAATTCACTGTTTTCCTGAAAAGTATGTACTCAGTCCATGATGTAGAAGCTTTCCATTGACATTATAATTTAAAAAGAAACTAAAAATTTGTTGAACAGTGAACCATTATATTACATGGTGTATAACAACTATTTTTATACACAAATACACATAACACTTGGGCCCAATCCACTTCCCCGCTATGTGGCAGCCATTTTGTTTTTCCGTCGAAATATTCACTATGTGGGTAAAAAAAAATAATATCCCCCAAAGTTTTGGTCTTATTGAGATAAAAATAGGCTTATTTGAAGGACAACAATACTGTTTACCGTCTATATTACAAAACAATGTGTTCACATGGCCATAATTTTTGAAAACAATATGAAACACAATAAAAAGTTTCAGAAAATTATGTAAATCATCAAATGATTGTAAATTACTTTAAAACACCCCCCATAACCCTTTTCATTTTTGTACTAGATCGACAGATGTTAAGCTAAGCTACAATACAAAATTTTGCATCACGAAATTTTGCATACGCGTTATCATAGGAATAGAAAAGGACATAGGATATCTTTCATCCTAAAAAGGTAAATATATTAATCTAATCTAACCTACATTTATACGAGCGAAGCCGCGGGCAAAATTTAGGTCATAATATAAATTGAACTATTACAACTGCGATGATTGTAATATCCGGATTAACTACCAACAAATGGAAACCAACTATGAGAATTAACGAATAGAGAGTGTACTTGTTTGCACACACTCGTGCACTATAATATCTCCTGCGTAGTGTTCGTTGAAATTGGCTGCCGTGACGGAAATTTATATTGGAGGATCTATAAGCACACAAACAAATAAACAGAAATCCGTTGAAATTAAACTACTTATACGAATTTTGTCGCGTTATTATTAGCGTTTTCGCAACGGGGAGTCTCTCCGTGACCATGGCTGCTGAAAAGCAACCGAAACGTTGGAGACAGAGTAAACTTAAATAAATGTTTAAATTATTAAAAATATTTAGCTTTAATCAAGAGAGATCAGCAGACTGTAATGCAGAGGGTCTCGGGTTCGAACCCACGTCGCGCACCTCTGACTTTCGGAAGTTATATGACTTTTCGAAATTATGTGCGTATTGATTGACAATTATCGCCTGCTCCGTGCCTCGGAGAGCACGTTAAGCCGTCGGTCCCGGCTGCCATGAACATCTATGGCAGTCGTTATTGGGGAAGTCGACACAAAAGATCTCACTGGGTCGAAGTGTCATCGGTCTGTACTGACTGGCTCCCACACAAGATAAGATAAGATAGTTTTAATCATTGAAACAGCTTAATTGCAGTAAAGTTCAATTAAAGTAATATTTTAGTTCAAAATTTTGTAATACTAGCGACTCGCCCCGGCTTTGCACGGGTAGCATTGCATCAGCTTGTTGCGTTAACCATGTTGTATCAAGCGATTTTGTTCGGTGTGAGACCATTTGAATTTATTAAGGATTAATACTGTACCCGTTTAAATAGCTATTTAATAAACATTTTTTTAGTAGTTAGATTTGGTATAGTAATTAATCTATCCTTAAAAGATAGACATATGCCATTGACTTTTCTGTAGATCTATAAAAAGGGACAATCCTCTTATACATTGTTTTGTTATATCTCAAAGGGATAAGGCAACCTTTTCAATGAAAGCTCCTAGTTGACTTGATATTTTTCGTCATCTTCAACAATTATCGTCACATTTTAATTAATTTACACATAACCTTAACAAATTCTGCACCTAAAACTTCCTCGTGAATCATTCTGTCTAATGGTGAAAACCGCATGAAAATCTGTTCAGAAGTTTTTGAGTTTATCGCGAACAGACAGACGCAGCGACGGACTTTGTTTCATAATACGTAGTGAAGTGTTTTAAAAATAAACAGACACGACAAATATTTTATCGTGTCAAAATATAAAGTAGTTTAATGTCAATGTATAACATTTGCGTAAACGTAAGTCAATATTATAGTAACACATGCTACATTCGAACTATACTTGAACAACAATTTAACCATTTAGCACAATTATCCAATTTTTTTTATCCCCTTGCCTCAATAGCTCCGCCGGCGATTGATGCGCACGCGACGGTTTTTGCCGCCGATCGTTTAGACGGCGCAATGCGACAAAGGGAACCGCTTTTTGTGGTAGAATCCCGTTTTAAGTAGCGCTTCGTTGGCCGTATCAGGACTCTAAGCTTCCGTATAAAGAATTTAAAAAGTAGTGGTGATTGTGGAGTTGACAACACTGTATTTTTTATCAGTTGTTCTGTCTATTTACGCATAGTAAACAAAAATGTAATAATTTACATACACTTACTTAAGTCTGTATTTTCACGAAAGAGAAGGCAGAGGTTTGGTGCACCCGTCTATGCCAGCAATGTGAAGGTCCCACGAAATAGGGACGAGCATAGAACAGAGAATAGATATTTTCGTATTGTAATATTCTTTTTAAGACATCTCCTGCTGTATCCGTATTTCATAGTGCCTTGCGTCCGTATTTTTGACATACATATCTGCCTTCGTAGCGCAGCGGTATTGAATGCAACTGCTGTGCGTGAGGTCGCAGGTTCCAATCCCGGATCGGGTCAAAAAAGTTATAGGGATTTTCTGTTAAAAAATTTCAATAGCAGCCCGGAGTTAGGAAGTTGGCGGTGCTAGACATCCTCGGAAAGCACGTAAAGCCGTTGGTCCTGCGCCTGATCTCTCTCCGGCCGTGTCGGATTTTCGTCCCATCGGATCATGAGAGTTAGGGAACAGAGAGTGCACTTGTGTTTTCGCACACATTTATGCACTATAATATCTACTGAGCAGATGGCCAGTCTCCGTTAAGATTGGCTGCTGTGATCGAAATTCGGTCTGGAAGACATTATTATTGTCAAAAATCGTGTGTAATGTTTAACTTTTTCGTCGTAATTGGGACCCCAGGGATGATTTTTATCATTTCTGAATATGGTTACATAATGGGACAGTTTACAAACAGGATTGAAGTTGTGATTGCGTAGTATATAATCAGTAATGAACTTATTAAACATAATTATTAATTGTCAGGAAGCTGTAATTGGAAAGCTGGTACAGTAATATATACGTGAATATTTTCACGCTTGTATGTCCTTGAGACTACCTGAATGACTACACTAATTTGCGCGTATGTTGTGTCATTGCGAGGTTCCGGGTTCGATTTCGGGTCGGAAATAGTTCTAGTACGTGTTTTTATGAAAAATTATAAGCAACAGCACGAGTGCTTTTATTTGTTTACTAGCTGAACCGCGTGACTTTGTCTGCTTCACGTAAGAAATTTTTTCCTGTTTTTGCAACATTTTACATTGATGCGCCGCTCCTATTGGTGGTAGCGTATGTTATATAGCCTATAGCCTTCCTTGATAAATGGGCTATCCAACACTAAAATATTTTTTCACTTCGAACCAGTAGTTCCTGAGACTAGCGCATTCAACCAAACAAACAAACAAACTCTTCAGCTTTATAATACCTATTAGTATAGATTAGATTTCACTCACGGCTTCGCTCACGTTAGTGTACATTTTGGCAATAAATGTCTGTCCCTCGGGCACAGTATATTTTCTAGATGAAAGATACGTCATGTTCTTTTATCTAAACACTTTATACGGATTTTTTCGCGTTGTTTATTTTACTTTAAAACACTTTTATTACATAATTTTGAAAACTCTAACACTACTATTATTGAACTTTACTACTATTTAAGCTATTTAATTTAATATTGTCTTCTGTTTACGCGAATGTTATTCATTAAAATTAAACTACTATATACGGATTTTATCGCGTTGTTTATTTATCACTGTATTACAAAATTTTGAAAATATTACACTACTACTACTATTGATTTTATTTAACTAATTTATAAGCTAATTAAATTATTTAAACTATTAAATCTATTTATTTTTGGTTTACACTTTCCCCGACGTTTCGGTTGCTTTTCAGCAGCCATGGTCACGGGGAGACTAAGATGGTAGTTGTCTCAATGTTCCAGTGTAGTTATTTCAAAGTACCCGAACATAATTTAATCATGGGTGTTTCTATTTACGCAGAATGAGCTCAAAGTATCATGAAGTCTAGCTGTGGTTTGTTTCTTCTTGGGTTTGACTATTTGAAGTACTGGATCCCAAGCTGGTGGTACATTCCAACCATCTTCTCTATTGAAATTGGGATGTTTCTTGATTTCAATAGCCTCGCGAAGCATCCTTGGCACGAATCGGTGTTCTTTAGCGAGAATCTGTGGTTTGTCAAATCTCAGGTAGTGGTTGGTCCCCTGTTGTACATGTTCACACACAGCAGACTTCAACGAGCGTTTGTGTTTAACGTCAGCTATGTGTTCTTTTATGCGGGTGCCTATGCTTCTCTTGGTTTGACCAATGTATGAGAGTCCGCAGTCACAATCTATTTTATAGACCCCTGCATCTTGTAAGGGTAACTGGCACTTGACGGATGGTAAAAATTGACTTATCTTCGTTGGCGGCTTGAAGTATGTGTTGATTGAAGCTCGCTTCAAGATGTAGCCAATCTTGTCAGTGACACCCCTTACATAAGGCAGTATAGCAGGCTGGCGCTCGACTGTGGCTGGCTTTTCTTGGGATCTGTGACAGCGGCGCGGCTGTTGGAGCTTGTTGTCTTGCAGTACTTGCTTGACATGTTGAAGCTCGGCGTCCAGGTGTTTCTTGTCACAGATCCCGTGGGCTCTCTGAAACAAAGACATTCCCACGGTAGCTAACTGTTTAGGATGGTGGTGAGATTCACCGTTCAAGTACCTATTTGTATGGGTCTTTTTAATTAAAACTATTCATATTTAAGTTTACACTTTGCCCCGACGTTTCGGTTGCTTTATAGCAGCCATGTTCACGGGGAGACTAAGATGGTAGTTGTCCTAATATTATGAAATGTACCTAGTTATTTCAAAATACCCGAACATAATTTAATCTTTGGTGTTTCTATTTACGCAGAATGAGCTCAAAGTATCATGAAGTCTAGCTGTGTTTTGCTTCTTCTTGGGTTTGACTATTTTGATTACTGGATCCCTCGCGAAGCATCCTTGGTAGGATGCTTCGTGAGGCTATCGAAATTAAAAAACATTCTAATTTCAATAGGGAAGATTTTCATTCATTAGATTCAGTCAAAATTATGTAATAAGAGTGTTTTAAAGGAAAATAAGCAACGTGACAAAATCCGTATAGAGTGTTTAATTTCAATGTATAACATTCGCGTAAACATAAAACATTAAGAAGGCCTTCTATTACTAACATATGAAGAGAAAGAAATACTTCTTGTGAGTGACCTTTAAGCTGTTTCTTTTGGATCTGGTGATGATCACATACACACACACACACACACACACACACACACACACACGCGCGCGCATACACACACACACATACATACATACACACTCTGTGCTGTATAGCTTTATTTTACTTGAATTTGTCTCAGACACCATAGTTTTACTCTACCAGTTCCGTATAAAATCTAGCATTGTCCATTACATGTTACAATAAGATAGACAAACTGTACCTATTTTTGAATTAATAAATATTATTATTATTTGTTTCTCTTTCACGGGTATTTCCCTAATGTGTTAGGAAAATATCCGGCCCTTTGGGAGGCTTATACGGAGACATGGGTCCAACGTGAAGAGGCCCTTCAAGATTTTTAATCAAAGGTGGGATGGAACACCTACACCACGGTGTAGGACTATTGCTACGTATGGATTCTAATATATTGGCTATGGGTATGAGTGCTTGATGGACTGGTATATTGGTAATTATGGATGATAATACGGCGTCTGCCCTGAATACTCTAATAGCATCAATCGAATGGGCAGACGGTGACTCGCCAACTCACTAGATGGGCCCCCTGAATAGCCACTAACGGCATATAAGCCAGCAGCAGAGGGCAAATATCAGGAAATTCTCAGTGGTAGCGTGGGTTTGAACGTGTGTCCTGTGGACTTCAATAGGCGCCTACTCTTACATTGTACAGTCAGCTATATAAGTATATACACACTTGCCAGAACATGTCGATCTTTCAAAATTGTAACAAATTATATGCAGTTATAGTTGACGAATAATTCAAATCATAGTTCACAAAAATACAGAATAGATAATAAATAGGAATTTTAAATTCATGAAAACTTTTTAGAAATTTATTAAATACACAGTTACTTATCTAAGTTGCTGGCTGTACCTTAAACTTACCTAACAAAATGTGGGTGAAAAACACCTCCACCTAACTATGGATATTGCATAAGTTTAAATGCCACTAATAATCCAAGGTGTTGTATACAACTATCTAATACTAAATTATAAAGCTAAAGAGTTTGTTTCTTTGGTTGGTTGAACGCGCTAATCTCAGGAACTACTGGTTCGAATTGTAAAATTATTTTAATGTTGGATAGCCCATTTTTTTAGGAAGGCTATAGGCTATATAATATCATGCAACGACATATAATACGACGGCTATATAATATCATAAAAAATGTTGCTTTTACGGAAAAATTCATATTTTTTTTTACTTGGTGTAAACATTGACTCATGCCCCTCCTCGGGGTCGGGCGGAGGGATTATGTCGGACTCACTGGTGTAAAAGAAAGATGTTGAATCGGGTAAAATGGACCTCCCGGAATACCGACTAAACCTACCACGGTGTTCCTCGAAATAACCAGAGTCGGCGGGGTCGCGAGAATCACTTTTACATGCAAGGCCCGCCGCGCGCCGTATTTAATGGCAGGCCACTCACGAAAAGACACTGGTCACCTAACCCTAATGTTACACCCTTGAAGGGGAGAACACGACACAGAGGCGCGCGTGGGAACACGCTGAACGGGTGGCGGGCAGGCAAACGAAGCCCACCATCCGCAGGTAAAACCTCAGGGTGGCTGAAGGTCGACCGCGGCCTCCGGCGCCCGGTTCTACGGTTGGGGAGAGGGTTCAAGCGCATCCTATCCCGCTCCGCCGCCTTCTTGATAGAAATAACTTCCTCACAGAAGAAGGCGATGTCATAACTTAACATGTAATACTTTTACTTAACCTAATAATAGTTACGCACAATATTCATTTGACATAACTGTTTAGGCTCAATTTTTTTAAGCATAATTACTATATCTTATCTTATCTTATGTGAGGACAGTCAGTACAGACCGGCGACACTTCGACCCAGTGGGATCTTTTGTGTCCGCTTCCCCAATAACGACTGCCATAGATGTTCATGGCAGCCGGGACCGACGGCTTAACGTGCTCTCCGAGGCACGGAGCAGGCGATAATTGTCAATCAATACGCACATAATTTCGAAAAGTCATATAACTTCCGAAAGTCAGAGGTGCGCGACGTGGGTTCGAACCCGAGACCCTCTGCATTGCAGTCTTTAGGTCTCCCCACTGAGCTATCGCTGCTATTTGCTTATAAGCATAATAATAGTTAAGCAGACTACTCTAAAGCATACATTTGTTTATGCATAATGGTATTTAAGCATAATATTTAATAAAATACTTATTGTATATAAAATAAACATGTTGGTGGCTTTGCGGCCTAAGGGCCACCCCGCCGCACCTTTTTTTTTGATCCAGGAATATCCTTTATGGATACTCCCTCCCCCTGAGGGGAGGGAAGTTATGTGAGACTCTCCGCCCTTAAAGGGGGTCAGTTTACACACTAAAAACCTGGGGTGAGCAGTCCCTCCGCCGACGGGGTAGGGCGAGATGGGGTCGCGTTAGCAATCACCATCCCGCCCCGGCGGTTGGCCCGGCTGATGGTAACCGGGCCTCAGCACCTGTGGGTACTGGTGGCCTTGCTCACCAACGCCACCCCTCAGACGTGTGGGCCGTGCAAAACCTATTGTTACACAATGGTACCCATGTTATATTGGATACAATACCTACTTTTTTAATTTCCCGATTCAAATAGCTATCAATAAATTAAAGATGACGAATAAACAATATGCCTTTTAACTTTATGCCAAAAAATAATTATGTCAAAGTATTATTTTGACAAAAAAATATGCCCAACTCGTAATGCCAAATTAGGACACAAAAAATATTGTCAAAACAAAGTACCTAAAACTTAGCCCTCTTAATGTGAGCGTAATGCACCTTTGGGATATAGACACATAATCAAATAGGTAGTATCCGTCCTGTATTAAATGACCCTGCTGCTGGCATCTGGCCTCTTCTCAGTGGCCACCACGCTGGTCAACTGCAGGTTGGCAGACTTCACATATCTTCAAGAACTTTATGAAGAATTTTCAGACTGCAGTTTCGATGTTATCCCGCACTGTTAAAATGAGCGATCGTTAACTAATTAATACGCATATAACGTTGGAAAAAGATGCGCTCTTTGGGATCGAACTTGAAACTTCTGCGTGGCAGTCCAAATCGCCCGCTATAATCTATACTAATATTACAAAGAAAGATTTGATTTTTCGTTTGTTTGTAACTCAAAAACTAATCAACCGATTTTAAAAATTCTTTCATTATTAGAAAGCTATATTATCACGGAGTAACATAGGTTATATTATACGCGAGCGAAGCCGCGGGCACGAGCTAGTAATCTATATATATCGATCGTATAGAAAGCTTTCTCGTGACCAAGTTTCTCAGTAAGCAGTAAGCAATCGAGTGTGTTATAGTGAACCATATGTAAGAGGCGCGTTATGCCGCGAACTAGTTTGGAAATGGCGATCACTATCGGTCACAGAGCCATTATTACTGTAAACCACAGCTTACGAATATAGGGGAACACATTAGATAAGTTAGAAAACTAAACATATCCGCACGTACACATACAAAGAGAAAATATCTATACAAAAAAATAAAATTGAAGTGTCTGTTTGTAATATCAAAATAACAGCATTTTACTAAATGCATATGAAAGTATATAAGTTACGTGTGTCAAAATCAATTTAAAGAAATTTGTATGTCTGTTTGTTCCGGCTAATCTATTTTGACAGGACTTTCACTGACAGACAGCTAATGTTATAAGCAATAACTAAGGCTACTTTTATTTTAGAATAAAATTTAGGTACCGAGATATAAGTTAAATCTTTTTTGTTAAATTCCACTTCTTACTTAACATCTGTGGGGTTTTCTAATGTGTTCTTGTATGAATCCAAATGAAATAATTCTTCCTAGGTACTACCAGTATAGTGCCAGTTATAAATTATATAAACACCTATTGAACTACGACCTAACTGTGGCAGCGAGGAGAACACTGCCTCTCGACGCTATTGCATATTTGCGCCTGAATTTATAAAACTAACGCGTCAGCAGTATCGCTAAACATCCATCATCTCACAAAATCACAAACAACTACGACACACATCCATCTCCCCGAGCATATTTAGCATAGTCAGTGTTCTACCGAGGGGTGAGTTGGCATTCGCTACAGTACACACAGCGACGCATCAACCAGACTGTTTGGACTTTGAACTATTAGATGTGAACGCTGCGAATCGTGCGGGAGAGTGCGTTATATTTTTGTTACGCTCTATCCTTACCATTACATCAACACCACTATGCACTGTCCCTTTACGACAATTCTCTATTTTGTATGTAGCGTAGTTATGCGTATATAGGTTGTCTAACTTGATGTGTAGCCGTGTGTACGTGCATAAGGCACAGCTAATAACCAGTGTTCTGTCTTTTTCTTTGACGCCGACATGACAGCGTGTTTGCGAAATTCTATGATGATCGGTCAAGTAGTTACGGCGTGAAAGTGTAACAAACAAACAAACTCACATGCGTATTTATAATATTATTAGATTTTGCCCACGGCTTCGCTCGCGTAAATCTAGGTTAGGTTAGATTCATAACACGACTTCTCTGGATGAACAGTACCTTATGTCCTTTTCTATTCATGATGATCGGCCGAGAAGCGTAACAAACAAACAAATACACATACGCATTTATAATATTAGTAAGGATTTGCGTCTCTAAAGTAAAATATTTTAATAATCGTTGGACAATTAAAAAAAATTCTACCATCTGCTTCACTTCTCGGCGTAAGTAATATATGTATCGCGGGCTCTTTACAAACATTCAAACAACGAGCACTAAAAACATCCCGGCTTGGAACAACCTTTTGTAGATCACACAAATGTTTGCTCGGGTTTTTTTTCAGTTTTTGTGTTTCTGTGTTTGTTTTGGGTTCGAATCCCAAACGGGACAAAACTTTGTTCTTTGTGTCCTTTATTTGAATGTGTCTAAAGATCCTCGCGATACAGGATTTATTCCTAGTACGGGAGTAGTCTTTCCGAAATAACAATAATATTTTTGAAGTGAAAACTCCTTTAGGCGCGTTGAACACTTTTTGGGTGAACAAAAATAATGGAACTCGCGTCATCGTCACCGAACGCTTTCCATGAGCTATATGTATACTGTATATATATGTTTACTTTTTGGGTGAACAAAAAGCGTGAAACTCGCGTCATCGTCACCACACGCTAGTTACTTAGTTTTCACTTCTATCGGCAATCCCCAAAGACTAATCTGCATGTTTTTATTTTTTTATTTCGTCTGGGATCTGAACCCACAACCTAACCACTTTTTTTATAATAAAGAGATCTCCCGCACTAGGAATAATTCCTGTACCGCGAGAGACTTTACAAACATTCAAACAACGGACTCAAAGAACATTCAAACTCTGAACAAACATTTGTTGATCATTTGCCATTCATACAAAATCATAACTTTTTCGTAAATTATTTACTTATAAAGTTTTTCCTTGTCTACAGGTGGCGCCACTCCTACTTCGTCAAAGATTACCAGAGGAGATGAAACCACATCTACGGAACTTATGTTCGAGTAAGTACCTTGATTTTACAGTTTATCATGTCATTTAGACCGATTACCGGACTCGGTAAAATTTGCCAATTAAGATAAAAACCAGCCTTTAAAGAAAATATTTTTAACAGCAAAGAAAACGTTTTATATTGACTGCCACGTAGAGCCAATGCGCGCATCTGTGACTTTTCGAAGTGATGTGCGTATAAGATATTTAAATATCGCTAGGTTTAACGGCGAGACGAACTGCAAGACTGAGAGTTCGCCATAGTGTTCTCAAAGATATGTGAAGTCTGCCAACCCGCACTGGGCCAGCGTGGCTCTGACCTGTCTATAACTGGTCCCGGAAGGTGCTCTCGGGCACTGGAAAGTACAGTGGCTCCAACTATTATAACCTAACGGTTGGTGTATGGGAACGCTATATCACAAACTGGACTAGTCGTAGAGAGAGGGGATGGGCCAGCGTGGCGGACTATAGCCTGATCCTTCTCACACTGACTAGAGGCCCGGGCCCACCAGTCGGACAGTTTAAACAGAACTATGTCGTATTTGACTCAAATAACATATCAGTTTGCAAAACAGATAACTATAGATTAGACTGATTTTACCTTTGAAATCATCATACCGTATTCCCCTGCTTCCTCCTCCATAACCAAACCTATTTTATAGTTTTCTTGAACTATGCAGATTATATTTAATTTAATTTGAAAAGGACAACTTCAGCTCTAGGATTAATCCTTTTGCCGCAGGGAACGTTACAAACATTCAAACAACAAACACAAAGAACATCCAGACAACCGGGAAAACCATACCAACCATTTTTAGTTTGTTATGTAATCTCGAATAATGCTTCTTAAGCTCTCGTTATTTTTCGAATATTCGAGATTACATAACAAATAATAAATATCTTTAATAACAGGAGTGAAAAGATCGTCACAGGTTGAAGATTGTTAGTATTTAAAATCCCTATCATATTAAAAAATACGTAACTTAGATTTTTAAATATTTTTCTGATAGCTATTATTACTTAGCCTGTTACCTGATTCCGACTTGACGTCGATTTCTGGGACACCCTGTATATGGATCACACAATTTTTGTCCCGTGTGGGTTTCGAACCCACAACACTCGTTGCGGCGGGAGTGGCAAGGCGACCTCTTAAACCACTACGCCATCCGTTCAGGCAAAAATAGAATACATTCAAAGAAAATAGTAGAATATAGAAATAAAAAAATCGAAACAGCAATGACAGATATAAATGACATTTAAATTTTTTGTTGCGCCAATGTCATTATTCAAAGAGAAAATAGGGGCATCCGTTTGTATGAATGAAACGCTGGCTGCATTTCTTCTTCTAATTATACAACTATAAGCGTTTCAATCTGTCAAGTCTTAGAATACCAGACTGACTCAATAGGTTAACCTGTCAATTGCTGGATTGCCAGAAATATTATTTATGAGTAGTAGAGCCTCGCTGATTTCAGCATTAATGGGCCGGCTCGACCAGGGAAGGAATGGCTCTCACAGAATATCAACGTGATAGCAGTATTCCTACTGTTGTGTTTCGTTCGGTGAGTGATAGCGCCCTTCCCGCTCCTTCTCCTTCCCACTTCCTGTCCTAAAGGGTCGGCACCGCGCAAGTGATGCCTCTGGTGTTGCAGGCGTCCATAGGCTACGGTGACCACTTACCATTAGGTAGGCCGTATCCTTGTCTGCCATCACAGCTGCATAAAAAAAATTAAAACAACAAACAAAATTAAAATACAATAATTGTCTTTTAATATATAAATTATTAAATTTCAGCTCGAGTCATCAGTTATCCAAAATAAAACTAGGACCGGACCTCAGAAGCGCTAGGAAACCTAAACAAAATTTAAATAAGTAAGATACATATTTTATATTATTATATTCTATCTATACTAGTATTCATGAGCAACGATAGCCTAGCAGGAGGACCTTAGTTTGCTACGCAGAGGTCTCGAGTTCGATCCTCCGGCTTACACCTTTGACTTTTCAAGATAATTTGTGTATTAAATAGTTAATTATCGTAGTAAAAAAACGGCTGAAAGGCGCGCGTGGGAACACGCTCACCGCCTCTCGGATCTGGAGCTGATCGGGTGATATACAGGCCACGAAGCCGACCACCCCAGGTCATTTATTACAATCCAGTTGAATATATTTCAGTAAATATTGCTCGTTTAGAATCCCTTAGGTAAACTCATTTACCACTAATGTATGACGTATTTATTATATTTATTTTTCAAGTCATCAAAGTCACTATCATTTGTTTATTCATTAACATACCATTTCTTTATTTCAGACTGAAACCACCACCGACCTACACACAACCGATCCCACACATACCTACACTGGAACTGACGAAACCCTTCTTACCGATGATACCATTCATGCACAAACCGGCAACCGACGCCCACATCAAATCGTTCCTTCTCAACACGGCTCTACAAAACGCACTTTCCGACTCACTGAACCATCTGGCTCAAAGCCCAACAAAAATGGCGGATACTAAGCAAGAGTATGTGAGTAATGATGATGGACAGAATAGGAGGAGACTGCACAAATGTGATGTGGTTGGCTGTCATAAGGTTTATACGAAGAGCTCGCATTTGAAGGCGCATAAGCGGACGCATACTGGTGAGTAACTTTTTATGTGATTATCGTGGCGCAGCGGTAGTGAATGCGACTAATGTGTATGAGGTGTCGGGTTCGAATCCTTTTTAGAGTTCGAAAAAACTGTTACACAACAGCTTTGTCCGTCCGTCTGTCTGTTATACAACTTTTAACTCAAGAACCGTAAGAGCTATTCGACTCGGCATATTGTGTGTGACCTCAAGGTCATGTGGTATCACGTGACCTTTGCATATTACTTGAACCATTTTTTCGAACTCTAAGATTTACGGCAATTCATTGCCGTTTCTCACTTGTTGTTAACGTGGTCGGTTGCTGTGACGCATGCCCCTCAGTGGGGGTCAGATAGGAATCGAATCGAAAGATAGGAAGTCCTGAGTCCTACCGACAAAAACCTACCATGGTGTTCTTTTACACAGTCTATGGCCGGGGTGCAAGGATCGCTCGCGCATTCATCCTGCAGGTCGGGTTCGAATCCTAGCAAAAAGTCATAATGCCATCAATATAGATTAAACCTACAAGTGTTATTCGGATTTATCCGACTAGTTTCGAACCTAATCGGGGTTCTTAATTATGAACTGTGATGACGTCTTAGCGTAACAGTTGCGCCTGCGCCGACTGTGGGGGCGTTTCACGATTAGTTGGAATACAGTGCCATGTTGCTGCATTTTGTACTGGTTGTGTCTTTCTGGCTTGGAGCAAATTGGTAAAACATTGACATTGGCATTACAGAGCTGGTTTTCAAGGTCTGGTTACCGGCGCGACGGTAGTTTCCCGCCCCTTGGTTGTATAATACTAACAAATGTAAACTAGTTTATAAGGATTTTATCGCGTTGTTTATTTGACACTTGCGTCACATAATTTTTTTCTAATTCCTGTTCGCGGCGGACTTTACAAACATTCAAACAACGGACACAAAGATCACCCAGACCCGAAGCAACCATTTATGAACCCACAACACTACGACATCCGTACAGTAAAATTTTGAAACTGTTTCACTACCTACCAAGTTACCATTTTTAAACTATTCACTTTCATTTTAAGCTTTTTAAATTATTAGAACGATCTAAACTATTTAAATTTAAGATAAGACGGCGCCGAGAGAAATATGCCAAAACAGGCGGTCACAGTTAAGTTTATAAAATCATCACTTTTTGTTTAATGCAAATATACAATAGACATTTACCAATGAACGTGTTTACAATTAAAAAACTTAAAATAATTAATATATTTGCATATAAAATTACGTAAATTTACACGAAAAATGCAAAAACGTAAGCTCGTGTTACGTAATTTTCAGATTATAACAGTAGAAATCTATCCTATTTTACAGCTTAAACGAAACCTAAATAGTTATATTACAATTTGTCTGTCCCAAATATTTAAGTTATTGGTTGACAATAAAGATACATATTTATCAAAATAGCACTTCAAATCCTCCATACAATTTTACTATGGCGGACGATTTGAATATCGAGCTCTGTCATTCAGTCCAACCACTTCTTACGCTCGGCGCAGTCTTAAGCAACCGAAACGTCGAGGAAAGTGTATTTCCCCGACGAAAACAATATATATTTTTTTATTTACATCACCTTTAATACAAGTTTTGTAACAACTTAGCAAAGGTGTTGGAGTCAACACACAATTTGTTACAACTATATTCTTTCTTTAACTGTACATATACTCGTAATAGTGTGTAAAATTGTATATATATCTGTTTTTTGCAAATAAATATTATTAGTATTATTAAAAAATATTACTTATATAGTTAAAGTTTAACAATAGTAGTGTCATAGTTTTAAAATTATGCAATAAAAGTGTTAAATAAACAACGCGATAAAATCCATTTAAAGTAGTTTAAATTCAATGAATAACATTCGCGTAAACTTAAGACAATATTACGAACAAAAGATTTTGGATTTTTCTAGCAAGAAATTCTCCACAATAGCGGCCCGGAATTAAGGAATTGGCTGGCAAGACCAGCCGTATTCCTCGAAAAGGACGCTTTACGTTTCGTGCGCGTAATCTCTCGCCGGTCCTGTCGGTATACTGTCCCACGAGAGTGGAGGGAATACTGCATGATGTCACGAAGAGATCTTAAATAAACCGTTAACTAATAACAAACTCGTCTTCTTCCAGGTGAAAAGCCCTACTCCTGCGGCTGGGCCGGTTGCGAATGGCGCTTCGCGAGATCTGATGAGCTGACCCGGCACACTCGCAAGCATACAGGTCACAGACCCTTTACTTGTCCACTGTGCAGGAGGTCTTTCGCTCGATCTGACCATTTAGGACTGCATATGAGGAGACACTGATTTGAAAAGCTTCCAATAATCCTAATATCAGAAACTAGCTGACGTGACTGACTAAGTAGCCGATATTGAGACATACAACACCAGAACAGTACTTAATCCTCTTTTGTTTATAGAGCACTAGGTGTTACCCGCGGCTTCGGTCGCGAAAATGTAGGTTACATTGGTAACAGTACTTTTCCTGGATAAAAGGTACTCTTATGTCCTTTTCTGTTCCCCTGACAACGTGTATGCGAAATTTAAAGATGTTCGGTCAAGTAGTTGAGGCCTGAAAGCTTAACAAATACAAAAGTGATTTTGTTTGTAACAAACAATACAAGATGTAACAAAAAAGTAAGCATAAGGACTATATAGACTTGCGACCGCGATATCCCGGATTCTTAATTTTTTGCTCGTCAAAATGACCACACTCCGTCTGATGGTAAGCAGTCGTGTGGTCTAAGAGCAGTGGCCTCCACATCGTCCTCATAGCAGCCGAGGCGATGTTGAGGTCTCTACTTCGACGGCCTGAGAAGGTGATTTATCACGCCCCGCTTATAGGACCCAGGATTGAAGGAAGAAGGAAACACGTGCCTTTGCAGAGAATTCCATGCCTTGATCGTTCGGCAGAGGTATGAAGATCTAAACTTGTTGGTACGCACTCTAGTTGACTCCACCGTGTTTGGGAAGGCATCTGAGCGCAGCACACGTTGTTCTGGATAGGAAAGGGGAGGGTGGGATAAGATGGAATAACTCTTCAGAGCATTCCCCGTGGTATATTCTGTAGAAGCATTGTAGCTTAGCCGCAAGGGTCAACAATAGTAGTACCTAATCTTATAAAAATAAAATGTTAGGGTCCGATCCGACCCATTAATAGTTTAGAATTGTATATCGTCATGCAAAAGACAAATTTGATCAAAAATTCTAACTAATATTATAAATACGAATGTGATTTTGTTTGTTTGTTACGCATTCACGCCTGAACTAATCGACCGATCTTCATGAAATTGAATGAAATAAAATTCGCATACACGTTGTCAGGGGAACACAGAAAAGACATAGGCTGGGTACCTTTCATCCAGAATAAAGGAGTTTGTCCTAGGTATAGAAATTGTTGACAAAAATAGATTAACACGAGTGAAACCGCGGTCAAAATCGATTAAATAATATCTCGGTCTTCCAAACCGTTTGGTCACTGGCCATCTGCGCAGGAGACATTATAGTGCATAAGTGCGTGCGCAAACACAAGTGCACTCTCTATTCCCTAACTCTCATAATCCGATGGGACGGCAATTTTAGGTTAGTAATGTCGTAAGCGTCAGCTAGCAATGTAATAAAAATAAATATTTTCCCGACATTACACTTAGCGAACTACTTGGAAAAATCATTACTTAAAGTCGAGCATACTTCTTTCTAAAGTCATAATCAAACCAAAATATATTTCATATATATTCATTTAGGTCAGAAAGTAACACTTATGAACTTCAAGGCTACACTAACTAAACAATAATATGAATTTACATTTAACTGTTCAGCAAAACAAGGGCGTAGAACCAATGAGAGGAACGGGCAAGAAACTCACGGCCACTCTTTTTAATCACCAATTTTACAACGCTGCTTGTTTTACAAATTATATTTTTATGCAGCTGCAACCATCGTACCATTTGCCTACTACTGAATTGAACATACTTAGCCTAAAAATTAAAAGAAAATAACAAAATAGATTGTTTTATCTGCCAGACAGACTAAACACGATACAATTCAATTCAATTCAATGTAATTTATTGCGATAATAGGTTATTACAATAGTTGTGGTATACAATATAAAATGTTTCTCCATTATCTGCCAAGGCGTGCAATAGATGTTAACATAATTTTAATCGATAACAAATTAATAGATGGCAAATGTTAATATCAGCAAAAATTAATTAAATTTAAAATAAAATAACAATTTAATACAGAGCAATGTCAAAAGTAATATAGTAATAATTCATTAAATAACTACATAAGTCATAGGGTTTACAATACAATATAGCTCATATTATACAATTTTTACATCATTTAAATATTCATCAATACTATAATACGCTTTATTTAACAATATAATTATGTTTAACTTTACTT
This sequence comes from Catocala nupta, assembly GCA_963675205.1. Lineage (NCBI taxonomy): Eukaryota > Metazoa > Arthropoda > Insecta > Lepidoptera > Erebidae > Catocala > Catocala nupta. The sequence goes on from OY776105.1 coordinate 10,682,441, forward strand.
TTGAATTCTCTGATATGCGTTATTTCTAATAAATGTTTAGGAAAGTGATTATACACTCGTGGCGCCATAAAAAAATCACTGTTTGTCATTAAAGAGCTTGTGTGCTGAGGGCAACATACTTTATAATTGAGGCGCTTACTTTTATAATGTTCAAATGTATTTATATTGCTCCTAACAAACATTATTAATTCAAAAATATATAGACACGGTACGGTTAGTATTCCAAGACTTTTGAAATAGGGTCTACAGCTATCTGTTTGCCTGATTAGGCACATTTGCCCTTATGCACTGCTTTTGTGCTTTAAAAACTTGTTCTTTGTTTTAGTAATTTAGTATAGCGAATACTTATCAGTTTACTACCTACAAATTAAATAACTATTACTACGTATAGAAGCCACACTTACTGATGTAGCAGTACATCTGGCAGTACTACAGGGCCGACGTCATATAGTCACCTAATCGCTCGCGTGCGGACCTGACCTGATTATATGCTGCTTATGTATAGCGATGTTCTTGCCCGTTGAATGAGATCAACCCAACGATGATTAGCTCGATGCTTGAAAGGTGCTGATAGACTTGAGCATTCACTTCTAGCAGAACAGCTTTCGCCGTTTCTAAATGGTCGAACTGAACAACGAACAGAGCCAAACATCGCTACGAGCGTTCGCTAATCCAGAGGTTCCCAGACTTCTTTTCTCATAGACCACTTTCAAAATTTTGCCGGTTCCGGTGGACCTTCAGCAGCTAGAAATTTAATCCGTCAAGTAAAATCGTTATATTCGGACTAAAAAGTTTTAAAAATTTGATCAAGTCTCTACGGGCTGACCTTTTATTTTAGGAGAAATTCTCGGTTCTTCCTCGAGTGGTATTTCTCAAATATTATCTGCCTACATTGATAGGTGAGGTAAGCTTTTAGTTCTTCACTATCAATAGCAAATCAATTTTCGTGGACCCCCGCTTTCGAATTGTAAACACTTATTTTTTTGTCTCGCTATCGTAGACCTCCGTCGAATCTCCCGTGGATCCCTGGGGGTCCACCTGGACCACTTTGGGAACTAAGGCTCTAGTCAATGCTCGTCAAAAATATATTTTTACGAAAATAGAGGGATGGTGACGGAACAATGATAGAATGGCTCGACTCGACAAAAAGCTCGAAGCAAATTTACTGTACTTTCGCTAGAATGCTCGCTGAAACGCACCCGTTTACTTTTGTGTAATGTAACATTCGCTGAAATGCTCATTACAAGTGAATGCTCAAGTCTATCAGCACCATAACGGTATAACTTACACTAAACGTTTTTAGACATTCAGCATTTGTACGCATACTTAATATAATATTTGGCAAACGGTCAGTCTTAACCTATGTAATTATTATTTGACGTTTCGGCCAACTTGCAACGATTGTAGTCATGGGTTGACTGGTGTGAACTCAGCAGCCCGTTCGTGGAGTGCGGTTTTCGGCATCTATTTATATTTGCACAGTACTTCGACACAAAAACATAATTATATTTACAAACATTAGCTGTTAATATGTTTTTGTTTGTTGATCGTACTTACGTACCAACTACGCGTTCTAAACGGATAACCAAAATGTCGGAAAGGTATTTATAATTAATTTGACTTTTACTCCAAAACCAACTCATGTGAACATGTGTCTCATAGGCTGCTATTATAAAATAATTGTGTCAATTGATGTTAAAATTATTATCATTATTATTTTAATTATTATAATTATATTGTTGTTATAGTAATAATTATAATTAACTAATCACATTGGATACCATTTGTGATCATCGTTCAATGTGTTAATATCATTCTCTCGTTATAACTAACGATTATAAAAAAATGATAAATTATAATTATCATTTATTACAATAATGATGATAATAATTATTATCTTACTCATCATCATCTCACGATGATCGTGATCTTTACATTGTGTAACGTATATTATAGAAAACTAAACGAGTTTTTTAATTAAATGACAACTAAGTACTTAAGGGCATTAAAATGTGATCTATTGCTCAAACGATATGACAATAATTTATATTTAAATATATTTTTATATAATTCAGTTAGGAGTATTTTTACGAAATATAGTTGAAATTTTGTGTAAACCGCGGATCGGCCCTATGTTTACACACCGGTGTATTTTCTATGCGGTACTTAGACATATATTTATCAAATTCAAATTTGGTCTGCCTGATGATAAGCAATTTTCTTAGCCTCTGAAAGCTTGCTACACTGACAGCATAGACACCCTGAAGAATGTCCTGTCACAAAGCATACCTGTGGCAGAAACACACCACGAGTTTATTTGACTGCGGTGTTTTGCAGTATTAGAGTATTTTCTGTCTTCCTAAGCCGAGTTGCAACAGATTGAGCGAAATCCCGGTTATGACAATAGCAATATGCTATGCGCAACGAGTAGATCTATTTACAAAAAAATGTAAAACTCCTGTATGAATTTAGTAATTCCTTTCCATCAGGTTGATAACAATAGTTTTATATTCACTTAATTCATTTTACAAATTTATATACTATACATATTTTAAGACACCGCTGTAAACATGAGACGCTCCTAAGTTTAACGAGTATAACTTTTTATATCCCTAGAGATTTTATTGTTGATTTTAAGTGTATTATTAAATTTATTAACTACGATTTTGCAATCGCTAGATAGCTTAACTAAGGTACATATTTGACCGTCATCTTATACAAAAACTGCTAATACTTTATGTGGTAATTGAACATTTAATCCTTAGTTCTGGTGTTAGTAAACTTTATGATAAAACGACATATAGATAATATTGTCTTCTGTTTACGCGAATGTTATTCATTGAAATTAAACTACTATATACGGATTTTATCGCGTTGTTTATTTATCACTGTATTACAAAATTTTGAAAATATTACTCTACTACTACTATTGATTTTATTTGACTAATTTATAAGCTAATAAAATTATTTAAACTATTAAATCTATTTATTTTTGGTTTACACTTTCCCCGACGTTTCGGGTGCTTTTCAGCAGCCATGGTCACGGGGAGATCTCCCCGTGACCATTCATGACGTCATTTTATTAGCTTATAAATTAGTCAAATAAAATCAATAGTAGTAGTAGAGTAATATTTTCAAAATTTTGTAATACAGTGATAAATAAACAACGCGATAAAATCCGTATATAGTAGTTTAATTTCAACGACATATAGAACCAAATTCCAGTGATAAAAAATGTATGAGTAAATTCAGAAATTCCAATACACGTCGAATTTCATTTAATTTAACATTTCTCTGTGGTTAAAAATTGTCTCTTAACACACCAATTATAAACTAATATAACTTTTTACAAATATTTAACAAAAATACCAGCTCTGTAAGAACCATTTAAATAAATTTGTTCATTTTCTAAATAATCGGTAGAAAAAACCCAGGCGAAAGTTATCTTAATTAATTTAATTCTTAAGGCCAGATCCGACAAGCGTGTGTATTTATGATAGAATCGGAGCAATTCCTAAGTCGGAAGAAGCCAGAAAACAATTTAGATAAAATGTATTTTCATGTATGTATGTAGTATATATAGTAATATATATAGTATTCAAGTTATCGTAAATTTAAATGATTTTGATTACAATAAAAATATATAATAAATTCTCTAGGGGTATATACTCATGAAATCTAGGTATTATTCTGAGTTATAATAATAAAAATAATGTGGCATTATCCTTAAACATTAAGGCCAGTAATATAACACATTTATTATTTTAAGTTACATTTATTTAGATAAATAATATTAATATGTACTTTAACTTACTTTTAATAATTAATTATTATTTTAGTGCACAATTTAAACACGCACAAGCGGCTTTTTACTGCAATTTGCTCTACATAAAAAACCTATTGTTGCTTCCAAAAAAAATGTTTGTCTATAAATGAGTTATATTAATAATAACGCAAAAATAAACTGAGTTTATACCTCTTTCAATATGTAAATGAGTAAAGGGTCATTGACTTTGTAATTCGTCTGACCTCTGTAGAAATTTTTATTTGCGTTTTTATATTGTAAATTTTAGCGGCGATACGTTTAGGTATTAAATTACCGAGACGTATAAAAAATTGCATGTTACAGAAAGGTGTATTCATATTTATGGAACCCGCGTAGAATAAACAAACTATTTACTACTTGGAAGAATAGGACGAATTATACAAATAAGACCTGTATTTTGAACTAAGTTTTGCATATTACCTTCTCTCCGGCATGCAGTCAGTAAAATACAAAAAGCTAAACGATGTTTGGCTGCCGCTTTACATTAGTAACATTTGACTGAGAACTTATTTAAGACTAAAACAAAAATTATTTCCTTGTTATTTTACTGTTTTTGAAGCCGGTTGATATTTAAATTAACAAGTTACATTTTTTGTAAACAACTTACACGCATATTACCTTATAAATCTGGACATCTTTAAAAAGGCTGACGTAATTTTATTATATAATTCTCTTATGTATTCCACCTTTCTGTTGCATTCTGTGGAACCGCTGAACTAGATAATCGTTATTGAACTTTATTTAAAATTTGCAGTGTTTAAATATAAATTATATTATATTATAATAATGCTCAACATAGTTCCGATGTATAAAAAAATTAAATTATATACAGGGCAGTAGTGGCAATATTAGTATTAATAAGAAAAATATTTTTCCTATTTTTGTACTTATATTTTTTAATTTTTCCTTGCTAGAATTTTATTGTAATTTGTTTTGTTTATAAAGTTTATGTAATAGAAATAATTAATGAAAATATACATTAATTTAGTTTTTAGTATATTATAAATATATAGTGAATAAGCAATATAATTTCGGGGCCAGTATTTCAGAAATTACTTAGATAAAATATAGTATATAAATAATTTAAGGAAAAATGTAAAGTTAAATTCCTGTGATTTTAGTGAAAGCTAAATAAAAAATCCCTACTATGGAATAATCTAAAGTAAAGATTTAGATTAAATTAAAAAGTAATTAAGTTTCTAAAAGGTTTAATTAAAATTATGATCTCAATTGGGTATTTCTTTGACTATTCGTTTTATGAATTTGATCTCAAAAGCAACTAACACAAAACATTTTTTATATGCCTTAATTATTTAAATAGAAACACTAGAATAATAATTACAATTAATTAAATTACAGAATCAGGCGACGAAATATATACGTACATATGTTTTTTATTATTATGTAATTTTTGGATTTTAAACAAATCAAAACTATAAACAAATTAATTATAAGTATAAAACAATTATTTTAGTAGCAATATAATATTTATTTTAAATTCTACAGAGGGTACTACCCAAATAGTAGTGTTTCTATTTAATAATTAAAATAAAACCAGTACTTAATTAACTAAAAACTTAATTATAATCGTAAACTATTTTGTAAAATACGCATTTTGCCGGCCAGTAAACGTTAATGCAATTATAATTATGAATCTTTTTCTTAAAAGTAAGTTTTAACTTTTTATTATTTTTATTTAAACTTTGTATTTTAGTTCATAGATTTATATTTTGTGTGAAATATGTATTTGTGATTTTTAACTTGACATTATATAATTTACGATTTTCTGATTATATTGAAGACAAAATTTTAATACTTATTGAAGACTTAACATCTTATTATAAAGAAGAAGTGTCTTATCTTTTCTGTAAAATATAATTATACTGTCACAAATAAATATATATTATATAAAATTGTTATGGAGGGTTTTATTATATATTGTACCCATTATCCTCTATTTTTAAATAAAATGATGTCATATCAACCATTTCATATAATTAGGCTGCCTGTCCATTGAAGCGGAGCAAGGCTGCGGAGCGATGAAACGGACAAATATTAACCAATAGGACTGCATAAAATCTCCGCTCCGCTCCAGTATACAATCCTATTTATTAATCCTGTCAAGTCCCGCTAACGCCGATCGCGTCTACAGACTTGTACACGTCAGACCCCGGTGGCCCCATATGGGCTCGAGCACACTCGATAGTGTTAGTTACGTTATAGTAATAATTATAATAATAATAATAATATTAATATTATTATCTAGTTATTTAGATAATAGCGAGAATCTCGCCGATACTCATTCGATCCTATACTGTGCTGCTGTGGCGGCAAGTCGTATAGCGGGCATCAAGTTACCCACACATGTCCCTGCTATACGACAAACATCTGTCACCCCGGCCTGGCAGTGCAGGATTGAACGGCGTATTGCTGAGGCAAGAACACTCATCGGTAAGCTGATCTGCTTCAGGGCAGAGAACACACGGCCCAGGGTAATGCGCTATGTGGGCCGGGCTTTTCTGGGGACTGGTGTCAGTCCTCATGAATACGTATCTCGGGCCACAGAGCGCATTGACTTCCTGAAGCAGAAAGTCTATGCATGGGCAAGTCGACTGCGCAGATACAAAAAACGCGTGCACCGGTATGTCATCAACCGCACGTTTCAAAGTGACCAAAGATGGGTTTATAGAACCTGGGAACGACCAGATCAATGTGTGGCCGATGTGGGGCTACCAGATGCTGATGCTAAAAATACGTTTTGGAGGAACATCTGGTCGGTACCCGTCGGCCACACTGAGGGGGAATGGATGCGGGAGGTCAAGCGAGCAAGTGAGCTAATTCCAGAAATGGAAAACGTGGTCATTGATAGCCAGGATGTAATTAGTGCGGTCCGATCCTTATCAAATTGGAAATCGCCAGGACCGGACGGACTGCACAATTTCTGGCTGAAATGGCTGCGTAGCTCACATGCTTGTTTGGCTGCTCAATTTCAATCTGCCCTAGAATCTGGATCGTTACCAGATTTTATGACCACGGGAATAACCCACCTACTCCATAAAACAGGTAGTACCAACGAGCCCGGCAATTATAGACCGATAACATGTTTGCCATCGATCTATAAGCTTCTTACATCTATTTTGAGAGCCAAGGTATCTAAACATATTGATACAAATTCAATAATGTCAGCTTCTCAGAATGGATGTAAGAAGGGGGCTCGTGGTACTAAGGAGCTCCTCCTCATTGATATGGCCATTAGCCAACAGGTTCGCCGTAAACAAAGGGATATGGCGGCATGTTGGATAGATTATAAGAAAGCGTATGATTCGGTGCCTCATGCATGGCTTTTGAGGGTGTTAGAGTTGTATAAAGTAAATGCAACTCTGCGAACCTTTTTGAAGTCATGCATGGGGCAATGGAAAACGGTTCTTAGCTATCCAGGATGTCGACAGATCCCTGGGAATGGCGAATTGATAAAAATTGAGCGGGGTATATTTCAGGGCGACAGCCTGAGTCCTCTTTGGTTCTGCCTAGCATTGAATCCTCTTAGTACATTACTAGAGGGTTCAGGGCTAGGTTACAGGTTACATAGAGGTGGTGGAGTGATATCCCACTTGTTGTATATGGATGACTTAAAGTTGTTTGCCCACACTAAATTACAGTTGATGGATTTACTTAAAGTAACTGAAACTTTTAGTAAGTCTATCAGTATGGATTTTGGTGTGGACAAATGTGCTGTCATCCATGTAAAGCAAGGCAGGATAGTGGAATCCGAAGGAACACAACTTTCGGATTCCATTAACCTACGATCACTTCTTGTAACCGATACTTACAAGTACTTGGGTATGTCACAGGCGTTAAGTATCAATCAGGCTGACATGAAGCAATCGTTGCAGGAGCGTTTCTTTGGTCGCCTGAAAAAAGTTTTAAAAAGTCTTTTATCAGGTGGCAACAAGGTGCGCGCTTGTAACGGTTGGGTCATGCCGGTGCTCATGTACTCCTTTGGCATACTTAAGTGGACTTAGACTGAACTGGATGCCCTGGACCGGAGGGTCCGTACACTCTTGACGGCATACCGTATGCATCACCCACGTTCGTCTGTGATGAGATTGTATATCCCGCGGAAATGTGGAGGCCGAGGCTTTCTGAATGCCAAGGCCCTTCATAACCGCGAGGTATGCAACCTCAGAGAATACTTTCTTCAGGCAGACGTGGGTATGCATCGGGATGTAGTTGCTGTAGACATCGGACTCACCCCGCTCAGTTTGGCTAAAGAGAACTGGCGCAAGCCTGTAGTACTTAGCACTAACGATCGCAGGGATGTATGGCAGAGCAAGGAGCTTCACGGTAGGTTCTACAAGGCTCTATATGGAGCTGATGTAGACCTGTTAGCCTCCGTGAACTGGCTACGTTTCGGTGACCTCTTTGGGGAAACCGAAGGGTTTGTCTGTGCTATTGCGGACGAAGTTATCAAGACGAATAACTACCGGAGATATATCTTGAGGGATGGTACGGTTGACATTTGTCGGGCGTGCCACCTACCTGGTGAGTCCCTCAGGCATATAGTTTCCGGTTGTTCTCGTCTTGCTAACGGCGAGTACTTGCACAGACATAACCAAGTAGCCAGGATTATTCACCAGCAACTTGCTCTGAAATACAAACTTGTAGATGTTGAAGTGCCGTACTACAGGTATGTAGCTGAATCAGTTCTCGAAAATGGTCATGTCACGTTGTACTGGGATCGAACTATCATCACAGACAGGACTGTTGTGGCCAACAAACCTGACATTGTGGTGATAGATCGATCAGAGCGCCGCGCATTGATTATCGATGTCACCATTCCGCATGACGGCAATCTCGCGAAAGCTGAAAAAGATAAGCAAATTAAATATCTCGATTTGGCTCGCGAGGTTGTCGACATGTGGGACGTTGATTCGGCAATCATTGTGCCGATAGTCATATCTGTCAATGGTCTAATAGCCAAGAGCCTCGATCACCATCTAAAGAGGCTCGCGTTGGGTGCTTGGATCAAGGGTTTGATGCAGAAGGCAGTGATTTTAGATACAGCACGCATTGTGAGGAGGTTCCTATCTCTGGAATCCTAACCACCGGCAGCTTGGACCCTGTTCCCGATGCCGGTGGGGTACCATATATTTTATATTTTTAAATGATATGTGTGGAAGTGTATGTGTAGTAGGGTGTACTCCACTTTAGTGAGTCACGGGACATAGAAAGTAAACACAGTTCAAGTTACGAAGTTCACTATATTGTTACACCAAAAATCAGAAGTTGTTATTTAGATTACATGTATTTAATGTTACACTAAAGGAACGCGTGTTCACCCGTGCCGTACCTAACCCGTGACTGCCGCAGCGCAGGCGGCGGGGCCACTCGCGATCGCTAAGTATAAAATGTAGCGTCAGCACCTACAATATTCCCCCCTTTTTAGAAAAAGAAATACAAATGGAAAGTAAATTACAAATAAAAATAAATTTGGAGAATGTCCTTACATACAGCTTTATATGGTCGCCCTATCATTACTTTAACATTATAATGTTTACAAAAGTGACAATGTTTAGTAGCTGAATGAAACCGCTGACACTTGTTAGGTTTACAATTACATGTTGCGATATCGCTATGCAGAATAAGGCTGGGTACACACTGAACCGATACAATATAAATGTTTTAGAATTGCTTGCTTTAACACAAATGTAAAACATACATAACATATTAATATTTATTATATTCACAAAGATAAAATGTTTAATACACATTACGAGTTACTGGTTGTCCTGTAGCCTCTGAGGATACGGTACCTTGATTACTGACGTTTCCTTTTTCTAATGCCAAAATTACACATTTGGTTATACTGTTCTTGAACAAGCTGATACATTTCTTGATTATTATCCAAAATACAACGCATGTAAATAATGCAATTATTACTACGCCGAACCAATGTATTCTATCCATTTTGCTTTCCATGCTAGCGGTTGTACTGGCCGAATTACCTGCTCCCGTTTGAGCTATGATTACTTCCGAATTTTTGGTTTGTAAACCTCCCATTGTATGTATTTGATAATAAACGAAAATAACGTACGTTATCGGTAAGAAATTATACGTAATGATCTCGAGATGTACCAGACTATTCGTTTTTATTACAATAAAATGCTAAATCAGTTAACCTAGATAAAAAAATGTATATAAAAATAATAAAGTTTGTATAAGTGTAAATAATTTTGTTTTATTATAATGTACAAAAACGCACTGTTGGCTTAACACTTCTGCCTGAGCGTGTGGTATAAGCGAGTGACTTATCGCTATTGATTAAATCGCTATTTAAGTTCTGATCACCAATAGTCTTACTGTTACAATGGTTATCAATATTACTATCCTTATTATCCTGTGACAACATGTACGCAGGTTTTAATCTATCTATCGAAATGTCTACCTGTCTATTTCCCATTTGTATTTTATATACCTTATTAAATCTATTTATTACACGATAAGGACCGTCATAGTTAGGCGTTAAAGATCTCTTTAACATAGAGTTCCGAACGAAAACATGACTACATGACAGAAGGTTTTTATGAATGAATATTTTTCGAGAATCGCTATTAGGTCGTGACTTAGGCTGCATACTTTGTATAATGTGACGTAAATTTTCTACGTAAGTATAATAATCAACGGACTTTGGACTCACCTCCGTATAAAAATCGCCAGGTAATCGTAACGGCTGACCGGTAACTAGCTCTGATGCGCTAAAGCCTGTGTCACACCGAGTTGCACTACGTAAACCTAATAAAACTGTACTTAACTCGTCCTCCCATGACGTGTTATCCTTTAACCTGCATGTCAACGCTACCTTTAAAGATCGGTGCCATCTTTCGACTTTCCCGTTGCTCTGCGGGTGGTATGGAGTAGTTCTGATTCTTTGGATTCCAAGTAACTTTAACATATTATTAAATAGCTCGCTCTCAAACTGCTTACCTTGATCACTCGTTAGTTTGATCGGCGCACCAAAACGGCAAATCCAATGTTCATATATGGCTCTCGCGACAGTATCAGCAGAAATATCTCTTGTTGGTATGGCCTCTGGCCAAGATGTAAACCTATCTATGATAGTAATCAAATACTTATTACCTTTAGGCGTTGTAGGTAACGGACCGACTATGTCCACATGTATGTGATTGAATCGTTCGCTCTGTGTAAAACTGCCTAAATCTGAAATAGTGTGTCGACTTACTTTTGTTTTCTGACACTGCATACAACTTTTAGCTAACTTCCTAACGTCTTTATTCATTCCTGGCCAAAAAAATCGTTTGGCTACCATTTTAAGAGTAGTCCTTATACCGGGGTGGCTAATATTGTGTATTGATTGAAAAATAGCTAATCTAAACTGTTTAGGTACATAAGGTCTGATGTTACCTTTTGATACATTACAATAAATACTTTTGTTCACGTTTGGTATGCATAATAAATTTAAATGAACATTATCCCCTTTGTTACTAGAAACCAGTTGCGATATTTGATCGTCTGTTTCCTGTGCTGTGGCTAATTCTTCGTAATCTATGGACGTTGGGCAAACAATAGTCTCTATGCGCGATAAACAATCTGCTACAGGGTTCCTAGAACCGCTAACGTATCGTATGTCGTTTGTATACTCACTTATGTACATTAGTTGCCTAATTCTTCTAGGTGTTTCTTTGTCTGATCCCACCTTAGATAATGCGAACGTTAAAGGCTTATGATCGGTGAATACCGTTATTGGGCGTCCCTCGATCATATTTCTAAAATGTGTTATAGCCATGTATATAGCTAGCAATTCGCGATCATATGTGCTATACTTCTTTTGAGTATTAGATAAGGCTTTGGAAAAATAACCAAGCGGTTGCCAAACTCCATTGACTTCCTGCTGTAAAACTGCGCCTACGCAAGTGTTGGATGCGTCTGTCATTAGTGATAATGGAGCTGCGGAAACTGGATGCGATAGTGTGACGGCGCTTTGTAGGCATTCCTTACACTTCTGAAACGCTTTTTCTGCTTCATTATCCCATTCGATCTTTGTACTATCTTTTTTCTTAGAATTATGGAAAAACTTATTTAAATGAGCGTGATACTCGGCTGCCTTGGGTAAATGTGCTCTGTAAAAATTTACCATACCGACGAAACGTCGAAGTTGTTCGACTGTTTCTGGCTTCGGGAAGTCAGAAATTACCTTTATCTTATTATGAGTTGGACTGATACCTTCCGGCGTGACCATATATCCTAAAAATTCTATTTTGTTACTATTGAATACACATTTACTTAAATTTATTGTTATTCCTAACTTGTTAAAACGTTCAAAAATCAATCTCACGTGCTCTCTATTTATTTTTGGATTCTCGCTCGCTATGATGACGTCATCTATATAACAGAAAAGAGAAGACTTACCAGTACTTTCGTCGCCGATGTTTTCTATGCCTTGTAGGACTGTGTTGTCCATGAACCTTTGAAAGGTTTGGGCAGCATTCCTCAGCCCAAAAGTCATTCTCGGAAATTCAAAAAGGCCAAATGGGGTGATGATTGCTGTCTTTTCGACGTCCTCCTTTGCAATTTCTATAAAATGATAAGCACGATTTATATCTAAACGACTATATATAACTTTGTTTGGTAATACATACGTGAAATCGTGTAATCGTGGTACCGGGTAACGGTCAGGCTTTGTCACGGCATTGAGGCGGCGATAATCACCACACGGTCGTATTTTGCCGTCCTTTTTCGGGACAACATGAAGCGGGCTAGCCCATTGACTCCTAGAGGGTTGGCATATACCTAGTTCCTGCATGAGACGAAATTCTTCTTTGACTAGCTTATACTTATCCGGTGGCAGCGGTCTGGCTCGCGCGTGAATAGGTGGTCCTGTCGTTTCAATGTAATGTTTCACTGAATGTACTGGTACCATTTCCTTGAAAGAGATTGGCTTAGTTATATCTACATATTGTTCTAATAAGTCGCGAAATGGGTGGTCGCTCTGAATGCTTTTAATAGATGCGTGTCTGTAATTTATGATGGACCCTATCGTATATAACTCAGTAACATTATCTATTAATTTTTTATTGTGTAAATCAACCATTAACCGGTGTGTTTTCAGAAAGTCTGCACCAATTATTGGCTTGCTTACATCGCAAATAATAAAATCCCACTTATAACTACGGCGTAATCCTAAATTTAACTCTAAAGTTACACAACCGTATGTGTTAATCTGCGTATCATTTGCAGCAAAAAGTTTGTAGTCACACGCACTCGCGGAACACTTCTTGAAACCCACTTTACTTACTGGCACTACTGACACGTTAGCTCCGGTATCTATTAGAAAGTTCATACCTGTTTTCGAGTCCGTAACACATAAGCGATGATTTGCACAAAGATCCCTTGTAGTACAGCCTTCCACCGCGTTAGACTGTACTGCCATTAGTTTTCCGTTTTCGGTTTCCAATTGCATGGTGACTCGCATTTCCTGGCCTGCTCGCGGAACTTGTAATGGAAACGGCACAACCAATCCGCCCGATGCCGATGTGATGATGGTCCCGATCGCCTTTGGTTGGCGAACCGAGAGCGTGACCTGCTACGATCTCTCCCGTTGAACCTGCGATGCATCTGCCGGTTTCTAATACTACTCACTTCTCCTCTTAGGTTCTTTAACTCCATAGACATCTCTCGTAATTGTTTTACAAGTTCTAAATTGACTGCGTCTACCGATGTCGCTACCGAAGTCGACGGCGTATCAACCACTGCAATCTCGCCATTTTTCAAATTTTCCATGATTTTATCCGCTAAGCTAGCAAGCTCTTCGAGTTTAGTTTCTGCGCCGCTGCTGGCTAATATAGCACGAACCCATCCAGGTAACCGGGCCAACCACAGATTTCTTAACGTTTCTCCTTCCGTTCCTGAGTTCTTAGCCAGTTCTCGCATTTTTGATAACAGTTGCGAAGGACGCTGTTGTCCTAAATCCATCTCTTTTACCAGCTTGTGAAACTGGGCTTGCGCGCTTTCTTGAAAAACTTTTAGCAATCGCTTTTTCAGTACAGCATACCGCTGCTGCTCCGGGGGCTCATCAATAATGTCTGTAACTTGGCTTAATTCTTCTTTGCCCAATTTTGATAGTACAAGGTCATATTTGGTATTCTCACTTTGGTGCTGGGGTCCGATGATCGCTTCAAATTGTGAAAACCACATGCGGGGCATGTCAGTCCAAAACTGAGGTATTCAGGTAGATATAGTGATTGCGGCTAAGTCACTGTATTGTTCTTTTAACGCCATGATACTGCACTACGTACGTGAACTTGAACGAAAAGAGAGAAAAAAAAATATATATGAAATAGGTACGGCTACGGTCGGGGTCACCACTGTGGAAGTGTATGTGTAGTAGGGTGTACTCCACTTTAGTGAGTCACGGGACATAGAAAGTAAACACAGTTCAAGTTACGAAGTTCACTATATTGTTACACCAAAAATCAGAAGTTGTTATTTAGATTACATGTATTTAATGTTACACTAAAGGAACGCGTGTTCACCCGTGCCGTACCTAACCCGTGACTGCCGCAGCGCAGGCGGCGGGGCCACTCGCGGTCGCTAAGTATAAAATGTAGCGTCAGCACCTACAATATGTATTTTTATAGATATATGTATATTTAAAAATGAAAAATATATTGAAAATATTTAAATAAAGAGAATAATAATATTCTACCACATACACACAACACCATCTAGCCCAAACTAAGCAGAGCTTGTACTATGGATACTAGACAATGGATAAACATACATATATACTTTTTTTTTGTAAATACATACATATTATACATAGAAACACCCAGACCAAGCCAAACATCCATGTTCATGCACACAAATATTTGTCTTGTGCGGGAATCGAATCCGCGACCTCAGGCGTGGCAGTCGGTTACACTAACCACTACGCCATCGAGGCCGACGTAATACAATAACTATACGAATTAATACGTTAATACGTATAGTTTACGGACTCTCATACATTGGTCAAACCAAGAGAAGCATAGGCACCCGCATAAAAGAACACATAGCTGACGTAAAACACAAACGCTCGTTGAAGTCTGCTGTGTGTGAACACGTACAACAGGGGACTAACCACTACCTGAGATTTGACAAACCACAGATTCTCGCTAAAGAACACCGATTCCTGCCAAGGATGCTTCGCGAGGCTATTGAAATTAAAAAACATCCCAATTTCAATAGAGAAGATGGTTGGAATGTACCACCAGCTTGGGATCCAGTACTTCAAATAGTCAAACCCAAGAAGAAACAAACCACAGCTAGACTTCATGATACTTTGAGCTCATTCTGCGTAAATAGAAACACCAATAATTAAATTATGTTCAGGTACTTTGAAATAACTACACTGGAACATTGAGACAACTACCATCTTAGTCTCCCCGTGACCATGGCTGCTGAAAAGCACCCGAAACGTCGGGGAAAGTGTAAACCAAAAATAAATAGATTTAATAGTTTAAATAATTTTATTAGCTTATAAATTAGTGAAATAAAATCAATAGTAGTAGTAGAGTAATATTTTCAAAATTTTGTAATACAGTGATAAATAAACAACGCGATAAAATCCGTATATAGTAGTTTAATTTCAATGAATAACATTCGCGTAAACAGAAGACAATATTACGTATAGTTTACGTTTGCATTAGTTATTTGAGCTAACGTAAACATTTCACGATCAAGTGTGCTCGACGCCATATGGGGTCACCGGGGTTTGACGTGTACAAATCCGAAGACCGGATTTGACGGCGATCGGCGTCAACGGGGTTTGAGCGATATTTCTCAGTTTCTTCGCTCCGCAGCCTTGCTCCGCTTCAATGGACAGGCAGCCTTAAACTTGTATTTTTTTAATAATTTTCTGCCTATCGTTTACTGCAGAGGTTCCTAAACTTTTAAGATAATGGAACCCTCACCAAATATCTTTTATTTTATGGAACTCCATATCAAATGACTACAAATCAAAGATGTAATTTAAATAAGAACAAAATCTTAACTTCGCCTCACGTATTTTGCGCTTCAAAATAATATTTGGTATTTATTTAACTGCCAAAAATAAATGATTTCGTGGAACCCTGGTGAATTTCCAAGGGAACCCCTAGGTTCCGCGGAACCCACTTGGAGATGTGGCATTAGATTTCTACAGAAGTCATTTCCAGCCTCGTGCTGCTACTGTGAATTCCCTAACAGAAAAAGCTAGTAGCACTGTCCGGCTTGGGAATGAACCCTGTGCTTTACGATCGCACGCAAACATCCTATAGGCCAACCATAAAAATCACAAATGTGACTATAAAACTACCTGTCACTAAATGACATTTTCTTATTCCGAAATGTAGGCTGTCAAAATGAAATTATTGTAAAAATTATTTGTAAATAATGATAAATTTCGTGTAATACATATATTATACAATGTAGAGGAAATACTGAAAAATATTAACAAATAAGAACAAACTTAATTTTAGAAAAATGGCGTAAGTATTTAACTTTCTAATACTTATCGAAGTCATAGATCGATTCCTCATTACAGAGAAGAAAGTCAATCTCAGAACATACTACTTTGTAATAGAATCGGCGCAAAGTATTATGTTTACCGCATTGTATTGTATTACCGCCACATTCAATATGTATACATGACAAAATGTGTCCAGCACGCCACGGTCACGATTACTAGGTACATGGCCAATTACAGGATGTAATCGTAGCTTGGCGCTGAGGGCACGCTTTGCTTTTTTTTTCGTGGCGATTTAATGGCAAAGACCCATGGTACCGTGCTTAGCAGCTAACCCCATCAGTTCTACAATAAAAGTGAAATAATTACCAGTGATATACTACAGCCCAGTAGAAGACCGCTGGACTAGTAGCTTTAACAGTAACAGTAAAGGAAAACATCCTTACTAGTTTGTGTAACGTAGTTCTGGTTGGTCACGTTTTTAGAAACGTGCTCGACTAGAGAAGTTTCGATAGCGGAATTAATTTAAACAATATACTTCGCAATTAGAAGATCTTTATTGCGGTTTTTAGACAATTGGCATGGTAAACACTATAGTAAGCAATTACACGAATTATTTATTTTACAAAAGGTATCAGGGCGTAGTTCTAGTTGAGGCTTCGTTACGAGGTCCGACAGTAGCTCAGTGGACCACTTAAATACGGCGACAGGCAGAAGAGTCTTGATCCAGGCGTGCCCGAGTTTTTATTTGCCGCCGCTGGGGGGGAAAAGGGCGCTCCCACTCCAACGCACGCGCAGCCGCTGAGGCGCGAGCGCGTGACATTTGTTTTAAAAGGAAAGTGTATTAAAATAATGGTGAAAGGATTTAGCAAAAGAATAAAAGTATTAAGATATATCACGACCTGGATCTCAAGGCACGCACCTCTGGTTTTTCGAAGTTAGTGCGTATTAAATAGTTAATTATCGATTGAAATGGTGAAGGAAAACATCGTGAGAAAACCAGCGTATCTGAGATTTCTCTATAATGTTCTCGAAGATATCTGAAGTCTGCCAACCCGCAGTGAGCCAGCGTGGTGAACTTTGGCTTAAACCTTCTCACACTGAGAAGAGGCCCGTGCCCAGCAGTGGAACGTATTATTACAATATGTCACATATGATAAGCCATTGCCACACACTCGCGGTTTGAACTCTATATAGCGAGTGAACAAAGTAGTAATTTGTAATATTTTTCTTGCATGTATCAGTTGCGGTGTATGCGAGCACTGCCACAGTCCGGTTCTGATGCGAGATGAGATCGCTATTCGTGAGGGTTTCAGCTATCACAAGAAGTGCCACAAATGTTGTTAGTAGCATGATTATTTTATTAGCAAAAGACAACTTCCGCACTGGGAATAAATCCTGTGTCGCGGGGGATTTTACAAACATTCAAATAACAGACACACAGAATAACCTGAGGCGTGTAACTGGAAATTACGCACCTAAAATTTTCAATCACATATTGATATTACGAGCCTATGTGAACAATAATAATTTCGTTCGAATCGAATTTCGGTCACGGCGGCCAAGCTTAACGGAGACTGGCCATCTGCGCAGGCGATATTATAGTGCACAAGTATGTGCGCAAACACAAGTTCCTACACTCCCTGTTCCTTAATTCTCTTGACTTGATGAAACGGCAATCCGACACGACTAGATAGAGATCAGGCGCAGGACCAACGTCGTTACGTGCTTTTCGAGGCACAGGGGTGTCTAATATCGCCAACTTCCTAACTCCGGGTTTAATTAAACAGAAAAGCCCAATAATTTTTCGTTGGCCTGACTCGGATTTCGAACCCAAGATCTCAAGCACAGCAGTCGTATTTACTACCGCTGCGCCACGGAGGCAGTCACAGCTACTTGTAATATGAAGTCTGGTAATGATCAGACTATGATAAAAGTTCTAAAACATAGCTGAAAATTGTGCGTGTTTGCCTTTCCGGGATTTAAGGTGTGTTTGTTCACCGTTTGCCAACAGATGTCTGCAGTGAAACAAACCTTCATAACGCAGAAATATTCAAAGGAGTCATATTCTGTTCGTCGTGTGCACAGAGAATCTTCCAAAGTTGCGCTTCTGTAAGAAAAACGAAGCAGCAAGTCACTAACAGAGCGAAGCACTCGAGGTCCCGGTCTCGCAGGTAGGTCTTCCTTTGTGACTTAAATCGACATATTCTAAAGGTCCCGTTATAGTGGCTTTAACTTCGACAAGATAGCGAAAAATAGGACGGCAAGGTATCTACACTGACAGTACGAGTGTTACTCCGACAACTAACTCTCGTTCCGCCGTCTATTAGGTTTTAACATTTTCTCGATATTGAAATTAAACTACTATATACGGATTTTATCGCGTTGTTTATTTAACACTGTATTACATAATTTTGAAACTGTTACACTGGTACTTTGAGCTCATTCTGCGTAAATAGAAACACCAATGATTAAATTATGTTCGGGTACATTGAAATAACTACACTGGGACATTGAGACAACAACCATCTTAGTCTCCCCGTGACCATGGCTGCTGAAAAGCAACCGAAACATCGGGGAAAGTGTAAACCTAAATATAAATAGTTTTAATAATTTAATTAGCTTATAAATTAGTAAAATTCAATAGTAGTAGTAGTGTAAACGTTTCAAAATTATGCAATACAGTGTTAAATAAACAACGCGATAAAATCCGTATATAGTAGTTTAATTTCAATGAATAACATTCGCGTTAACAGAAGACAACATTATGTTCTGGATATTTAAACTTGTTTGTTATGTTCTCGCTACTCGACCGATCATCATGCAATTTTGCATAGACATTGTCAGGGGAACAGA
Source organism: Catocala nupta (assembly GCA_963675205.1). Taxonomy (NCBI): domain Eukaryota; kingdom Metazoa; phylum Arthropoda; class Insecta; order Lepidoptera; family Erebidae; genus Catocala; species Catocala nupta. Next base: position 10,701,625 of record OY776105.1, read on the forward strand.
ACAGAAAAGAACAGGGATCATCCAGACAAAGTGCCGTTCCCGAAATTGATATAACCTGCATTAACGTGACCGAAGCGCGGCCAAAGTCAATAGTAAAATATTTCTTTGATCTAGAATGGATTGAAGGATGGTTAGATTAGTGGAGAGTTTGGTCTGTGGCACTCTTATTTCCCAAGCGAACGCAGAAAGTGTTATTGTTTTCTTAGACCAGTTTGCTGTAAGAAGTAGTGATACTCCACCGAAGAAGCCGATTCATTCGCTGATTCGTAGCCAATTTTTGCTCTTTCACTAAAACAATTAATATCAGCCCTTATTGTAAATTTATTAAATTTCCACACTGCTTTCTATAGTAGGTACACCACGCTGGCCTATTGCGGGATAGCGTACTTCACATAGCTTTGAGAACATTATGGAGAACTCTCAAACGTGCTGATTTCCTCACGATTTTTCCTTCATTATTAAAGCAAGTAAAAAGAAATCAGAGATGCGCGCCTAGGATCGAGCTCGAAACCTCTGCATGGTAGTTCAACGGTCTCCAAATAGGCTGTCGGTACTGTTCTAAAATAATTAGATATTTTAATTCCTATATCCAGATTGCTCGTATATTATCTATTTCTTATTCTCCAGAAAACGCGAGAAAATTAAGACACAAGAGAAACGTATCGACAGAGACATCAACGGTGTAATAGAGTTGGCACAACTGGCCGGCTCTACTTCTGGTAGTTGTGAGACTGTTCCATCTAAGAAGTTCATCTTTAAGTCCAAGTGATAATTATATACGTTTAATTTCTCTAGTTGTTATTACCTATTCAAACAGTAAGGTTTCTGCTTGGTTTATTTTGCCACGTGAAAACGTGGACACACAAATTTTAATTAGAGTGTCCTCGTCGACGATCGACAACTTACTTTATAAATACATTAACACTTCATTTATAATAACATTACACGAATTACATTCTACTATTGACGTCATATTTGTTATCGCAGCTACATCACGTCCGCCGTGGTCGGACGCGATCGATCCTCTTTGTTACGAAAGTGCGATCAAAATATTTAGGTCCAGAGATCGTACCTTATATAAGAATAGTATAAGACCCAAGCCATTTTTGTCTTATCAAGAAGTATATTTAGTTTTAATAAGACAGCTCCCGCACTAGGAATAATTCCTGTATAGCGGGTACTTTACGAACATTGAAACAACGGACACAAAGAACAACTATATGTGGATCACACTGATTTTTGTTCCGTGTGGGATTCCAACTCACAACACGTAAACCACTACGGCGTGCAGTCACATAGTTTCATAACAATATTTCAGACTATCAGGTCGCTTCTTTATTCATACATAGCCTCCCGGCTATATCTACGAAGAGAAACACACTTTGCCATCTACGGATTTAGCTCCTGCGTGGTGCTGCGATATACAGAATGTTCCAGAAGTCGTCATAACGTAGCCTGTTATCTGATACCAGCTTGACGTTTGCTTCCGGGACACTCTGTATAACTATTTGTTTACCAGGTCGAGCAAAGTGTAGCTGGGTTTTTCTCAGATAAAAGTCTTAGTACCAGCATCGAGTCTGAAACTAGTAGATGGCAATCACCTCCTATAAAGAGGGTATTTAAACTATGAGATGTGGGTTTATAGGGAACTCTTTGTTTCGACAATTTTTTCGTCCTACTTTGGCGATATATACTATAACGAGTTAGGCATTTTCTTTTTTGTCATAACTTTGACATTATTGGTTTTTGGCATACTATTTCAGTAGGCATAAATATCAATTAGCCTAATGCTTCTTGCCCTAATTTTGATTGATTGGCATAAAGTTATAAGCCTATATAACTTGGGTACCATAGTGTAACAATAGGTTAGGGCGCGGCGTGGGTGACTCTTGGGCCACCCCTAAGCCGCCAACATGTTTATTTTATATACGAAAAATATTTTATAAAATGCAAATTCAAATTCTTTATTTCACCAAAAATGAACCTTATAAATCAAATATAAAGAGCATAAATGAAAAAATGCAAACACAAAATTTACAAAACTTCAATTTTATGCTTTAGAAAATTATGCTTAGCAATTATTATGTTAATAGCAATTATGCTTAAAAAAATTGTGTTTAGGCACAATTTTTTTAAGCATAATTGCTATTAACATTCATTCATTTCATTCATTTCATGCCACATATTATGCGTAACTATTATTAGGATAAGTAAAATATGCCATGTTAAATTATGACATATAATTTTATGCGAATAAATAGGGTGTATAGGTATACCTCAGCCACCCTTTCGAAGATATAAGATCAATACCATGAAGCAGTGAAAGTGTAGTAAAAGTATTACAGTACAATTTCTTGTGTTGTTTCCAGTAAAGAGACGACAACGGCGATGCCGATACAAGTTGAACAACTGGCATATGACGTCAGTATACTAACCCAATATTTTCACAGCAATATGTGGCTGCAATATTTCTTACATAGTCCTGCCAGCACAGAATCATTTGAATTCATTGGCCATTCCAAACACAATTCTTTTGATAGCCGTTTTCCATAATATAGCTTTTAATTGGTAATCAGTATATTACAGCCACACATTGCAGTAAAACTAATACTCGTTTAGAAGCCCTTTTACTAACTCTATGCGTATAGGACCTTCTGCCATTTTTTATACAATCTCTGAGCCCTAAAACTAGCCACATAGCGTCTGACTTTTGATGAACCCTGCCTTTGTTAATGCGTTATATTAGGAACGCGACCGCAATATTTTATTTTTCTGTCCTTCAATTTGAGCTGTGCATTTATATGTTAGTCAGCTCTTTACTCCTAAAATATATTTAGAATATATTCTGAACTGCATTTTTTCGGGCGTCACCGCAAGCTTTCGTAATCTTAGTTTTATTCCTAGTCTTTCCCTAGAAGGGGCATGCTAACCAGGCTAAAGATCTATACGCTTAGATTTTTAGCAGCCGGCTGCCCCTGAGTCTCTACCAGCAACAATCTGGGTGTATATATGTAGTTTTGTGGAGTTTTATGCCAGAATGCTTGAATAACCAAATTCTTTAATTTTCAGTTTCATCATAAAAGTTTGAAGGCCGTCAGTCTGGGTAAGTCTTAAAAGGTCCTATTTTATTAGGTACCTGGGGTTTTATTTCAGCGATACGTAGATTTTGGCTTAGCATCCTGGTCAAGGTTAGATGTGTGATTCCTCAGTTTTGTAGACAACACACATGTAAAAAAGAGAATAATAAACACTCCGACTTAGTTCCGATATTTAGATCTTGCTGAAGTCCTCGCAATACAGATATATTCCTAGAGCGTAGTTTTCTTTTGTTCTCTTTAAAAAAAACAAATTCCGCAGTAGGATTGATTCCTGTGTCTTTACAAACAATCAAACAATGGACACAAAGAACACCCGAACTCGGAACAACCATTTGTGGATCACACAAACTTTTGTCCCGTGTGGGATTCGAACCCACAACACTCGACGCAGTGGCAGTGACGAGGCGAAATTTTTTTTTCTTAGCCATTGAGGCGCTCATTGCCGGTAAACAATTAGCGAGGTAAAGCAACGTTGGGTGCGGTCAGTCTATAGATGGGTGACCGCTTAGTGGTATTTCATCTGAGCGTCTCCGTGCTTCGGTGGGAACGTAAATGTCGGTCCCGGTTGTTGCCAAATTGACAGCAGTCGTTAAACCATGTCAGAGGCCTACGGGCGGCTTGAACAACTCTTGACAATAGGTTGGCCACAACACATACGAAAAAAAAATAGCTACCAATTAAACCATTACGTCATTCGTGCAGTCCAATTGCATTCGACAAAACATTTAACTGACGTTCTGTACCGTATGTATTCTGTGTCCCCAATATGTTCGTGATGTTAATATATTTGGTTGTTTCAGAGATGGGCACTACAACAGTGGTGACACAGAAACTACTGAAACAAATTAATGAACCCGAGATCAGATCCTTGTAAGTCATTCGTTTACTTAAAAACAGACGTTTAACCACTGTTTGTCTAGCACCAAACACTAGACCGCGTGCACAGCAATCGTTTTTACTACCGATGTGCCACTGAGGCAGACATTATTAACTAGATTTTAACCGCGGCTTCACTCGCATAAACATTTATGCGAGCAAAGCCACGGCCGAAATCTTAGGGTTATGTCAATAACATATTTATTTCTGGATGTAAAGTATCTCATGTCCTTTTCTGTACCCCTGACAACGTGTAAGCGAAATACCATGATGATCGGTCGAGTAGTTAAGGCGTGAAAGCGTAACAAATAAACATAATAAATAAACATAATTACATTCGCATTTGTAATACTAGTTTTCCCCGCGGTTTCACTCGCGTAAGTCCCGTTCCCGTAAAAAGTAGCCTATGTGTAAATTCAGGTCTCCAGCTATCTACATACCGAATTTCATCGCAATCGGTCCAGTAGTTTTTGCGTGAAAGAGTAACATACATCCATACATGCATACAAACTTTTGCGCTTATAATATCAGTAAGGATTAGTAAATTATTTCAAATTTTAAAATCAATTTTACGATCATAATAGAATAATAAATAATAATAATAATAATATATTTATTTGGCAAAACCACAAATACAATGATCTTACAATTCAATAAAGTACATACATGTTTTTCCAAGGTTACATAGCATGCCAATGTTAGGTAATAATAATTACAATTTAGAATCAAAAAAGTCTCTAAGGCTGTAGAAATTATTTTCAGTTAGCCATTTGTATAGTTGAATACCAAATTGTCTTGTATTTAACAATTTAAAGTGATTAGGAATCTTATTAAAAATTCGGATACACATCGCGATGCAATTGTTGTTTAATTTCGTGGTTTTCGGGATACAATTTAGAACCAGTCAATTTGGATCTCGTCGATTTGTAGGTCTTAAATCATTCACAGTCCTAAAAAATTCCTTGTGTTTCCAGACAAACATACAAATTTCAAAAATATATAAACATGGTAGTGTTAGCAAGCCAAGCTTTTTGAAAATTGGTTTACATGAGTCATCACATTTGAGACCGTATATTGCTCGGATGCTCTTTCTTTGAGCTATAAACGCTCTCATTTGGTTTGTACTATTTCCCCATACTATTAACCCATAGCGCAGTACGGATTCCACGTATGCACGATATGACATCTATAACATCATAATACGATCATTAATGCGGTTATGGTGACATTCGTTAAATTTATAAAGTTGATCATCATTAAAATCGGGTTGGTATATATGTGACAATAAGGGGCCAATGAAGACAGAATAACAAATGATTATGGAATAGGGCTAAAATTGCTAACGCACAAAAAATTCTTAATATGAAAGAAAATTTCTATGCAAAACTGTCACGATTCAAACCTCAGGGTGCCAGTGCAAGTTGTTTTTACTTACAATGCGATCGAAACGTTTACCACGTTTGGCTCTCTGATTGGTTAAGAACTTGTGAAAGTGCGCCAATCGGAGCGCCAAACGTCATAAACGTCAAAATCGCGTTAACGTAAAACAAACTCGCAGTTAGCACTTTGTTAAAGCTTGTGTGTGGGTTCAAAAATCGACAAACCAGTTAAATAAGAAATTGCTTTTCCAGCAACAAACCCATTTCGCCTAAACTCATATCGAACGTTCCTATGGCCAGCCCACAAAGACATATTGCGCCAGTAAGACATCGGAAGAAGAAAAAGGACATCGTGCCTCCGCGGACGGTAAGTACTCAAATAGCAATACCACATCACTCCTGTTTCAATCGTTTAGGCAAACGGTAAACCAAGTGACACCAGGTATAGATGACGAAACAACATCTGTCCACCAGGCCACGGTCACAACTACATGACAGACTTAAACACTAATAAATCTTATGGCGGCACTTTACATGGCTGTTTGTATTTGCGTATTTGATAAATTTTACAAATAATAACCATGTGTACATTTGCGTGGCAAAGTATTTGCCTTTCTTGCCTATTTGACAACTACGGCAAATCTTTGTCGGCCTCGATGGCGTAGTGGTCAGTGTAACCGACTGCCACGCCTGAGGTCGCGGGTTCGATTCCCGCACAAGTCAAACATTTGTGTGCATGAACATGGATGTTTGTCTAGGTCTGGGTGTTTCTATGTATAATATGTATGTATTTACAAAAAAAAAGTATATATCTATGTATATCCATTGTCTAGTACCCATAGTACAAGCTCTGCTTAGTTTGGGCTGGATGGTGTTGTGTGTATGTGATAGAATATTATATTATAAATACCAAACACGCGTTACCGCGTGCTTGTCGGTTTTTCGACGCACATCAAAGAGTTTATCAAAGACGGCAAATAGGCAAATACGCAACTAAACCATCCACACAATGGCCAGCGTTGGCGGCAAGTCATGTCAATTTCAAATGCGCGGGCTGTCAACTTGACATCCCGGGCCGTTGTCTTGAAAATTATTTTTGTGCATACTCAACATCGACCAGCGCCTTGCTCTCCGTGGTATTTTTACAACCTTGTATTTTTAATACAAAGCATATAATAATAGCATGCGTTTAAATAATAAAATCCTGCTGCAAGTTTGAAGACGTCCATACTGTTGGTAAAAATTGCCTCTGCTCATTTAAAATGTTTGTGTATTTGTTATTTGACGTCTTATTTGGCTCCATGTGTAGACGGTCATAGTTGCCAATATCCGTATGTTTGCCTATTTGTCAAATATTCGCCCAAGTACAGCAAACACCCAATACCAAATACAAATAGCCATGTGAAGTGCCGCCTTTAAGAAAAGGTATTGTTTATCTTATTTGTGTTGTTATATATGTAGCTGCACTCAACCCAATTTATATTATGTGAACTGCGTACTATTTTTGTCTTATACTTTCACTCATCCATATTAGCATAAGATCACAAAAACGATGTAGGTATTAACCACTCCGGCTCCGCGCGCGCTAATGTAAACAATACACTATCGCCTGTAATTTGACACCTGTCGCGGCGCGCGCCACTTGAGCGCCACTTGAGTCGCCTTATCGCTGTTTTGTTTTTGTGCTCTAAGTTATTAAAGGATGAAATAGTAGCTTGGCGTCGTGATCACGCTTTCCCTTTTTGACGTGGCGGTCAAAGAGTTAGTCCTCCGTGCCCTCGCGTCAATTTTGCAATGTGATGCTGTCGAATATGTTCTGCAAGTCTGTGGCAGAATAAAACTCGACTGCACAGATGTGGAAGTGGTTTAAGTGGTCGCATCGTTACTGCCCGAGTATTGTGGGTTTGATCCCCAAACGGAACAAATTTGTGCAATCCACAAATAGTTGTTCCAAGTATGGGTGTTCTTTGTGTCTACTGTGTAAAATTATCAGCGACACAGGAGCTTTTCATAGTGCGGGAGTTGTGTTAAACAAAAAGAAGATTACCGAACTCATTGCTTGATCCCTGCTAAAGCCAATTTCGTTACAGAAAATCTCTATTAAACACAACAGTCTCAAACTTATATCCTTATTTCAGTGAACGTGAATAAAACATATAAGTATTCTCAACCCTAAAAATAACATCACGGAATCTACACAAAATAGGCTTAATAAAACTAACCCGAGTCGCTAAAGTAACGTATAATTATGTCAATGGGTTCGAGTTCTTGACATTGACAGCAAGTAAATAAACTGTTAAACAAAACAGCTCATAGCTATGCTGCCACATTAACAGTAACGTCAATTTTTTAATAAGGAGCTATGGTGTCAATATTAACTGTGGTTAATATGAAAGTACTGTTACTCCATGTTACGTTACATACATCACGTTCACTGTCTTAGGCAAACTAACATAAGCATTCGAATAAATCAATTGTTCAAGTCATTCGAGTAATATGATTGGGTGTTGACTGCAAGAATGGCGTAATGGGCAGACCCTTCCCTCTACAGACTACTTTAGTTTATGATATAGCGTTCCCACTTTCCCACCTGTTAGGTATATAAGTGAGAGTGTACCTTACAGTGCCCGAGATCACCTTCAGTGACCAGTTATAGACAGGTCTTGTCCCCAAATCCTAAGACCCAGTTCTGGTAAGCGAGCTTTCTCGTGCCCAAGTGGCACTACCTATTGTCCAGATAGGTGCCGGAGCAATAAAGCCGCTCACCACTCGCGATCTCAGAGAGTTGCTAACGATATCCTCGCTGGTGCCGACGGAGAAGCCGCCTGCCATATTTCCAGTATGGTGCCGTAACTGTAAGGCACGCTCACTTCCCAACGTACATCCATACGTCTACCCTTTCTGGTCTACAAGCCGGGTATTGCCCGAGTCACCTAGCTATGACTGTTACTTGCTGAGCAGGCAAGCACCCGAGATGCGTCGTGGCAGTGAAACTACACATTACCCCTTCGCTAAAGACAACTCCGTGCCTCACGCGACCAACTGGTTCGCACTAGCCGCGCATGATTCTGACGCTCGAACGCCACGTGCTTGCCGAGCAATAAACATGCCGTCCTCTGCGGCTAACCACATAGCTACTACGAGTCCAACCTCAATGTCAGGCACCGCGCACTCTAATTAGCGGCCGATAGAACACGCCTTTCGAGGCGCGGTAGGCTACCCCGACCCCGTAGTATCCTGATCCTAAGGGGGAGACCCGTAGTTCTCACCCCGAAACCCTACCTACTCGGGTGCTGAAGATAGGGCGATCGGTTACCGCAGCCGTCGCACTGAGTACTGTTGATTAGAATTCCACACAAAAAATAATGTCTAGGTGTATTTTGTACAGTCAGCCAAAAATTTGGTCTACCACCCTACGGTTGAGGTTCATTTGAACGTCATGAAACAACAAGGTCGATTTCCCCATGCAGTAATATTAAGACAGTGACCGTGAGCAGCGATAGCTCAGTGGGGAGACCAACAGACTGCAATGCAGAGGGTCTCGGGTTCGAACCCACGTCGCGCACCTCTGACTTTCGAAAGTTATATGACTTTTCGAAATTATGTGCGTATTGATTGACAATTATCGCCTGCTCCGTGCCTCGAGAGCACGTTAAGCCGTCGGTTCCAGCTGCCATGAACATCTATGGCAGTCGGTATAGGGGAAGTCGACACAAAAGATCCCACTGGGTCGAAGTGTCGCCGGTCTGTACTGACTGGCCCCCACACAAGATAAGATAAGACAGTGACCATTGCTCTCTTTATCGTGTATTTATATTTACGTTATGTCATGTGTCACATTAGAAAAGTTAGAAGCTTTTCTCAATACTGGTAGATCACTTTCTTGGCCAAACGTACTCCCCTTTTATAAATGTAAATAAAAAGTCTTTCTTTTGATACGCATCTATATTTTCCTATTCCTAACATCTGCCTTTTTTTTCAGAACAAACAGATTGTTAGCGATCTCCGGATTGCAGGTGAGTTATAACAGCAAAGCCTTAATATAATAATAATAATATTGAAAAATATTTATTTAGGAAACCTGCATGTCTGAAAGTTCTACATAATCTTCTCGAAGAGTTTACAAGTATGCCAATCTGCACTGGGCCGGCGTGGTGGACTATGGCCTAACCCTTCTTAGGTTCAGTAATGGTGTAATATTTTACGCGATAAAATCCGTATAACGCAGTTTAATTTTAATGTATAACATACGCGTAAACGTCTGTAATACATTGAAATTAAAACATAGCGTAACGTAACGTATAATCTTCTTATGTATATAAAATTCTCGTGTCGCAATGTTAGTTACCATACTCCTCCGAAACGGCTTGACCGATTTTTATGAAATTTTATATGCATATTTAGTAGGTCTGGGAATCGGCTACTATCTATTTTTCATACCCCTTAGTGACAAGCGTTGTCCTCACCTAACATTTTTTTTAAATCTTTTGTTTAAATCATTTTTTTATGGCAAAACAACGTTTGCCGGGTCAGCTAGTATTTATATATATTTTGGCGGCCTCGATGGTTAGTGTAACCGACTGCCACGCCTGAGGTCGCGGGCTCGACTCCCGCACAAGTCAAATATTTGTGTGCATGGACGTGGATGTTTGTCTTGATCTCGGTGTTTCTATGTATAATAAGTATGTATTTACAAAAAAAAATTATATATGTATGTTTATCCACTGTCTAGTACCCATACTACAAGCTCTGCTTAGTTTGGACTACATGGTGATGTGTGTATGTGATAGAATATTATTATTATATTTCAGAGCTTGGCGCATCGACGGAGATAGCTAACATGGCTCTACGAAAGAAATCTGAGGTTCCAATCATCATAAAATCTGAGTGAGTTTATTTATTTGTACACATACATAGTCTCATGTTTAAATACTCGAAGGGGTAGGCAGGGATGTATAACATCCACATTTCGCCAGATATTGTTTCAGGTCCCACGTAATAAGACGTGAGTCTATTTTCGTCTCCCGTACGCAGTTTCAAACGCCTGACCTGACCAGACTCCGAGCTGCTACTAAAATTTCTTTGACAGAAAAATCTAATCCAAACTAATATTATAAATGCAAATGTGAGTTTGATTGTTTTATAATATTCGTTAGCATTTATAAAGAAATCGATCCTTAGAAGCGGAGCGAGTGAAGCCGCGGCGTTTAGTTAGTATTATTATAAATTATCATTTTCATATTTTGAGTTGAAGCGAAAAATTGGGTTGGATTTGAGGTTATATTGACGGTAATAATACAGACTATTCTTACCCCGCACCTTTACCCGCGGGGAACCCACGGGAACGCATATTGGGATATAAATTACGATCCGATATATAATAAAATCCACTATCTCTCTTACAGAATATTTATATCTTGATTTACATGAAAGATTGAACCCGGACACAAACCAACACCCGCTTTTATACTGTCGTGTCATCAATCAACCCCACTCCAGTATAAAAACAGTGTTGCCATTTTTATCACAAATAGAATTGAATAAAATAAAATTACCTCAAAATAATCGTCACAATTTCAAGTGCTTGTTTAAAATTAACATAACGTTACAGATGCACAGTATGCTCTATTTGTGTGTGGAAGTTTCATCAAAACGTGTTCAACGGTTTATTCGTGACAGCCATCCAAACATTTTTACAAACTTGTACATTCTAACTAATATTATAAATGCGGATGTGTTTGTTTGTTTGTTTTTTGCGCTTGTACACTTTAAACTACTTGACCGATCATCATAAAATTTCGCATACACGTTGTCAGGGGTATAGAAAAGGACATAGGGTATATTTCATAAAAAAACAGTGCTGTTCCCGAGGGATAGAAAATTCACATAACCTATATTTATGCAAGCGAAACCGGTGGCAAAATCTAGTTAAGTAGGTATATTAACTGTATTGATATGTATTTTTTTTGCAGTTCTAGAATAAAACAAATTTCCTCTGATAGTCCTTCAGTCCTGAATCAAGAATCAGGTAATGTCACAGTATTTTGTAGTTACGTATTGTATCAAATACATTTAAACCCAATATCATACTGCTGGGCAAAAACCTCTTCTTAGTACCTATGAAAAGACTTAAGCCGCAGTCCACCACCCAGGCACTGGGCCAGCATGTTGGACTATGGTCTAACCATAAAAATTACAGGCCTTATATTATAAAATTTTAAATGCCTAACGAGGCATTTAAAATCCAGACATGCAGGTTTCCTTACGATGTTTTCCTTCACTGTAATAAACTATTCAATACGCACATAATTTCGAAAAGTTAGAGGTGCGCGCCCTTTGATCTAACTCGAGAACTCATTGTGACACTCCAACGATCGTGTTACCTCAAGATAATAAGGCAGCTATTTCAAAGAGCGGCCGTTTTAAAAACAATGCCATATATCACTAGTATTAAATCCTGTGTCGCGGAGGCTTCACAAACATTCATACAACGGACACACAGAATACCCAGACTCGGAACAACCATTTGTGGCTCACAAAAAGTTTTGTCACGTGTGGGATTCGAACCCACAACATGTGATTTAAATTGGGATTCGACCACCTAAACATCTACACCAGCCGTAGAGCCTACATTATACAGAGTGTCCGGTAATTAATTGATAACCTTGAAATGTCTTACAGCAGAACCGAGGACCGATCAGCAAAAAATATTAAGAAATATAAAAAAAGTGCAATAGCTTGTCATACTTTTAACTGTCTCTCTATTAGCATAATTAGTGTTTAACAATAAAACAGCAAAAAACCGATGGTATTCATTCATTTATGGTCGTAGTGTACAAGAAAGTTAAATATGGTAATTAAAAAAAAATTGCTGCGATAGACTAGTGGGAAACCGTTGGACTGCCACGCAGAGGTCTCGAGTTCGAACCCAGTGCGCGCATCTCTAGCTTTTCAAAGTTATATGCATAAATTAAATATTTAATTATCACTTGCTTTAACGGTAAATAATAAATAAATAATAAATAAATAAATAATCCATTTATTTGCATTGAATATAGGTACATACATTAGATGTTACATACATTAGTGATCTGCTACATTCTGCCTTCAGTAAGCATGCAAATTTTATACATTAATAGATTTTATTAGATTTTTTTGTTAGTTCATGTCATAATTAATAATTTAAAATAATGTCATAATATAAAAGTGTCAGGAGAGAACAAAGAAGAAAATAAAATTAATATCAATGTCTAATGATAATAATGATTACAAGGAAAACATCGTAAGGAAACCTTTATGTCTGAGAGTTGTCCATAATGTTCTCGAAGATATGTGAAGTCTGCCAACCCGCACTAGGCCAGCGTGGTGGACGACGACCTAACCCTTCTCGCACTGAGAAGAGGCCCGTGCCCAGCAGTGGGACAGTTTAATACATGGTTGATATTATTATATTATTATTATTATAATCTCAGGTAGGTAGACATTTTCCATATACTTTTCTGAATGGCCATCAGTTTAATTATAAGACATTTCAAGGTTATCCATACCGGACATCTGTATATTTCTTCACAATGTTTTCCTTCACTGTTCGAAAGCGAGCGATAAATCTAATTAATACGCACATAACTTCGAAAAGTCAGAGATGCGCGCCTTGGGATCGAACTCAAGACCTCTGCGTCCCAGTTCAAGGATATCCCCATTAGGTTACGGCTACTACCAGTTAATTTTATATTATTTTTTGGTAATTATCTTTCAGTGGAATCAAGAGACGGGCAGCCTTGGGTGGATTCCACTTACAGCTCTCTCAACACCCAGAAAACGTAAATTATGATCACTTATAATATGTAGAACATATAACTGTTAACTGTGGCCGGTACACTGGACTTAATATAATCCTAACAAATTTTATAAATGTAAAAGTTTGTGGATGGGTGGCTGGATGTTTGTTACTCTTTCACGCAAAAACCACTGTACCGATTGCGATGAAACTTGGCATGTAGATAGCTGGAGACCTGGCTCCCGTTATTCCCAAGGCAGCAAGTCCAATCGCGGTGCACAGTTAGAATTATAAATGTGTATTTGTTTGTTACGCTTTCACGCCATAACTACTCGACCGATAATCATGATATTTCGCAAACACGTTTTCAGGGGAACAGGAAATGACGTAGGGTGCCTTCCATCCAGAAAAAAGTACCGTTATAGTCTAACTTAACCTAAACAACATTTAGCAATTTGGCAAAATCTAGTCTTTGATAAATAAAAGGTGCGTGCTGTAGGATCAAACTCTAAATCTATGCATTTCAAAGGTCTCTCACTATGCTATCGCAGAAAAATGCAATAACACGTTGTCAATCATGACCTGGTAATTGAACTCAAGACCTCATGCACAGCAGTTCTATTCGCTATAGCTGCACCACCGAAGTAGTCTAATCATAAGTAATATATTTATTCCTATATTTTGTATTTCAGGAGTTGTTTGGACAGGCGTATTGGGAGCTTACTAAAGCTGCCGTACAAATTCTGTAAGTAATATACATAGCCCATATGTCTGCTTACCCTTTCAGAGTAGTAGAGCCTCGCTGATTTCAGCATGAATGGCCCGGCTCGACCGGGGAAGGACTACCCTCTTACAGAATATCGACGTCAAATAGCATTATTCCTACTGTTATGTTTCGTTCGGTGAGTGAGAGTGCCGGAGGCCCAATCACCCTCTTTCCCCTTTCACGCTCCTTCTCCTTCCTTTCCTAAAGGGTCAGCAACGCGCAAGTGATGCCCCTGGTGTTGCAGGCGTCCATAGGCTACGGTGACCACTTACCATCAGGTGGGCCGTATCCCTGCTTGCCACTCTACTTGTATAAAGAAAAATAAAACTTGCGCGAGCCTCTGTGCAGACATTTATAATAATGCCCCTTGGACCGAATTTCGTTCATGGCGGCTAGGAGACTGGCCATCCGCGCAGGAGATAGTATAGTGCACAAGGCGTATGCGCAAACGCAAGTGCATTTTTCTGACAGAAACCTCAATAACGGTTTGAGCGAACGAGAGACCTCGCGATCAACAGCATAAAATGCGCACCCTTATACCGTAGGTAAATTTAATAATATCAGCCCTGTGTTAAATTATCCTGCTGGGCAGTGCCTCTTCTCAGTGTAAAAAGGGATAGACCATAGTCCAATACGCTGCCTAGTGCGGATTGGCAAACGTCACATTTCTTCGGGAACATTATGGGGATCGCCCTGACATGTTCAACAGTGAAGGAAAACATCGTGACGGTTTCGTCACGATGTTTTCCTTCACTGTTGAAGCAAGCGATAAATCTGCGTGGCAGTCTAACGGTGTGCCACTATCGCTATTTTTATCTTTGTTCGTATATCGATTTTTTTATTACTGCCGAATACTAATTTGATTGCATGAGTGACAGTAATAATTAGCTTACAGCTGCCAGTCCATTGTATAAAGGGTTCACGTCTCACCATAGCCGGCGCAATTCATAAATGATAGTTCCGATAAAGATATAATAGTTTTTGTCGGTCTGTTCTGGCTATTCTTCGGAATAGCTGAAACGATCGTAATTTTTTTTATAAATGGCTACTCCTATTGCACTAGGAATAATTGCTGTGTCGACTTTACAAGTATTCAAATAACGGACACAAAGAACACCCACACGGAACAACAATTTATGGATCATACAATTTTTGTCTCGTGAGGGATTCGAACCCAGAACACTCGGCACAGTAGCAGCGACATTGCCTCATTGGCATCTTCCTACAGAATATACCACGGGGAGTGCTCTGAAGAGTTATTCCATCTTATCCCGCCCTCCCCTTTCCTATCCAGAACAACACGTGCTGGGCTCAGATGCCATCCTTACACAGTAGAGTCAACTAGAGTGCGTACCAACAAGTTTGGGTCTTCATACCTGTGCCGAACGATCAAGGCATAGAATTCTTTGCCAAGGCACGTGTTTCCTTCTTCATTAAATCCTAGGTCCTTTAAGCGGAGCGTGAAAAAGCACTTTCTCAGGCCCTCAAAGTAGAGACCTCAACATCGTCTTGGCTGCTATAAGAACGGTGTGGAGGCCACTGCTCTTAGACCAAACGACTGCTTACCATCAGGCGGAAAGTGGTCACATTAAAGAGGAAAAAAAAAATAATATGTGATGCGGCCAGTTAATCCTCTACACCATTCGTGTCGTTATGATAATGTCCTCTAGACCGAATTTCGGTCACAGCAAACAATATTATAGTGCACAATTGTGTCCGCAAACCCAAGTGCACTATCTATTGCCTTTCTCTCATAATCCGATGGGACGGCAACCCGACATGACCGGAGAGAGTCCTGAATCGATCGTATTTGAACTTCGCACACAAGTAAAGAGATCTACTCTATTCAAACTGCATGAATCAAAAGACATATTCAATCTTTTTGATGTCTGACTTAAAACCTTACCAACTGCTCACTGTGCTGCTCTACTGGCTATCTATTCTCATCCTAGACATCCCGTCTACTCTCCGCCTGTTACCTTAGGACGCATGTTGCAGGCATCCCGAATTTATCTATCTATTTATTTATAGTATATAATAAGCTCGGGCTTTAGGGCATTACGGCTGATAAGACTGTAGGTACTTTAGGGCTACGTAGGTTCTTGTCATATAATTGAAGGCATACAGTCTGTCACTAATAATGTCCTCCAGACCGAATTTCCGTCACGGCGGTCAATCTTAACAAATACTGACCATCTGCGCATGAGACATTATAGTGCACAAGTATGTGCGTAAATACAAGTGCACTCTCCGTTCCCTAACTCTCATAATAAGATGGAACGGTTATCCGACACGACCGGCGAGATCAGGCGCAGGACTAACGGCTTTACGTCCTTTCCGAGGCACGGGGGTGTCTAACACCGCCAACTTCCTAACTCCGGGCTGCTATTGAGATTTCTTAAAGGAAAAACCAAATAACTATTTGTTGGCCCGACCCGGGATTTGAACCCTAGACCTCATGCACAGCAGTCGCAATCACTGCCACTGCGACACGGACAGTCCGTTACTAAGGTGACAACTGTACAGAATGTCAGTTCCTAGTCCATTAATTTCTGCAGTGTTTACTTACAATTATTTATTAATTTTGTTGCAGTTAAGAAGAATATTTTGGCTCGCAGTTCCCTGATCAGTATAGCGATGAGCAGCAGTGATAATAAGTAAGAGTTTGTATATAGTATTTTAGTTTTTGCCCACTTCAATCACTGATAAGAACACGTGAGTAACCGGTATCTCCTCGGTCACCATGCAGCTTCTACCTACGCCTATTGGCCATGCCAGTGTTGAAAAGGTGTTTTTAAGGGGGCATTGGCCTGTTATTATGCCCACTAGTTGACGTTGGAGTTCCTGATAGAACGTAGCAGTTTGCGCGACCGATGTTTGTCAAAGGCCGGTATAGCGTCCTTTGGCTGTCTTCATACTTTCCTTAATTACGCCCACGGTTTTCGTGTAGCTTCGTGGTTCTTTTAATATAATGTTATATTGAATGGAAGTAGGCGTTGCTTGGCGGCAGTCCATTGTAATAAAATTATTAGGAAGAAAGGATTCCTTTTCCTCCTTCCCAATAATTTTAATAATATGTTTGCTTGCATATTGATTTTCTCTGATGATCAAAATCATTTTCTTGAGTCAGTTGACACAAATAACAGCCAGACTCGTAACAACTATTTGTAGATCAGACAAATGTTGGTCCTGCAACAGTCGGCGCGTTGTCAATGGCGAGGCAATCACTTAAACAACATCGCCATCAGTGTAGTCATCATTGCCGGAAGAGTCGCTCTAGCCGCGTATCTACTGCAACGTTACCTGATCTTTCATTACAATCCTTGTAGTTCAAAGTGACACTTCAGGAGAAGTCCGGTGGTGTCGAAGCAGTTGCTCCTAAGAGCATGAAGTACAGCGACACTATTTTATATAAATAGGCATTATATAAAATAGTGCCGCTGTTGAATTATCTCTGTTTAACCTCTCAACCAATCCAGTCATCAAAAATTCGAAACAAAAAAGCTCTTCAAACAAAAGAAGACCATCATAACAAAATTTACGTTTTAAATAGTCTGGTTAAGCTCGGATGCCGGCTTTCTCCTTCTGTGAGGAAGTAATTTCTATCAAGAAGGCAGCGGAGTGGGAGAGGGAACGCTGAAACCCTCTCCCCAACCGCAGAACCGGGTGCCGGAGGGCACGAGATGATCGCCAGCCACCCTGAGGTTTGACCTGGGGGTGGTGGGCTTCGTGGGCCTGCCCGCCACCCCATCAACCAAGGTCCGAGAGGCATTCTGTTGAGTGCGTTGCTGAGAGGTTAAGAGGTGTTTGTTGAGTGAACATTGGTCTGTTATTATTATGCCTACTAACTTGACTTTGTCCATTTATGTTTCAGATCTTTATTGAATCGTATCAAAAAACTGTTTTATGAAGACATTACTGAGCATCAAGGTAAATACATATTTCTTTCGAAATATATCTCATCCAGACCGAATATCGGTCACGGCGGCCAATCTTAACGTAGACTAGCCATCTACGCAGGAGACATTATTTTCTAAAGTGATGCTGATCTTGAAGCAATTAGAAGCTGGTCTGGTAGATTTAGATTGTCTGTTAACCCGACTAAGTGTCAGTCAATTATACTTGGAAGTAAACGATTGATAAGCAGGTTGGACTCCAGTTACCTCCTTTTGTGTATGATGGGACACATATACCGTTCCTACTGTAAAGGATCTGGGAACTTAAATTGGCAATCTCAGGTTACTAGTGTCAGTCAGAGAGTAACTGGAACGCTACGCGCCTTGTATCGCCTAAAGAATTTCCTCCCATCTAAGACAAAAATAATGCTTGTGCAGACTTTGATCTATCCCTTAATTGACTATGGCGATGTGTGTTACTATGACCTGAATGCAGATCTACTCAATAAATATGACCGACTTCTAAATAACTGCATTCGATTCATCTATAATCTTCGTAAATATGACCATATTTCATCTCATAGATCCACTTTAAAATGGTTACCCATTCGTCAACGCCGTAGTTTGCGTGCCCTTACAGTAGATTTTATTTTCTGTTTTAACCTCGCCCCCATTTATTTAACCTGCATTTTCCAATACCTATGTTCTAACCATCACAGAAACCTTCGCTCTTCCAAAAACCTCCTCTTACTTTGTCCCTCTCATACTTCTGGTTTCCTTCATTCTTCTTCTTCTTTCTTTCGTCCAGTCTGTTATACTGTGGAAAGCGGTCCGTCATGAAGTCAGGATGTCCACAAACCGTTACACTTTCAAGGTAAAAGTACGTGCTCTCCTCCTCGACAGTTTATCAGATTCTTCTCATCATTAATATAATACGTTTGTATGTAGGTATATACGAGTACATATGTATGTATGTATGCGTGTATCTATATCTACTTATATGAATACATATACAGTGTGAGTTTTCATAAAGTTCACATATGAACATGAGTGAAACTAGACATCATTTTAACGGTGGGAAAAATAATAAAACGAATCTCAAAAGAATATTCTTCGATTTATACCCATTTACATTTTATTTTTAGTAGTTATGGACCTTTCCAAGAAAACCTTGTAACTTTTGAACCAGGTGGTTACTCGTGTTGAAACAGAATTAATAATAATAGTGAATGTGTAGGCAATACCGACGCCATACTATTCACACCCAAAACAATGCACGTGACATAAAAATAGGTAACATTTTATAGCAAAACTGATCTCCGTTCTGTATTTTCAAACATCGTTAAAAATCTCAACAAATCTTCCCTATTGCCCCTCGTTTTATTATTCGACGTTAATTGCTATCTTATAAGCTTTAAAACATCATTAATACCGCATCTGTATTCCAAACAAAACATCTTTTACTAAGTATATGTACACTTGGGCAGTGTGCCACTTATTTTTCTTTATAGGTTCCAAAGGAATAATAATATTATATATATATATATATATATATATATATATATATATATATATATATATTATATTATTATATTTATGGATGGCGTAGTGGTCAATGGAACCGACTGCCACGACTGTGGCACGCGGGTTCGATTCCCGCACAAGTCAAACATTTGTGTGCATGAACATGGATGTTTATCTTGGTCTGGCTATTTCAATGTTTAATATCTATAATATTTACAAAGAAAAAAGGATATGTGTATGTTTATCCATTTTCTAGTACCCATAATACAAACTCTGCTTAGATTGGGCTAGATGGTGTTGTGTGTATGTGTGATAGGATATTATATTATATTATTATTTTTATCTCTGCATCACCCTACGGTTGACTGGTAAATTATGCCCTTGGCATTAAGCCCGCCGATGTAGTTCGCCGCAGTTCCAATCACCCCGTTTGAGCTGTTGTAAGGACCCATCATAATTCATTTGAAATGCCTCTTTTATTTTATTGCAGGTCGTGGGATTACAAGATTGTATTCCACAATCAATCGTAGAAAAACACCTTACAGACTGGGCTGGTATGTTATACCATCGTATTATTCCTAGTGCTGGAGTTGTCTTTTTGAAAGGGAGAATGAAAAAGATTTTTTCGTTTTTAGGTTAAAATTGGTTGCTAACGTGTCAAAAGCATTAAATGAGTAAGACAATTTATTATTGTTCAAATAGTTTAAGATATACTGAAATAGTAAAGTCACGTAGACTAATCGGTGGTTGCTCAATGGATTACGCATCTAACTTGCGATTGAAAGGTCATGGATTCGATCCCCACAACTGCAATACCGACGTGAACTACTAGTAATTTGTAAATTTGTATTGTTTTTTTTTTTTTTTTTTAATTTGTAAAATACTGGCACTGAACTATTTTGTACGAAAATACTATTGACTACTTACCTTGTATATTTTTTATTGAATGTTATAAAAATATATTAATACCAGCATCCCTGTAATAAACTGTCTCACTGCTGGGCATGGGCCTCTTTAAAATGTAAGCATGGTAAGTCCACCACGCTGACCTAGTGAGAGTTAGCAGACTTCACATATCTTCGAGAACATTATAAAGAACTCTCAGATATGCAGGTTTTCTCGCGATGCTTTCCTTCACCGTTAAAGCGTGCGATAATTAACTATTTAATACGCACATAACTAAGAAAAGTCAAAGCCTTGGAATCAAACTCGTGATCTCTGTGTGGCTGTCCAACGGAATACAGTTTCGTATTAGGCTATATTCGGTATTTAGGTAGTCAACTGGTTTCCCGATAGACCTTCACATATCATCTGTCAGAGGAGCTCATTCTAAAGACGTACCTTTTTAAAAATGCAAAATATTTTATCATGAAGGAAATATTAATAACATTCATTGTTTTATTGGTTTTAATAAACACCTTCATCAGACATACCCGAAATGTATTTACTTTGTATGGTTTGACTCTGGTTCTTGAAATATTTAACATAAACGCGATCATTTAAAACATATTATATTAACGTACACACGGCTACACATCAAGTTAGACAACCTATATACGCATAACTACGCTACATACAAAATAGAGAATTGTCGGAAAGGGACAGTGCATAGTGGTGTCGATGTAATGGTAAGGATAGAGCGTAACAAAAATATAACGCTTTCTCTCCACGATTCGCAGCGTTCAACTTCTAATAGTTCAAAGTCCTAACAGTCTAGGTTGATGTGTCGCTGTGTGTACCTCCCTAAGGTCTACTAATTTGAGCATACCCAAACAAATTATGTTTTCTATTCACGTAAATAGTTATAATTCGATTAAGTGAGATATTAGACCTTAAACTCCAGGAAGATAATTGTAGATTTTTTATGATTTGTGTTAATAGCATATGTATTTAGTCTTTTTATCGTTATTATATAGCCGCTGCTAAAATATATATTTAATATGTAATAGTATTTTTATTTCGACCTTCTTTCAGTCAAATAGTTATAAAGTCTTATCTCATAAACTAGAGTCAATTTAACATATCTGGTATGTTTTTCGTATTCAGCATATTAAACTTACACAAAATTGACTTCAACGTACCATGCCGCAAAATGACTGTTTCCCAGTGTAACTATTCGAATGCATTAAGTTTTGACATTAATTGATTCATTGGTTAATAAACCTACATTCATTCAGAGATCATGTTATTGAATTGTGTGTTTTCTCCTCAGGCAGAATAGAAGCACTGAAGTAGTGCCTGGAAAAAGGTGAGTAATTAACATCCATATTTTTTTATAAAATAATAGATCTTTCTAATAGTAAAAGAATTTATATAATCAGTTGATTCGTTTTTGAGTTACAACCTACAAAAAAAAAATCAAATCTTTCCTTTTTGTAATATTAGTATACATCGGAGTAGACCAATTAGCAAAGAAAGGCAAATTTTTATTTATATAATTTGCTGCCCAAAGTCTTTATACATTTTATTTTACTAAGATAAAGCGTTTGTTTTTTATTAAATTATCAATATCAGCTTGTTGTATTCGAGACGTAAACAACACTAATTATGAACTATGTGCCAGGCAGCAAATGACCTGGCACAATTTGTGTGAATCAAGTAATGTATTGCGTCTGTTTTGATTTTTTAATAATAATAAAAAATAAAATGTATATAATTGTCATAAATTTTAAAACAATTTGTTTTTATCCAGAGATAAATGAGGGTCGTAATGTTTATCTGGAAAATATAGGTTATTTTCCAGATATACATTACAACCTTTAAATACGACCACACCTTTCTGTTACACGCAATACATTGTTATAATCTGTAATAATATAGAGCTAACTGGCGAAATGTAGGTGACTGGCTCTCCTATTCGACGAAATGCATTCGTGAGTAAATGCGTCTGTTATGCATGAGGTTCGAATCCCGGGTCGGGTCAACAAAAAGGTATTGGGTTTTTATGTTTAGAAATCTTAATACCAGCCCGGCGTTAGGAAGTTGGCGGTGTTAAACAGTGCCTCCGAAAACACGTAAAGCCGTTGTTTCTGCGCCTGATCTCTCTCCGGTCGTGTCGAATTGTCGTCTCATCAGATCATGAGAATTAAGGAACAGAGGGTGCACTTGTGTTTGCGCAATTATAATATCTGCTACGCAGTCTCCGTTAAGATTGGCCACCGTGGCCGAAATTCAGTCTGGGGGATATTAAATTGAATTACTAACCATTCAGCTACCTAAACATTTGGCACTACCTATATAAGATTCTACAGTTGGATATAAGTCTAAGCTGAGACTGGCAATCTGCGCAAGAATAATTATAGTGCAAAAGTGTTTGCGCAAACACAAATGCACTCTCTATTCCCTAGCTCTCACAATCCGATGAGACAGCAATCCAACTGGGCCAGAGAGAGATCAGGCGAAGACCCAACGGCTTTACTTTTTGCTAAGGCACGAGGGTATGTAACACCACCAACTTCCTAACATCGGGTTCCTATTGAGAATTACTTTGTAAAAAATTATCTTGGCTTGACTCGGATTTGAACCCGATACCTTATATGCTTGACTTTGATTGCAAGGATGACGTAGTGGTTAAGGTGGACGCCTCGCCATTGCCACTGCGCTGAGTGTTGTGGGTTCGAATCCCACACGAGACAAAACGTTGTGTGTTCCACAAATGGTTGTTCCGGGTCTGGGTGTTAATTGTGTCAGTTTTTTTAATGTTTGTAAGGTCCCCCGTGACACAGGAATTTTAAGCGAGAGATTTCTATTTAAAAAAGGACTCGTGTTTGGTACCTTATGTACAGCATGGAGACAGTTAGGTATATAGTATATTAAAATGCGTGCTTTTGTTATTCACAGAGGAGCTTCAAGTCGCAAGGAAACGCCTAAAAAACCGTTAGTACATATTATTTTAAATTAATATTTCACTTCAAGTCGTTGATACGACTTCCATCTTAGTCTCCTCACGACCATAGCTGCTGAAAAGCAATAGAAACCACGGGAAAATTTAAAATTATATAGTTTTATAAAAATACATCACTTTTCACTTATTAGGTAAAAATATGTATACACACACAGACATTACACAGATTTTTACCTCTATTAATAAAAAAATCATAAAAACACATATCTAAAAAGATGATTACTGAAATATTTTTTACTTAAAGGACCAAAATTTTCTATACGCAATGTTTTAAGGAAATAAAAGTATGTTGTTTTCTCTCTAAAAATATAGCATGCTTTAAATTTTCTGCTGCCTCAACCCATCCTAAGCTAACATGAGTATACTTAATGCAGTAGAGTATTCTTTCTAGTGAATGTCCTACTAATCCTACTAATATTATAAATGTGAAAGTTTGTGAGAATGAATGTATGTATGTATGTTTGTTACTCTTTCACGCAAAAACTACTAGACCGATTGCGATGAAACATAGTATGTAGATAGCTGGAAACCGGGATTAACACATAGGCTAATTTTTATCCCGATATTCCCACGGGAACGGGACTTACGCGGGTAAAACCGCGGGGAAAACTAGTAATATTAAAAATGTAAAAGTCTGTGAAGATGCATCCATGGATTTGTTACTCTTTCCCGCAAAAACTACTGGACCGACTGCGAAGAATCTTGGTATGTAGATAACTGGAGACCTGGATTACCGCACAGGCTACTTTTTATCCCAATATTTCCACGGCATCGGAACTTACGTGGGTGAAACCGTGAGGCGCAACTAATAGGTAAATAAAATGGAAGCAGTACTTTTATACTAACTACAATTTATTATTGACATCTCAGCTTTTACTCAACTCTACTACTCATAAAAGATGAACTGTTGATGGAACAAGATATTTATCAGCTGTTCTATTTTGCAGTTTATTTACTTGCTGTCAATGTCAAGAAATTAAACTAATTGATACGTTACTATAGCGACACGGCTTGACAAGCAGCGATAGCTCAGTGGGGAGACCAACAGACTGCAATGCAGAGGGTCTCGTGTTCGAACCCACGTCGCGCACCTCTGACTTTCGGAAGTTATATGAATTTTCGAAGTTATGTGTGTATTGATTGACAATTATCGTCTGCTCCGTGCCTCAGAGTGCACGTTAAGGCATCGGTCCCGGCTGCCATGAACATCTGCATCATCTGGCAGTCGTTATTGAGGAAGTCGACACAAAAGATCCCACTGGGTCGAAGTGTCACCGGTCTGTACTGACTGGCCCCCACACAAGATAAGATAAGATAAGATAAGATAGCGACACGGCTTAGTTTTTTAAAATCTTTATTTTGTGTAGATTCTGTAGTGCCATTTTTAGCGGTGGAAATACTTCCGTGATTTATTGCCGTTCACTGGATCTCACATTTTCTTTTTTTTTAGAGGTTTTATCTCAATCCCGTTAGTATATACGTAATAATAACTTAAACAGTGGAAATAACACTGCCTTACTCTTACCTCTGTATTCTTTTTTACAGGTCTAGTAATATGAAAAACAAGAGTCGTTATGAAAAGCCTACAAAACCGTAAGTACAACGTTACAGCGGCGGGCTGTCCGTATCATCGGAGATCCAGAGGTCACGAGTTCACTGGAATCTCTGCAACTCCGTAGGGATATTGCCTCTTTGGCATGTTTCTACAGAATATACCACGGGGAGTGCTCTGAAGAGTTATTCCACCTTATCCCGCCCTCCCCTTTCCTATCCAGAACAACGCGTGCTGGGCTCAGATGCCATGCTTACACGGTGGAGTCGACTAGAGTGCGTACCAACAAGTTTGGATCCTCATACCTCTGCCGAACGATCAAGGCATGGAATTCTCTGCCAAGGCACGTGTTTCCTTCTTCCTTCAATCCTGGGTCCTTTAAGCGGGGCGTGAAAAAGCACCTTCTCAGGCCGTCAAAGTAGAGACCTCAACATCGCCTCGGGTGCTATGAGGACGATGTGGAGGCCACTGCTCTTAGACCACACGACTGCTTACCATCAGGCGGAGTGTGGTCATTTTGACGAGCAAAAAAAAAAAATTAAATTAAATAAATATTTATTACTTATATTCATAGTTTTACGCTTATACCTCCCTATGATTAGGGGTAAGCAGGGGTGTATACTATAGCCATATAGGGAGCCAGCGTGATGGACTATAGCCCAACTCTTCTGCCACTAAGCAGAGGCCCGTGCCCAGCCGTGGGGCAGATTAATACAGGGTGGCTTTTATATTATTTTTAGATTGTGACATTTTGATTTTGGATTTTCTTTATTCAAAGAGGCAACTTTATATTTGAACTATTATATAATATAACTATAAAAATTACTAGCTTTGTCTGCAACGTTGTTCTCCCGAATTTAGGTTAGATTAGATATGTAACAGTCCTTTTTTGGATGAAAGGTACCCTATGTCCTTTTCTGTTTCCTTGACAACGGGTATGCGATATTTCATAATGATCGGTCGATTAGTTACGGAGTAAAGACATAGCCAACAAACAACCAAACTCACATTCGCATTTATTATAAGTATTAGTTAGGATATGTGTAGTCAGTCTAAAAACCTCTGTAATTTCTTTTTACAGGTCCAGTAATATGAGCGTCATGAATCACTCTAACATGCCTACAAAACCGTTAGTTATTTAAATAATGATTAATTATATAAAATTCTCTCTCTAGAGGACATTTATTGTCCTCCAGACCGAATTTCGGTCGCGGCGGCCAATCTTAATGGAGGCTGGCCATCTGCACAGGAGATATTATAGTGCACATGCGTGTGCGTAAACACAAGTGCACTCTCTGTTCCCTTACTCTCAAGATCAGATGCGACGGTAATCCAACACGACCGGAGAGAGATCAGGCGTTGCACCAACAGCTTTACGTGCTTTCCGAGACACGGTGGTGTCTAACACCGCCAACTTCCTAGCTCCGGGTTGCTATTGAGATTTCTTGACATAAAAACTCAATATCTTTTTTGTTGGCCCGACCCGAGATTCGAACCCGGGACCTCACGCACAGCAGTCGCATTCACTAACGCTGCGCCACGGAGGAGTTAAATAATTATTCTTTATATAAATAGTTAGCATCACGCTTATATCACGAAGGAGAAGGCACAGGTGTTTCTACCCATGAAAGATAAGGTTCGATTCCATTAGGCAACTCTTGCATACAAGTATGACGTCACATTTGCGTACAAGTTGCTTGCATTGGAAACTAGTTTTCAGGAGTGTGCAAATTGTATGCAGGTTTCACTTGTATACAAGTAGAGATGTTCAACAATTGAGTAGGCCATCATGGGTGGAAGACGTGCTCCTCAATAAAAATTATTATTTACCACCTAAAAGACATTGTTTCGATAATTTGTAAGCGACAGATATCATGTGCGTAAACGTCACTCGTTCAAAAATCAAAACGTGCAACTAACGTTTGCGCATTCAATTTGCAGATCACTTGAATAAAAATATGTACAAGTTTACAACTTACAAGTTGTAACTTGTATGCAATTTGTAACTTGCATGCAAGTGACTTGCCTAATGAAATCGCGCCTATAAGGTCTCTTAATGGAATAGAATACAGTATATTAACGACTAATAGCCTAGAGAGAGACCGTTGAACTGCCATGCAGAGATCTCGAATGCGCATCCATAACTTTTCGAAGTTATGTGCGTAATATAGTTAATTATCGTTTGCTTTAACGGTTGAGAAGAACATCGTGACAAAACCTGCATGTCTGAGAGTTCTCCGTGATGTTCTCGAAGATATATGCAGTCTGCCAACTTGCAACTGAGCCAAGATGTCGGACTATGATTTAACCCATCTCAGACTGAGACAAGGCCCGAGCTCAGCATTGGGACTGTTTGATACAGGGCTGGTATTACTATAGATGGCAATAGATTGACTATGAGGAACTGACAGTCTACACCGCAGACATCTGCCTAATCTTTTTGGACTATAGGTATAGGCGTAAGTCTATGTAATATCAAGTTAATAATATATTGTACCTCTGTGCCCATAGTAGAATATGACATACTACAAATAATTTGACTGCACAGATGGTGTGGTGGCTTAAGTGGTAGCCTCGCCACTGCCGTTACATCGAGTGTTGCAGGTTCGAATCCCAAACGGGACAAAATTTTGTGTGATCCACAAAAGGTTATTCCGAGTCTGTATATTCTTTGTGTGTCTTACAAAAATACAAAGTGGCGTTCTCTAGTATCGGAGGCCAAGACACATTTTGGGTCGTTAAGCCAACGGAGTTAGTAAGTAATGTTCATTGTATCCGTTGTTTGAATGTTTGTAAAGTCCCCTGCGACCAAGGAATTACTTCTAATGCAGGAGTTACCTTTCAAAATCAAAATTTCCGAAAATATTAAAGAAACTCGTAAGAATTTCTTTTTTAAATGACTTCTCCCGCACTAAGATTAATTCCTGAGTCCCGGTGGACTTTACAAACATATTATATACAACAGACACGAAGAACACCATTTGTGGAACCCACAACACTCGTGGCAGTGATGGAACCACCACTTAAAACCACTACGCCATCCGTCACATTTACTGTTGAAACGATAATTTACTATTAATCTCTACTCTCTCACTCTCTACTCAGCAATAGTTGTTTATGTTTTAATATTACAGATGCAAGCACTTTAATGCATCGCACAGCTACCGATGTATGAGAGCCCAGGCCATGAGACTTGCTGGGCCATCCCCGAGTCAGTGAGTCTTTTCCCTAGCCTTTATTATTCCCAAGTCACTTGGGGTCGACTTTTCAGTCTTACCGGATTTGACTGGATATCAGTTTTTACACGGAGCGGCTGCCACCTGACCTCCGCAACCCGAAGGCTAACGATACCCTAAGGCTAGACCAGTGTCAGGATATTATAGGGCACTGACTTCTCAATAGCGATTGCCATAAATGTTTATGGCAGCCTAGACCGACGGCTTAACGTACTCTCCGAGGTACGGAGCAGGCGATAATTGTCAATCAATACGCACATAATTTCGAAAAGTCATATGACTTCCGAAAGTCAGATGTGCGCGACGTGGGTTCGAACCCGAGACCCTCTGCATTGCAGTCTGTTGGTCTCCCCACTGAGCTATCGCTGCTACTGTCACCCTAGTCAGTAAGTATATATACATATATTTTAACCTATTGAGTCGTAACGACACACCGGAGTAGAAGCCAGAAACAATAGGTTTTCAATTATGTCTGGCATTCGAACAATAGGGTAGTTGTCTATGCTCAACTTTGTACATTTTATTTTACAAACAAGAGCAAATAACAATCACAAGACATGTTTATGCGAAAACGGTATTAAAATACTTGCTATAGACAAAACGTCTCGCTATCTCCCTCGTACAAGTGCGGTTAACAAGGGGTTACGTTACAGTTTATGTCGTGCATTCTTTTTCTATATCTGAGATAGAGAAAGAAAGGGAGAGAGAGTGGGAGACAGCGAGAATAAGAAAGAGAGAAACTAAGGAGATTGGGTGATATTGAGTAATGGAGAGTGATAGAAAAAAGGAGGTAGGGGGCGAGTAAGGCAGAAAGTAAAAAGGAAGAAAGAGAGAGAGAGGTAAGGAGAGAGGGAAAGAGAGGTAAGGAGAAAGGGGGAGATAGATAAAGAAGGAAAATAAAAATGGTAGACGGAAATGGAGAGAGCGAGAATATGCATGACTCATGTTATTCATAAGATATAATAAATACACGAAAAAGTGTGTTTAAAGAGAAGCATTTACTTATTGGCTATTACACCGTAGTTATAATAGTAGTTTTCTTCAGACTGAATTGCGGTCACAGCAGCCAGTCTTAACGGAGACTTGCCATCTGTGCAGGAGATATTATAGTGCACAAGTATGTGCGCAAACCTGATCCCTAACTCTCATGATCAGATGCGACGGTAATCCGACACGACCGGAGAGAGATCAGGCGATGCACCAGCAGCTTTACGTGCTTTCCGAGACACGGCGGTGTCTAACACCGCCAACTTCCTAGCTCCGGGTTGCTATTGAGATTTCTTGACATAAAAGCTTAATATCTTTTTTGTTGGCCCGACCCGGGATTCGGCCTGAGACCTCATACACAGCAGTCGCTTTCACTACCACTGTGCTACACCATAGTGCACTCACTTAATAATTTCTCTCTTTCTTTCCAGGTTGGCGGTCATTAGAAAGAAAATTAAGAGGTTCATGGCACCCAGATGTGTGAGGCAAATAGCGAGAGGGTGTGAGTATTATATTACATTCATTATTTTACTTGTGTTTAAACTGTCTGCCTACCTTGCTGGTCACATAAGCTTGCAGGTCTACGTACAGTCGTTTAGTCTTCGGGCACGCCACGATTGCGGCAGAAAGTCCTGTGTTTGAGGAATGGCTGGAGAGGCGGCATGGCGCCCTCACTTTCCGGCTGACACAGGTAATGACTGGCCATGGTTGTTTTGGCCAGTTCCTGTGTCGCATAGGCTGGCAAGAGACGCCCGGTTGTCACCACTGCGGCGACTGCCACGACGTTGTTGTGGACATGGCGCTGCACACTTTGGCGGATTGCCCCGCCTGGGCATCGCAGCGCCGTGAGTTGATCGCGGCAGTCGGGACTGGGGGTGTTGGGCTTCGTGGGCCTGCCCGCCACCCGATCAGTACCAGGTCCGAGAGGTGGCGTGCGTGTTCCCACGCGCGCCTCTGTATCGTGTGTCCGTCCCGTCCTCAGGGGGATAGTAAAATTAGTGGTTGTAAATTTGTGTAGTGGCCTGTTTCATACGGCGGGCCGAATAACCTCTCCGTCCCCTCTCCGTCGCCCCGCGGAGAGGTATGCATCAAAGCATTCCGCCAGGTTAAAAAAAAAGAAAAAAGTCGTTTAGTCTTGGGTTGGGCAAAATGTTCTTGGGTTTTATAATAATATCAGCCCTGTCTTAAAATGTCCTACTGCTGGGCACGGGCCTCTTCTCAGTGTGTGAAGGGTTAGGCCATAGTCCACCACGCTGGCCTAGTGCAGGTTAGCAGACTTCACATATCTTCGAGAACATTATGGAGAAATCTTAACACATGCAAGTTTCCTAACCATGTTATCCTCTTTCCGTCTGTCCACTACGCGTTGACAGAGAAATCTCAGAAATGCAGGTTTCCTCAAAATGTATTCTTTCGCCATTAAACAAGCGATAATTAACTATTTAATACACACATAAGTTGGATAAGTCAGAGATGCGCGCCTTGCGATCGTACTTAAGACCTCTGAGTGACAGTCCAACGGTCTCTCATTAGACTATAGCTGCTTTTTATTTTCTACTGGGTTTTACTGTAAGAAGCAACAGCAGCAAGCAATTAGAAAATGTGACCAGGCACGTGAGTCCTAATGCATTTAATCCAAATATGGTGAATTGAAGGCATTAGAGAACTCACCTCCAATTTAAAAACCAGCAAGCAATTGTGAAAATGTCAAAAAAAAATGTCAATATGTGGCCAGGCACGTGAGTTCTAATGCATTTAATCCAAATATGGTGAATTGAAGGCATTAGAGAACTCACCTCCAATTTAAAATCCAGCAAGCAATTAGAAAATGTGGTCAGGCACGTGAGTTCTGATGTATTTAATCCAAATGTGGTGAATTGAAGATATTAGAACTCACCTCCAATTTAGAATCCAGCAAGCAATTAGAAAATGTGGCCAGGCACGTGAGTTCTGATGTATTTAACCCACATGTGGTGAATTGAAGGCATTAGAACTCACCTCCAATTTCTAGGACTTAAACTATAGCTGGTCTTTGTACTATACTATTACACATTGACAACCAATAGCAGTCAAGCTGCGCTAACCCAGTAAAATCTTTCTTTCTTTTCTTCTTTCTTCAGTGGAAAATCTTCCATTCGACCTGCGATCAAGTAGTCGTGGATCCAAATTCCTTCCATAAGTGTGATTGATAAATTATTGTTCTGAGTCCAGGCATTATTTACGTCCGCTTTATGAATATTTGTTATGTTCCTCGCGACACAAGATTGTCTGTTGTTGTGTGTTAGAAGTGCAAGAGTTGCTCTTTTAAAAAAAAACGTAATGAAGAAGCAGTTTACAATAATACATTTGTTGTCAAATTTCTAGTATTCTTTTAATAATGAAATATTGTTTTGTTATTTTCATACAGTCTATAATGTCCCAGAACCGAAAAAAGAAGAACCGCCGCAGAAATGTGATCTGGAAACCGTATTCAAGGCAACACCTATTCGTAAACCAGCAGAAAATACGTGGGGAAACATCGGCAAGGCATATGTCCACCTGTGGACTGCAGTGATCTGAACGCCAGCCGAGCTATTCTCTAAGTTTTCACATCGAATTCGAATCTCACTTCGACACTCATTATAGTTTATTAACTTATTTTTATATTCCAACAGTAACAAAATTTTATTGTTTTAGCTTTAGATTACATATATAGAAAATATTTATTTATTTAAATGCAGAGGTTCCCTACATATAAAAATCGCCGATACCTTTCTACAAATAAGAGATATTAAAAAGTATATTAAATTTAAAATTTGATGCTACCTATAACGTATACATATAAAAGTATTTCGTATACATTGTTTACACTCTAAATCTAACCCCAAACAGATGATACATTGTAATATAATAACTACAACTTATTAACTAAAAAGTTTTTATCTCGAATTTGTGTCCATAGTGAAATAAACTAAAAATTTACACTTTCATTAAATCAAATTTTCTTTTAAAATATCAGAATGACAAATGGAATATCTCAATTTAAAATAAATTATATATTTATTAATATTTAGTTTTAATATAGATTTACCTGAAATTTCAAAATACATATCAAGCAATTTTTCTGCGGTTTCCTAAGTGAGTTCGATAATGAGATTTTACTGAATAGCATTTGCGAATTCGAAATAATTCTACAATATATCAGAATATCAAGCGACATTAGCCCAATGTTTGAGGCGTCGGATTTGCGATCGAGTGGCCATGGGTTCGATTCTCACGTATTACACTGTAGACGTGATGCCATACCTTTCTCAGTCATTTAGTTTAGTCGCAAAGGTTAGTAACAATTCTAGTGATTTACTATTAAAATTACTATCTTCCTGAAAAATAAATTTCGCCATGCCCATTAAAAAGATTCGCTGAACCAATCATTAATATTAGTAATACTGAATTTTAACTGATTGTATTATATATCGTAATAACTTGAGTACCAATAACTATTAAGAGCATAGAATTTAAATATTGCAATTTAATTGACCTAACGCACTTTAAAATATATATATTTATTTATTTAATTAATTAGAACGGTCGCATAAATTAAAAATTATTTATAATCAACTGAAAAAAAAAACACCGTAAATTAGCTCAATATATCACTGAATTATAATAAAATGAAATATACATAAATTGATCTAGCCAATGTGGCGGATTGGTACACAAACATACAGACAAAAATTATGTCCACAATTAAACTATAATTATGTTTGTATAGATATATATAAATAATGCTTTAAAATGTATTAAAGATTTAATGAAATATTCGAATTCATAAAATTGTCTAAAATACACTAATTATGAAAATATTTAAATACTGTTCAACTTATTAAAACATGTATCTTTAACGTAATAATAAACAACTTATATGATATTATTACTTACAAATGCAATAATAATAAAGAATGTACAGGACTTATTTGTTTTCTTTTTAAACCGACTTCAAAAATAAGAGGTATGTTTTTTTATGTGTTACCTTAGAACTTTTTTCTAGGTGAACCGATTTTGATGCTTTTTTTATATTTGGAAGCTGGTGCTTTTCATTGGGTCCCATTTGATCAAGATCTAACCAGTCGTTTTCGATTTGACAACTCGATGACTTAGTGGTTAATGTAACCAGCTGTCACGCCTGAGGTCGCGGGTTCGATTCCCGCACAAGTCAAACATTTGTGTGCATGAACATGGATGTTTGTCTTGGTCTGGGTGTTTCTATGTATAATATGTATGTATTTACAAAAAAAAAGTATATATGTATGTTTATCCATTGTCTAGTACCTATGGTACAAGCTCTGCTTAGTTTGGGCTAGATGGTGTTGTGTGTATGTGATAGTATAGAATATTATTAATTATGGTTAATAATGAGTATTTGATTAACTTCCGCTATGTTGATGATGTTCTCATTTTATGCCGATGTAAAATGAACAAAAAAATACAACAGTGTGGGATGGTTTAGAAGCGCATCGTTAGTTAAATATTTTTCTGTAAATAAAAATACCCAGTGTGATATTGTCTTTACTTACATTTTTTAAAAGGGGATCTTGATAAATTAATGTGTTCACGAGGAGGATCGCGCTAGGGGATCCTGGTAGATAACATGTAACTGACTGTACATATTTCAGATATTTAATTGATAATGAAACTAATGGGACTAAAATATGTGTAACATTAGTTCTGCGGAACTAACGGGAAATAAACGTCTCAGTAGTTCCGTCACGGAACTGTACCACGGAACTATTAGGAATAAATCATTTCGAGATGGTCCCATTCTGATAAAGATTTTCTATTTTGTTAAAATGTCTGTTTTAATTTATACATTTTCCATTACCGACGAAACCATAGAGTGTTATAAGTTTAAACGGAACTGAGACCTGAGACTACCAAGCAGAAAGTATCGCACCTCCAGACGAATAGGAAACTTTAGAGGAGAGCAAAAAATTGTTTGATCTGATATATTTATTATAGGATGTACTTTATTATCTTTCGCTCGTTCGTTGCCAAACGGTCCTGACGATCCATCGCGTTGAGGCGAAACACGTGTCGACGCATATTTTGTGTTCGAAGCAGAATACTGCAAGTTGGTGTACGCCCGGATCCCAGGTCGTGGCTATCTCTATCC
Source organism: Catocala nupta (assembly GCA_963675205.1). Classification (NCBI taxonomy): domain Eukaryota; kingdom Metazoa; phylum Arthropoda; class Insecta; order Lepidoptera; family Erebidae; genus Catocala; species Catocala nupta. Next base: position 10,735,769 of record OY776105.1, read on the forward strand.
AGAGGAGTTCGGTATTGTCAACCTTTTTCTATTGCAATAGTTTGAGTGGGCAATCTGAGGGTGCGTGGCGGGTTCCTCTCTTCCCAATAATTTAATTACAATGGACTGCCGCCAAGTAATGCCCACTTCAATTCAATATATAATATTTTGTTTAACAAAGACATAAGTAAGATTAAGTGTATTGTTATCAAATTTTATGTGTGTATATAGACTTTGATTGAAAAATATCAAACTCATTATGATGCGACAAATGATTTTTTTGGTGTACAGTTATTGTTTGTCAAATCACAACGAAAATAATTGAGTTTGTGTATCTCCAATTGCACTATTCGAATCTGCAATAAAAAAAAGACGTGATTGTATTGTGTAGATTTGTAGAACGAAGTCACATTAGTTTTCCACCGCCATTTTTTTTTAACAAGGTATTGCACCACCTTATTACGCCGCCATTTGTAAATATTTGAATTTCGAACACGGCGGTCGCTGGGTTCGTCAAGGGAGTCTCGTGTACGGTCACCAGACCCCTTGTGACTTTATTTTGTGAGTGATATAAATTTACGTGGACGAAGCCAAAGTTTGACCAAATGCCAAGTGACTGCAGTGCTGAATAAGTTAATAGACAATGTGCGAACCGTGCAAGACTTTGTTTAGAGAAAAATGATTTACATATTGAACGGTTTTTGAAATGTTTGTGACGGTGGTAAGCTAATTTGAATATGATTATTATATTGTACATATTTTTTTGATTTTCTTTAGAGTATAAATAAGTTACTATCTATACTACACAATCAAATCTTCCTTAAGTCCGTAAAAGCTCTTTATTAATTCTTTTTATTATTTGTTTTTATTATTCTCAATATACTTTTAAATCTATAAATATGCGCACATATAAGTATTAAATACCAATATTATTATTTAGTATAAAATTACTTTTGCCATCTATGACAACCAGGGTAGGCAGAAAATTTTAAAAGGTCACTTATCCATGATTGTGGTTTATTGGTTTAGGTTCGTCGTCGTATCGAATAAATTATGATGTGTGTGATTTATCACCTCAAATATACATAAATTTACTGAATTTATGAACATATCAATTTGCGGATATTCGAAGTGGCCTTTCGGCGCATTTGTCTGATGTTCTGTATTTGCAAAATAAAAAATATCTAACAAAAGAAAAGTCGGTCGTATGTTGTGCGTATACCGAACTATAAATTTTATATTTTATTTTTATATTTATAATATAAATCTACACGTCTATCTTTCAGTAAGAATTTTTGCAATACGGAATCGTAAAAGTTAGGAACGCGTTTTATTGTAGTAAGAAGGTTTTTTCTATTGATATCATGGAAAGATCTGTAACTCGTGCCTGACCTTGTGTATTCCTTAAATAAGTATGTATACGTTTTAACGACGACAAGGACCTTTCGGTTGAAGCACTGCTCGCGGGAACCGTAACAATTAATTTTGCCAAACGCAGTACTTCAGGAAAGACTGTAGTTATTTAAGTTATTTTCGTAAAAATGTTCTATAATTTTATAAATACTAAGGTTTTGAATTCGGCGGTAGTATAAACACATTTGAGCTCATTGATAAGGCGGTCTAAGTTAAAGTTGAATGATTTATAAATCTACGAATTGCGTTACTAATTAGCGGTGGGCTAAAATGATATTTTTCGTTATACTGTTAAATGCTAATGTTAAATAAAAATTTGTATGTTATTTAAAGTGCTAATTCTTATAACATGTTAAATAGTTAAACGTATACGTAATACGTTGATTTAATTGTTGAGTTAAATAAATGTGTTATATACATTTTAACTTTTAGTCATGTTAGCATATTAGCTTGTGACATACATGATTTTAAAATTTTGAAACAGAACAAATATTAACAATGGCGACTTCTTAGAACTCACATAAAAATCACAAATCTGTTGCATAACATTCGTCGTACTTCGGCAATTCTCGTGAACTTTCGTCATGTACGAAGGCCACTGAACACGTCATATACCTAATAAAGACACTGTCTTTTTTTGCGTTTGTGTGCGTAAGTTTTAACATTGTGTCACAAATATTTATAGGAACGCACATAGATATTTTTGTGTCCGTCTCGATGCACACATGCAAAGAATTATGCAATATTAGTTCATGTCTATTACGTCGAATTAGGCGCATTGCAGCCAGCGCTAGTGCAGCCGGTACGCGACAGTTGGCGCTGATATTATGATATAGGTTTTGAGAAATTTTGTTTATGGAAATTAACTATTCGTCGATAAATATAAATATTGGACTTCAAAATAAAATATAATAAATAATATAATAAATATCTATCTGAGTTAGAGAGGTGTAGAAGGAGTTAGGGTAGGCAGTGTCTTTTTTTCTTTATGAACCGCACGCCACTGATGACAACCTTCTGCCTAATTTACATAAATTGTTGTTCTCTTTATGTATGTACATATATTATTCCCTACATGCACCGAATACATGCAGGCTCTGCAAGAATACCAGCGTTGTGGTTACACTGCAACATTGCTGAAGCAGGACCTTATTTGTTCTTATTTTGCTTGTGTTTCCTTTTCTTTCTTTCTTTCTCAAAGAATGGAGGTAAAATTTGGAGTATATCTGAGGCCCGCGTGTGAACTACACACATCCAAAGTGTCTAGGGATCATAGTGGATCATAGTGGATCAAGTACATTTTTAAGAATAAAAACTATCGAATTAATATTTGCCAAATCTAGTCTTCCAGATTAGCTTTTTACTTTAATTCCTTATTGTGAAAAATTTACCTAACTTAATGTCTTCAAGTAAAGGGGAAAATAGGCAAAAATGAGGATCTTTCATAATTTTTAATTTAAAGATTAAAAAATTAATAGTCATTAGTTTAATTATAAAATTAATTAATATGTTTCCACCATTGACACGACACGCAATCACAGCGATTTAGCATGCTTAAAATCAGTTCATCAAAATCACTTTGAGGAATGGCCGCCCACGTTCTTTCTAACAAGTCAAAAAGTTGTTGTGTGGTATGCATGGCATCCATACTCGGCAGAGGTCTTCTTTGGAGTATATCCCATGCGTGTTCAATTGGGTTGAGGGAGATTGAGCAGGCCACGGCAGGACGTTGATACGAACATCGGTAAGAGTATGTGTTACGACTCTAGCCGTGTGTTGACGTGCATTGTCATGCGTTAATCATCCAGAGAGTTTCGCAAAGGGATGATCACGCCTGAAACAATCCTCTCCGCATAAATCTGGGCATTGAGGTTGCCCCTGATCCAAGTGGAATCGGTTCTTCCACCGATCCAAATACCGACCCGAACCATTATTGTTCCACCTTCATATGAATGAACATCCTTACAAAATTTCAAAAGTTCTTGACGATCAGAAGTCCCCTTATCCGAGTACGTCTTGTATCTGGTCTCACACCGAAACGAGATCCATCGGAAAAGCAAACACAACGCTAGTCTTCTTCCTCCCAATTTCTGTGGTCGCGAGCCCATTGCAAACGGGACCTACGATTGCAGGGTGCTATAGGTGGAACCCTTCGAACCCTTCCTGGGCCTTCGAGAACGCAGACCCACTTCACGTAAACGATTTCGTATGGTTTGGTTAGCATCAGCAAGCCTGAAGAGCTGTGAAGCCTCATAGCTAACATCATGGTGGTCATTTTACGGCTCAGTCGAGCAGTATTTTGGCTGTACCGGTCTTGTCTGCAAGTGGTGATGCAAGATCGTCCTCTATGGCGAAAGCCATAGTATATCATAGTATCATGTCACTCGGCCACGCTGCCCATGAGACGATAGCGTGTCCAGATACGACTTATAAAGCTCTGTGTAGGGCTAAGAGTGACAGCCACAGTACGTTTCCTGGAACCAGAATTGTAATGTTTTTATAAAAACGCTATTACACACTTTTATAGAAATCCTGATTGACAGTTGATTTTCTAATTTTATCAAAATTTACAGAAAATTCTTTTTAACATAGTGAAAGTCACTAAAAAGAACCAATTACAATAAAAAAAAGTTAAAATAATAATCCTTAATTGCGGTGAGCTTCTAAAACGTATTTGATCCCTAGACTCTTTTGATGTGTGTATTTTGTTGCCTAGCGCGTAAGACATACGGTTTCTACAAATTTAATTATCTTTGTGACCCATATCTTGATACGTTTATACTGAGTGACTAAAAGAAACAATATTTATTTTATTTTAATACTTTAATTTGGATGGTCATTAAAAAGTCTTTTAGTATTGACAATAGTAATGTCCTTCAGACCGAATTTTGATTACGGCTGCGTATTTAACGGAGTCTCGCCATCTGCGCAGGAGATATTATAGTGCACAAGTGTGCGTGCAAACACAGGTGCACATTCTGTTCCCTCACTCTCATGATCGAATGGGACGGTAATCTGAGACGACAGGAGAGAGATCAGGCGCAGTAGGTACCAACAGTTTTACATACTTTCCGATAAAATACAGTCATTAAATATATTATGCCCCTTACATATGGGGAAAAGAGGAACTGATTTAGAACATACACACACATACGCACACACGCACGCACGTTGTTACTTTTTATAACTTACTTTATTGTTAACTCTTATTATTTCAATTTTTTTAACGTTATTATTGAGAGGAAACACTGAGGGTGAGAAAAATAGGTATTTGTAAAATATATGCTGTCGCGCAGTGCCCGCAGAGCGCGATAGAGACAACTGCAGCTTGGACCGAACATACCTATTAAAAGTACACAAATCAACGTTTCGTAGTCCCTTTATCCTTCTCCAAAACTAGAACGATTTAACTACTTTTTTATTCAAAATATAAGAAAGGCTTTGGCCGTGTTCCTATGTTTTTATTTTTTTTATGTAATCTAGTCAAATTCGTTTTCGGGATGTTTGAACACAGCGGCAAATCTGGCCAAGTTTTAGGGATTTTGAAGGCTCATGTCTCTTTTAATCACTAATTTATTTTAAAAAAAAGGAAAATATAGGGCAATGCCAATGGAGGACATACATTTTTTGTAAAAATAATTGCTCTACTGGCATTATCCAGGGAAGAAACAGGGGACTACGTTTATATGAAAAAACAGCCCTTGTGTTTCCTCTTAACTATTTAATACGCACATAACTTCGATAAGTCAGTGATGCGTGCCTTGGGATCAAACTCTATACCTCTGCCTGGCAGCTGCTATCGCTGCTGCATGCTTTTCAGGGCCATGCAAACGTAAACCAACACTACCTCAATCATAAAATACGTATTTGCTATCACTATATGCAGCGTGTAACAGAAAGTTGTGGTCATATTTTTTTTTTTATATTTATTTATTTATTTATAAAACAATATAAGCTTACAGTCTAGACCAAGGCACTTATATGTTAGGTGAACACAATTAAAAAACATAGAATAATGTACACACAAATGAAATACATAAAAAAGAAACATTACAAAAATTATTACAAAAACAGAAGATACTTAGAATTAAACAGGTAACATTATATTAAATTATTTAAATACATTATTGCACTTACTCTTACATTACCCGGTTGAGTGAAATAAATATCCACGTCCGGGAACCTTTCCAAAAAGTTATTTAACATGTTAATTGCACAAGCCGTAGGACAATTCTTGGCGCGTGCTGTTCGCCATGAAGTAGGATAGGCTAAAAGTCTGTGTTGCCTACGGCCGCAACCGCGCAAATAGTTATCCGGCACATAGAAATAAATAGACTCACGCACAGACGGATTATCTATCCTATTGAGTAAAAGCATATAATAATGCATTAACAAAGCAAGTTTCCGCCTTAGTTCCAAGGTGTCAAGACCTACCATTCCGGAGACAAATAATGATGGATACAGAAAGGGGTAAAAGCCATACGTACGTTTGTATAAATACCGGGTGAATTTACGTTGAACTTTTTCTATCATGAGAGTGTAAAGTTTTTCCTGAGGATTCCAAACTATAGCGTTGTATTCGAGTTTGCTGCGGACATAGGCATTGTATAAAAGCTTTATGACTTCAACATTATTGAACTGTGAGGCAGTTCTTATTATAAACCCTAGGGATCTACTGGCTTTTTTACAAACTTGTTGTATGTGCTCACGGAAATTAAGTTTGTGGTCAATAAGCAGTCCCAGATCACGGATAGCCATGACACGTTTTAGAGGCATGCCCGCTAGCTCGTACTTTACAGTGATAGGTGAACGGGACCGAGAGAAAGTTATCGTACTACACTTTTCAGCATTAAGCGATAGCCTATTTGCACGACTCCAGTTAGCAACGCTGTCTAAATCACACTGTAGTGAGGCGCAATCACTGATGTTTGTGACGGGTATGAATAATTTAATATCATCAGCAAACATTAAACACTTGGCTTTGGAGAGAACACTTGGTAGATCGTTTATCATGATGAGGAACTGGGTAGGGCCAAGGGTACTACCCTGACTCACGCCTGAACGTGTATAGTATGCCTGCGATACATAGTTGCCAACCCTAACATACTGTTTTCGATCTCTGAGATAGTCAGCCATGAATTCAAGGAGCTTCGTACTAAATCCTATCGTGGAAAACTTTGTTAAGAGCATATCATTATCGACCAGATCAAAAGCCTTACGAAAGTCAAGATATGCTGCATCCACCTGTGAGCCACACCCCAAATGAGCACTAACATAGTCAACAAAACTAACATGATTAGTAAGTGTAGAGCGTGCTGTTCGGAAACCATGCTGTGAGCAGCTAAAACGTCCTCTAATTTGGCGGACTATACATTCATGGAGAATAGACTCAAATAGCTTGCCAAATACCGACAAGACAGCAATTGGTCTGAAGTCAGTGATATCTGTCGATGCATCTTTCTTGGGTACTGGGGTAACCCTAGTGAGCTTCCATTTACTGGGATAAAGATTATTTTGAAGAGAGAGATTAAATAAATATAAAAGGGGTTCCTCCAGCACTGACGAACAGTCCTTAATTAAGAATGGTGGTATATTATCTGGACCATAGGCGGAACATGACTTAAGTCGTCTTAATGCGTGTCTTAATTCTACTAAACCAATGTTACTAATACCTATAGTTGAAACATAACCTCCGTCTGTTGCATTATGTTCCGCTGCCGCCGGATTTAACAAAGGGATGTTATCATGGAAAACTGAGCTAAAATATTCTACAAATGCATCTGCTGCTTCTTGTCCTTGTACAGATTTGTTTACATAGACGAATTCCCTAGGTTGCTGCTTATTTTGCTGTTTATCTTTTACGTATTTCCAAAATGAAGATGGTTCAGAACGAATGTTACTCTCAATAGAATTAATATATTTTTTATATGCTACATTAATTAGTTTCTTCACTTTACTTCTGTAATATTTGAACATGTCTCTATTAAATTGCAGACGACGCATTTTAAACATTCTTAAGTTAAAATACTTTAATTTTATATACCGTATTATTTCAGAATTATACCACGACGGATATTTATATTTGCGATAAGATGAAATTCTTTTTAAAGGGACATGGTTACTAATGGTAGCATTCAATTTGTCATAAAGAATATCTACAGCCAGGTTAATGCTGCTCTGATTAAATAATTCAGTCCAGTCGATGCTAGCCATTTCGGAATATAACCCTTGAAAATCCGCTTTACGGAAATTCCACTCAGAACTGAGATTAAGCACTTGGACAGGACTCAGTGGTTCTACAGAAACAGTATTTAATGGTAATTCTAACAAAACCTCCAAGGGGGGATGATAAGCATCCATCGGTACTAAAGGATCAACATCAGATAGTACACTAATATGCTTTGAATTTGTGTTCGTAAGGATAAGATCCAAAATATATCCATATTTATTAGTAATAGTATTACATTGCCGGAGCCTACAATATTCTAAAAAGTTATTAAATTGATTTTTAACAGACTTAGTACATGACTCCAAATTAAAGTCACCCAGAATGATACATGTATACTGCAAGTATGTATTTATAATATTCTCCAAACATGTTAGGACATCTAGGTATTGTTTATCATTGTAACTAGGAGGTAAGTATACAACACCTACAAGTAGTTTAGTACCTTTCCATGTAATTAAAACAAATAACACTTCTTTGTCCTCAGTTAGGTCATCTATATCCGTGATTCTTTTTATCGTAAAAGAACTCCTAACTGCTAGTAAGACGCCGCCCCAACCTGCATCATTTGCACGATCCTTACGCAGCACAGTATAATTGGCTGGGAACAATTCGGTATCGTTCACCGAGCTGTTAAGAAATGTTTCTGTTAGAACAATAAGGTCACCAGAACACACCCCAACGTTGTTAAAAAAAGTACATGTCTTTGTACGAAGATCTCTCACATTCTGGTAATAAAATAAAATGTTCTTAGGACGAGGCTGCCTCTTTCTATTCCTATTTTTAATTTGACGAGGCAGAGAAATTGCCTTCCGTTTATTATATTTACAATAACTATTCTTATTAGAGAAAAAACTTACGTGATAAATCAGCATCAGCAGTTAAAGCTTCAGTTTGAGTGCACTTATCAAGAGTAATATATTTATTATTTACGTTATTGTAATCAATAGTATTGCAGTTATAATTGTCAGTATTGGGTTTTTTGTTCATAAATTGCTGATACCTATATTTATAACAGATATGAAGTATATATCTTAACATATATCTTGACATTGAATGGTTATACATTTTAATAGGAATATTATAATCAGAATATACAAAAGAGCAGTGAGTAAATTGGCAACAGATATGATACAACAGGTCATTTAGTTTAAAGCATCACATAATAATAGCCCCTATACAATGGAAAACTGCGACATTAAATCCATAGACATTATTTCTAAAGACAACATTCGTTTTTTACGACTTATCAGCACATTCTAGTCTATAATTAAACAACATTAACAACTAACTCGGTGTTTTCGGGGTTTCAGAGGAACCGGAAAACGATGGCCAGGTGCAATTTTGATAGAGATGCAATACGTCTTCTTTTTTACAACTTTTCAAGGTAATATAATAATATAATATTCTATCACATACACACAACACCATCTAGCCCAGGCTAAGCAGAGCTTGTAGTATGAATACTAGACTATGGATAAACATATAGAGGTATATGTTTCGTACTATATATATACTTTTTTTTGTAAATACATATTATACATAGAAACACCCAGACCAAGACAAACATTAATGTTCATGCACATAAAATGTTTGACTTGTGTAAGAATCGAACCCGCGAACCTCCGGCGTGGCAGTCGGTTACACTGACCACTACGCCATCGAGGCCGACAATGGCAAACAAGCACGGATCACCTGATGTTAAGTGGTCACCGTAACCTATTGACACCAACACCAGAGGCATCACTTGCGCGTTGCCGACCCTTTAGGAAAGGAAAAGAAAGTGGGAAGGAGATGAAGCGGGAAAGGAGAAAGAGGGTGATTGGGCCTCCGGCACTCTCACTCACTGAACGAAACACAACAGTAGGAATACTGCTATTTCACGTCGATATTCTGTGAGAGGGTAATTTTCCCTTGTCGAGCCGGCCCATTCATGATTGAAAATATTAAGGAGCCTTCTTAATAAAGCATTTTGATAGCACGAATGGCGTAGTGGTTAAGTGGTCGCCTCGCCGCTGCCACTGCGCCGAGTGTTGTGGGTTCGAATCCCACACGGGACAAAGTTATGTGTGATCCACAAGTGGTTGTCCTGAGTCTGGATATTCTTTGTGTCCATTGTTTGAACGTTTGTAAAGTTCTCCGCGACACAGAATTTATTCCTAGTGTGGGAGCTGTCTTTTGATAGAAAAACGAGATGGGTGTAAAAACCCAGGATTCAACCTCGTCGTCTTCATATGACCTTTTTTTTCGTCAGCTTTTTGTAATGTCCCACTGCTGGGCAAAAGCCTCTCTCTTGAACTTCCAAATCACTCTGTTAGTGGATATCTCCTGACTTTATAACCTTGTGACATAAATATCTCGAGGGTCTTTTGGCCCACAGGACCCATATTCAAACTCAACCGAGGCATGACCCCAAGGTTTCTGTACACCAAATTATAAGTCAATCGGTCCAGTATTGCCAGAACTATGCCTGTCACTAACAAACTGTCACTAACAGACAGACACACAGACCCACATAGTGTTTTCATGAACCTCTTCGAAGAAGACTCAGAGGTTAATAAAGCGACATTTTACTAATAAATATTTTATATTCTTATAGGAACTTAAGACTAGAGATTTGTTTGACTACAATCGTTCATTTTCCTCATCGTAGTATCCCGGGTAGGACTGCTTCCTTTCTGATCGATCCCGGCATCGTGCGAAGTATCCCTTTTTCCATAGGAGCACCAATATTAGCACTATTGGGAAAGTGACTATGATACCTGAGAACAATAGAAATATATATATTAATATAATATTAAGTTTCTCCTCTCGTACCCCGGTTTAGCAATAATAGTAACTGCGACTGCAGTGAGTTCCCGGTTTGGCCATGATGTTAGAAATTCTTAGTAGAAGCTGGAATATCACACTGCACGCGGGAGATGACAATAGGACCGCTCAAACAAGGATAGGCCAGACCTATCCCTGTGAACCTACAAAAATATGGGTTAAACGATGTTTTATTTATTTATTTGCAACTTCATGCACAAAACAATACATTGGCGGCATTAATGTCAAGGACATTCTCTATCAATCAACCGTAGGGTGATGCAGAGATAAAAAATGTAGGCGCATACGCATACAATAGCATTAGAAATATATACGTATATAAACTAAAGAATAACACAACAGTAATGATATTTACATAATATATATATACCTAAATATATTATATAAGTTATATAAAATATATACAAATATGTATATGAATACACTAGCTTCTGCTTCTAATGCACGGATGGCATGGTAATTTCCGTAGTAACCTTGTCAATGCCACGACGCGCGACGTCGGGTATTGTAGGTTTAAATTCCGGGATGAAATGTATGTTATCCATAATTCGTTATTCCAAGTCTGGGTGTACTTTGTTTGAACATTATGAACATTATACTAGCTGACCCGCACAACTTCGTCTGCTTCACATAAGAGAAATTTTCTCGTTTCTGCATAATTTTCCATTGACGCGCCACTCCTATTGGTCGTAGCTTGATGTTATGTTATGTGGTGTTCAACCAAACAAACAAATAAATAAACAAACAAACTCTTCAGCTTTATAATATTAGAAAGAAAGAAAGAAAGTAAAATATTTTTATTTGTATCTCTGAAATTAAACTACTATATACGGATTTTATCGCGTTGTTTACTTATCACTGTATTACAAAATTTTGAAAATATTACACTACTACTACTATTGATTTTATTTTACTAATTTATAAGCTAATAAAATTATTTAAACTATTAAATCTATTTATTTTTGGTTTACACTTTCCCCGACGACGGGGAGTCTCCCCGTGACCATGGCTGCTGAAAAGCAACCGAAACGTCGGGGAAAGTGTAAACCAAAAATAAATAGATTTAATAGTTTAAATAATTTTATTAGCTTATAAATAAGTAAAATAAAATCAATAGTAGTAGTAGTGTAATATTTTCAAAATTTTGTAATACAGTGATAAATAAACAACGCGATAAAATCCGTATATAGTAGTTTAATTTCAATGAATAACATTCGCGTAAACAGAAGACAATATTTGTATCTCCTTTACAAAATACAATAAAATATATCCATATACAGAGCAGTATATACATAGTATGGAGACCAAGTTATGTACCTGCGTCAGCTATTGTTGCAGTTGAAACTGCAACGCTGGTATTCTCGCATGACCTATACAGTATGTGAACAAATTAAAAACAAACGGATGATTAGTAGGGACAACTACCATCTTAGTCTCCCCGTGAACATGGCTGCTGTAAAGCAACCGAAACGTCGGGGCAAAGTGTAAACTTAAAGATAAATAGTTTTAACTAGAAAATATATAGCTTAAATAGTAGTAAAATTCAATAATAGTAGTGTTAGAGTTTTCAAAATTATGTAATAACAGTGTTTAAATTAAAATAAACAACGCGATAAAATCCGTATAAAGTGTTTAATTTCAATGGATGATTAGTACCTATAGATTCACATAGTAGGCGGCTAGCCATTTACTATCCACCAGTACCAGACTCTGTGCTACTATGAAGAATACCTTGACAAAAAAATATGCCTGATCCGATAATCGAATCCGAAGCCTCGTGCACAGCAGTTGTATTCACAGGATAAAATTACTCAAAAGCAAATTACTCTGTTAGAAATTTTATTTTATTTGCTTTACCGTCGGTAAATGCTTAAGATACTGGAGTGCATGATACTAAATGAGTTTCTGATACATTACTTACTTACTAGCATTTATATCTATACTAATATTATAAAGTGGAAAGATGTGCTTTATTGTTTGTAAGAATTAAACTCAAAACCTACTGAACCGATTTTAGAAACTCTAGGTACCTATCACCATTAGAAATTTATATTATCACCGAGTAACATAGGCAATTATTTTTAAATGTAATGTTACAGTCATAACCTATCGTAACCAAACCTATTTTTATGCGAGGAAAGCCGAGGTCAAAATCTAGTACATATACTAACGAGATGGGTGTAAAATCCCAGGATTCAACCTCTTCGTCTTCAGGTGACACTTCTTTTTTTTCGTCATCTTTTTGTAATTTTCCACTGCTGGGCAAAAGCCTCTCCCTTGGACTTCCAAATCACTCTGTTGGTGGATATCCCCTGACCTTATGACCTTGTGACCCCCTATATCTCGAGAGTCTTTTGACCAACAAGGCCCATATTCAAATTAGACCGAGGGATGACTTCAAGGTGTCTGTACACCAAGTAACAAGTCAATCGGTCCAGTGATTCCGGAGCTATGCCTGTCACTAACAGACAGACACACAGACCCAAATAGCGTTTTTATTAACCTCTTCGAAGAAGACTCAGAGGTTAATAAAATTAATGAGATCGAATTATAATTGTATGTAGTGTTGCCTTACCTATCATGATACCCAAGATGATGGCTAAGTTGGACACCACCGGCAGGTCTGACAAGTTCTCCGACGCAGCACAGAGCAGGGTCTTGGAGGCTTCATTCAGCTGCAAAAATGTTAACCCTCTCACATCTGCAGGCTTCTTGCACCTTTAACAGAACACATATGCTAGAAGAAGATACTGAAGCAGGGAAATAATTGCCTATTCTACTACCAGACACTACCAGTGGAAAAACCACGAGTGGATTCTTCTACTATTCTTCACCACGACGTTATTGATTGAGATGAGTGGAATTTCATTTTCTGTTCTTGTTTTAACGACCGTTGGAGAAGACAGTGGTTGCAGCACTTGGTACTATTTACTTGTTCTCGTTTGGGCCTCCACAGTGCCAATGAAACACATCGCTGTCCAGGATTGGTGGTTATCGCTTCCAATTGTAAGCGGGTAACTACCCGGAGCTACGATTCCTTCGATTGAGGAGGGCTTCTCTAACATGGGCGAAAATAAAGATCACACTTCCACCATCAACCAACAGCGAAAGCCTTGTATGAGACCGTGGATTGCCACGCAGAGGTCACGAATTTGATCTCACGTCACAGACCTCTGTCCTTTCGATGTTATTTCCGTATCAAGTTGTTAATTATCGCTCACTTTAACGGAGAAGGAAAACATCGTGAGGAAACCTGCATGTCTGAGAGTTCTCCATAATGTTCCTGACAATATATGAAGTCTGTCAACCCCCACTGGGCCAGCGTGGTGGCTTCCTTAACCCTTCTCACCGTTAGATTAGGCCCTTGCTCAGCAGTGGGACAGGTCTGATATTATCATGTATATACTTACACCATGTGCTTGAGGGTCCCATTTTGCTGCGAATTGATCAGGAGTGGAGTCAAGACGTCCACCATCCATTGGCTGTTGCAGTCACACACGTACGGATTATTGCTATAGTCTCCGACCTCCAAATCGTTCCAGTTTTCCAGAAAGTGGGAGTTAATTGTCGTCAAGTTGTTGTTGTTTAAATAAAGCTAGAAAAAGTACATGTTGGTTAAAATTTGATTTTATCTGATAGGCAACTAGATTTTGCCCGCGGCTATAGGCTATTTGGCCAATAAATTTCTATCTTTCGGGAACAACTCTTTCTTAATATATGGTATGCAAAATTTCATGGTTATCGGTCGAGTAGCTAGGGCGTGAAAGCGTAACAAACAAACGTACTCACATTCGCAATTATAATATTTGATTCGAAAATGTCAACTCCCGTGTGCCGCGGGGGACTTTACAAACATTCAAATAGCGGACACACAAACCATCCAGACTCGGAACAACCACTTGCAGATAACACAAATTTTTGCCCCGTATGGGCAGCGATAGCCTAGTGGGAAACCGTTGGACTGCCACGCAGAGGTCTCGAGTTCGAACCCAAGGCGCGCATCTCCGACTTTTCGAAGTTATATGGGTATTAAATAGTTAATTATCGCTTGCTTTAACGGTGAAGAAAAACATCGTGAGGAAACCTGCATATCTGAGAGTTCTCCATAATGTTCTCGAAGATAATGTGAAGTCTGCCAACCCGCACTAGGCAAGCGTGGTGGACTATGGCCTAACCCTTCTCACAGTGAGAAGAGGCCCGTGCCACAGTAAATAAATATACAGTAACCTATCTTCATACAAACGGTCGGAACTCGAGTCATACCTACGCGCCTCGGCGTCGGCATGCGCTCGGCACGCAACCAGTCGCGAATGCACCGCAGTGACGAACGGACGGTGTGTTGTTTTTTAAACAGTAACCGCGCGAACATCTTTTAAAACTAAACATATAAATTGTAAAGTAGCTGCAGGTATCTATAACCAAGTAAAATATATGCCTTTTTCTCCTCCTTGTCTATGTTTCCCAAAACAATTTTTAATTAAGCTTTATATTCGAATGCGGATTTTTTATACTTTAAAATATAATAATAAAGTATTCCGTACGTCTCAGTCGAGGCGCAAATATTTTTCAGTCGCAAATTTATAAGACCGATTTCTTATAAAGTCTTAAATCTAACATAAACATATTTTTTTAATTAAATCTATCTATCAAAAAACAACATGCATTTTTATTGAACACTTTCTATTCCATTCACAAAGTATTTTATTTGTTTTGGTCCGGTTTTTCAATCGTCAGATAACTTTTATCTGATGAATAAATATGGCGGTATGACATATTTTCTATACAAAAGCTGTCAAAACGTCAAACATATTCCTCAGATAAAAGTTATCTGACGATTGAAAAATCGACCCTAAATAAAATAAAAAATATTTACAATCACAAAAATAGATAGAAACTCAAAGTAGGCAGATTTAATTAAAATTAGGTGGGCCTATCGCTTGTTTACGTACCGCGCGACTGTAGACATTTATTTCAAATATACGGCCGAGTTACAATACTGTATATTTATGTACTGTGCCCGTGCCTAGCAGTGGGACAGTTTAATACAGGGCTGATATTATTATTATTAATATTATTTATGGGATTCGAACCCACAACACTCGGCGCAATAGTAGCGGCGACGCGACCACTTAAACCACTACGCCATCTTATAGGTTATATCCCCGAAGGCGTAAGCAGAGGTGTATTACACCTATATTATGTCACCTAATATTGCAAGCCTAATACCGTCTAATGAGCAAATTTTCAGAAGAAATTCTTGAAAATCCCAATTACCTTGCTCAACACGGGAGTGGAATCTGAAAGCTCATGCAAGTCGCAATCACTGCCGCTGCGCTAGCAAGGCACATATAATTTAATAAAATACTTAAATAAGCAAATGAATTTGTGTGGCAGGAACAAAAGTAGTTTTATTAGGCATTATTCGTGCTATGAAATTTCTGTGTTTCGAGGTACTTTACAAACATTCTAACAACAGACACGAAATATCCCTGCGTGTTCCAGGGGTCTTTTGAATGTAGAGAGCACAGGTGACAATTTGTGCTCGTTGTTAGAATGTTTGAAAAAATTCGTCCACACCCACAATAATTATTTATGAAACACACATTTTTTGTGTAGCTAAGCACTCATTTAAACCTTTACGCCATAGTATATGTATATAAATACTAGAGCTTGCCCACGCCTTTGCTCGCGTTAATATAAATTTTGACAATTCTGTCCTTCGGGACAGCATTTTCTATAGGTCCTTTTTTGTTCATGATGATCGGTTAGGTAGTTAGGATGTGAAAGCGTAACAAACAAACCCACATTCGCATTTCTAATATTAGTGAGGATAACATCAGTCCTATTTATAGTCTCACCCAGTGCTGGGCACGGGCCTCTTCGCAGTATGAGAAAGGTTAGGCCATAGTCCACCACGCTGGCCCAGTGCGGGTTAGCAAAGCACAAATGAGATGTCGATAGACTTAGCGGAGCATTAAACTTACATCCTATAGGAAAACTGATTAAAAAGCCCTGTTACCTCTTTAAGAGGAGGCCAATGTTCTTCTCCATCCTCGTCTTCCGAAACCAGAAAATTAGGGTCTAAGTTAGTCAGCCTCGGGTTGTGGGACAGCTGAAGAGTAACCAGGTTGAAAAGTCCACCCAAAGCTCCAGCCGTAATGTTCTGCAGGCGACTCATGCGGTTTAGTTTTAGCTCTTGAAGATTTGTCAGGTTTCTTAGTGCGCTGGAAAGTAAATCATGAAACGAAGTCAAGGTATAGACTGCTTGGTTGACTTGCTAGGTTGGCTTATGCCCGGTTCTTTTATCAAGAAACGAGTCGTTTTACCTACGGACAGTTAATTCTTGATACAAATAAGTCAAAATTTAACTGTCCGCAATTAAAACGACTCGATGTTTGATATAGGAACCAAGTTTTAATGGATGTGTGTATCTTTTTCCAGTTACAGATTGTCTAGTTTCGGCTTCTTGGAGAGAGTGATAAATATTATTATTGCATGTAGGTACTCATGGCACATTGCGCCAAGTGTTGTAAGTTCGATATGCACGTTGTATTCCATGTTTCTCCGATTCTCCGTGTTCTTTGTGTCTAAATGTTTGTAAGTAATTAAACATTATGGGAGAGAGGTCTGCTTTAAACATTGTTTGTAAAGTCTTCCAGAGGCTTGATAAATGCAGACAAACCTATTGCCTTAGACCGTGCTTAGTGCCACAGCCTGTGCTAGTGATAATTTGTCGACAGAAAATCCAGTAACACATAGCACTTGTGACCTCATATTCACAGTAGTCGCATTTACTACCTACTACCCGAACTGATCCCTTAAAACTTACGTGTTGCCATCGATCGCTTGTATGGCGTTCTTTTCCAGGTTTAAGAAGATTAGCTTTGGTGCTTCTTGCAGAACAGCAGGTATTGTCGTGAAGCTGTTAACGCTGAGGTCTAGTCGCTTGAGCTTCCTTTGTCTCCTTAGCAGACCGTCAGGAAGTGTCTCCAGCTCACAACCACTTAGTGACAAAAACTGGAAAACGGTAAGTTTTTTAGTCAATACACGGTTCTGTACAGCAGAAAAAATGTAATGTCTCCGAGGGAAAACGCACGCAATAGTTAGTATTAAATAACGTACCCTTAAATTGGTCAAATCCGTCAGAGCTCCTAAGGTGACCTGGTCTATGTACGCTAGCGGGTTCCCACTGAGGTCTAAGTTCTTCAAGGTGGTCATGAACGTGAACACATCAGATGGTAACGAGTGGATGTCGTTATACGCTAGACTGAGACTCTCCATCTGGTAAAAGTTACGAGGACCGTCCTCTTTAAGAGGTCCCTGGAAAAGAAAAGTAAATTGAGCTACTATATATTATAAAAACAGCCATAGCCTAGTGGGAGACCGTTGGACAGCCACGCAGAGATCCCGATTTAGATCTTAAGGCATGCAACTCTGATTTTTCGCAGTAATGTGCGTATTAACTGGTTAGTCTACCAGGATAGCCGAACCCCAATATTTTCTGATACCTACCTGAGAAATTTGGTTCACACTCCGAATTCTAGGGTTACGTGTGAGCCATCGCTGCTAGCTCCTTTTAGAAAATAAATTTAGATACGCCAATGGTGGTTAAGAATATATGGCAAGAAAGACTAACCAATAGCGACGCTATAGTTCGAACGTCAAATATAATAATATCAGCTCTGTATTAAACTGTCCCACTACTGGGCACGGGCTTCTTCTCAGTGTGAGAAGGGTCAGACCCTAGTCAACCACGCTGGCCCAGTGCAGATTGACAGACTTCACATATCTTCAAGAACATTCTGGAGACAATGTACTCGAAGATATGTGAAGTCTACATGCACATTAATAGTTGTTGATATTGGGGTCTCTACGAGTATTCTGGCATGTGGTGTAATATTTTGTTTATGTATAGGTGGAATTCCCTCAAATATTCTCTGCCGCTTTGGATAAAGCCAAAGTGTATATTCATCTTATCTTATTAAAAAAGACACATCCCACATTAGGAATAATTCCTGTGTCGCGGAGGACTTTACAAACATTCAAACAACGGACACAAAGAACATCCAGACTCGGAACAACCATTTGTGGATCACACAAATTTTGGTGTCACGCAGACGCAGTGACGAGGCGACCACTTAAACCACTACACCAACTTGCACTTATTGAAACACATCCGTGTTTTTTCTCTTGAACTTTAAATTCTAGTTCTGCGGGAACCTTTGGAAATTCGCCTGATGCATACGCCTCGCCACAAGGCGAGAGGGTTATGTCGGGCTGTCCCGTACTTCGAACCGTATAGTGCATGGGCCGCTGGAAAAGAGAATACCTCAGTGACCTACCAGACTACGACTCCTGGGCGACGCCCCGGTACTACAGAGAGCGTTGGACCGACTCAATGGCTGGCGGGCGGGAGATCCCCGTTCTCCCACCCGCGGCCATCCTTATGGTGGCATGAGGCGCGTGAACGCGCGCTTGCGCCGCCCGATTTGCCAGCGACGGCTCGGATCCGCAAGGATACTTTCCTCATGGATCCGCTCCGCCGCCTCTTTCTGCGAGATGACGTCCTCGCAGAAGGATGCGACCGCTGCACACTTCCTCTTGCTGACAACCATGGCTTCGATCACGGCCGGCAGCGAGAGGTCTTACAACCTAGACGACAACCCACAATATATACGAGTTCACGGCGCTGCAAAAGCCCAAGCAGGACATTGCTCGACCGTGTGCTGCGCTGTGTTTTGTTCAAACTCGCAGTGGTGGCAGATAGGATTCGATTCCCTCCTAGCGACCGTCTGCAGGTATTTGCCAAAGCAACCGTGCCCTGACAACACCTGCATCAGCCGGAAGGAAAGGGTCCCATGCTGCCGCCCTGCCCACCACTCCAATACCGGCTGGAGTACCTCAACAGTTCTGGAACTGGCCACGGGAGCCTCCAGCCGCGTCTTCCATTTTAAAATCATGCCCTTGTGGGCTCGATTTCGCGCGCGTTGTATGATTTCCGGGAGGGGACGACAACTCGTCTCCTCCCACACTTCCTCACTCACTATATACACTTCGGCGAGCATTTCAGCCTCCAAATCCCGGGGTGCCCAGCCAATGCGCAAGCTGCGTCGGCCGACACCGTGCAGTATCATCGTATTATCTTGACCGCTATGACTCTGCGGTCTCCGCAGAAGAGTCTTGCACTGAGCAGTCAGGGATTCCGCCCACATCGGTGCACCGTAAAGCGCCATTGACCGGATAATCCCCGTGTAAAGTCGCCAGCGACCGACACTAGGCTCGCCCAAGTTTGGCAATAGCCGCCGAAGGACGGAAACAGTGCCGAGAAGTGCTCGTCGAAGCGCCATTCCGTCCAGGACTAAGCCAAGATATTTCATTTCGGCCTGGACAGGAACGCGCGTCAAGCCCACCATTATTGGGGTGCCGCGGGGTGGACTGAGACGGGGCCTATGAAAGACCAGGGCCTCCGTCTTGTTAAGAGCCACCCGTAAACCCAGCGCCTCGATACGCCCGACCACCTGGGCAAGCCCCACGGTGGCCAACCGGGCTGCCTTCTCGGAGGTACCCTCCGGGCTGTGACGAGGGTGTCGTCAGCGTAACTAATGACACTCGGCCTGGGAGGTAGGACTGCACGTAGGGCCCAGTCGTACCCCATGTCCCACAGGAGTGGACCAAGAACCGATCCCTGCGGGTCACCGCAGGACATAGGCCGCCGCCAAACCTCACCTCGAACCTCGAGGAGGACACCCCTGCCTCTCAAATAGTCTGCCACCAGCCGCTCCAAGTAAAAAGGTACTCCGTGATATCGGAGCGCCCCCTAGACACAGCTGAATGGGCTCTTTTTTTTTTTCTGTGGAAAACAGATGTTTTTTTATAGCATAATCATTCAAGAGTAAAAAACTGTAGCGTTTGTAAGTTGTATTTATGATCGCAGCTGACCGCGAAATCCTGTGAAAGTCCGAAAGAGCCAGTGGCAGTCCACTGTACCAACACAAACGCTTGGATTTGATAACAAAATGGCTTATTATTATATGGTTATTACGTTCAATCTTAGCCTTACTTGTAAAATTATCGCTAACTAATACTTGCACTCGCGCTAATTAACTTTTAATCAACGGCCGCAGCTGTCACCTGTTATTCAACTAACACTCAACACTAAATAACGTTTACAGCTTATTTTAAAGTATCAAAATGCAAAATGCATTTTGTGTACATAGTGATGTAATGCGGTTGTTCCAATGTTTAAATAATAACTTAATAAAATGCTTTCAATTGTAATATTGTATTGCTGCCTCGTTGGTTCAGTGGTAGTGTATATAACTGCGGATAGTGATAGTGTATATAACATTTTGCTCGACCCGGAATCGATTCCCGGGTCGAGCAAAATGTTATTGGGTTTTTCTGTTCGGAAATTTTCAGTAGCAGCACGGAATCTGGAAATATGCCCGGTAGACAGCAATAATATACATATATGTAAAAATCAATTACGACCATAATATATTACGTTCCTGACCACACCTTTCTGTTACACAGTACCTATATAGGACATAGAATATAATAATATGTAGGTTATCAATACTCACAACAAACACTTTTCTACTTAAATCCGTAGTAGAAATCTTATTTCTACTGAGATCCAAAGATTTTAAGTCTTCTAGATAAATAAATGCCGCGTCTTCAACGACTTCAATCGCCGTGTTGGATAAGTTCAGTTGTTGTATCGGTAACTTGCCAATCCGCGTGACCGATATCAGTGGGTTCCCGCTCAGGTCTACTGTTATGGGTTTGAAACTTGCAAGACCTGGAAATATAAAGTTTTATTTGAAACTAGCTGTATTCCCGGCACCCTAATTATTTCTAAAATAAAAGTAGCTTATGTTACTTCTTATAACATCAGTTATCTGACAGTGAGATTTTTGTCTCTCTGTCTGTCTGTTTGTTCCGGCTAATCTCTGAAACGCCTGGTCTGATTTTGACCGGGCTTTCACTGGCAGATAGCTGATGTTATAAGGAGTTACTTAGGCTGCTTTTATGTTTTTTTTTAATTATAATTCACGCGTTAGTCGCCGGATAGTTATTATTAATAATTTAATTAATTTTTCAAAACCGAGGAATTTTAAAAGCCATTATTTTGAAAAATAATTTATACTAGCGGTCGTCTAGTGCTCAAAATTCGACCAAAGTTTGCCTGTAAGATATTGCTGATATATGTCATTATAATTGATATATGTATGAAGCCATAGTTACGCGCTTCGACTGCGTGTGTCAAATGCATGGTTGTGTGCGTGTAGTGTTTTTTCATTAATTTAATGTATTTCTAATGCATATTTTATATAAATATTAGGATTCGTCACTCCTTCTCCATATAAACTTTAGCTGTGCCAAATTTCATACTCCTCCGTCTGCGCAATTTTCGTAAATAGGGGTACAAAGTTTTTGCTTCACGTATTAATATATAGATTATTATTAATAACTTGCAAGTCCTGGTATAAACGGAAATTTTATAGTTAAGTACCTAGTTAGTATGACTGCCTCCGTAGCGCAGCGGTAGTAAATGCGACTGCTGTGCATAAGGTCTCGGGTTCGCATCCCGGGTCGGGCCAAGAAAAAGTTAATGGGTTTTTCTGTTATGAAATTTTAATAGCAGACCGGAGTTAGGAATTTAAAGGTGTCATGTACCCCCGTGCCTCGGAAAACACGTAAAGCCGTTGGTCCTGCGCCTGATATCTCTCCAGTCGTGTCGGATTACCGTCCCATCGGATCATGAGAGTTAGGGAACAGAGAGTGCACTTGTGTTTGCGCACACACTTGTGCACTATAATATCTCCAGCGCAGATGGCCAGTCTCCGTTAAGACTGGCCGCCGTGACCGCAATTCGGTCTGGAGGACATTATTAGTATAATTGAACATAAGTACTTACCATCCCAATCGGTTAACTCAAAGGGTGCGCTGATGTTCAGATTGGTGCAGTTCACGATACTGTCTGCGCATGCGCACACCGTACATATCGTTTGTGAGGGCTCTTCCGTCTCTGTCGGTATATCTGTTGTTTCGACACCTGAAATTATGTAGTGTAGTGGTTTTAATGGTCACCACCACTGAGTGTTGTGGGTTCGATGATGCAGGATAAAAATTGTTGTTTAAAAGTTTGTAAAGTTCACCGCGGTTCAGAAATTATTGCCATCGCGAGAGTCGAATGCTTAAAATGAATATTTAAAAGCGGCGGTAGGCCAATGGATAAGGTATTGAACTTGCGATCGAGAGGTCGCTGGTTCGAATCCCACCCATAGCACTGCTGACGTAAACCCACTCCTAATACAAGCATTCTAGCTTAGATGGAGGGGTTCACAAGAATATTAGTAATTTGAAACCCAAATTGCTAGTAAGATTCAAAACTAGATGTGCCCGCGGTTTCACCCGCGTTTATGATTACTGCGCTGCTCCCGTGGGTCGTAGCGTGATGTTATATAGCCTATAGCCTTCCTCGATAAATGGGCTATCTAACACTGAAAGAATTTTTCAAATCGGACCAGTAGTTCCTGAGAGTAGCGCGTTCAAGCAAACAATAAACAAACTTCAGCTTTATAATATTAGTATAGATAAAATAATTATTTGGCTCACTAGCGGTGCAGCAGAGGTTAAGAATGCGTGTGCTGTGCATGAGGTCTTCAATTCGATTTCCAAGTCGGCAAAGTGTTACTTAAGGTTGGTTTTCTTTACGTGAGAGACAGAGATAGGAGTAAATTTTTGTATATCTCCCAAATCACCCATCACAGTGACCACTTCGGTTAACAGTATCAATAGTCATCTTACTCTATAACCTAATTTTACACAACTAAATAAATGTCACACAAGTATACAGGGTGTCCGGTAATTAATGGATAACCTGGAAATGTCTTATAGTGGAACTGATGGCCGTTCAGAAAAAAATATAACAGAAATCTATCCAAACTACTACCTGAGATATGTGTTTATTTTTTAATTACCATTTATAACTTTCTTGTATACTACGACCATAAATGAATGAAATCCATCGGTTTTTTTGTTGTTTTATTATTAAACACTAATTATGCTAAAGTATAGACAGTCAAAAGTATGCTATGCTAATATAGCTTGCACTTTTTAATATATATATATATATTTTTTCCTTTTTTTCTGAACGGCCTTCAGTTCTACTATAAGACATTTCAAGGTTATCCATTAATTACCGGACACTCTGTATACGCCGCCTGATGATAAACTATTATTATTGCCTATAGCTTGCAACACTGATGATATCCTTGCCATCTAAGACCAAGGGTCAGTAGACAGTAGAGTAAGGGTATTCTGCCAGCATGATGGTAAAGACAACATAGCAAATCTTTTAAAAAGTACCAATTGGTCTTTTCTCCAGACGGTACTTTTTGTCACTGGTTAGCCGTGTTTCAATGCGGTCATTGGCAGAATGTAAGCACAAATAATATTTACGTCAAAAAATTGGCATTTACATGATTGATTGATTGTAAATCCTGTTTTAATAATTTTATTATCAGCCTTGTATTTAACTGTCCTAGTGCTGAGCACGGGCCTCTTCTCTGTGTGAGAATTGTTTGACCATAGTTCACCATGCTCACCCAGTACGGGCTGGCAGACTTCACATATCTTCGAGAACATTATGTATAACTCTCAGACATGCAGGTTTCCTCACGATGTTTTCTTTTACCGTTTAACGGCAAGTGATATTTAACTAATTAGTACGTCAATAACTGAAAAGTTGGAGATGCCGTGGGCTGGATCTCGAGACCTCTGCGTTGCAGTCCAACGGTCTTCCACTAGGATATCGCTACTTAAATCATGAATACGGTAGATTGTACGCAGCGTGTAACTGGTCTCATGACTTTTATCATTAAAATAATCGTTGATTATTATATCATATATTATATTATTATAAGTGAACCCTCCCCCCATATGTGGTCCTTATCAAACATTACAAAACCTGTCCAACTACCAAACGTTTACATATCCAAAAGTTAACCGGTAACAGAGATAAAACAGTCTTAAATCAGATTTTATATCACTTCACTATATATTATAAAGCAAAGTACTCCGCTGCGTCTGTCTACAAATTTGCGATAAACTCAAAAACTACTCAACGGATTTTCATGCGGATTTCACCAATAGACAAAGTGATTCATGAGGAAGGTTCAGGTCTATAATTTGTTAAGGTTTTGTACTACCCGTGCGAAGCCGGGGCGGGTCGCTAGTATAATATAAACGCATGTTATAATTACCTGCATCTACCATTTGTGATATACTGCAATTAAAAGTCACTAAAACTATCAAAGTCACACTTAAAACGAATAACTTATTGCAAATCATTTTGAAATAAACGTCCTAACGCTAAGTTTTATAAAAAATACTGATATGTTATTTAAAATGGCGTATATTTACAGATAAACGTAAAAATCGGTTCCTTGAGATAATTCGTATCAAAGATTAAGTTATCGGTTAGATTAGACAGGACATTTAAGAAGTTAGTTGCCTAACACTTTATGGCAGGTTACACGTCGATTTTAAATAACTGTAACTTCTATGAAAGCTGGCTTATATAACACATTTGTCGCACTATCAATAATTTATAATAATGCGAGAGAACGCGCGTGGTATTTTACAAAAATTTAAACGCGGTACAAAAATAAGACAGTTGTACAACAACTATTTGTGTATCGCACAAATTATTGTCCTGAATTGAGCCCACAACACTCGATACGGTGTAAATTCAAAGTGATCAAGTAAACAATCATGCCATCCGTCCGTGCAATTTAATGTCTTGAAGGATACGAATGGTCACCAGTGGCCTAAATTTATTCTTATTATTGTATATATAAATTTTGATCTTATGCACTCCTTTTCCATATTATAAAGTTTATGCTACGTCAAATCTCATATTCTACGAGCATGAAATATGATTTTATTGAGCGTGGAGTAGTATGTGATGTCATATGTTAAAAAAGAGTACAAAGCTGTCACTTCAAGTTATTTATAACAAATAATTTATATAATAATACGTGTCTATTGAACTACATATTACATAGCAATGTTATTGCCAAGTACCTTATGATTGACATACTTTTTAGTAAAGTAATATATATATATATATATGTATTGACAAATTTATCTGTATGAAGTATATATATGTACACATACTTTCAGAGTGGTCGAAGTCATTAAGTGTTTAACGACAGACTTGTAAGATACACATTTTCACCACTACAAAAGATAGCAAACAAGCTATCAAGTAATATAGTTAGTATTAATTAGAAGAGGTTAAGTTAGAGGTCAGAGACTTCAATATTTTCTGTGTAAAGATTTTATGCCAATAAAAAATATTATTATTATGTTTCTCTTATCACAGGTACTTTCTAACATATTATATTAGGAAATACCTGGCCCTTTGGGAGGCTTACACGGAGACATGGGTCCAACGTGAAGAGGCCCTTCGAGAGTTTTAATCAAAGGCAGCAGGCGTAGGACTATTGCTACGTATGGATTCTAATATATGGGCTATTGGTATGGGTGTTTGGTGGACCGGTATATTGCTAACTATGGATGAAAAACGGCGTCTGCCCTGAATACTCTAATAGCATCAATGCAATGGGCAGACGGTGACTCGCCAACTCACTAGATGGGTCCCCTGAATAGCCACTATAGGCATACAAGCCAGCAGCAAAGGGCAACACCGGTGCGAGTGGCTAGGGGTGTCGAGCGGTGCGGCGCTGGTTTCACCATCACGGGTCTCGTGACAACGGAAACCCGGAGCGGGTTTCCCCGTAGTTATGCCCTTGAAAATGACACTTCCACCCCCAAGCATATAGCTCTAGCGGCCTCCCGCTAACCGGCCGAACAAGGCAAGCCGGAGTTGAGAGTCCTACAGGCGCTCTTGAAGTTCCACCCCAGCCAACCAGTAACGGCAAGAGGCCCTAACCAACTCTCTGAGGCATTCAGGACCGCAGTGTCACTACTCACATTCAGCCCGCCACAAGCTGCCCTGCGGTTTGTGCGCTTTAATTTAACCTGGTGATACATTTTTTGTTTATATTACAAGGCGAAGGTGATAGTTAAAAAGCTAGTGTACTGTGCCCTCCGATATCGCGTTAGTCTCATGATCAGATAACGACTGTCCCAGAGGGGTTTATTATTATTATTATTATTGCAGGCTAAGGACACGGAACTTGAATTATCACTACCAAAAAGTGACTGATCCACAAGTCCAAAATAACAAGAGACGCTGATTACTATATCACTTATACAACGGCTCCTTATGACTCTGTAATATGTAATAGGCATTAACCAGTTAACAGAAATATCTACACATTTTTTACTCTTTGCCCATGATACCTTATCTCTGATAAGGACCCAACGGTCCACCATATATAACAAATCCAACGTCTCCGAATCTATAAACGAATGGAATAGGATATAATATTTATTTGCATCAAATGTGGTTTTATGTATGTTACGTTTATTTTAAAGAACAGCGGCACATTACCCTTTATCATTAATAATAATCACTTTATATGTCAAAATGTAGCCATTTAAAATTGAAATATAAATATTATTTATATATACATATATACATTTTTGTTATTTTTAACTAATTTTAACATATTGACAATATAATAAATCAATATTTTAACACAAATAAATTTAGGGTATGTTAATTTTTATCCCTTGGGAACAGTACTTTTTCTGGATAAAAGGTACCTTATGCCTTTTCTGTACCCCTGACAACGTTTAAGCGAAATTTCATGATGATCGGTCGAGTAATTAAGGCGTGAAGGCGTAACACAAAAATAAATGTTCGAGAAGATATGTGAAGTCTGCTAACCCACACTGAGCCAGCGTGATTGACTATGACCTAACTCTCCTCACAATGAGAAGAGGCCCTTGCCCAGCAGCAGGACAGTTTATATACAGAGCTGATATTATATACATGTATATAACCTTGCTTATATGAATTAAAGATAAAGTATTTTTGTTCTAAGATAAGAAATCATTGGTACACATAAATAGAGTTAAGAAGTTAATTTAAGTTGTGTTGTAATCGATTTATAACGTGGGAGTGTCAGTCACATGAATTCAATTACGTCACCAAATGACAATTTTGAATGTAAAGGAGTCTGCGCACTACCCCGTCTCATACCATGACCGTACTAGGAAAGTGTCAGGCAAAAAAATATTCTTTGTAAGGAAATGTATAAGACTATGCCCACTAGACTGTTCCGTCACCGACCAGCAGTTCCTATAGCAGGGCGTATTGTGTAGCTTTTCGTGTCTGATACGTTCCTAGAACGGTCATGGTATGAGACGGTCTAGTGGGCAGACTAATTAACATGTTAAAAAAATGATTTAGATCACAGTCACGTTATTAACTGTACTTATAACACCAACCCTGTATTAGACTATCCCATTGTTGGGCACGAGCCTCGTCTCATTATAAGAAGGTATAGGCCACAGTCCATTATGCCGATCCAGTGCGGGTTGGCAGATTTCACATATCTACGTGAACATTATAGAGAACAAGAGTTGTCCATAGTGTTCTTGAAGACATCGTGAGGAAACCTGCATGTCTAAGAAGACATGCAGGTTTCCTCACGATGGTTTCCTTCACCGTTAAAGCAAAAGATAATGAACTATTTAATGCACACATAACTTTGAAAAGTCCGAGGTGCGTGCCTTGAGATCGAACTCGAGACCTCAGTATAATATATATATTCTACCACATACACACAACACTATCTAGTCCAAACTAAGCAGAGCTTGTACTATGGGTACTAGACAATGGATAAACATACATACATACTTACTTTTTTGTAAATACATACATATTATACATAGAAACACCCAGACCAAGACAAACATCCATGTTCATGCACACAAATATTCGTCTTGTGCGGGAATCGAACCCGCGACCTCAGGCGTGGCAGTCGGTTACACTAACCACTACGCCATCGAGGCCGACAGTGTGACAATTCAACGGTCTCTCGTTTAGGGTTACCATATCTCAGGATTTGTCCTGAGATTTCAGGATTGGACTCTTCTCAGGATTGCGGCTGGATTTTGCATATCTCATGAAAACTCAGGATTTTTAGAATTTGCAATAAAATACAGCTTACATTTTAAATATCTCTTTAATAAATCAATTTTAATTTAAGTGTGTTCCGTGATAATAGGTGCGATGGAAACTAGATTAATATTGTCTTGAGAGAAAATTCTCAAACTGCAAAAAGATCTCAGGATTTTTCAATGGAAATCAGGCCTTTTCTTTGACTTTTGATTTTTTTATCTGGTAACTCTACTCTTATTATTCTATTTTATTCATTTTCATTACAGTTATATATTTAACTCTATTTATACATACATAAATTCATAGTCTCACGTCTATCGCCAACTACCTGATCCGCGCTACTTCGTCTGCTTCACATAAGAGAATTTCGCCCCGTTTTTGCAACTTTTTTCAATGATCCGCCGCTCCTATTGGTCGTAGCATGATGTTATATAGCCTATAGCCTTCCTCGATAAATGAGATATCCAACACTAAAAGAATTTTCAATTCGAAGTACTTCCTAAGATAATGGCGTTCAACCAACCAAACAAACAAATTCTGTAGCTTTATAATATTAGTATAGAAGTATAGATAAAAAAAGTAAGAAAAAAAAGGTGTTCCCTCGTTTAGCCAGAAATATTCTTAAGGTTAAATTCAAAATAAGTAGTAGGTAAATGGTATAATCGTTGCCTCCACTTACTGAAAGAGTTTGTAAAATAAAAAGCATTGTAAAATCGGCGATTAAAAAAGCGGCCGTTAGTTTCTTGCCCGTTTTTCACATTGGTTCTACGCCCTTGCTTTGCTGAACGTGGCTGAGGTACTTAAATGTAAATTCATATTATTGTTTACTTAGTGTAACCTTGACCATCATAAGTGTTACTTTGTGACCTAGATGAATAAGATATTTTCATGTTTGTATACGGCATGCTTATTACCTTCCAAACTCCTGACACCAAAAAATTCTAGACAGATAAACTCATTACCACTTAAGCCGACCCGGGATTGAACAGCAGCCTATACGATATGATTTTCGGATATTCTAAATAGGTATACAGAGTCATGATTATATCCGGCAATAGATAAAATACGGATGTAGGTGCTAAAACTGATTTTATTAACCTACAAAGTTATCTGATTAGCAGATTATCTATTGAATAGTTGAATGCATGAATGGCGCTTGCCATCACTGCCAAGATATTAGTAGATAGTATTGATTCATGAATATTGATTTATTTATTTATTTACTAGCCTTTGTCCGTGGCTTAGCTCGCGTAAAAGTAGATAATATTAGGTTAGATTATGTTCCCCCTTAAGGGGACTGTAGGGCTTAAATGCAGTGGTGCCCCGAGTAGTCTTGTTCTGTAGTGGCCGAAACCTCGGCGGCGACTGCATGTGAAAGTAATTCGCGCGTCCCCGCTGATTGCGGTTTTGTCGAGGAACACCGTGGTAGGTTTAGTCGGTATTACTGGTCACTATCATCATCATCATCTTTCTTTTACCCCGGTGAGTCCGATATAACCCCTTCCGCCCGCCTCCGCGGAAGGCTATGGGTCAAAACATTCCGCCAGGTAAAAAAAAAAATTTAGATTATGTTAGGAACAGTTTTTTTCTAAATAAAATATATTTATATAACATATGTTACCCGGTGATAATATGGCTTTCGAACGGTAAAAGATTTCTAAAGTTTTTAAGTTAAATCCTTACAAACCAAAAAACAGTTAAATCCAGCCTCTTTGTAATATTAGTACAGTTTTGGACATATGGTAGTTGTTACATTATTTCTACATAACTAAATAAGACTAAATATAAGTTTTTTTTATTGTTACAAATAAATGCACAATATTGAAAGGTATCATAACATGTATAATTATTATGGTGTAACACCAGTGTAACATCTTTACTTTATACTAATATACTGAACTTCAAAGAAAAAGGGTCGGTTAGAAAATGTTCAATATCTTCAAAAATATCTGACCTAGCTTTATAAAATAAAGACTAAATTAAAGAATATTTAATGCCACATAAAATAATATATAAAACCTTTTTAAATATTTTTGATGTGTATAAATATTTAAAATGTAAAATAATAGTCGTTTTTGAATTTAGTACCAAAAATTCAAATCAATTGTTTCGCGTTTGTTTTAGTTTTGCAATAAAAAAGTTATAAATATGGTGTCTCTGCCTTATACATTTTATTATTCTGAAGTCATCATGTTATTAACCCTGAAGAATGTACCAGGATCCTGACAATGCTTGAAGATGGGCACAGTCAACGAAATACAGCGAGAACTGTTGGTGTGACTCTTTCTACAGTTCAGCGAGTACTCCAGCATTTCCATGAAACTGGATCCAATCTTCGAAGACCAGGAACAGGCCGAACAAGGTGCACGTCGGCGCGGGAGGATCGCTATATGATGTCAACAATTTTGAGAAATCGCTTTATTACGGCTGTTGAAGTAAAGAATCATCATTTACAAGCTGGAGGAAACAATCTGAGTACGGATACAGTAAGGCGGCGTCTGGCTGAGCAAATTTAAAGCTATTAAGACCTGAAAATGGCCCAAAACTAGTAAAACACCACAGAAACTTAAGATTGAGTTATGGTAGAGAACAAGAGAATTGCACTCTGAATGACTGGTCAAGACTTATGTTTTCAGACGAGTCTAGATTCTGTTTATACAAGCCTGACGGGAGGAAAAGAGTGTACAGAAGACCGGGAGAACGCTATAACCAAGCCTGTATAGAAGAAAAAGTACCATACGGCGGAGGCTCTGTTCACGTGTGGGCTGGGATTTGTTCCGAAAGCCGCACTGAGCTAGTGGTGATAGAAAATGGAACTTTAACTGCAGAAAGATATGTAACTGATATTCTGATTGACTACGTTGGTCTATTTTTAGTGGACATGGGCGAGAATACCGTTTTTATGCAATACAATGCCCGCCCGCATACAGCTCACATAGGATTTGCCTATTTTTAAGAAGTCGGTATCACACACATGGAGTGTCCAGCACGCAGCCCCGACTTTAACCCCATTGAGCCGATGATTGATGAGACGAACTGGGACGACGTGTACGCCAGCGGAATCCGCCGCCTATCACGCTACATAAAATGAAAGAAGCTCTAATAGAGGAATGGCAGAATATTCCGCAGCATCGCCTCAAAAACCTAGTAGAAAGTATGCCAAATCGCATAACAGCAGTATTGCGAGCTCGCGGAGGCAACACAAAGTACTAAAATGCGAGAAAACGGCACATCTGTAACCATAGATTGGTTTTGGCATTTACGAATTTTATTTAACATATTTAATTACTTATTTTACATTTATTAAAAATAAAAAGCTTGAATTCATTTTAATTTTTTCCTTTAAGCACATTCAAATTTTCTTTAATTTAGTCTTTATTTCATAAAGCTAGGTCAGGTACTTTTGAAGGTATTGAAGATTTTCTAACCGACCCTTTTTCTTTGCGGTCCAGTGTATTAAAAAGAGGAAAGATTTGATTTTTTGTTTGCTTGGAAGGATTTAACTCAAAAACTACACAACCAATTTCAAAAATTCTTTCGCTGTTAGGAAGCTTTATTATTACCGAGTAACACAAAGGCCGTTTTTCCATACAAACGTAGTCCCCTGTTTTCTCCCTGGAAAATGCCAGAAGAGCAATAATTTTTCCAAAAAATGTATGGCCTCTATTGGCATGTCCCTATGTTTTCCTATTTTTCATAAATTAATTATTAAAAGAGACATGAACCTTCAAAAACCTTGAAAATTGGCCAGGTTTTCCGCTGTGTTGAAACATCCAGAAAACAAATTCGACTAGATTATATAAAAAAAAAAGAAACCACAGGAACACGGACAAGCCTTTCTTAAATTTTTTATGAAAAAAGAAAGTTAAATCGGTCAAGTTTTGGAGAAGGAATCAGGGGACTACTAAACGTTGTATTTGTGTACTTTTAATAGGTATTTTTGGTCCAAGCTGCAGTTGTCTCTATCACGCTCTGCCGGCACTGTGCGACAGCAATAAATTTTACAAATACCTATTTTCAATTCTCTCGCCCTTAGTGGTTCCTCTTAATATAAAAAAGTACCGAATAGATACTCCAATAAGTAAGAATTATAAAGAACTAGATTTTGCCAGCGGCATCGCTCGCTTAAATGTAGGGTGGATAAGTAACAGTACATTTTCCTGCATGAAAGGTACCCTATGTCATTTTCTGTACCCCTGCCAACTTGTATGCGAAATTTTATGATGATCGGTCGAGTAATTGAAGCGTAACAAAGAAATTCACATTCGCATTAATATTTTTTTATACTGTAATATACTTGCGTTTGACCGCGATCTCACCTGATCTTAAGTGAAGATGCAGTCGACGATGGAGCTCGCTTGCCTAGAAGATACCTATTCACTCGTGACTTGAAGACACCTAGATTGTACTCATCGGGAAACACAGACTTAGGTAGTGAATTCCACTTCTTTGTAGTACGCATTATAAAAATGGAAGCAAAGCGTCCATCAATCCACCATGTTGTACTTGTGTCGCTGGGCTGTTTGTCTGATCGTCCGATGGTAAAAAGGACAAGGAGAAATCAAATTATGTAGTTCCTCTGCACACTCTCCAAAATGTATCCAATAGAAAACCTAAAGACTGGCAACCTTACGACGATGCTCCAAGCTTTGGATTATAAGACTAAGATATGAAGGGATTGACAGAGCGGTATTACACCAATATTTCACCAGCTGTGTTTTTAGATACTGCATATTTCTTCTACTAGCACATTTTCTGATTCCTTTTTAATATAAAGTCGTCTATATAATATATAAAAACCTCAGACTGACTCTCGAACACAGCTGTCTTAACGGAGACTAATCGTCTGCGCAAGAGATATTATAGTGCAGAAGCGTGTGCGCAAACACAAGTGCACTTTCTATTCGCTAACTATTAGATGATCATGATCCTATAAGATAGCAATCCGACACGACCGGAGAGAGATCAGGCACAGGCGCATCGGCTTCACGTACCTACTTTCCGAGGCACGGGAATATTCAATACTTACAACTTCCTAATGCCGGGCTCTATTTGAGAAGTTCCAGATAGAAATGCCCAATAACTTTTTGTTGCCCCGACCTGGCGTTCGAACCTGAAACTTTATGCATAACAGTCACATTATTTACCGCTGTGTCACCCATATATACAGTCAGCTTAGTACAAAGAGTGTCTAATGAATTACTTATAGTAAATTAAAATAACTATTATCAACATAAATCATTTGATAGTGTTTTTGATAATGTTTTATCGGTACTTGTAAGACATTTTTGTAATATTTCAGACATTCAGTGTGACCTTGACTTATGGCATAAGTTTAAGCTTATATTTGTGTCTCGGTTTCGATTCTCGGGTCGTCCCCAGTCTTTTCTCATAGGAAATATTTAGTAACAGTACGTCATCTACTACTATGTCTATTGCGGTAATCGGCCCACTACCTATTACCAAGGTTCTAAAAATATAGTTGGCAAAATGTGGATTTAAGACATCTCTACCTGCCCTGTGTGGGGTATAGGTCTATGTATATGTAAGCTGCAGCAAAACAGTTTAACGTAACACTAAAATTTACATTGTAGATTTATTTTTAACAGAGTTCGAAAATGGGAGACTTTTTTGATTCGGTTGTTTGTCTGTTGTTTGTTTATGCGATGACTCTGCTAATTATGAATTAATATTGGACATAATTTGTTTGGTCATACTTTAGAGGTAGTCACATATAAATTTTATCTTAATTGATTCAGGGTATTGTCTTCTATTTACGCGAATGTTATTCATTGAAATTAAACTACTATATACGGATACTATACTATACTCCTCGTGACCATGGCTGCTGGAAAGCAACCGAAACGTCGGGGAAAGTTGCTAAATAAACAACGCGATAAAATCCGTATATAGTAGTTTAATTTCAATGATTCAGGGTGTTTTGAGAAAATCAACAAAAACATAATATGGTTGTTTTGTCAGCCTGTGTAATTCAACTATATATTGCTGTAAAATATTAACTATTAGCCCATAAAGTACCTACTTAGATCTGTCAGTACAGATCTGACAGATCTCGATATGCATATACTTATCGCATTTGGATAAGATTTTTAATAAGGTCATTTAAATTGATTGCGTCGGTTGTGCAGCAGTAGAAATTTTCTTTATTTTATATTTTAATAGGCGTTGCGTTGACCGCGATCTCACCTGATGTTAAGTAAAGATGCAGTCGACGATTGAGCACGCTTGCCTAGAAGATACAATTTCACCCGCAACTTGAAGGCACCCAGATTGTAATGTTCTATTACATACATATGTACATATAACACCATCTAGCCCAAACTAAGCAGAGCTTGTACTATGGGTTGGTACTAGACAATGGATAGACATACATATAAACTTACTTCTTTTTTGTAAATACATAAATATTATACATAACACCCAGACCAAGACAAACATCCATATCCATGCATACAAATGTTTGACCTGTGCAGGAATCGATACCGTGACCTCAGGCGTAACAGACGGTTACACTAACCACTACGCCATCAGGAATCGAACTGCTTCGATTACCAGGTCGTATCAGGATGATGTCTAGACTGTGCTTACAATACGCTACGTAACTTACTAACTTGTTACTGTAACTTTATATATATATATATATATATATATATGTATAGCTCTGCTCCCGTCCGCTTTCGTGGCCGGTAGCGTGATGTTATATGTATATATATATGTATAAGCGGGATCTTCTCACGACATATAGAAGAAATGTACCATGCACCCTGCTAAACATAGGAGAAAAATATGCTTGTATTCTATCTTATGGTGAGATTGTAAGACTCATTATGTAGATGAGAATATACTGCTTCCGTGGCGCGGTAATAAATGTGACTGCCGTGCACGAGTTAGGAAACTGGCGGTAGACACCCCCGTGCCTCGGAAAGCATGTAAAAGCCGTTGGTCCTACGCTTGATCTCTCTTCGGTCGTGTCGGATTGGCGTCCCATCTGATCATGAGAATTAAGGAACAGAAAATACACTTGTGTTTGTGCATACGCTTGTGTACAATAATATCTGCTGCGCAGATGGCAAGTCTCAGTTAAGATTGGGCGCTGTGACCGAAATTCGGTCTAGAGATTATAGAGACCTTATTATTCTGTAGATACAGAATAATAAGGTCCTCTAGACCGAATTTCGGTTCTAGTACTAGTAATGTCCCTTGTGTTAGCATCATATTGCCTAAAAGACGCCGTTGTAGTGTATGCGACGTATGCCATATGATCGTAAAGTGCGTAATTTTGGGATAGAACGCCTTTCATCCGCAGAAAACTGCGGGATATGACATTTTTCATAAAATAATTTTCTATTTTCTCGGGCTTCTCACAGGTCAACGAATCTGTAATTTGCTAGAATTCACCAATAATATGTATGTATATATGTGTATGCTCACACATGTTTTATATTATAATATAAATACTCTCGTGACGATCAAATAAACAAGCATTTTGAACACGCAATCGTAGTTTTCACTACTACAATTTTGCCTATTCAGGAAACTATTTCTTTAGCCTTAACTACCACAGGCGAGGGCCATTTTTTGTCCTGGATCAAACTCAAAATATTCACGCAATCAGTACCTCTATGACTTCTAAACTATTGCACTATAAGAGCAACTAAATTTTTAAATTTTTTATGATGTATTCAAATTCAATATATATTTATTCATTTAGTTCACAAAGTAACACTTATGAACGGCAAGGTTAAACTAACCAAACAATAATATTAATTTGCATTTACCTATTGCCACGTTCAGCAAAGCAAGGGTGTAGAAACGATGAGAAGAACGCGATTTCTTTTTGCTTTAAATTCTATTAACATAATAATACTGTTCAGACTAGATATAGTATTACGTTTTTTAATCTGAGGTCCTGTTTCATAAACTCCAAGCGGCATTTATCTTTAAGGTTACTGTAATGCCATCTCTTTGATTTAACCTAAGAGTACAAAGACAGCATAATATTAATATTTCGAGTAACTTTCACTCGATCAGGTCAGGAAAATTTTGTAGTTTAATTATTTATTTTATTTTAAAAAATAACTACTCTAGCTCTCGAATAATTCCTGTGCTGAGGAGACTGCAAATTCTAAACAATTTACATAAAGAACAAAAATTTTTGTTCCGAGTAGGTATCGAACCTACAACACTTGGACCAGCAATACCGGCGAGGCGAACACTTAAAATCCGTCACAAGCGGGATAAGGGCAAAAATATTCAAACAGCTTATTAAAAAAAATATAATCTATTTACTAACTAAACCTTATAATATAAAAAGAAAGAAATACTAATTTGTCTTATACAAATGTCAATTAAAACTTAGAAATAATTGTCCTCTGCAGGGGCCCGTTTGTAGAAGGCGCGCGATACATCAACCGGGCCTCGAAGTCCCAACCACGCGAAGTAGCCATGACGCCACATAAGCATCAAACCCAACATCAGCGGTACTGCGAGGAGAACACCTGTAAAAAAAGTAGTTATTACAGACTAGTAATACGCTTTATAATAATATCAGCTCGGTATATATACTGTCCCACTGCTGGGCACAAGCCTCTTCTCCGTGTGAGAAGGGTTAGGTTATAGTCCACCACGCTGGCCCACCCGGGTTGGTAGACTTCACAAATCTTCAAGAACATTATGTAGAACTCTCAAACATGCAGGTTTCCTCACGATGTTTTCCTTCTCCGTTAAAGCGAGCGATAATTAACTAATTAATATGAACTCTAATATTTTCTAAAGCAAAAATAGCTAAAGTTACTCCTAATAAAATCAGCTATCTGCCAGTGAAACTCTCGTCAAAATCGGTCCAACCGTTTCAGAGATTAGGCGAAACAAGACAGACAAATAAAATATTTTTTGTTATAGGTACCGTATATACTTTCATATGCATTTAGTAAAAAGCTGTTTTATTATTTTGACATTACAAACAGTCACTTCAATTTTATCTATTTTTATAGTTACAAATATATAGTATCTTTCGTTGAATATTTTTAAGAGCTCGCAAAGTTTAATATGTACAGCCCCGCAGACCAAATGAGAATGTACTCTATCTTTTTCCTACCAATGAGTAGTCCGAGCAGTATCGCGCCGTCTCTCTCGGGTCTGTGGCCGTATTTGTCGACGCAACGCATGGTGCGGTGGGTCTCATAAAGATGCTTCATCGTGTAACCTCGCATCTCGACTGGCTCTTGGCAACTGAAAAGGAAAATACATACATTAATTCACCAACTGTATAATCTGTTTATTCATGAAGACCTTTGTCTACCACAAAGGTGAATTGCACCAATATTTCACCAAATATGATTTAGGTTTCACATTAGGCAAGCTGCCAGTCTTTGATCTGTTACTATGTATTTTCTTACAAAAAAATCCAAAACGTTTCATCCGACCCGGAAATTAAACTTGTAATCTTTCGACCGTAACCTTTAGGACGAAGGAAATCAAAAGAGAGAAAATAGAAAGATAAAAATTTAAAACATCACGACGCTTTATTTTTTTCCGCCTTTGATTGGCTTTGTTTTCTGACCACCTTAATGGTATTGTTGGTCTTCTTCGCTCTAAGATTAATTCGTTCCGAGGATCATCGTTTCTCAGCAGATATGGCCAGCCCAGTCTATAATCACTTTTGCATAATTTTTCTATAAAAGGAACCAATGATAAAAATTGGTTTCTTGTCAAATAACCTCATCCACTGATAATCTTACAAATAATGCTTGTTCATCAACTACATACACAGGCCCAAAGAAGTTTTCTGAAGAGGTAGAAAGAGATTACAATAGGTCTACCATGAAAATGTCTATTCGAAACTTCGAGCTGAACTAAAAAAACTTACAATGAACACATACCTACACCGAAATTTACGAAGAATCTCGGATTAAATGTGTTTTTTGGTACGAACACGCGATCCTTAGTTCGGTATTTACGTTTTGGGGCGGGCCTGTTGATTACCGCTTTTTACAATACAATTCTGGCATCCCTCTTTCTTATTCTCTTGCATTAAATTCCTTACCCACGCGGTGTACGGTGTTTGTAACCTGGCCTGTCTGCAGAATAGAGAACGTTTGCCGACTTGTCGTTCTAATGTCCCGTTCACTACACTCAGATCACAATAACAGTTCTAAATACTTACACCATGAGTGAGGAGTTTCCTCCCCGCTTATCCACAATACCAGCCAGCTGGTCTACCATCCATTGGGTGGAACAGTCACAGAGGTATGGGTTGTCGGTAACATCCACCTTTTCCAGAAGGTCCCAGCGAGAAAGCAGACGGGAGTCTATTTCTGATAAGTTGTTGGATTGAAGGTAAAGCTGAAAATAATAAGTTTATTATTTCTCGGATATGGTACTTTTTACTGTATAAAAGGTACCCTATATCCTTTTCTGTGCCGCTGACAACGTGTATACGAATTTCATGGTTATCGGTCGAGTAGTTAAGGCGTGAAAGTGTAACAAACAAACTCATATTCGCATTCATAATATTAGTTAGGATGAGTCAATATTTACTATATTGTTATAACGCATAATGCGGTTAAAATGTTTCCTGTGTACGCCAAGTTCCATCCTATTCATTTCAACTTTTTGAAGTCTAATGCGTGATTGATTAACACACATCTAAAATATCTTCCGAAACCCTTACTTTTATAATATTTGTTAAAGGATGTAGATTTTTTCTTGTTACCAAGGAAGCAATAT
The DNA here is from genome assembly GCA_963675205.1 of Catocala nupta. Taxonomy (NCBI): domain Eukaryota; kingdom Metazoa; phylum Arthropoda; class Insecta; order Lepidoptera; family Erebidae; genus Catocala; species Catocala nupta. The sequence goes on from OY776105.1 coordinate 10,775,071, forward strand.
TCTTTGTTGTCTTATGGTCACGTTGCTAATAGGCAGCGATGCGGAGGAATATTATGACTTTATAGAAATTTTGATATTCTTTGTTTTTAGGTTAACCTTGTTGTAAATAATTTCTTCGTATATATAATGTTAATTAATATACCTAGTTGTGTAATTGTTATTAACAAAAACTATAATATTTATTTTACCTATTACTTACATTTGTTTTAATTTTAACATATGATACAAAGTGCGTTGTATCGCATGCAAGTGTGCACTTATTTTCTAAACAATTATTTATTTAACACACTTAAACTTTTCCTGTGGAAATCGAAGGCAGTACTATCGAAGTACTAGCAAAGCAATTCCATTACTAATACCAGTACATCATCACACAATCAAACAACAAGGATCTCACCTCCTTAACCAAAGGCCAGTCATAATTCTCTCCAATATCATCAGGCCGGGCCAGAGCTTTAGGATCGATGTACTCCAAACTTGGGTTAAACGTTATGTATAGACGTTGGATATTTTCCAAACCAGCTAAAGCACCAGGTCCAATGCGCTTCAGAGTTGGCATGTTACACATATGAAGCTCTTCAAGCTTACGAAGGCGAGGAAAGCCGCTGTAAAAGGAAAATTGAATATCTATTTATAAAATCTCGTGTCACGGTGTTTGTGATCACACTCCTCCGAAACGGCTCGACCGAATTTTATCATGTTTTTATGTATATTTGGTAGGTATGAGAAAAGGTCGGAAATTATATTTCATACCGCTAAAAAATAATTTATATGGTAGAACAATGTTTGCTGGGTCAGCTAGTATTTGTTTATAAACTTCAGTTGTCGTATGTTTGTGTCCGCAAAACTGAAAAAGTTATCAACGGATTGGCTTGAAATTTTTACATAATGTTACTTATTTATTTTAGAGTGTTTTCATATAATTATATCTTGAAGTTCCTTTACAAACAGGCATTACTTCTCTAATAATGGTGCTTGAAATATAAAGTTGCTGCTTTGTATGAAGAAAATCTTAACGTTGTGGTTTTCGTGCTCACTATTTCATCAATATTTATTGAATGGCCAATTCGAATTCTATATTTTTATTTCATGTTGCATGTATTTAGGCCACTATGGTTTGTCTTAAATTAACAAATATACCAACCATCATGTAATTATGACGAATTGAAACAACGAATACGGGCATACACTAAGCGTTTGTACGGTGAACCCGTACATTACTACTTGTATGTAGTTTAAGCAACTAAGCATTTGTGCGTTCGGTCGTTTACATCGACCTACATTAATATATTACATATACATTATTACTTATAATAAATCAGTGATTATACAGCACTCAGAGCGGAACGTTTTATTTATCATCTCCGTCTCTATCATTAACTCATACAATAACTATCATTTTTTTATCATAAATGTAAGACACGCAGTCTACATTTTTTTGGTCCTTCGAAAATTTGGTGAACCACCGAAATTTTTTCGTGATTAAAGATCTCTTATTAAGTGCTTCGCGACAGTTCCGCCGGCTTATTGAATTTATAACTAAATTCAGTGTTAATTTGTGTGACAAACATCGGTCGAGCGGTCAGCAGCAGCAGCAGGTCGCAGATCAGGTTGTAACGCGTGCGGCAGTTTCCAAGTAAGATTGTTCCATTTATTTTATCATAATGGCAGCATCGAGCTCTCGTCAGGCTGAGATTTTAGAACATATCAACAAAATTAAGGTCAATTTTGGAAAGGATCCGTTGTCTAGGAAAACTCCGGAATATATCGAAAGGAGACTTGAGACACTGGATAACCTATGGGGAGAGTTCGAGGAAAAACATAAAAAGCTTTCTGAACAACCGGAAAAAGAGCCTAAGTATTTTGGTTCAAACTATTATCAACAAGGTAAGGAGTTTTATCAAGCTACCCGTACATTGTTATCGTCCTTTATAGCGAAGGAAAAATCAACGCAATCCTGTGGTGAGGCGGACGAATTAGTGTCGTTACAGAGAACCAATTTTAGAGCTTTTAATAGGTTAGTAAAGAGCATAGCAGTGGATGCAATTGATGAGAAATGGGAACTTGAGGATGAGCTTAAGAGTATTCAGAGTAAATGGGATACGATTGACAGTTTACATCTGCGCATAGATCATATACTTCAGGGGACAGACATGTCATACGAAGAGGAATTTAATGCGCTTGAGGTTATTTTTAAGAGCACAAAGCGTACCTTAAATCAGAAAATATCATCCATGGTTCATGTGCATAAATCAACGCCAAAACTGGAGATACCTACATTCACGGGTAAATATAGCCAGTGGCCAACATTTTGTGACTTATTCACAGAAGCTATCCATGACAATAACGCCATTACAAAAGCTCAAAAGATGCAACATTTAAAGGGCAAGGTCAAGGGAGAGCCCGAACGCCTTATCCAGCATTTACATATCGCAGCGGACAACTACGACACCGCTTGGGAAATTCTTACGCATAGGTATAATAACACCCAAGTTCTATTTACAAACCAAATAGAAACCTTCTTAAATCAGCCGATAATTCAGAAACAAACAGCATTTGAGTTAAAACGGCTCTATGATACCTCTACAGAGTGTATTCACGCCATACACAATCTTGGTGTAGACACAAATACTTGGGATCCGTTATTAGTGCATCTTCTTTGTAAGAAACTAGATCAAGATACTTACTGTGACTATAAGGAAGCTCGCAAGTCACCTAGAGAATTACCATGTCTTGCAGAGTTTATGTCATTCCTAGAAGGCAAATTTATAGCCCTTGAGCCTATGTCTAGGAGAGCAAAAGAGCAATCTAAGCCAGTTTTCAGTTATGGATCGAATCAAACAAAGAACAAACCTCAAGAGGGTTATTACAAAAAGCAGTATAAATCTGCCGCTACTCAAGGCCCTAACTGTCCTTTGTGTAATACCCGACACAATATATTTTTCTGCCGAAAGTTTAGATCCATGACACCCGAAAATCGCTTAGCTACTATTACAAAAGGTAAATTATGTAAAAATTGCCTTTATAATCATTTTGATGGCGACTGTACGAGTTCAAAGCGTTGTAAAACGTGTGATGGCGATCACAACACCCTTCTTCATGACGCCTTCGCACAGCATCATCAGGCGACGCCAACATTAACCTCAGGGATGTTCTCCACGCAGTCGCACTCGTCGAGCCCGCATAACGTTAACCACGTAGCCGCAGATAATGAAGAAGTCTTGCTCACTACGCTAAAATTATATGTTCGCGCTAGTAATGGTACTTACATTACACTTAGAGCCCTTTTGGATCAAGGGTCGCAAATTTCGTTGATATCGGAAAAGGCTACGCAACTGTTAGGCTTACAACGTCGACAATATCATGCGTCTATTTCAGGCATAGGACCAGTCGCTAAGCAAAGCAAGGGCATTGTATCACTAGATTGCAAGTCTATCTATAAAGATTACATCTTAACGACCAAGGCGTTAGTCGTATCTAGAGTTATAAATGACTTGCCTAACTCTACGTTCTATAAGCAGTCGTGGGCCCATTTACACCACCTAAAACTAGCAGATCCTGAATACAACGTTACCCAGCCTATTGATTTACTTCTAGATGCCAGCGTGTACTCAGAGATAATATTAGGAGGTCTTATAAAGGGTCCTACACAGTCGCCTATAGCCCAACAAACGAAGATGGGTTGGATATTATCGGGTAACGTGAAGAGATATAACTGTCACGTTGTTATCAATCACATACCCGACAGTATATCAAAATATTGGGAACTGGAAGACGTCGACCAATCATCATCAACGCTAAGTACGGGTGATCAGTTTTGTGAGGACTTCTACAAAAACACCACGAGACGTCTAGAGAATGGTCGCTACGAGGTTGGGTTACCCATGATGCCAGAGTTCAAGCAACATCTCGGCGCGTCTAAGTATAAGGCAATAGCACAGTTTAAGCAATTAGAACATAAGATGTTAAAAAATAAATCATTTGCCACACAATATAAACAATTTGTACACGAGTACAAAGATTTGAATCATATGACACAAGTTGACTACGATGAAGATCAAGGATACTTTCTACCGCACCATGGAGTATGGAAACACGACTCGACTACAACTAAATTAAGGGTAGTTTTTAATGCGTCGGCTAAAACAACCTCAGGCAAAAGTCTAAATGATTTAATGTTTTGCGGACCTAATTTACAACAGGACTTGTTGTCATTAATTATAACTTGGAGGCAATATAAGTATGTTATAACTGCGGACATCGAGAAAATGTTTCGACAGCTACGGATAAGAGAATGTGATCAATATTTACAATCTATCATTTGGAGAGATTCACTAGACGAGCAATTAAAACAATACCGGTTAACTACTGTAACATACGGTACAAAGGCCGCTCCATTCTTAGCTATGAGAACTCTTAAACAACTGGCAATAGACGACGCAGAAAGATATCCGTTAGCAGCATCCGTGGTCCAGAATTCATTTTATATGGACGATTTGCTGAGTGGCCATAACTGCGTTAATAAAGCTAAAGAGTTACAAAAACAACTCATAAAAATGTTACAAGGGGCAGGCATGAACCTCAGAAAATGGTCTAGCAATCATAGTGAAGTCCTCCGAGAGTTAACATCTGATCAATTAAATAGTCCCTATGAGTTTAAATGTTTCGAATCCAGAAAAACTCTCGGCTTGAAGTGGAATCCGTCATCAGACACCTTCCTACTAGAATGTCAAATAACATCTGAGATTAATAAAAATATTACGAAACGTCAGTTACTTTCAGATATTTCTAAGATATTTGATCCTTTGGGCTGGCTAGCACCGCTTACAATTAGAGCGAAGATATTATTTCAAGAAACATGGTCAGCAAAAATATCATGGGATCAAGAATTATCAAAAGACATTAGCGAAAATTGGCTAAAATTGAGAGAAGATATTAAAAATATTAACAAATTTTGCATACCGCGACACTTAGGTAACCTAGATAAAACTTGTCAATTACACGCATTCTGTGACGCATCGGACAAAGCATACGCTTGTACAATTTACCTAGTTACTTACGATAAGGGCGAGTACACATCGAATCTTGTTGCTGCAAAAACTAAGTTAGCACCGGTGGCCAAGAAAATGTCGCTACCGAGACTTGAACTCTGTGGAGCATTACTATTAACTCAGTTAGTAAAGAAAGTCGTTAGTTCCTTACCGAGTCACCATATGACAATACACGCGTGGACAGATTCGATGATAGTTCTAGGCTGGCTAGATGGAGACATAGCGAGATGGAAGCCATTCGTTGCCAATAGAGTACAACAAATAACAGATATCATCCCATCTAGGCATTGGAACCATGTCTCCTCACAAGAAAATGCAGCCGACTGTGCAACAAGAGGACTTACAACCGCTCAACTTTTAAAACATACGTTGTGGTGGGCAGGGCCCACATGGCTGAAACAATTTGACTCACAGAAAGTTAAGAAGATCGTAGGCCATGCACCCACTATAGAATTAAAGACACTCAGTGTGAACACAGCCTTAAAAGACCACAACATTTCATTTATTACAGATTTGCTACATAAGCACAGTTCGTTGACACGAACTATACGTATTATAGCTTGGGTGGCACGATTCATTGCAAGAATTCAAAACAAACAAATTGGAACATATTATAATTATTTGTCCTCAGTTGAAATAACAAATGCATATAACATTATTATTCGAGAAGTGCAAACGCAAGATTTTACACAAGAATTACACAACATTCAGATGAACAAATGCGTCCATCCAAAAAGTAGGATTTGCAGTTTGAACCCATTTATAGATAACGATGGCATTTTAAGGGTAGGTGGGCGGTTGAAACACGCTAGAATAAGCAATTCGGCGAAACATCCCATCATTTTATCAAATCATAGCAGATTTACCAATTTGTTAATCGATCTAGCCCACATAACTACTTTACATGGTGGACCACGACTGACCCTATCATACATAAGAGACAGATACTGGATTATCAGTGGTGTCAGGACCGTAAAACGACAGTTGAGGCTGTGTGTAAGGTGCCGCCGATTTAATAACATAGACAATCAACAAATTATGGCAGACTTACCAGAGGCTAGAGTAACCCCCGCTAGACCGTTCACACATACTGGTGTTGATTTTACGGGGCATGTAGAATTGAAAGCAAATAAAGGACGTGGTATTAAGACTGTTAAAGGATATGTGGCAGTATTTGTATGCATGTCTACAAAGGCAGTCCACTTGGAACTTGTTTCTGACTTAGGCACGCCAGCCTTCTTAGCCGCTTTCCGCCGCTTTTGTGCTCGTCGTGGATCACCTGGCCATATGTATAGTGACAATGGCAGGAATTTCGTTGGTGCAAACCGACTCATGAAAAAGGAGTATATGGAAATTATTCATTGTATTAACTCAGACTTCTTCAAAAACATCGGCGAGATGAATACAAAGTGGCATTTCAACGCACCTGCCTGGCCCAACGCTGGGGGTCTCTGGGAAGCGGCGGTAAAGAGCCTAAAATATCATTTAAAGAGAGTCCTCGGTGATCAACGGCTCACGTACGAAGAATTTTCAACATTGCTGTGCCAAATAGAGGCATGTCTCAACTCTCGGCCCTTATGTCAATTATCAGAGGATACAGACACAATTAACTATTTAACTCCTGGACACTTCCTGGTAGGAGGACCGATTATGTCGAGACCTGCCACCGATCCTGGCTCAATAACCCTGACATCCCGATGGCAATTAGTACAAGGAATGATACAGCATATCTGGAAGAGGTGGTCAACGGAATACCTTCAACAACTACAAACCAGAACTAAGTGGCGACAGTCTAAGACTAACGTCGAGGTGAATGACATTGTCCTTATCAAGGAAGAAAACTTAGCTCCTGGTAAATGGGCTATGGCTCGAGTGCAACAGGTTCACAGTGGTAAAGATGGTTATGTAAGAGTTGTTACTCTCAAAACAAGCAACAGTATTTTAAAACGGCCCGTAAACAAACTCGTTCCATTGCCCATAAATGAAATGCAAATGTCATCAAAATTTCCTTCACAACAAGATCAGTCTGCGTCGTCATCGGATCAGGTAGAAAATCAAATTCGTCCCGCGCGTCCACGTAGAAAAGCAACGTGGAAAGCTTTCATGATAACAGCTCTCTTCCTGTTTACATTTATATCACCCACCGTACAACAAACGGTGACGTCATACAACATAACGCCAATTACCACTAACCAAGGCCTTTATTTCGATAGAATGTCAGATCTACAAATTATCAAAGACGATTGGAAGCTAATTGTGTATTATAATATGTCTACATACTATCGTGCAATAACTGACATAAGCAATTATATTACCCACTTAAAGAAAACAGCTGATAATATGGGTCACCAATACGACAGTGTTATATTACAACTAGAACATGAAATAAAGGAAATTGAACACTATCACTCATTACTACAGAGTCCATTTTTAAGTCGACACAAGCGTGGCTTAATTGATGGTGTTGGCTATTTAGCAAATTCTTTATTTGGTGTATTAGATAAAAGATTTGCCGAACAATACAAACAGGATATAGAAAGGATAGCACAAAATGAGAACCACGTACAAAAATTACTTCGTAATCAGACACTTGTCCTGGAATCAGAGTACAACATTTTGCGTCGCAATGAAGTAAATATGAAGAAACAGTTCGACATTATAAATAATCATCTTCGTAACGTTTCGTCAGAATTGAATAGGGTGACCATGGATAATAGAAATAGCATATATGTCACATCAACTGCACTTGCAGCGAGTATAATACTTTCGAATCTAATGCGTATTCAGCACATATTAATCGACACAGTGACCGATATTAGCCATGGACGTATCGACCCTTATTTACTCTCTCCAGAACAGTTATCCCTTCAAATTAATATTATATCGGGTCAATTACAAGGTAACCTCGATATTCCTGTCGAAAGCTCGAATTTGTCGGACTTATATAAAATAATTAAAGCGTCTTCGAGACTGCACGACAATTATTTAATTATTGAAATAAGAATTCCACTCGTAAGCAGCGATATTTATGAATTAGATAAAATAATTTCTATTCCTCAGAAACGGGAATCGAATCTTGTCCGAATCGTATCTACTTTGCCTTATGTCGCTTACAACGTGCAAAGGGACACAGCTCTGCTCTTATCAGAAATAGATCTACAAGCTTGCATTCACGTCTCCAGTGACGAAAGGATCCTATGCTCTTTAGACAAGCCTGTATACAATCTAAAAATAAAACAGTCACTATGCGATTTACAATTAATTAGTAGTGAGACTACATGTAAACAAGTAATATCCACGTGTAATAATAATTGGTTCAAGTTACATCATACCAACTCGTGGCTATATTCTTGTTGTGATATATGTCACCTTCGCTTGTTTTGCAACTCCGATTCCACAACTACGATACTTAGAGACAGTGGAATCATTAACTTAGGTCATGGTTGCACACTGAAGACAGACGACTATAGTATTCACACTCATAATAACTTCTTACGACAATTATATATGCAACCAAATATCGAAGTCCCGAAGGTGTCAGTTCTCAATTCCCTTATCAACACGACCTTGCCTGATCATTTTGTTGTAACAGAAAACCACACTGAAGTTTGGAATCAATTGCAGGAGCAAATAAACAACCTTAAGGAACAATCTTCCACTGAATTAAATGTGCACGACGTTCATCATTATTCTGTCGTATATTTAACGCTAGCCTTGATGGTCGCTTTCGGAAGTATAGGCTTATATATAATCATGAAGAATAGGAACAAGGGCATGGAACAGCCATCGCGAAGTGTCGCGATAGTGGCAAATGTGCAGAGTCAGCATTCGCCGCCGGGGAAGGCGCGAGTCGTCCTAACGGACGCCTCCGAGAGTGTAAGTGAAGGTGTGTTTGGGATGATCAGTGCGTGTCGTGAAATTAATAAATCGGTTATCAGTGTCGATAAGGGAACCTCGCCTATGGTTGCCCATCAGTCAGTGGATCTTAGTTTTCTTAATAAGTGTGAACGGGATTAAAAATAATAGAGACTTTAATGTTACTTTTAAGCAAAAATAATGGTATCACCTTATAATATCATTCACATCTTATAATAACATTCTCATTTCGAATTAGTAATCATTTTATACAATTAAACTTAACTATTATGCTTATCATTTAGGTTTACATTTTATCTTTTCTGTCTTTTAGAATTGGCAGTATGTACGGTGAACCCGTACATTACTACTTGTATGTAGTTTAAGCAACTAAGCATTTGTGCGTTCGGTCGTTTACATCGACCTACATTAATATATTACATATACATTATTACTTATAATAAATCAGTGATTATACAGCACTCAGAGCGGAACGTTTTATTTATCATCTCCGTCTCTATCATTAACTCATACAATAACTATCATTTTTTTATCATAAATGTAAGACACGCAGTCTACAGCGTTACAATTTTAAATACAAATTGTATAACAGGTTACTGATATTTATTATTAATACATGTTATTAATAATAAATATAGTGTGCTTTCTCGAAACATAACTGTCTTTTTAAAATAACCACTGCATTTTCAATCATGAAATTAGATGTAGGCCATAAATGGCAATTTCATAGTTAAAAACCTAATATATAAACAATTAACTTCCTTATTGAAATACATAATTTAAATCATTGGTGTTTCTATTTACGCAGAATAGAAACAACAATTATTAAATTATGTTCGGGTACTTTGAAATAACTACACTGGAATATTGGGACAACTACCATCTTAGTCTTTCCGTGACCATGGCTGCTGAAAAGCAACCGATACGTCGGGGAAAGTGTAAACCTAAATATAAATAGTTTTTGATAGTTTTAATAATGTTATTAGCTTCAAAATTAGTAAAGTTCAATAGTAGTAGTATAACAGTTTCTTAATTATGTAATACAGTGTTAAATAAGCAACGCGATAAAATCCGTATAAATGAGGTTAATTTCAATGATTATCATTCGTGTAAACAAAAGACAATAGCTTCCTTATGTTTTTGTCAGTATAATTCAAATATAACAGTTCCCTACCGAGAATTTATAAATGGCATTTCCCAATAACATTTTGACTGTGCCATAATGGAACGAACCCTTTGTAGTTTCTCATTTAATTCTGAGTAAAAATATTGCATTGATAAACTGTTTTACTTACGGATAGTCTTCTGAACCTATTTCCAGTTCTACAATCTTATTCTGGTTCAGGTTCAAAAATACCAAGTTCTTGGTTTCATCCAGTTCTTGTGGAACGGCAGTCAGGCGGTTGTCACTGATGTCCAGACGCTCCAAGTACCGAGGAGTGTGAAGAAACTTCTCTGGGATCTCTTCGAGTTCACAAGAACGCATTCTTAAGACCTGGAAGATAAGTACATGTTAGCGACATCTAGCGCCGAGTAGGTGAAGTATTCGGATTTTACTTGATGTCAGAGTCATCTAGTAGCTAGTAGTAAACCGAAAGAGATCTATATTATAACATGTTGTGTGTTACGTTATAACATATAACATAAGATATTAATTTGCTATGTTCACTTTTATATAAAACTAGCTTTTGCTCGCGGCTTCGCTCGCGTAAAAGTAGGTTAAGTTGTGTTAGTGACAGTAATTTTTTGATGAAATATTGACGATTTTACTCGCTGACTTTTAAATCTGTTGAGCAGTTTTTGAGTTAAATCCTTACAAACAAACATAAAATCAAATCTCTCCTCTTTATAATATTAGTATAGATATAAATGAAATATTAACTACTTTGTTTTTAAATCACAAATAACTGAACTCACCTTCAACAGCGGCAAACTAGAGATAGCGATCACGGTCACATGGTCAATCGTAGTCAGAGGGTTTCCGCTGAGGTCCAGCTCCTCTAGCTCTGGGAGGTGCTCGAAGAGGTCCTGGTTTAGAGAGTGCAGGTCGTTGTAACCCAGGTTTAGCACCCTCATGGACGCTAGAGGCTCATATTCTTCAGGAGCGAAGCGACCCTGCAAAAGCCAATTTATTATTTGTTTTTTACTTACAATTGAGAGTTTGTATGTTCTATCCCCAACCATTACACGACGTCAATCTAATCCTATAGCGAGCATTTAGCTTTGTGAGAGATAAGTAAAAAAATAAAAAAATTAGCCTTCCCCAAAAAATTGTTTATTAATTAGTTAGATGACTTGCTAGATGCAAGTCTACCTGATACCCATTTTATCTACTAGACCTTAGATTCGATGCCAAGATACTTTATTGCCACTCACTTGTTAATAAAGGTGTTTTAGAATCGAATTTAAAGCAAAATAAAACCAATAGCGATTTTTATTAATTACGCTAATGGTTGATAGTATTGTTTACTTCAGCTGACCTTCATGGCGGGAGGCCAATACATGCACAAATGACAGATCGATTGCAGAGGAGAACTTCTTCTTGGAGTATAAATTACTCGCTTAAGATTCTAACTTGTTCGGTTGGTAGCAGACGAGCCAATAATGGAAAATGGCTGATAAGTCATTGAATTTAGTCTAGGTCAGAAATTACCTCAAAGGCATGTGGACTTAGTTTAGCAGTGGTGAGCATATTATGACTCAGGTCCAGGACCCTCATCTCCTGTAGGTCCCTGAAGCTGGCATTCTCAATCACTTCGATGCTGCACCTTGACAGGTTTAGGACCTCAATGGGCAGGGCTGCTATCATGGTCACGTTGGTGAATAGATTCTCGGACAGATCCACTACCTTAGGCTTGAAGGATGATAGGTCTAGAAATTGAGATTTTTGGTTTAACATTCGTTTTCATTCATTCATTCATTCATTCATTTCACTACTCATAAAATCAAAATTAAAAATGATCCCTGTAAACATAGCAGATCAAAAGCAACCGAAATTCCGGAAAAGTGTAAAAAATGAGTACCTATATATTTACAAATTAAGGTCTCAAAGTAACACTTATGAACGTCGAGGTTACACTAGCTTAACTGATATGAATTTACATTTATCTGTTGCTACGTTCAGCAAAGCAAGGGCGTAGAACCAATGAGAAGAACAGGCAAGAAACTCACGGCCACTCTTTTTAATCGCCAAGTTTACAATACCGCTTACAACAACAATGCAACGGGCACTTAGCAACAGGTACATCATATTCTTGAAGATTTAGGTTGATAGCCGATCCCACGTTTTAAAGAACAAGTCCATTCTCTACTACCGTGTATTCCGACTTCGAACTACTAAGAGATTTCAATAAAAACCTACACAACCTATTGAGTCACAGTGGCACGCCGGCGGCTAGACACAATAGGCTTTTGATTATTTCTGGCGTTCCAAGAGCCCATCATTACACGCAAATATTTGAAGGCGGTAGAAATAGACCAGCTCGCTTGTGGAAGTACTACCTCTCCTAGTATAGGCAATCCACATATGACTAGTGACACCGTTACTGAGTTTCATCCGGTGAGAAATATTTTTAAAAGCTCTCATTCTTTTATTTCAACCCTAATTTTTATTTTCGTTCGTCGGCTCACTCCTCATACTATTTTTATAATACTTCTGGTTTGCATGCGTTCATAGATCATTTTGATCGCTTTTGCTGGCTAGCCGTATTTTTGTATGCCACTTTGGTAATATAAAAACAAAATTTTGCCTGAGGCGAATCGAGCTCATGACACTTTCGGCCGTAATTTAAACGCAAACTCATGCGAAAGCTGCCAATAGACTAACAAGGCCAATAATATAATCCGTCAAGTCTTAGAATACAATAAATAATACAAAATCCATTGTTTCTAGGCACTGGTGTGCCGCCACGGCTTGAAGGGTAAATAATTAAAATATCTACCTGCCCATTCCTGTTCCGTGAAGAAATTAGCAATACTCTGATCGAAGCAGTCAACTTTGTTGTCTTCGCAAGAACAGATTCTGCAGATGCCTGATTGTTTCGCTACTTCATTGGATGGTGTCGCTGCTGTGTTTTCTGCAAATAAGTACAAATTAGTTGTGCTAATGTGTACTAGATGACAGCACTAATACTGTCTTAAAATTTAACAATAATATTTTTTTGGTTTTCTAACATATATATACATTTAAACGTAATTTATAGAAGAAATGTATAGATAAATTACTCAATTATCTTATTATGATTCAGAAATATGTTTTCACATTAAAATCTACTAGAACGTTCTATGAGTCACTTCAATTACATGCTAACTGTAAATTCATACAATAAATCAGTATACACAAATTATACAATGCATTGTGTTGTTTTGATATTTGACCAAAAGAAGACGCTTTTCACTTTTGATTTTTCATTTCATTAACAGATGTCGCTACTTACCATCTTGGCAGATAATTCCAGCTAAAGCAATCACCAAAACGAAAGCCACCGCGTTCCAACTCATTTTCCTGTGGAAAACAACGAAGATATGTACTTATGAGTAACCTGAGACCTTGTTTCTATAGTTAAAGTATCAGAAATGATAATAACACGATAAGATATCAATAGAATGATTTCATACTTGTGACAAGGTTTATATTTATAGAAATAGCATAACAGCGCTTTTAGGAGACAGATCAAAAACAGCGGCAATCCAAACGAGCATATACTAAAACTTTGATTGCATGGATGGCATGGTTTAAATCCTTAGTTGCCAAAGTGGTCCAGGTGGACCCCCAGGGGTCCACGGAAAACTCGAAGGGGATCGTCGTGACAAAAAAATGGAGGCTCACAATTCGTAAGTGCAGGTCCACAAAAATGTATTTGCTTTCGATAATGAAGAACTAAAATGTTGCCTTGACTTCACCTATCAATCTGGGCAGATAATGACGGATATTTTGAGGAATACCAATCGTTCTCGGCTCTTACTCATTCTCGGGTCTTCACCCGAATTTCTAATTTTTTTTCTTGGTCCGAATATACCGATTTTACTTGGCGGGTTAAATTTCTAGCTGCAGGGGATCCACGGGAACCAGCTAAATTTTAAAAGTGGTCTATTAGAAAAACGTCTGGGAGTCTCTGGTGCAAATGGACGCCTCGCCACGGACAACGCCGAGTGTTACAGGTTCGATTCCCAAACGAACCAAAAAAATTGTGTGATCATAAAATAGTTATTTGAGTCTGAGTGTGCTTTGTGACCGTTGTTTGAATGTTTGTGAAGCACCCACATTAGCATTATAGCGCGGGAGTAGCCCTTTATCAAAAAAGAAAACTGCTTAATTGTATAAGACAAGTACAAAATAATTTTAGTTCGTTTGCTCTTTTTTCCTGGACAATACAGATAAATGACCGTCGCATAAATTAACACACGTCTCGGGTTCAATTCGCGAATGAAGCAGTGTTATCATATTCTTCTGAAAACTATCAGTATATGAAGTCTACAATTGAGCTCTGTTAAACAGCAGTAGGCATAGAGTGTTAATTTAGATATCTATGGCATTAGATTTCACTCCCTATTAAGTAAATAGATACAGATTATTTATAGACCAAAGAATTTATTTTATTTAAAAAGGTAACGCTTGCAGTATGATAATTCATGTGTTACTTTCACATCTAAAAATGATTCAGCACATTCATCAGATTAATTAAGTAAAATTAATTGTTATCAGACCGGCGCACCCATAGCCAAACACTCGAATTTGAATGACGACATAAGTGATTGTCAAAATATACAATACTAGGTTTTGCTTGCGAATTCGGTCGCGTAAAAGTAGCTAACCTACATTAGCCTTTTTGTTAATAAATTATAGCCGGTGATAATAGATATAGCTTACTAATGGGGCAAGAATTTTTAAAATCAGTTGTGTTGTTTTTGGGTACCTAAATAAACAAACAAAGAATCTAAACTAATATTGGTATAGATGCACTAGGTTCTACTCGCGGATTAGTCCGGCTAAAGGTAGGGCCTAAAGATTTATCCTACAGAAACCACGGGTCCAATAAGCTGGGCTGAGGGACCATACTGCCATACCATATAGGTACCTGTAGGCTGCACAGAAGGCATTATAATATGTAGTTTAATTGGTCGTTTCGCCTATGCCACTGCGCCGACTGATGATCAATACTCAATACTCAATATTTTATTGCATTCCATAAACACTAAATATTATAAAACAAAATGCGTCTCGTCTGTCTGTTAGCGATAAACTCAAGAACTACCAAACGGATTTTCATGCGGTTTTCACCAATAGACAGAACGATTCATGAGGAAGGTTTAGGTGTATAGTTTGTTGACGTTTTGTACTACCCATGTGAAGCAGGTCGCTAGAGCTATATAAAGATGGATTTATAAAACAAATTAGATCATTATGGACCCTGTTGCGTACAGCAAATTTAGGTCTACGCTTTTCGTTAGGTTTCGGTTTATTTTCAGCAATGCAGGGAGAATACACTAAACGTCGTAGGTAATCGTCTAGGAATTTAATCGTTTCAAGAGTATCCAATAATTGTGTTTTTAAATAAACCGCGAATTAATCCACATTGGCGTCAATGTAAGACAATATTATCTACAAAAAGTTGTTGCGAGTGTTTGTTTGAATGTTTGTAATATCCTCCGCGATAGGTAAAGGAATTATGCCTTAACCTATCGTATATTTTCGTAATTGTTTACAATATGTCCTTTACCCAAAAAATCCATTCGTAGGCGAAAAACAATCAGTTTTAAGCGTTAAGGTTAGTAAAATAAGGTTTAAATTGGCGTAGCGCTCGGTGGCTCTTATCCGAGCCGCTGGCAAATGACAGATTTGCGGAAGTTGTCTATTAAAAGATAAAAAGCTACATACATATAGAAATTCCCTAACCTGTATTCCCGCAGGGTTAGGCAGAAGTAATTTCTTCAACTACGGTATTATTTGCTACGCTATAGAACACCCCTGGTGTTATCGACCGATAACAGTTTCAGAATCCGTGCTACTACTAAAATATTCCCAACTAACTTTTGCCGACGGCTTCGCTTGCGTAGAAGTAGGTTATGTTAGTATCAGTACCTTTTTAAATAAATTATAACCTATATAATATGTGCCATATATGTTACTTAGTGATAATACAGCTATCAAATGAAGCAAATTTTTTTAAAACCGTTTTAATAGTTTTTGAGTTAAATCTTTACAAACGAACAAACAAAAATCAAAACATTCCTGTTTATAATATTGGATAAAATATCGAAATAACATTACGCAAGACGGCAATCGAAAAAGACGCATTTACATCCGCTGCGCCTCTGAGACACTGATAAAATATCACGTCATTTCGATAAAATACTGTGTAAAGGACAAACGAACTAAAAAACATTATCGCATTCATAATATAAGGCTTGCATTTATTGCTTATCATAAAATGCACATATTTCATATGCCTTGAGATTTTTTGGTGACACAGATAAAAATAATATTGATAACATGTTCAGATAACAAACAGCTTCTATAGTTCAACATGTTTAGATAACAAACTGCTTCTATAGTTCTGTGGCGTACATTTAGGAACGCTTATGTGTGCGACCGATGGTGAAGTCGGTTCGGATCGCGTAGGTAGATAGAAAAGCTACTTTAGTACCTCTCCGCCGAACTGAATTAGCATTTTCTAACGATGAACACGTGTAAATGCTACATTAATACGTCTCGGAGGGTGATTTTGGCAACGTGAAACTGATTCTAAAGGAAAGCTAAGAATTAACTATATAGGTTTCTGGTTAAAATATAGAGTAAGTATGTAGCATGACAAATAAAGCAAATACAATACGAAAAAAGGCATTCATTTGCAGACAGAAATTTTATAGAACTTCGTTTCGCAGAAAATGTTTTTGTTTCAACGACTATTGACTTCAATGAAACATATTTCACAGTAACACAAATCACAATTCAATGAATTGTGAAATTAATATTTTATTTAATAAAATAATCATACAGTAGATTTTTTTTTTAATTTTTTTTACCTTGGAACTTTTACGCCGTACTACTACCAGAAAAGAAAATAATAGGTAAAGTGGCGACCTTACAATGATAGAAACAAATTTATTTACACAAACAAACAAAATTACCTTAGTCTGAGTGTATAATATATGTATATCTTTCACGTGTTATGTATGAAATACTAGAAATCCTACGTCAATACGACACGCGCACTTAACTAATAGGGGGTGAATGAAGGTTTCTAGTACATCTAAATGCGTATTAACTTAGAAATCCAACTGCAATACATCACTCCGAGACGTATTTGAGCAGCATTTACGCGTGTTTATCGTTAGAAAATGCTAATTCAGTTCGGCGGAAATGTAGCTTTTCCATATACGCGTCCGGGTCTGATTTCTGGATCAAAAATAATGTTTTTTAAAGACATCTCACTAGGAATAAATCCCGTGTCGCGAGGGACTTTACAAACATTCAAACAACGGACACAAAGAACATCCAGACTCGGAACAACCATTTGTGAATCACACAAATTTTTGTCACGTATGGGATTCGAACCCACAACACTCGGTACAGTAGCAGTGGCGAGGCGACCACATAAGCCACTTCGCCATCCGTACTATCAATATCTGTAATTTAGGTATGATGCTGTAAGACGACATTCAAGACCTTTCCCAGTCTGGCTACAGACGACATTCAAGACCTTTCCCAGTATATTCATGGTTGTGTGCGTGTAGTGTTTTTTCATTAATTTAATGTATTTCCAATGCATATTTTATATAAATATTAGGATTCGCCACTCCTTCTCCATATGAACTTTAACTGTGCCATATTTAAAACTCCTTCGTCCGTGTAATTTTCGTAAAAATGGGTACAAAGTTTTTGCTTCTCGTATTTAATATATAGATAACATAATACGTACAGGAAGATAAAATTTAAGTACCTACTAAAATACACAACACAATTATGAAACTCAAAATCATACTTATTTTAGAACTAGCGACCCGCCCCAGCTTCGCACAGGTAGCGCAAAACCTTAACAAACTATACACTTAAACCTACCTCATGTATCACTCTGTCTATTGGTGAAACCGCATCAAAATCCGTTCAGTAGTTTTTGAGTTTGAACAGATGCCGTGGGGATCTTTGTTTTATAATAGTGATTTACAAATAAATAATAAATATAATAATAATAATAGAAGCCTTGTGTTAAACATTCCCACTGCTGGGGACGGGCCTCTTCTCAGTATGAGAAGACTACGGGTAATAAATCAAGTGAGTCCATAGTCCACCGCGCTGCCCCAGTGCGGCTTGGCACACTTCACATAACTTCGAGAACATTATGGAGAATTCTTAGACATGCAGGTTTCTTCACGATGTTTTCCTTCACCGTTATAAAATTATAATAAAAATTAATCACCTTTTTTCACTAGACACAGATAATTAATGCATTAAACTTTTTATGAAAACGCAATATCACTGACTGGCAGTGTGTTAGTTACTAAAACAAAATGGCGACGTTTAGGCGCGTCTTATCTGTTATCAGTGTTATCTACAGATAACGATGTGAGTCAGTGAGGTGTATGATATTTACGAACAATATTGTATTTACAACATAATTGTATAGAAAAAGTACATTTTACTGTTTGTTTATTTAATACAGCAGCAACTTCGTCCGCGTGGAATTTAACAATAATGTTTTATTTTATTTTTCGCGGCATCTTATTCTTATTTAAATAAAAGTAGCCTCAATTATTACTTATAACAACAGCTATCTGCTAGTGAAAGTCCCGTCAAAATCGGTCCATCCGTTTCAGAGATTAGCCGGACCAAACAGACAGACAGATAGGCAAAAAATTAAAATTGAATTTTTGTTATAAGTACCGGATATAATTTAATATGCATTTAGTAAAAAGCTATTATTTTGACATTACAAACAGACATTTCAATTTTATTTATTTGTATAGTCTAATATGTTAAGCAAGCTTTGAGATCGGTTTATGGCAGGCAAGAGGCCGTCAGTGACGCAGTAATGTATGTGACTGTAATGCATGAGGTCTTGGGTTCATAATATTGTCTTCTGTTTACGCGAATGTTATTCATTGAAATTAAACTACTATATAAGGATTTTATCGCGTTGTTTATTTAACATTCTATTACATAATTTATACTGTATACTGTAACATTTCTATACTACTATTAAACTTTACTAATTTTAAGCTAATTAAATTATTAAAACTATTAAAACTATTTGTATTTAAGTTTACACTTTCCCCGTGACCATGGCTGCTGAAAAGCAACCGAAACGTCGGAGAAAGTGTAAACTTAAATACAAATAGTTTTAATAATTTAATTAGTTTATAATTAGTAAAGTTTAATAGCAGTATAGTCTTGGGTTCGATTAAAAGGTGTCTGTTATTGGGTTTTACAGTAGCAGCCGAATTTTCGAAAGTTTTTTTTAAACTTCTCCTGCTCAAGTAGTAATTCCTGTGTAGCGAGGGGCTTCACTAAAATTCACAAAGAACATCCAGTCAAAATGTGTATGTAATAATTTTCTATTTGCCTAGCCCTTCAGGTATATAAGCATAATACTATTCATGTATTGCCACGATATACATACATAATACGATAGACGCATTTCATAATCTTAAAAAAATCCGATTCCTTATGTTCCCTGTGTTCGCCTAACTGGAAATGTAGTCGATGGATTGACTTGAAATGTTTACCCAACGTTGCATTTCTATATAACGTTGTTTTATATATGTACGTTTATCCCAAAGATCTCTTAGGAACGGACAATGTCTTTTTCCTCACTATATATAATTTTCTGTATCGCGGGAAGAAGAAATATTTTAATCGCTTGAAACATGATAACAAACAAAGTGTTATAAGTTTTAAACGATCAAATACATCTCGCCCTCAGTGTAAATGCAAAAATTTAAATTTATATAAGGTCTCGCGTCGCGCACCACTGGCTTTCGAAAGTTATATGACATTTCGAAATTATGTGCGTATTGATTGACAATTATCGCCTGCTCCGTGCCTCGCAGAGCACGTTAAGCCGTCGGTCTCGGCTGCCATGAACATCTATGGCAGTCGTTACTGGGAAGTCAGTGCCCTATAATATCTTGACACTGGTCTAGCCTTAGGGTATTGTTAGCCTTCGGGTTGCGGAGGTCAGGTGGCAGCCGCTTCGTGTAAAAACTAATATCCAGTCAAATCCGGTTAGACCAGAAACGCCGACCCCAAGTGACTTGGAAAAATAAAGACTAGGGAGAAGATTATTTACTATGCTTATTTCTACACATTACAAAACTTAAAATATCAATAACATTTATATATTTTTTTTTTATATTGTAAAAACATCACACAAAGAACACCCACTCGGACTTGGAATAAATTTGCCCCGTGTGAGAATCGAACCCACAACACTTGTTGTATTACCAGTGGCGAGGCGATCATTTTAAACAGTCGGCCATCCATTCAGTCAATTAAAAACATGAGAATGAGCCACATTTAAGCGTAGCCGGGCTCAGCTAATAATATCAATAGTTATTTTAAATCCTGAACTAAAAAGAAATCGACGCCTTATGCTTATCTAATAAAATATATACCGAATCTGTAGATAACTCATTCCATATTGATAAGTAACTGATTGTAAGCGTAGTTTTAGGTTATCTTTCACAGAAATATGTTTCACTCAATCTGACGTACAATTCTTTGAACCGGACCTACATTGTATATTATGTAAAGTTTATGTCCTATTGTTTGACGGTTCTTTAAAATTATAGTTTGATTCATTGTACAGACATTGTTGATAGATAGTATAAAGGAAATACTAGTCCTTACTCACGACTTCACTCGCGTTTTTTATATACTCGATTTTGCCCACGGCGTCGCTCGCTTAAATGTAGGTTATGTTAGTAAGAGTACCACTTTCGGGATAAAAGGTACCCTGTGTTCTTTTCTGTTACCCTGACAACATGTATGCGAATTTCAGGTTTGTTCCGCATTTGCCTACATTAAGTCCCACATTCCAAAATGTTCCTAAATAACCCCTTTTTTAAATTATTCCTTTTTCGTCCTACATTTTTGTGCATATATGGCTAGCAAAACAAAACATGGTTAAAATTATTTTAAATCTTTTCGCTGTCGGGCTCGTGATGACATGCAATCATAAGCCCAAAGTTTTGACGAGAGATCAACGAGGATTTCCAAAATATTTTTCGTATGACTGTACAACAAAACAAGACAAACACAAAAAAAGAGACAAAAAGGAACATAATTTAGGACGAAATAGGAATTACATTAATAAATAATATTTATTTAAATTTAGGGGCATACAAGGAACAATTTTTGGGACGAATGCGTATTTTTATGTTTGAGAAACATGAGGGACGAATGTGGAACAAACCGAATTTCATGATGATTGATTGAAGCGTGGAAGCGTAACAAATAAAAAACTTACATTTGCATTTATAACACTGTATTTTGCCCGCAGGTACGCCCGCGTTAATGTAGATTTATGTTAAGACAGAATTTTTAGTAGCGTATATGTTATTCACACTTTCAAAGTTTCAATAATATCTGTTTAGTAGTTTTTGTATGAAAGAGTAACAAACATCCGTCCATCCATACATCCATCCATCCGTCCTTACAATATTAGTAGGATATAATCTCACGCCTATAGCCAAAGGAATAGTCAAAGGTACATTTTGACTCATTTTGACGAGAGTTTTATTTAATAAGAGGCAAGCCTAATAATACTATCCCTGTAATCGAACTCAATATATCATGCACAGCATTCCTATTCACTGCCGCTACGATACTGACGCTGTGTTTCATTAGATATCTCTATGATAAAATAGATATTATTTTTCATTAAAAAATGGCAGATGTCGCATTAGGAATAAGTACTGTGTCGCGGGGGACTTTATAAACATTCAGAACAACCATTTGTGGACCTCACAAATGTTTGTCCCGTGTGGGATTCGAACCCACAACAATCGACGCAGTAGCAGTGGAGAGGCGACCACTTAAGCCACTACGCCATCCGGGATGGTCCAAATTTTAATGATATATTTTAATTACTAGTTTTCCCCGCGGTTTCACCCACGTAGGTCCCGTTCCCGGGGGAATAACGGGATGAAAAGCTATGTGTGAATCCAGGTCATCAGCTATTTACATATCAAGTTTCATAGCAATCGGTTTCAGTAGTTTTTGCGTGAAATAGTAACAAACATCCATACAACCATACAAACTTTCGCGTTTATTATATGTATGCAAGCTGTTGTAGTTGGCTGAATGCGGTATGAATACCAGCAGTTGACAATTGTGTGACCGTATTTTAATTACATTTTGTGTTATTACCGGCTTTTAAAAAACTGGGCGTAAGCTTCACAATCATTTAAGCATATATAATATAATAAGCATATATAATAATTAAAGTAAGTAGAGTTTATGTAATGTATGCAAAACTCCTCTAACATAATAATATTATGCCTATAAATTATAATTTAGTATAAGTAGGTAACTAGAATTAAGAAAGAGCGCCTCTTTCGCCAACAAACTGTGTTTACAGTTTGGCGAGTTTGTAAACAATGAACCACATTTTAATTTGATCGAAATAAATGCAATTAAAATAAAATTTTTTACATAATCCACAAATCATTGTTTTGATTCTGGGTAAACTATGTGTCCGTTAATCGTATGCCTATATCGTCTCCGCGTGGCAAAGCTTCATGACAACTGCCTTCATGGTTTCTAGATTTTCTGACGCTTTGCGAGGTGCTTGCTGACTCTCTTGGTGCTGTAGTATCAGCCTCGTCACTAGGGCTAGCGACATAGCAAACCATTTTTGAAGTCTCGTCATTGCCTGATATGCCTGTAAGCTTCTAGGACACTACGGTCAAACGCGATGAAGTTCTGTTTGTTTGAAAATTACACAATTGTCTTTCTAAACCTGGGCAGGTAATACTTATACATATATTGAACCTCCTTACCAACTGGCGGTAAGGAAAATTTATAATTTTATTGAACGCCTATTTCTCTTAATCCTAGCAAAAAAATACTAATAACACGTTGGCCCTGGACCCTGAGTTACTGCCTTAGTTCGGCATACATAACCACCAAATCTTATTACTCATATTTTCACCAGATACCATTGTTTTAGCAAATACTAACAAGCGATGTGGGTCAGAGATATAGATAAGGCGATTTTTTTATACGTTTTGACAGTTCAACAACCTGCCTAGTAAATAAAACAAATATATTAAGTTTTAACTTGCGCAAGACTTGGAAACTTGGCGTAAAAGTTTAGGACGCAAATAAACGCAAAATACTGCTGATAAATGGATTTTTAGTAAGACATAAACTTATAAAAAAGCAACGATATCCTAGTGAGACCGTTGGACTGCCACGAGGTCTCTGAGAGGTTTCTATAATGTTCTCGAAGATCTGTTAAGGAGAATATACGTGATGGATAATGGTCTAACTCTCCTCGCACTGAGAAGAGACCCGTGCCTGGCAGAGCGACAGTTCACATATATACATCAAGGCTGATATTAATATTAATAAGCAAACTTTCAACATACACATACGGCAGATTCTTGAAAATATCTTTACTATAATCAACAGAATCGAGAAAGTATTAAATTTTACAATCTATTCTAATATTATAAAGCTGAGACACTCATAGCCAGTTGCACTCACTGATCGGTAAACGATTAGCGAGGTTAAGCAACGTTGGGTGCGGTCAGTCTATAGATGGGTGACCGCTTAGTGGTATTTCTTCTGAGCGTCTCCGTGCGTCGGAAGGCACGTAAAAAACTGGTCCCAGTTATTGCCAAATTGACAGCAGTCGTTAAGCCATGTCAGACGCCTACGGGCGGCTTGAACAACTCTTGACAACAGGTTGGCCACTAACCACACGAAAAAGAAAGAAAGATTATAAAGCTGAAGAGTTTGTTTGGTTGGACGCGCTAATCTAAGGAACAAGAAGAAGGAGGCCAAGAATTAAAAAAGAAATTGAATGTTGGCTAGCCCATTAATCAAGGAAGGCTATAAGTTATATAATATCATACGACGACCAACAGGTGCGGAGCATCAATGAAAAATATTGCAAATACGGCGAAAACTCTCTTATGTGACACAGACGAAGTTGCGCGGGCCAGCTAGTCTTACTGTAAAACTTCAACAGCAATATCAACTAGATTATTTCAAGTCGGATTCAATTAAAACTAAGAAATATTTACTTCTGTGGAGCAATTGTAGTGAATGCGAGAGCTTTGCATGAAGTATCGGGCATGATTATTAGTCGGGTAAAGGGTGTTTCTGCAGCACGGAGTCTAAAACTCTATGATTCGCCCACTATTACACTGGACCTTGGTTGACCTCACACTACAAAACCTCTGCTTACTCCTTCGGAAATATAAGTCTAAGATTATATATGCATATATGTATGTATGTATAGAACGTTAGAGCAGTGTGCTCTGCCCTAGAATGAAACTCGAGACCAAAATACACAGCACTCAAACATTACCACGGAACTACAACAATTTTGTCAAAATCTTAATCCTTACTTTTCCTTACTATATTTAATATTATCAATTAGAAAGTAACTCTGTCTGTCTATCTATCTGTCTGTCTGTTACATCTACACTGCTAAATCACTCAACCGATTTAGATGAAATTTGGTACAGATATAGTTTAAAACCTAGGGAAGGACATAGTATTAGGCTATTATTGTTATTGATGTAGGTACCACGCAGGCGGAGCCCCGCGCAAAAGATAGTAAGTAATATATTTTTCTTACACTTATAAGAGTAGGTTTTCTGCCATGTCTTAAAAATACAGGCGTAATTATATGCAATAATATTCGTTAAAACCTTTTATTATGTGTCGACCGTGAGTACCCGCACCCAGAATCAATATTTTA
The DNA here is from genome assembly GCA_963675205.1 of Catocala nupta. NCBI lineage: Eukaryota > Metazoa > Arthropoda > Insecta > Lepidoptera > Erebidae > Catocala > Catocala nupta. Next base: position 10,799,933 of record OY776105.1, read on the forward strand.
TCAAAAGATAATGAGATAACATTCCCCGTCAATAGCAATCTAATTAACTACCATCACACACGCAAATACCAACCTTATATCTAACACACAAGACTGCAATTCAAACAAAACTACTCTTTCCACCATCACCAACTTACCTAGATCTCTAAACATGCTAAAATGTCTAATACTTGAATAGATACTATGGGTCTTTTTACACTGGCTGTGTTACGCTCTAACAAGTCCCTAAAGACGGTAATCCGATCCGCGCCATCTAGCGTCGAGTAGCGTAATCACTTGTTAATTGACATTAAGTACTCCGCGTAGTCGGTGACATACTGACAAATTGCTTTAACTGCCATTGTCGACATATTAAATAATAATTGTTTTAATGATGGTCGTATTTATTGCACTAGTGGCGTAGTGATTTCAGCAATCGCCTCGCCATTACCATTGTCTAGTGTTGTAGGTTTGATTCCCACACGACGTAAAACTTTGTGTGATTCACAAATGGTTTTTTGGTTCTTGGTGTTCTTTGTGACTATTAGTAAAGTGAAGTTCCCCACGACACCGGATTAATTCTAAGGGCAGGAGTTATGATGTCACTAAATATCATAAAACATAGTCTCTTGCCGCGGCTATACGCGATAAAATCAAAACTATTGAACGGCTTTTCATACTGTTTTCACCAATATACAGAGTAATGCGTGAGGAATGTGTATAATTTGTTAAGGATTTGTACTGCCAGTACGAAGCCGGAGAGAGACGCTAATTAAAAAAAAACAAATCTACATCTTCTCCTTCTCCCTAGCCTTTATTATTTCCAAGTCACGTAGGGTCGGATTTCTAATCTAACCGGATTTGACTGGATATCAGTTTTTACACGGAGCGACTGCCATCTGGCCTCCGCAACCCGAAGGCTAACGATAAGGCTAGACCAGTATCAGGATATTAGAGGGCACTGACTTCCCAATAACAATTGCCATAGATGTTCATGGCAGCCGGGACCGACGGCTTAACGTGGTCTTCGAAGTTAGAGGTGCGCGACGTGGGTTCGAACCCGAGAATCTCTGCATTGCAGTCTGTTGATCTCCCCACTGAGCTATCGCTGCTGTTGAAAACAAAACTATATGTTAAGATTTAATCAACGTTGAGGACGATTAATAGATTTAACACGTAGAGACAACAACCATTTGTGGATCACACAAAGTTTTGTCCCGTGTGGGATTCGAACCCACAACACACGGCGCAGTGGCAGTGGCGAGGCGACACCTTAAACCACTATCTACAGCATCCGTACAGTCTGATCTGATCCGAGTCATATCTTCGAGACTATTACGAAGACCTCTTAGATATGCAGGCTTGCTAATTATGTTTTTATTCACCGTTAAAGCTAGCGATGGTTAACTAATTGATACGCACATAACTGCAAAAAGTCAGAGGCCTTACTATCGAATAGAGTATTACACGCAATTTTGAAAAGTGTCTTATTTAGATTTTATAGTGCTAATGAAGAACTAAAAAATTCACAAAATTTTTATTCAATCGATAAGTGCCATAAAAATGCGTTTAAATTCTGCATTTTCAAATTTCGCGCTTAATTTGACGAAAATGCTGGACGCAGTGAACGCCGTAGTGCTCTGTGGTCATGACGTCAGTTGTCTGTGTAAACAAATGCAGTGATATTTTGTATGTTATGTTAATTGGATATATTTTAAAAATGAGTTATTATTCTACTTTTCGTTGGTGTGCTGTTCATAAATGCAAAAATAAAAATAATAAAAAGGCTATAGAGATTAAAGGTACGCTGATTGACACTGTTGACAGTTGACACTTCTTAGTTTACACAGCCGTATGACGTAATAACATGGCGACTACTATACTGGTGTTATGAAACAGATTAACAAAGCTGAAAACTATAAATTGAATTTTAAAATTTGTTTTGCTGTTTTATGAACTAAAATTAACGTCTTTCAACTGTTTTTTGCCTACGCTATCTCAATAATATATTTTAGATTTTTCTCTTATAGAGTAAAATACCCTATTCGAGACCTCTGCGTAGCAGCCCAACGGTCTCCCAGTACGCTTTTCAATATGAGTGGGCGTAATAATACTACAAATCTATGCTAATATTATAAAGCTGAAGAGTTTGTTTGTTTGTTTGCTTGAACGCGCTAATCTCAGGAACTACTGGTCCGAATTGAAATATTATTTTAGTGTTGGATAGCTCATTTATCGAGGAAGACTATAGGTTATATACATCACGCTACGACCCACGGGGGCGGCGCAGTAATCATAAATGCGAGTGAAACCGCGGGCACATCAAGTAATTAATAAAATAATAAAATTTATTAAGCTAAAATGGAGTACAATGGTGGTCTTAAATCAACTTTAAATAAAATCTTAATATCTAACAATAACTCAATGCCTTAAGAAACGAGTATAGGTATAACCAAAATATTAATTAACTAATAACATTATTAACAATTAATTTAACATCATCAAATTATTATAAGCTTGCCTGAACCAGATTAGACCTGAGTTTCAGACAGATCTGTGATTTTATCATTTAGATGTGATATTGGTATTGTGTGTCAAATGACAACTTAACGTCTAGAAAGGTGACCATATTAAATGTAGAGGGGATATATGATTTAAAACAATGATTGTTATACGCAAATGTCACTTAAATAGCTATAAACACTCACACTTTCTCCCTTGAGGGGTAATGAAGGATATTAAAACATCGCGACTATTATATTAAGCGTTTTATCAACCCTTCATAAGGGTGACATGTCATTACAATGGAGATTTTTATCTAAATGTCACGTCCCTTGATGCTATTTAACCTTTTATGTAGCTTTAAGCTGGCTAATTTTTTTATTATCGAGTTAGAACGTCGTTACAAAGTTAGTGCATTTGGAATATATATAAGTAAAGATATGGATAAATCGTATAACTATCTTATATTATAAATGCAAATGTGAGTTTATTTTTTATACTTTTACGCTTAACTACTCGACCGATCATTATGAAATTTCGCATATACGTTGTCAGGGGAACAGAATAGGACGTAGGATACCTTTTAATTAGGACAAAATACTGATACTAAACTTTGTTTACTGGGTATTATCCATTTGTCCATTTATAAATCCATTTAGTAACCATTTTCAGCCACAACCATGGCTGTTGAAAATTATCTAGTAAAATGTAAAATAAACAATGTCATAAAATCCGTATAAAGTACATAGTTTAAATTTAACACATATTTTAAACTTACTATAATCACGGTAAACATGTAAAATCAAATTATATTCTAATAAAACTATACCTTTCATCTATTATATTAATTTATTTCTACCCCAGGACTTCGAGCAAACAAAGCAAATCGGATTTTCGCTCATAATGTATCTTTGCACCTCCTAAAACGGGCTCAATCCGCTCCTAACTAGATCAAAGCGGCGCATTCCTCTCCGTAATAACTCTCAATTTCAGAATACCAACTTAATTTTCTATGTATCAAGTCTTTCTGAACTTTATTTCGTATGTCTTAAGGTTAAAATTTATTTGACGGTTGATATTGAACAGTAAAAATGGGCTTTGACAGATGATTCACGGATTTTTTTCAGATGGTTGTCGTTAGAACAGTGAAAGTCAGAGCTTAATATATGTAATTTTGCGTACTCGTAGCATTGGATATATCAACACAACGACCAAGAAATTTTATAGCTTATGGAATACCTTATTAAATACTAAACTGTTAAATAGTTTTTCTATTTAGAGCATCAATATTGCCACTAACGATGCCTAAAAAAATATGGATCTGCATGCCTTTTTTTACATGTTGATTAATTAAAAAGGATTATGGCGCTATAATTGTAACAAATATAATATAGTGGCGATAAAATTTGGATGGCTATGCCATCTATGCTGCTTTGTTTATTGCTGTTGTAGCTGAAGACTTGCCTTTGACAGATTGGAAAGATATAAAAAAAATAGTTGATATATACAATGCATCATTTAAAATAGCTTGTAAAAGTAGTATTATAATAAAACTAACTTTACCTCGGTAAAAATACATTTTTTCTGGATGAATGATACGTTATGTCATATTCTATATCCCTGACAACGTGTATGCGAAATTTCATAATTATCAGTTGAGCAGTTAGGGCATAATAGCATGACAAACTCATATTCGCGTTTATAGTATTAGTTAGAACTAGCTTTTGCCCGCTACTTCGTACGTATGGAATTTGGAAGTACCTATCTAGATATTTCTATCTTTGCAGATTTTATGTTAGACTTCCAGCAATATAATTGTGAAAATCGCATTACGATTTTGTTACGATGTTAGAACGTCGGTCGATAATATTTTCGTGGACTTTACACATTTGATCTACTCTTTTACCTGCACAGTGGCCGAAGGGGAGTGATCGAGCACAACTCTTTTAATTTGCGAGCAGAAGGCTCAATATCGACGTGATTTGATTACTGCTGGGACGACCCTATGCGAGAGGTAACAATTCTTAAAGTTTTATTTGACTAGATTCTGCCCGCGGCTACGCTCGCGTTCTTGCATGCAGGCTATATCAATTTTCTATCCCTTGCGAACAGTTCTTATTTTGTGCATTTTTTGTAGAAAGTACCTTGCTTTTCCATACTCCTGACAACATGTATGCAAAATTTAATGATGATCGGTCGAGTAATTAAGGCGTGAAAGCGTAACAAATAAGTAATAATAATAGTAACTTTATTGCCAAGAATATGGTGATATACAGGGTCTTAAATTAAATATTGTACAGCATATTCTGCCATTACAGGCGTGCAAATATAGATTCTTCAGACATCAAAATTATTTATTACTTTCTTATTATTAACATGCAATTGTAGTAAATTATACCTAACATTTATTTATATTCCACAGTTAAAATATATTAAATATGTCCAAAATTAAAAAGTCAAGATTTGTCCTTCTAGTTTGATTTCACACAGTTATAGTATTCTATATAATTATTTATGGCATAAAAATTATTATACAAAATTTTACATTAGGTAATTATATTATTGAATTATCATTAATGTCAAAAGGATATTATTGAGAAGTGTAAAATAAATGTAAAGATTTAGTATAGGCAAACCTTTTAAATTATTCATGTAATTAAATTATTATTTTGTCCTCTAAGTATTCATTAACGTGATAATAGATTCAAACAAACTCACATTCGCATTTATAATATTAGATAAGATTTAGTTTAAAAATCAAAAGGTTGACATGTCAGTACCGCTTATTTATTATCGGTGTTCGTTGTAATTCTATAAAAAGTCAAGATATGTGTATATCACCAGCTGTGACCTGCGACTTCGTATGCATAGCATTTAGAAGTAGTTACCTATCTACATTTATTGTTATTATGACTATTACGTGACGGATTTTTCGAACTAATAGATACCAACCAGTCTTCTCGGTACTTTTCCAGTCGACGGTGATGCTAGGGATTTTAACGGCGCTGCCTGAATTTATTATATGTTATATTTATTTCACTTTCTTCCTTTTTATTTTGTTTTCCATGTAAATCCTAACTAATATTATAAACGCGAATGTGTGTTTGTTACGCTTTGACTCCTAAACTACTCGACCGATCATCGTGAAATTTCGTAAACATATTGTTAGGGGTACAGAAAAGGACATAGGGTACCTGTCATCCCGAAAATTGTACCTTTCCCGAAGGATATAAAAGTTACATAACCTACTTTTAAGCAAGCGCGCCACGGATAATATCTAATCTATACTATCCAAATATATACTAATATTATAAAGAGGAAAGATTAGATTTTCTGTTTGTTTGTTTGTAATGATTTAAATCAAAAACTGCTCAACCGATTTTAAAAATTCTTTCACCATTGGAAACTTATTATTATCGAGTAACATAGGCTATATCTTGTTTAAAAACTGTACTGAAACTAACATAACCTAACCTGCTTTTACGCGAGTGGATCCGCGGGCAATATGAATAAAACAATCAGTACACCAATACTTATCTATCTGCTTATAGTTGAGTAATTTTGCTCTTGCACGGAAATTTTACCTAATGGCTACCTTCTGCATAAGCCAGATGTCAATAGAAGCCATCACCCCACCTGGTCAAAAGCTGTGCCGCTTCATATTGCGTCTTACACCCTTGCCTGCTATTATACCGTATGGCGTTTGATAATAGTGATAAGCCAATGATTACAAGGCGTACAAAGATATTTATTACCCTCAACAGTTTAAAAGGCGAAAATTTATGTTATTATGCTCTATTAAGCCAAATAGTTTACTTAATATTGTCTTCTGTTTACGCGAATGTTATTCATTGAATTTAAACTCATTTATACGGATTTTATCGCGTTGTTTATTTAACACTGTATTACATAATTTTGAAACTGTTACACTACTACTACTATTGAACTTTACTAATTTTAAGTATAATAAAATTATTAAAATGATTTATATCTAGGTTCAGTCTTTCCGTGACCATGGCTGCTGAAAAGCAACCGAAACGTCGAGGAAAGTGTAAACCTAAATATAAATAGCTTTAATAATTTTATTAGCTTAAAAAATAATAAACTTTAATAGTAATAATAGTGTAACAGTTTCTAAATTATGTAATACAGTGTTAAATAAGCAACGCGATAAACTCCGTATAAATGAGTTTATTTCCAAATAGTTTGTTTTTTGATTGCAAGAATCTCAGTAAATATGCCTCAGATATTAAAAATCTTTTTGCATTATGTGCCCTACTAGACCATTATGCGCGGCTTTGTTCCCATTAATCTGGGTTTAATATCAAAACATTTATATTCTTTGGAAACAGTACTTTTTTCTGGGTGGAAGGTACCCTATGTCCTTATCTATACCCCCGATAAATTTCATTATGATCGGTCGAGTAGTTAAGGCGTGAAAACATATGAAAGAAACAAACTCACATTCGCATATTAGGATTAAACCATCACAATATTCCCAGCGAATCGCCATAATTGGACGACAAATCAATGCACGATTACCAATAATATAAATAAAAATAACTCAATATTGTAACATGACGTTTAACAAAGTTATCCCGATATAACGTTGTTACGACGTTCTCACAATCACACGCACAATTACTCACTAATTCTGTGTGTATTGTTGGCACCCCTTTACAAAGTTATGTAGTTCGGAATTGTTTGTACTCTTGTTATTTAATTGAGCATTTTGTGAGATATAGTTTATGTAGCGGTTGTAAGAATATTGTGCGTGAGGTCTCGATTTCGATTCCTTGGTGAGCAAAATTATTTGGATTTTCTATTAAGGAATTCTTAGTAATAGAACGTAGTCTGGAACTGTAAATAGCCAATTTCTATTAAGTGGGTCCAAATTTTTATTTTTTTAAATTGACATCTCCCGCATTAGAAGTGATTCCTGTGTCACGGGGGACAAACATTCAAATAATGGACACAAAGAACGCTCAAACTCGGAACAACAATTTGTGAATCACATAATTTTATACATAGGCCACCTACATTGATAGTATCACCTGTATATACATACATACATGAAAGAATAGACAGAAGTATATAACGGTATAATATATACCACACTATAATATTGTTGTACATTTGCGCGAATGTTATACATTGAAATTAAACTGAGTCTCCCCGTGGAAATGGCTGGTGAAAACCAACCAAAACGATGGGGAAAGTGAGCTGAAGAGTTTGTTTGTATGTTTGGTTGAATGCGCTAATCTCAGGAACTACTGGTTCGAATTGAAAAATACTTTCAGTGTTGGATAGCCTATTTATCGAGGAAGGCTAAAGCCTATATAACATCACGCTACGACCCACGGGGGTGGCGCAGTAACCATAAACGCGGGAGAAACCCCGGGCATAGCTAGTTAAATATAAATAGTTTAATAACTTTATATAAATAAAATAGTGTTATAGTTTCAATAGCAGTGTAATATTTGATGTAATAAAAGTGTCAAATCGTGATAAAATCCGTAGAAAGCATCGCTATATAACATCACGCTACGACCTCGACGAATAGGATCAGAGTATCAATGAAAAATGTTGCAAAAACGGGGAAAATTCTCGTATGTGAAGCAAACGAAGTTGCTCGGGTCAGTTAGTTACTGCTACGTCGTTGAGTGAGTTGAAAATACTATCAAAATGTTCGGGCATTACCAAACAGTTCAGTTTTAACTTAACCTAATTAGTAACAGCGGGACACTGGCGGCCAGGAACAATAGGCTTTTAATTATGCCTGGTATTATAAGACTTGACAGTCTACGTCTTAGTTCCTTTGACATTGCAATCGTGATTGAAGCTTGGTTATTGTCCAGTGTAAGCGATTGTGAAGTATTTGACGATTGGTATGCAGTGTGACGTGGACGAATTATGTGATGAGTGTGATGACTGTTCAAATTGGTGATGGAGGAGTGATCGTAGTGGGTAAGGAATACCATCCCACAACTATTTTATGTAAGTACTGATGAATATTGACTTTATTATATATATAACGACGATATATTAATAATATTCCATTGCCTAATGCAATGGAATATTAGATGGATATATATGTGTAACTATAGGTTAGAAACAGTACATTTTTAACACGGTTTTATTATTCGGCTTCATGTATGTTATGTATGTGTGTAACGAAAACTTTAAACATGATTTTGACACCCTTCAAAACGTCGGATTAACTCGAATCATTTAGAATAAAATATAAAAAAAATATTAAAATTAAATAATAGTTTTAAAGACTAAAAGACACTCTTTATTAAAAAAGCAAACTAAAAAGTAGAAAATAATTTAATAATTTTTATTTAAAAAAGCGTGGGGTGCTTTCTAATATATTTTATTATACCCCACTCCTTTTTATGCCTTGCTATTTTAATAAAGCGTGTATTTAGTTTTTTTAATTCTAGATGAAAGGCATCTTATGTTCAGTACCTCTGACAACGTATATGCGAAACTTTATGAGGACAGTATTATTATAATAATTTATACGCGAAGCAATATGTATCATGTAGATTATAACAGGTATTTACTTATAAGCTATATATAGGTATCCTTATCCTAACTATAATAAGATAAATCGGCAGGGATGTCATTCTCACACCTTACAACCTAATTGGTGCCGCACTAAACGGTTCCAAAGGAATTTTCTACCGCGGACGCTCAAGTTGTGGAATGAACTCCCTGCCCAGATTTTTCCACAAGACTACAGTATGGGGTTCTTCAAAAAGGGCGTTAAAAGGTTTTTACAAGGTTGGCAACGCGCAAGTGATGCCTCTGGTATTGCAGGCGTCGATAGGCTACGGTAACCATTTACCATCAGGTGGGCCGTAAGCTTGTTTGCCACTTTAGTAGTATAGAAAATAAAAAAATAAAAAAATTCACATACACGTTGTCAGGGGTACAGAAAAGGACGAAAAGGACATAGAGTTTGTCATCCACAAAAAGTACTGTTCCCTGTTGAAGTGTATGTAAAGTTAGTATGTTATACAGCTATATATTTTTCATATTAGGTAAATAATATCTAATAGTACTCATCAAATCAATTCTTAAGGCTGCGCCGAGCTAAATGTGCCAAAACAGGCGGTCACAGTTAAGTTGATAAAATCAACACTTTTTGTTTATTACAAATATTAAATATACATAATTTACCATAACAATGAATGTGCTTACAAATACTCCGTGTAAAAAACTTAAAATAATTAATATTTACACCCGCAATATTACGTAAATTTGCACGAAAAATGCAAAAACGTAAGCGCGTGTTACGTGATTTTTAGATTATAACAGTAGAAATCTATCCTATTTTACAGCTTAAACCAAATATAAATAGTTATATTACAATTTGTCCGTCCCAAATATTTAAGTTATTGGTTGACAATAAAGATACATATTTTTCAAAAAAGCACTTCAAATCCTCCATACAATTTCACTATGGGGCGGCCGCGCGTCGATTTGAATATCGAGCTCTGTCATTCAGTCCAACCGCGTATTACGCTCGGCATAGTCTTAAACGCAGCATATAACTAGTCATATATTATCTTTCAAATGATACATAATTAGAAACTGTTCGATAATTAATTACTACATTTTTGGAGCCTATTTATGCACTAAGGTATAACAGCCGATATCCACATTGAAAGCATAACACACTCATTTAATGATTTCTGCAAAGACATAGATAATTAAATAGTTTTGACCCAAATAACTATTGCAAAGGAGGTACTTGATCTGATCCAGCAGACTTATCAATATCTAATGATTTTATTAATTTAAGTACTTAATTGCGCTCTGCTGTTTAAGGCATCTGAGAACGACTCAGAGTAATTGAGTAAATCCAATATGCTACTTTCATAGTAATCGCCATTGATAATGTGTTCCATACAATTTTGTTATTAATATCTGTACTTGTGTTAAAAATGTGATAAATAAGTAGCACAATATGAACAATTCACATTCTAACCGGATTTGACTGAATATCAGTTTTACACGGAGCGGCTGCCACCTGACCTCCGCAACCCGAAGGCTTTTTTTTATGATATAGATGGCAAACGAGCAGACGGATCGCCTGATGGTAAGCGATCACCGCCGCCCATGGGGTGTCAATGGGCGGCGGTGATCGCTTACCATCAGGCGATTTGCACCACCAGAGGAGTTACAAATGCGTTGCCCGCCTTTTAAAAAGGAGTACGCTCTTTTCTTAAAGGTTTGTAGGTCGTATTGGTCCGGAAATACCGCAGGCGACAGTTCATTCCACATTTTAGTTGCGCGAAGCATAAAATTTCTGGAAAAGCGCACAGTTGTGGACTGCCAACCATCTAAATTATGGGAATGGAAATTCTGTCGCGTAGGACGATGGCGAAAAGAGGCGGCAGGGATCAGTCCGAACAATTCCTCGGAGCACTCCCCATAGTTAAAACGATAGATACCCTAAGGCTAGACCAGTGTCAGGATATTATAGGGCACTGATTTCCCAATAACGACTGCCATAGATGTTCATGGCAGCCGGGACCGACGGCTTAACGTGCTCTCCGAGGCACGGTGCAGGCGATAATTGTCAATTAATACGCACATAATTTCGAAAAGTCATATAACTTCGGAAAGTCAGAGGTGCGCGACGTGGGTTCGAACCCGAGACCCTCTGCATTGCAGTCTGTTGGTCTCCCCACTGAGCTATCGCTGCTACTAAAGTAAATGAATAAATAAAACGTCAATATTCAATTCTCAATTAATTTAATTTTAAATAACTTACAACTACATCACAAATAAATTTAATTTACAATTATAACAGTTAGTCCGTATTACAACACTATTATAAATAATATATAATAAGTTCGGCGTGTCAATGGAAAATATCGTCCATGGTAAAGTTATCGAAAAGCGGTTGGATGCGGACGTCCCAAGACCGGTGTGCGTGGAAAACCTTGGAGAGGTCTATGTCCAACAGTGGAGATCATCTGCTGAGATGATGAATATAATATTATACTAGTATTTTGCCCGCGGGTTCGCTTACGTATAAGTAGGTTAGGTTTTATCACGTTAGTGTATTTTTAAATAAAATATTGCCTATGTTACTCGTTGATAATAGAGCTTTCTAACAGAGAAATATTTTTAAAATCGGTTATGTGGTTTTTGAATTAAATCCTTACAAACAAACCAACGTACAAAGAAACAAACACAAAATCAAATCTTTTCTTTATTATATTAGTAAAGATATATTTTACTTCAAATATTTAAATCATAGATATACTTCAACGATTAAATTAGTCTGTCTGATGTTGTCATCTTACATACGACTAGCTGATCCGCGCAACTTCGTCTGCTTTACATAAGACAATTTCCCCCGTTTTTGCAACATTTTTCATTATTGCTCCGTTCCTGCTGGTCGTAGCATGATGTTATATAGCCTAGAGCCTTCTTTAATAAATGAGCTACCTAACACAAAAAAAAAGTTTCAATTCGTACCAGCGGTTCCTGAGATTAGCACGTTCAAACAAACAAACTCTTCAGCTTTATAATATTAGTATAGATAAAATAATTGTTTGGCTCATTACCGGTGCAGCAGAGGTTAAGAATGCGTGTGCTGTGCATGAGGTCTTCAATTCGATTTCCAAGTCGGCAAAGTGTTACTTAAGGTTGGTTTTCTTTACGTGAGAGACAGAGATAGGAGTTAAATTTTGTATATCTCCCAAATCACCCATAACAGTGACCACTTCGGTTAACAGTATCAATAGTCATCTTACTCTATAACCTAATTTTAGAGAGATATCAAACGTATAATAATAATATCAGCCCTGTATATAAACTCTCCCACTGCTGGGCATGAGCCTCTTTTCAGTGTGAGAAGGGTTAGGCCATAGTATGGCCATAGTCCACCACGCTAGTCCAGTGGATAGGCAGAATTCACATATCTTCGAGAACATTATAGAGAACTCTCAGACATGCAGGATTCCTCGTAATGTTTTCCTGCACCGGTGAATTATAAATGTAGTACTGTCACGCTCATTCATAATAAAAAAATTGTACACTATCGTTCTTTTCTTAATGTGTGAGCTCACTCTTCTTAGTGTGGACACATTTTCGTGGGATGTAAGTTCGGTAAGACACATCTATTATTTAAACTTTTGGTTTCGTTGCCAAGACTTAACTGCCAACTAAACGACAAAATAAAATTTTCTGAGATTTTAGCATTATATTTGCTTGTGTGAGAACGAAACGAAGCTATATACTCTGTCTAAGAATAATCTATACTTATATTATAAAGCTGAAGAGTTTGTTCGTTTGTTTGTTTGGTTGAACGCGCTAATCTGAGGAACTACTAGTTCAAATTTCAAAGAAATATTTTATTGTTGGATAGCTTATTTATCGAGGAAGGCTATAGGCTATATAACATCACGCTACGACCCACCGGGGCGTCGCAGTAACTATAAACGCTATGAAACCGCGGGCACATCTCGTAACTAAATAAATCGATAATTAACTTAATAGTTGTAAATACTTTAAATTCAAAGGTCTATCTGTTACAAAGATTCGATTTACAATTTGGTTCACCTTTCTACGCTATAGTAACTATTACTAAAAGATTACACAAAAAAAATCCACTAATTTTTCGCTATTGAAATCGTACACCTTTAAAAACCACCATGGACGATTCAGAACTTAATACTACAGATTTCTATGTAACTTGATACTTCGTGAAAGCACTGATTATTTAATAATATGAGTTTGAAATAAACACCGACATATATCGTAATCTATTATAAAAACAAATATTTTACCTATTTTAAAACTATTCCTCCTTGCATGATCTTCTTATTGGTTCTATGCTATGCATTCCTGATTAACAGATAAATGTAAATGTAAATTCATATTATATTCCAGTTTCACTAACTGAACTATATAAATAAGTGTATTTTACTTTTTGACACAATTGAATGAAAATATTTTGATGTAAATTTATACAGCTGAAACGTGGAGAATTTGTAGAGAAAAGGAGTTTAATTATTTCAAAATAGACAACAGTAGTGTTTTTAATATTAACTGCGGTAAAATCCATATATAGTTGTTTTATTTAAATATATAACATTCGCGTAAACATTACACAAGAATAGCGTACCTAAACCGATTGTTAAGCAAAGCGGCTTATGTTTAAAATGCTCAACATGTATGAAATTAATACAATCATATTTACGCCTGTCGTAGTCGAGTAGTCGAGTAGGTAGTCGGAATAAAAGCCTAGAGTAGGCGACTAAGTTGTAGGAATAGGAGGTAGGAGATATAGATTACATTTACAGTTCGACAGCAATATTTTATCAACCCAAGTAAGTGGTTATCGTAGTTCATTAGTGCTTGTAATACCACCAATTGCACGTTGCCGACCTAAATCTATATAAACTGTCCCAATGCAGAACACGAGGTTCTTCCCAGTGTGGGATGATTAGACTGCTTAACCACGCTGGCCCAGTGCGGATTGGCAGACTACACATATCTCCGAGAACATTATGTAGAACTCTCAGACATGCAGATTTCTTAACGATGTTTTCGTTTACCGTTGAAGCGAGTGAAAATTATTGTAACTTTGAATAGTAAGATGTGCGTGCCTTAGGATCGAACTCAAGACCTCAACGTGATAGTACAACGATCTTCCACAAGTTGACATCGGTTACTCCAAAAAAACTTAATTTAATTTATTGCAAAATAACCAGTGATTTCACGAAGATTGCAATTACTACAGGATAATAATAACACAAATTATAATTATAAACATCTAATTAATAAAATATTATCTAGAGTCTAGATTGAGCTTTTCTAATAATTTCTATTTACAAGTTAATCAACGCATATTGAACAATAAAGTTATTAATTGGATTGAATAGAAGTTGTAGGACAGAGTCGTGTCTTTTATTTTACAAAGCTTCTGTTATTAAATTCGCTGTTATTTAATTTAAAAGGTTTAAAAGAATAAAGATCGTATGTATCTTAAAAGCTACAATTCAGAGCTGTATACAAAAAGCTTTTTGAGTGGTAGGGCCACGCTGGTTACAGCATGAATGGGCCGGCTCGACCGGGGAAGTACCACCCTCTCACAGAAGATCGACGTAAAATAACAGTATCTGTTATGTTTCGTTCGGTGAGTGAGAACGCCGGAGGCCCAATCACCCTTCCCTTCCCAAACCCCATCCTGCTCCATTCCCCTTTTCCTTCCGGTAGGCAGCGACTTGGTTGTGTTTTCTTGATATTGCTTCTGTAATGCTAAGAAAACACAGCCATGTGTATGAGCCACGGTTCTCGCTTACTATCAAGTGGGCCGCTGGCTCATCTGTCACCGATGAAAGCAATAAAAAAAAACATGATCATGTTCAGGCCCTAGGTGGTTTAATCTGGCTCTATAATTATGACAACATTCATTATATCATAAAAACCTATGCAATAGAAAAGAGGACTCATTTTTTAAAATATTTGAGATAAATAGTTACGCTACTAAAATTTAAAAGCACAAGCCTTTTTTGGATTCCCCTAGATAAATAAATAATAGGTACGCAAACGTTTTAAATCTGGCTTATTGGTCACCATTCGTGCGATCTAATTCGGGCGAAACGACCAATAAGCCTTAAATCTGGTAGTAGGAGTAAAAGGATATTTGACTCACAATTATTTATTCCTAGCTTTTACGCGCGGCTCTGCCCGCTTGGTACCTACATCAATAAAAAGTAGCTTATGTCATTTCCCAGGTTTTAAACTACCTCTATATCAAATTTCATCTAAATCGCTTGTGTGGTTTAGCCGTGAATTGGTAACAGACAGCTGTCTGTCTGTTACTTAGAACCGAGAAATAGTTGCACAAGCTGCCTTGCAATAATAATTGTATCGCCAGATAAATTGAATGATGTTCGATACCCAGATTAATCTAATGCAAGTAATTGGAGTGCGTGTAAGCGGGTTGAGATGCGGAAAATTTCAGCAGACACGAGCTTCGCGTGCAAGTTTCCAATACACAAATTAATTGAGTTGAGCAATAAACATCCTTTGGATTTTAAATCTGATGCTGATATGCGGGTGCTAAGCACAATTTCAAGTGCCATTCCCAAGTCAATACATAAGCTATCGTAAGACCAATGAATCGAGACAAATAATGTAAACAGTCAGCAGATTTTAACATTTTACTTCTAAAATATCTACTGGTTTAATCAAAGTTCGTAACCTTTGTTTAACAGATATTCACAAGAATGACAAAAATAACGATAAATTTATAGACAAATTATGTTCTATATTAATTCACAGTAAATTCACGACATTCCATGCTGGAATGACGTTTAAAATATAAAATAAATGTTGACATCTCATGGACCGATGACGGATGGTGGATGATATGATGACAAATACTTTTGTTACTTCTCTCGCGTAATTAAGTGTTAAACAAAAGGATAAACGTAATTATAATAATATTTTATCACAAACACTCAACACCATCTAGCCCAAACTAAGCAGAGCTTGTACTATGGGTACTAGACAATGGATAAACATACATATATACTTTCTTTTTGTAAATACATACATATTATACATAGAAACACCCAGACCACGACAAACAACCATGTTCATGCACACAAATGTTTGACTTGTGCAGGAATCGAACCCGCGACCTCAAGCGTGGCAGTCGGTTACACTAACTACGTTATCGAGGCCGACAATTATCACTTGCTGTCGTAATTTAACATAACACAGGGATGTATATTTACATACTTTCTCTCGTTTCGATGGCCTTACTATAGCTAAGGATATAATAGGGTTAAAATCCATCAAAGCATTTACTATTTTTAACCCCCAACGCAAAACCGACGGGGTGTTATAAGTTTGCCGTGTCTGTGTGTGTGTGTCTGTCTGTGGCATCGTAGCTCCCGAACGGGTGAACCGATTTTAATTTTGTTTTTTTTGTTTGAAAGGTAATTTAGTCGGGAGTGTTCTAAGTTATGTAGGTATACTCCCTCAACATGGGTATTAAATGAAAGAGCTTGACCAGTAGAATACTATACACTATGATGAATTTCAAATCCAAGATGGCCGTTACCACAAAATGGCGAATTACATTTTTTTTCACAGCTCTCTCAATATGGGTTTCAAATGAGGTTTGCGTCGGGGGTTTTTTAATTTTTAATTTATATTATAACTAGAATGATCCAAGCCTACTTGGGTTTTTACCAATCATTACTATTGATAATAAGTTAAATCAATATAATAAAATGTTCGAGTAATCATTCTCTAATAGGTGATATAGCTCACTTTTAACCTTCATGTGAATATTTTATTGTCACGTAGTTACTTTGCATACGATGGAAAATGGAAGTTATTTTTGCACTTCTTTATACACAGTCTAATTAAATTTGCTACGGGATTCGAGGGCCTTTAACTTTTCTCTGAGCCTTTTTTATTACATATGTAGATTTAGAAATGCCGTAGGTAACCAATGCTGAACTTAGCTATTCATGTGTTAAAAGGCAATGTAGGTGAAAGTAATTCTATAAAAATAACATTGATTTTGTTTGCGTCGCCATAATATGTAGATATTAAAATAATACTTTTATATTTTCTCAAAACGGCTACACTTTTAGTAATAAAGACATCTGTAATATAGTTGTTAATTATAGCTTGGGTCCTGTAACAGTTATCACAGTAAGATGCCGAGGACTGGGATGTTGATCATATAATAATATCAGCCCTGTATTAAATTGTCCCACTTCTGGGCATGGGAGGCCCGTGTCAGCAAGATAAGGCCGAGGCATAGACCACCACGCTGTCTCAGAGCGGGTTGGCAAACGTCACATGTCTTCGAGAACTATGGAGAACTTTCGACCATGCAGGCTTCATCACGATGTTTTCCATCGCCGTTAAAACGAGCGATAAATAAATTAATTATAATGTAATGTCCTCCAGACCAAATTTCAGCCACGGTGGCAAGTCTTAACGGAGAATGGCCATCTGCGCAGGAGATATTATAGTGCACAAGAGTGTGCGCAAACATAAGTGCACTCTCTGTTCTCTAAGTCTCATGACCCGATGGGACGATAATCCGACACGACCGGAGAGAGATCACGCGCAGGACCAACGGCTTTACGTGCTATCCGAGGCACAGGGGTGTCTAACACCGCCAACTTCCTAACTCCGGGCTGCTATTGAGATTTCATAACTGAAAAACCCAATAACATTTTGTTGGCCCGACCCGGGATTCGAACCCGAGACCTAATGCACAGCAGTCGCATTCACTACCGTTACATTATATTCACGGCCGTAGGATCGAACTCGAGACCTCTGTGTGGCAGTCCAACGGTGTTCTGCAAGGCTATTACTGCTGTTGATCATAATCGATTATAAATTAAACGATCAATATTGATATTTGAATAATGATCGTATCTGAATTTATCTGCACTTAATTATTCGCATTCTATACAATTTAAAAAGAATCTCTATTTTTAATTACCATCTTGGTGCAAGGAACCTCACTTTTCCTGCATTTCTACCAATAAAGTATTGTTGGTTGTGGAATACAACAAACAAATAACGTCACGAATCATCCGATCGACCGGCTTATAAAAGCGTGCTCGGCGCGAATAACTCACTTTGACATCGAGTGGCGGGCGAAGCGGACGTGCTTTGCGATCGTTGTTGGGTGATATCAATTATTATCTCTAACTTTATTTGTTGATGCTTTTATTTAATTAGCGGTTACCATAACCATCTTGAATAATCCAATGATTATAGTACATTTGTTTTTGTTAAGCTGTTTCTCTTCTGATTCTTAACTGTATGATATTGTTATGCTAATATTTAACTATCATGATATATGGTATGATAACTTGATGGGCATTATTTGAATGTCATCTGCCACAGGACCCAAGCTATATTTTACGGAGTGTGAAATAGAAGTCGTCATAGATCAAAATTATTATGCAGCCTTAACCACAAGTGCAACGCATAAATATATAATAGAGAAGTAATCGTTGCGGCCGCCATCTTTGTTCACCGAATAGTGTCCTCTGGCTTAATATCTAATTAAAACAAACTGTACAGAATAATTTAACTACATTTAAACGACTAGACACACATTTATTATAATAATTATTTATTTTATACAAAATAATACTATTATTGCACTTAATAATACTACAAAGTTGCCTAGCTTTCTTATTTAATGGACTATTATATCATTTATTAACTAGACTAATGAAGGGATCGTTTCCTGTAGCACTCTAATATAAAATAAATATAGTTATGTTTACTCTGTTTCTCGTATCAAATCAATAAATAAAAAACATCAAAATCCTGTTTATATAAATCAAAATTATTATTTGTTACTATTTTCTGACTAGATTACACTATTTATTAACATTATTCTCTACATAATTAACAACTCCCTAATTATTAAATACATCTATATTCATACATATATTAGTAATATTTATTTATTAAACATTTTATTGACATCGATACTTGGTAGTCGAGTTTATTTCCCAACACTATTTTAAGCTTATGCCTCGTCCTGATCAGGGTAAAGAATTACTATTCAAATCATAAATTATACAGAAATGCGTTAGAAATGTCCCCTAGCGATAATTAGGCATGCACTTAGACGAGTATTACGCGTTGTTAATCGATTTTACTAGTTTTTAGTCGATTTTTACGTGTTGTTAGCCGAGTAGTGTTGTGCGTAGTTCGATTCACCGACTATATCAATATCGCTGTCGCTGTGCTCGCTGTCGGAATCCGATGTTTGTGCTGACATTCTCGAATTTTCCACCTGTAGAAAGAAATTAAACTTTCAAAAGATGAAACTTATTTAATATTAAGTTTAGTTTAGACTTACCACTAATATAAGAAAACCTACATGATAGCAGTAAAACTGAATTTAATATGTATATATCTATAATATCAGCCCTGTATTAAAATGTCCTACTTCTGGCATAGATCTCTTCTCAGTGTGAGAAGGGTTAGGCCATAGACCACCACGTTGTCCCAGTGCGGGTTGGCAGACTTCACATATCTTCGAGAACATTATGGAGAAATCTTAGACATGCACGTTTTCTAACGATGTTTCACTTTACAGTTAAAGCGAGCGATTATTAACCATTTAATACGCACATAGGTAACATCAGTAAAAAAAACAGTATAAAAGTCAGAGATACGCGCCTTAGGATCGAACTCAAGGCCTCTGCGTGGCAGTCCAACGATTTTCCACTAGGCTATCGCTTCTCTCCATATCTGACTGCATATTCTTTGGGAGTTTAAGACTACGTATTACTCAAATCGATTCGTTGATACCTACTATCATGTCCAAAATAAAATGGAATATAGAACGCTTTTTACCCATATATTGGTGCCAATTCTGTTGTCACAAAATTCTCTTATCTTAGCTAAAAATCTCTAAAATTTAGTTTAGTCCTGTCAAACGACATTTTGTATTCTGAAATCGCTAAAAGTGACAGGACTAAAATAAATTTTAGAGATTCTTAGCTAAGATAAGAGAATTTTGTGACAACAGAATTGGCACCATTACTTATTTACTATAGAAACCTCAACTTAGCTTTTATATTGAGTAGCGGCGTTTAATAATAACAGTTCTGTTGGTAATCAAATGTAAGTAACAAGACAGTAAGAAGACGTCTTAAAGAAAGTAATATATGACCATATAGAGCCGCAACAGGTCACAAATTTACCACAGCTCACAAGGCAGCAAGATTAAATTTAGATTAAGTTAAATTAGCTTTTAGTCTTTTTTGTATATTGCTAGAAAATTAAGTTAGGTAATTAAAAAGGTAATTCAGTTAAGCATTAACAAATGACAAACAACAAATATTATAAAGATCGTCATTTTCAACCACAATTTTACGCGTTGTTAGTCGAGTTTTACGTGTTGTTAGTCGAGTCACGACAACCGCTTTGGTAGGCGGCCTAATTTTTTTGTCCATCAATTTAGCACTTATCTAGTTAGATTGAGAGCATAATAAAAAGCGCAAGGAAAATAGAAGACTTAACTATTTCGTCTCCGTATCTAACTGTATATTATAATATCAATATAATATTATTACCTTTCGACATTCAGGATGGGTCGCTGGGTGTTTCGTAGTGAAATCCACTGCTGCAGCACCTAAGGACAAGGAATATTTTATTAGTTTTTACAGCAAAAGTATTAAACTAGATTTAGACAGCCTCTTTGGCTGTCTAAATCAATTATTAAAAAATGATTTATCATTTAATTCCTGTATCGCGAGATACTTTATAAACATTCAAACACTCAAAGAACATCAAGACTCGAAACAACCATTTGTAGATCACACGATCGAAACAAATGTTTGTCCCGTATGGGATTCGAACTCACAACACTCGGCACAGTGGCATTGACGAGGCAACCATTTAAACCACTACGTCATACGTGTAACAGAGACGTGGTTATACTTATTAAGGCGTCAGATAATATAGCCTCTGTACAAAGGAAAACTGAAAGAAATAAATGCGTATAGGTACATATTTTTAAAATAGACCGAGATTTGCAATTTTTCTTCTATTATTTTTTCTATCGTGTTTTTTGTCTAAACCAGACATATTAACCCTATCACACCTTTTAACATAAGTTAAATCATTTTAATATAAATGCTAAACTAACAGGTATACACAACGGCTACACATCAAGTTAGACACCCTATGTACGCATAACTACGCTACATACAAAATAGAGAATTGTCGGAAAGGGACAGTGCATAGTGGTGTCGATGTAATGGTAAGAATACAGCGTAACAAAAATATAACGCACTCTCTAGCACGATTCGCAGCGTTCAACTTCTAATAGTTCAAAGTCCAATCAGTCTAGGTTGATGTTTCGCTATGTGTACATGTTAGTAAAAAAAATAAAATGTACAAATTAAGTACTGCTATTACATCACACATCTTTATGGCAGCCTCTGAAGACGGTATAGCCAACATCTTTTCATCAAAAGCATTTTAAAATAAATTCATTAGACAAGCGCAGATGCCTCAATGACGCAATGTTTGCAATCAAAATATTAAATCACTCGCTTATTAGCACTATTTAAATTCCGTGCACCATCCAGGATACCACGCAGCTGTATCACTCCACTTTGCCCACCACTAAGAAGGACGGTATTAGGCGCTAATTCCCCTTACGCGAGAATGTGTAAGTTAATCAATGGCTATAGTGATTGTATAGACTTACACTGCGACTCTGTTGCCAGACAAAGAAGAATACTGATCAAACAGCTGCCTACTTAGCATTATTATTGTACATATATATCTTTATATATGTATGTATAGAATTCTTCTGTACATGTGTTGACAGTGAACTCCTCCTAAACGGCTGGACCGATTTGAATGAATTTTTTTGTGTGTGTTTAAGTGGATTCGAGGATGGTTTAGTTTTGTTTTTTTTTCGTGTTTGCAGTACAACGTCTGTCGGGACAGCTAGTATATATATAAACCTGTAATATTCATGACACACATTCATACATTGTCACTTTTGTAAATGCTGAATGTTGACTACCGCACTCATAAAAATCAGATGTGGTGTTTGCCTATAAGTGTTTGTTACACTATTGTTATTGTTCGTGCTCCTTTTATTGTGTATAACTAGTGTAAACAAATGTTGGTGAACCAAATAAATAAAATAAAAATAAAATCTTTCTCTCCCTAAATTACTACTAGTGTACTACCGAACATTAGGAAATTTCAATTATTTATTTATTTTCATTGTATTTGAATTTGGCACTATACATAACACAGAAATTGATCAAATACAGTACATTTCTCATACACGTTGTCAAGAGGTACAGAAAAGGATATAGATATACCGTTCATACAGAAAAGTACTGTTCGAGTGAGCGAAGACGTGGACTAAAGGTAGTAAATATATAGTGAATAATTATATAGTGATATAATTTCAATATAATATATCTCTTGGTCCTTTGTAATTATTTAATATTAATTCATAAATTATTTAATAAGTGCTGACATGCTTGTGTCTAATAATGTTTAAAATTAAACACTTTGTAATGTTATAAATTAAATTTAAAAGCTGAGTATGGTGATATCCTGTATTAATTTAAGATCCGCTTAACCCATATTTCGCAAATAAATGATTTGATTTGATTTATTATAACTTATAACATATTCAAATACAATAATCATACACACGTCAATTCGACTAATAAAATTAATCGATAATTCGTCCCAACCCTCGGCATAAGTTTCACAGGACCCCAAGCTATATTTTACGGGCTATAGTAATTTAATGATTAATTAATTATAATAACTTACTAGCTTTTTGGCCGCGGCTTTGCTACTTTTTAAAAATAAAATATATATGTTACTCGGTGATAATATGGCTTTCTAAGGGTGAACGAATTGTTGAAATCAGTTATGTAGTTTTTGAGTTAAATCAAAGAAAAATCTAATCTTTGCTCTTTATAGGTAATAGATAATAGCTGTCCCGACAGACGTTGCCATGTATAACGAGAAAAGAAAATAACCTAGTCTAAACCATTTTCGAATCCATTTGAACACACACAAAAAATTTCATCAAAATCGGTCGAGCCGTTTAGGAGAAGTTAAATTACAAGCACACGCACAGAAGATTTATATAAGTATATAAAGATTAGTAGGTATAACTTTACATACTCATCGGGTTCTATAATATTAGCTTCGTCCCGCGGTTGCTGCAATGCTCTTTAAGCTCGTACCGTGATGTTATATAACACAAATCCTATTCTTAATAAAGTACCTATCTTACATAAAAACATGTTTAATATCGGACTGATACCTACTTTTTGAGATTGATAAGTGCATTTAAACATAAAATTTAGGCAGCTATTTCTTGTAAATTCTTTTTCTTCTCTTTTCTACCTTTAATCCTAGTTTTCATACATTTGTCACAATAGCCGAAGGCTTGGTTCCAAAACTAGCCTGAAAGCACATACGATATTTTTAAATTTATCTACAACCTACCCCTTGAATCAAGCAATAAAAGACAAAAAACAAAAATCATTACAAGACGCTAACTCAAAAATCATATAAACACAACATTACCATCCTTATTTTAATTCGCAATTAAGCTCATTTTCCTTTCAACTACTCACACCCCTCCCATTAAAACGAACGGCATTGCAATTTCAACTCTATTACTCGAAAATAAAGTTGAGTTTTGAGTGTGATGATTTTCAAGACGTTGGTTGCCTAGCAACGGCAGCCATCTTGGCTATAACTTGATTTGACAACGTCTTGAGTTTGTGGGGTGAAAGCGACGTTATTAGATTGCAGACGTCTTTGAGGTTTGAGTTCAATTAGGGTAAGATCGACTAAGGAAAATGGTTGAACACATACTTTATGTACTTACGAGATATTGAACTTGTTTCAGACTACGTTTTATCACGCTTATGGTAGTTTTTGGAAACGTTTGTGTTGTAGGTATATATCGCAGGCAATTTGTATGATTCCGCGTTTTACAAACGGTGTCGTCCGTTTAAAAACGCTTGCTGTTTGAAAATATGCCGAAGGCAAAATGTAAATTGCCTTGTCACTTAACGGCCCGAGTCCTGACTCTTAGCACTCCGACTTGGATAGGTTAGGTTAGAAGGCCGCGGCGGGAGCAGAGCTCTCGCCTCCGCCTTCTTCCCGCCTTCACAATAAAAATAACCACAAAATGTTTTTTTTGTGACCATCCAGAAATAGGAGGCCTTTGGCATATTTTAAAACAGCGAGCGTTTTTAAACGGACGACGCCGTTTGTAAAACGCGGTATCATACAAATGGCCTGCGACATATATAGAGGCCTGTTTTCTGGATGGGTACCTAAGCAGAAACCCCTTGCATGCTTGATCCAGGTTTATTACTCTGTCTTGCTTCTTACTCTCATTTAATACTATTTTTACTTGCGTATCTCGTGGCCAAATAATATAATTGACTAGATACTTCAATCTGGCCAACCATTTTATGAAATGGTTGTATATCATGAAATATCCGCTGACCAAATCATGATATAGTCTGACCAGATCAATAAAAGTAGCCGTGCTTTTAGACGGCTATCTACCTACTTCATACTAACTTACTTAGGTACCTACTTCGCTGACTCCGTGACTCAAAGTAGATCTAGGCCTCCGACATCAAAGTATTTTGTGCCAAGTCACACCAATAGAGCACATTCATCTCTTTTAGGCTACCTCGTGATTTATTCAAACATCTAAATCATGTCGTAAATAGTTACATTATTCACCGTTAGAGGCGCTGATATTATTTTGTTTCTATAAAGCATCATGGCGGCGGACAATAATTCTATTAAAACGCTAATAATAATGCACCAGTTTAAGATAAAAGTGACATGAAATGTGGTTACGACACAAAACTACTTCAAACATAAGTTCCTTCTTTATTTAGATTTTTTAATATACCTTTGATATTATGAAAGGTATAGGTATACAAATATTATAAAGCTGAAGAGTTTGTTTGTTTATTTGGTTGGTTGAACGCGCTAATCTCAGGAACTACTGATCCGAATTTAAAATTATTTTAGTGTTGGATAGCCCAATTATCGAGGAAGGTTATAGACATATATATACATATATAACATCACGCTACGACCAATAGAAGCGGAGCATCAATAAAAAATGTAGCAAGACTATGAAAACCACATTCAATTTCCTGCAGTCGTTTTTTATGATGACGCGCATCACACAAAAGCTGCTGCTACAAACATACATATCTACATATCACACGATATAATTATACGATAAAATTTTTTAAATATTTTTTTTGGGTTTTATATATCTTAAAATGATCCCTCGCATTAATATTCTTAAATATCGCCTATGTAGAGACATCGACCAGTAATATGTAAAGATTTTAACTTATCTGCCAAAATAGATATTGTACTACCATACATACCCAACAAAAAAAACTATCATTGAAATTAAACTACTATATACGGTTTTTATCGCGTTGTTTATTTGTCACTGTATTACAAAATTATGAAACTATTACACTACTACTACTATTGATTTTATTTTACTAATTTATAAGCTAATAAAATTATTTAAACTATTAAATCTATTTATTTTTGGTTTACACTTTCCCCGACGTTTAAAACAAAAATAAATAGATTTAATATTTTAAATAATTTTATTAGCTTATAAATTAGTAAAAAAATCAATATTAGTAGTAGACAGTGTAATAGTTTTAAAATTTTGTAATACAGTGATAAATAAACAACGCGATAAAATCCTTACCTATATAGTATTTTAACTTCAATGAATAACATTCGCGTAAACAGAAGACAACATTATGTAAAACTATCAACATTATTGTGTAGGTGCTTCTGCTTACGCCACAAGAATATACAGAGGCGTTATTATGTATACATTGGTACTTCCCTACCAAGTTATTACAAAGTTAGCAAGTTCCCTACAACATAGGCATGTACTACACCGGTCGCAAGTTTAACATCTTAGATAACTTTCAGTTTAGTTGTGAATAGTTTCACATTGTAGACGCACCGATGGTTGAAACAAGAAATTTAGCTACAGTTTCATAAAGTTTGGCTACATGAATTACGCAATCTTTTAAGTGGTCATCATCCACTTCGCGGCGGGAATCGTGGGTCGTCATTCACATCGTTCCATTATTTGTTAATTTCTTCATATTATCTTATGAAATTATCGCTTTGTGGCTTGTTCTGATTAAGT
The DNA here is from genome assembly GCA_963675205.1 of Catocala nupta. Taxonomy (NCBI): domain Eukaryota; kingdom Metazoa; phylum Arthropoda; class Insecta; order Lepidoptera; family Erebidae; genus Catocala; species Catocala nupta. Next base: position 10,826,184 of record OY776105.1, read on the forward strand.
AAGTCATATTATGAGTCTTTTAAATGTTATTAATAATATGGGCTTTATTTTAAAATGTTTCTGTCACACCATAGACTAAGGTACTATTAGATATATTATGTGGTGTAAGATAAGTAAGGTTGTGAAAGTGTATCATAGATCGCGAGATGACCTCCAGCCACCCTGAGTTTTGACCTGGGGGTGGTGGGCTTTGTGGGCCTGCCCGCCATCCGATCAGCACCAGGTCTGAGAGGCGGCGTGCGTGTTTCCACGCGCGCATCTGTATCGTGTATCCGTCCCCCCCTCAGGGGGACAGCAGGCATAAAATTAGTGGTGCCCCATTGGGCACCTTTGGCAGGTCTGTTTGTGTAGTGGCCTGCCGTTTCATACGGCGCGGCGGGCCGAAACCTCGGCGGGGTCGCGATTGCATGTGAAAACGATTCGCGCGGCCCCGCCGATTGTGGTTATGTCAAGGAACACCGTGGTAGGTTTAGTCGGTATTACCGCGATGTCACTCACCATCTTTCCCCGGTGAGTCCGACATAACCTCTCCCCGCGGAGAGGTATGAGTCAAGCATTCCCCCAAGTTAAAAAAAATAATAATAAGAACTTCGACGCAGAAAAGAAAATAATAGGTAAAGTCGCGACCATACAATGTTAGAAAAAAATTATTTACACGAACAAACAAACAAAATTACCTCAGCCTGAGTATATAATATGTTATATATGAAGTACTAGAAATCCTACGTCAATATGAAACAATAAAAAAAAAAAAGGGCGCGGGACGACCTACATCCACCCTGAGGTTTGGCCTGGGTGTGGTGGGCTTTGTGGGCCTGCCCGCCATCCGCTCAGCACCAGGTCCGAGAGGCGACGTGCGTGGGGAGGAGGACAGTAGGGCTTTAAATTGCGTAGTGCCTATTGGGTAGGTCTTGTTGCGTAGTGGCCTGCCGTTTCATACGGCGGGCCGAAACCTCAGCGGGGTCGCGACCACATGCGCAAGTGATTCGCGCGGCCCCGTCGATAGCGGTTTTGTCGAGGAACACCGTGGTAGGTTTAGTCGGTATTTCGGGAGGTACATTATTCTTATTCCATCTTTTCTTTTTTTACCCCGGCGAGTCCGACATAACCCCTCCGCCCGCCCCCGCGGAGGGGTAAGAGTCATGTAAAAAAAAATTTATCATAGATACATTTTTACTTTTAAATAGATAATATTATTACATTCCATCTATGATATCCTTTTACCTCAGTTTAAAGAGTGTTTTAAAAAGTTTTGAAAATAATGCACGGTTTAGTTTTCGCATCACGCAAAGACTGTATTTCCAATCTTATGTATACCGTTAGTGACATACATATCAGACAAATACCTACCATGTAACGAAATTTAATATTGTATCAATATGTATGATGTGATACACATAGTACAAAAGTAAAAAAAATAACATAAAATAAAATAGATAAAAACAAAAAAAAAGAAACAAACTTATACATTAAATCTATGACAAATCGCACTCAGCTATATTGCTATTGTAGTCCATACGGACCCACAATGGAGCGTTGATTTTCGTGCGGACCTTTGATGTCGCAAGAACGTAAGGAGTCACCACAAAATTAAACATTAAACAGTTATATTGTAGTTGTGCTATTTAATAAATAAATAAAACTGCTGCATCAAAGTTAATGCGATTTTCACAGCTGTATTTCTGAAGGTCTAACTTTAAATGTTTCATCTTGATACGTCGCCTATAAACCACAACAATATAAATAGGTACTTCCAAACTCCACGATTGCCAAGACGCAGCCAAATCTAGTTATACAGCGTGTAACAGAAAGGTTGTACAATTGAAAACCGCGACAAATAAATGTGTATACATTATTTTTAATAAGAAACAACATTTTCTTTTTTACGACTTATTAATCAATATCAGTACATTCTCGTCAATATTTAAACAACACTTATGGCTAACTGGTTGGCCGCTGTGAAGTGTGAAGACGACAATCATGACCAAGCGCAATTTTGATAGTGATGTATTGCGTTCGTTTCAATGGTTAAATCAATACATATTATAAAACAAAGTCCCCGCAGTGTCTGTCTGTCTGTTCGCGATAAACTTAAAAAAATACTGGACTGATTTTCATGCGCTTTTCACCAATAGACAGAGTGATTCATGAGGCAGTTTAAAATGTATAATTTGTTAAAGTTTTGTCTAAATTGGTTGAAATATGACGATAATTCTCCATTGCCCGTGCAAAGCCGGGGCGGGTTGCTAGTGATAAATATATAAAATGTTTGTTATGGTCATAAAATTTATAATAATTTATGTTAATCCATGGATAAAGCACATTGGTTATTTTTTGATCCGGTCCTAAAATATGACCACACCTTTCTATTAGGTACACGCTGTATAAAGATATATAATTACTGACCTCTTTGCTGCTGCTGTTTCCTCAGCTGTTTCTTGTGCTTCATGCGTCTGTTCTGGAACCAGGTCTTGACCTGAGTCTCTGAGAGGTTCAGCGCGCCTGCCAGCTCCACTCGCTCAGGGGTTGAGAGGTACCGCTGGGATTCGAATCGCTTTTCTAAACCTGAGTAAATTAAAATTATTAGCTATTATAACTTAGACTGATAACTGATTCTGGCTTGATGTTGACTTCTGGGACATTCTGTATACACAAATAGTCACACAGTGTACCTATATCTCCAAATGCGTGCGCAGGAGTGTATTACACCCGCATTTCGCCAGCTATGGTTGTAAGCCCCACGTGATAGGCTGCGAGCCTATTCCCTTCTGAGAGACCTAATTATGTAGTTCCAGACCCCAGCCTGCTAATAAGAACTTCGTGACAGAGAGCTCAATAACAATCACCAAGACATGGATATGAAACCCGAGACCTCATGGACAGATTTAAATTTATATTAATATTATAAATGTGAAAGTTTGTGAGGATGTATGGATGTTTGTTAGTCTTTCACGTAAAATCTACTGAACCGATAGCGATGAAACTTGGTATGTAGATAGCTGAAAACCTGGATTCATACATAGGCTACTTTTTGTCGCGATATTCTTACGGCAACGGGACTTACGCGGGTGAAACCGCGGGCAAAATCTAATGTGAAATATTTGCGATACGTTCGTATAAACTTAAAAGCACTGCTTGCCTTAATTACTCATTTAACTTTTTATATGATGATTACTGCTCCGCACCCGAAGCTTGGAACGTGATGCTATAAAGCCTTTAACCTGCCTCAAGAGTTGAGCTATTAGATACAAAAATAATTATACAAATCCAAATGGAAGCTTTAGAGATAAGTGCGTTCGAATATGCCCGCGACTTCGCTTAGAAACAGTACTTTTTACGGATGATATGTTGATGCTGTATGTCCTCTTCTATACCCCTGATAACGTGTATGCGAAATTTCATAATCACTGGTCGAGTAGTTAAGTCATGAAAGCGTAACAAAGAAACACCCATTCCCAGTTTTGTCAATTTATCCCTCGAGAACAACACTTATTTTCTGAATGAAAGGTACCCTATGATAGGACACAGTGTACCTTTCATTCTTTTCAAATAGTTTTGCCGGTATTTACCTACATGCACATGAAGTTACAAAATTTGCAATAATAATACTATATTAAATATCTCAATGCTCGGCACGGGCCTCTTCTAAGTATAAAAAGGGTTAGGCCATAGTTCATGACGCTAGCCCAGGGTGGACTGACCGACTTTCAAGACCATTATACAACCCTCACACGAGCCTACAATGTTTTCCTTTACCGTTATAACCAGCGATCATTAACTAAATAATACGCACATAACTTCTAAGGATCAGAGATGTGTGCCTTGGGAACTCAAGACATGATTTCGAAATTAACAACGGGCATAAATATTAGCTTACTGACATTTTTGTCCACACACTTCGATAACTCTGTAATATTCTACGTTATAAAACGTAAGAAAATACTTTTTATGTGCTATAGATATATTACATTAGGTCGTGCTTGTAACAATAGTTGTGAGTGGAGGACAATATTATGTATATATTATATAAAAGTTTATTACTTTTATATAATACATATATACATAACATTATCATGCACTGTCGAAACCGATACATTAAAACTGTGTAAGATACGTTAGTATCGTTCAAAAGCCCTGCATAAAAATACTGGACTTTAAATAGAATTCAAAGATAACGTTTGTAAAAGCACTTAAGAAACCTTGGATAGATATCATTTTAGGTTGCCATAACAAATTGATAAAAAGGATCTCTTATAGTGCGACTTTCGATTCAATCAGTTTGTTAAGACGACCATAACTACTGACGTAAACGGATAAGAACCTTCATATGCCATATAAATACTTTCCTTCTAAATCGGTATCCCTCTCAATAGCTGGAAAAACCAGACATAATTTAAAGACAATTGTGTCTGGCCGCCGGGCCGCTGTTACTCAAAAGGTCTACCTGTCAATGCTGGAATACCAGTAATAATTGCTATTCAACTATATCCAGCCGTCGACAGACCGCTGCCGGTTAAGACGTTAATTTGTCAATTGCTGGCACACCAGCCAAATTTGAAAGCCAATTTTGTCTGGCCGCCGCCGGCGGGTCGATGTCGCTCCAAAGGTTAAAATTGTTAGTCAATAACATCCGACCGCCGCGCCGGCGGGCCGCTGCCGCTTAATACGTTAACCTTTCAATTGCTGGCATACCAGCTGAATTTGAAAGACAATTGTGTCTGGCCGCTGTCGCTTTTAAAGTACATAATGTGTTGATGAAAACTTACCAGTAAGTTGAGGATCTGAAAAGACTGTCCTAGCTTTCCTCCGTCGACAGTGCTTTAGCGCCGAGAGTGAGAGTTCCGACGGAGTGAACAGTGCGTGGTACGGGACTCCTGCAATAATACAATAATATTAATATACAACTTCTTAATATTGTCTTACGTTAACGCAAATATTATTGATTGAAATTAAAATAAATTATACGGCTTTCCTATCCCCGTCAACATGGCTGATGAAAAGCAACCGAAACGTCGGCGAAATTCTAAACTTAAATCTAAATAGTTTTAATAATTTAAATAGCTTAAACAGTAGTAAAGTTTAACAGTAGTAGTGTAATAGTTTCAAATTATGTAATACATGCTTTTGCATGTGGCTTTGCTCGCGTAAAAGTAGCATAGGTTATGTTAGTAACAGTATATTCTATTTAAAAAACATATGTAACTTATGTTACTCAGTAATTTAAGCTTTCTGAATGTGAAAGAATTTTTAATATTGGTTGATTAGTATTGAGTTTATCTCTTACAAATAAACAAAAAATCTAATGTTTATCTAATCTCTTTATCTATTATATAAAAATAAATGCCACTTTTCGTTGCAATTAAACTCCTCCTAAACGGCTGGACCGATTTGAATGAATTTTTTTGTGTATGTTCAAGTGGATTCGAGGATGGTTTCGATACGGTTTTTTTTTAATTTTTTTTTTCGCCTTTATTGGCAACGTCTTTCGAGACAGCTAGTAATGTATATAAACAACCCGATTAAATCCTTATAAAGCAGTTTATTTTAATACATCTCGTCGCTTTTAGAAGCTAGAAACTGATCCGGATTATAAGTAAGGTTTCAGGTTGCATTCAAGTCGGTCAAAGAGGTTTTAGAATTACTTTTAGAATATACTCTGTACATGGAGTTTAATAATGTGCCTGCAAAGAGCATTTGTCTTATTTTCTCTTTTTCTGAATAATTAAAATAAATTTAAACTAAGAATTAATCGTGAGTGGCAAGGGACTCAAGACTGCGCCGAGCGTAAGTCGCGGTTGGACTATATCGATATTCAAATCGACGCGTAGCCGCCATCGTAAAGTTGTATGGAGGATTTGAACTGCTTTTTTGATAAATATGTATCTTTATTGTCAACCAATAACTTAAATATTTGGGACGGACAAATTGTAATATAACTATTTATGTTTCGTTTAAGCTGTAAAATAGGATAGATTTCTACTGTTATAATCAAAAAATCACGTAACACGAGCTTACGTTTTTAAATTTTTCGTGCAATTTTATGTAATTTTCTAGGCATAAATATTAATTATTTTAAGTTTTTTACACGGAGTAATTGTAAACACATTCATTGTTATGGTAAATGTATATTTTATATTTGTATTAAACAAAAAGTGTTGATTTTATCAACTTAACTGTGACCGCCTGTTTTGGCACATTTCGTTCAGCTCAGTCTTAAGAACTATTCAAACAACGGACACGAAGAACACCCAGACTCGGAACAAACTTTGCGTGATCTACACAAAGTTTTGTCCCGCGTGGGATTCGAACCCACAACACTCGAGTGGCAGTGGCGAGCCGACCACTTAAACCATTACGCCATCCGTACAGTCTAAATATACGTATAATATTATATTACTAGCTGTAGTCCGCGGTTTCACTCGCTTTTATGGTTACTGCGCCGTTCCCGTGGGTTGTTGCGTTATGTTATATAGCCTATAGCCTTCCTCAATAAATAGGCTATCCAACACTAAAATAATTTTTCAATTCGAACCAATAGTTCCTGAGATAAGCGCGTTCAACCAAACAAACAAACTCTTCAGCTTTATAATATTAGTATAATATACATACATACGCAGAACACCAGGCATACTCTCATACAAATTATGAGAGTATGCCTGGTGTTCTGCGAGAAAAAGTATGCGAGAGAATCCACAGTACCCTATTAGTTATTAATTGTTTATATAAAATATTATTATTAGCAATGTTTTTGTATTTTTATCTATGTAATTATCGTTATCAGTTTGTAATCTGTTAATTATTGTAATTGGTTTCTTTAACCGTTGTAATTATCAATAAATAAATAAATAAATAAATCATATTAATATTCTATCACATACACTGTACGCACAACACCATCTAACCCAAACTAAGCAGAGCTTGTACTATGGGTAATAGACAATGGATAAACATACATATATGGATACTTTTTTTGTAAATACTAACATATTATACATAGAAACACCCAGACCAAGACAAACATCCATGTTCGTGCACACAAATGTTTGACTTGAGCGGGAATCGAACCCGTGACCTCAGGCATGGCAGTCGATTACACTAACTACTACGCCATCGAGGCCGACAGTATAGTTTACTACACTGTTCCCGTGGCTCGGAACGCGATGTTACTTTTAGATAAAGTAACATTTTAATAGTGGACGAATTTTGAAATCCTGTCTAGTAGTTTTTGAGTTTACTCATTGCACACAAACAAACACAAATCAAATCCTTCCTGTTTATAATATTACTAGCTTTTGCTCACGGCTTCGCTCGCGTAAAAGTAGGACAGGTTATGTTAATAGCGGTACTATTTTCTTTGATAAAATATAGGCTACCTTACTCGGTGATAATATAGATTTATAATGGTGAGAGAATTTTCAAAATCGGTTGTGTAGTTTTTGAGTTAAATCGTTACAAACAAACAAACCAATATCAAATCTTTTCTCATTATAATATTACTAGATGTGCCCGCGGTTTCACTCACGTTTATGATTACTGCGCCGCTCCCGTGGGTTATAGCGTGATGTTATATAGCCTATTACCTTCCTCGATAAATAGGCCAACACCAAAATAATGTTTCAATTCGGACCGGTAGTTCCTGAGATTAGCGCGTTCAAACAAACAAACAAACTCTTCAGCTTTATAATATTAGTATAGATTATAGATAATAGGTATAATACCTTAATAGATATGGGACTTAAAAATGGAACTTAAAACAGAGCTGTTGAAATGTAGGTGTTGTATAACTCTTGCCTACCCCGTCGTATACCGAATTTAATTCCTAGGTCGAACAATGTTAAATTGATTCAGCGTTTTGCTGAAAAAATTAACTTAATAATATAGTTTCTCAATATCTCTATTGCACTCCATATGTTATATAATGTTGGTGCCAATTCTGTTGTCACAAATTCTCTTATCTTAGCTAAAAATCTCTAAAATTTAGTTTAGTCCTGTCAAACGACATTTCGTATTCTGAAATCGCTAAAAGTGACAGGACTAAAATAAATTTTAGAGATATTTAGCTAAGATAAGAGAATTTTGTGACAACAGAATTGGCACCATTATCTTATCTTGTGTGGGCGCCAGTCAGTACAGACCGGCGACACTTCGACCCAGTGGGATATTTTGTGTAGACTTCCCAAATAACGACTGCCATAGATATTCATGGCAGTCGGGACCGACGGCTTAACGTGCTCTCCGAAGCACGGAGCAGGCGATAATTGTCAATCAATACGCACATAATTTCGAAAAGTCATACACATAACTTCCGAAAGTCAGAGGTGCGGGACGTGGGTTCGAACCCGAGACCCTCTGTATTGCAGTCTGTTGGTCTCCCCACTGAGCTATCGCTGCTTCTATATGTTATATAAAGGCATTACACAATATCACAGTCCGTACAATATGGGCCCTGTAGGGCACGGCAATGTAGAAGAGAGAAGGATGCTGTTTTTATGTCACATAAATCTCTGTATAAATTAATTATTGCAGAATTTGTTTTATATTATTTCAAATTGAATGTACTCGTATGTAGTATTTACGTTCTAGTCTTATTCCATTTAGGTAATATTTATATAAGCAATTAAATTACTATTTCAACTTTGTTATTATCATATTATTCATTAAATTTATATTGTATATATTTATTTATATTAAATATTTATTATAATGTTAATTGTATTGTTAATTGTATTATGCATTTAAATATGTAGTTATATTAGTTATTTAATAATTATTATTGTTTAATAATATATTTATTATAGTTTCCGTATTTATTTATTTTAATTCTTTATCATTAATGAATTCTTTTATATTATAATAGGCTTTATTTATGAGTATTTTATGCTTATTTGTAAATGTTATATTTCTTGGTTCTTCTTTTAGGGCTTATGAAAGTTTATTATATATTTTTATTGACATTACATATACAGCCTAATGGGAAACCGTTTGACTGCCACGCAGAGGTCTCGAGTTTGACCCCAAGGCTCGCATCTCTGACTTTTCGAAGTTATGTGCGTATTAAATAGTTAATTATCGCTTGCTTTAACGGTGAAGGAAAACATCGTGAGTAAACCTGCATGTCTGGGAGTTCTCTATAATGTTCTCGAAGATATGTGAAGTCTGCCAATCCGCAATAGGCCAGCGTGGTAGACTATGGCCTAACCCTTCTCACACTGAGAAGAGGCCCGTGCCAAGCAGTAGGACAGTTTAATACCGGGCTGATATTATTATATATTATACATGCTTGGTAGACGGAAATAACCTGGTTATTACATACATACATCCCAGAGGGGTAGTTCCAATGAATCTTTAACCTGTCGAGTCTTTGGAAACCAGATATAATAAAAATCTATTGAGTATGGTCGTCGGTGTGCCGCTGCGATTCCTTGTAATACACCTCTTAACTAAAACTGATACTTTAAGTACGTGTGTAAGGCATAAAATGATGATGATCATTTGTAAAGAGTGCTTACGTAAGTCTAGTAAATTTATATGTATTAACTTTGGTTCATTAGATATTTTAAGTTAAAAATCGATACTATAAAACAAAATTAGCTTGTCTTTATAATAATTACTAGTAGTGGTTAGTGTAACTGACTGCCACGCCTGAGATCGCGGGTTCGATTCCCGCACAAGTCAAACATTTGTGTGCATGAACATGGATGTTTGTCTTGGTCTGGGTGTTTCTATGTATAATATGTATGTATTTACAAAAAAAAAGTATATAATATGTATGTTTATCCATTGTCTAGTACCCATAGTACAAGCTCTGCTTAGTTTGGGCTAGATGGTGTTGTGTGTATGTGGTAGAATATTATTATTACTAGCTATTGCCCGCGTCTTTGCTCGCGTAAAACTAGGTTAGATTATGTTAGGAACAGTACTTTTTTAAATTTAAAATATCCTATGTTAGTCGGTGATAATATAGCTTTATAAAGATGAAAGAATTTTTAAAATCTGTTGCGTAGTTTTTAATTTAAATACTTACAAACCAACAATTAAACAAAAAACACATCTTTAGTCTTTATAATATTAGAATTAGACGATTACAGATTTTAAACGTATTGATGATAATCTAAAGGTTCAAAACAATGGCATATCGTTCGATTGTGTGACCTGCTCAGAGATAGAAATTTGACAAAACTTCCTTCTTGATATGTAAAAATTAAGCTTTATGAGAATGTTTGGAGTCGGCGAGAGATGTCGTGCGGTGTTCCAAAGGCATCGGTTTTGGGTCCGCTCCGTAGAACATCGGCTACGATTGGGTGCTGCGAGGTGCGCTCCTCCGTGGCGTCAGTGTCATTTGTTACGTCACCGACACACTTGTCACAGCGAGAGGTAAGTCGCACTGGGCGGCGGCCGTATTGGCGACCGCTGGGGTCGCACAAATCGTTGGTCTTATCCGGCAGATGGGCCTTGAGGTGCCCCTGTCCAAGTCCGAGGCCGTCTGTTTTCACGGTCCTCGGAACCAGCCACCTCCAGGGGCCCATATCATGGTAGGAGAGGTCCGCATCGCTGTCGAACCGACCCTAAAGTATTTAGGTCTCTTGCTCGACAGCCGATGGGCCTTTGCAGCTCATTTGCGTTGTCTGGCCCCCAGACTTCGAGGCGTTGCAGGTGCGCTCGCGTGACCTTGGTGGGTCAAACGCCTGCTGTTGGAGGCTCTTCGAGGGGGTCCTGCGGTCCATGGTCCTTTATGGCTCCAGTTTAAACGGACAACCTGACGGCCCGCAACATCTCGGCGCTTCGTGCGCCTCAGCGTGTCAGTAAGGTTGATTAGACGATACCGCACGATACGAGGCTGCGAGCCTTATTGCCGAATCGATGCCCTGGGACCTGGAAGCGGCGCTCCTGGCTTAGCTCTAGCGTTGGTGCCAGGAAACGCTAGCTTGGGGCGAAGGACCAACTCTTCCCACTCTTGAGGCGGTATGGTCTGAGCTCCGCCAGGTCTTGGTGGAAGAGTGGCAGGAACGTCTTGTGCACCCCAGTGAGGGCACGCTACGATCGTGGCGGTTAGTCCCGTTTTTGAGAAGTGGCTAGAGAGGCGGCATGGTGCTTTCACCTTCCGGCTGACACAGGTAATGACTGGCCACGATTACTTCGGCCAGTTCCTTTGTCGCATAGGCCGGCAAGAGTCGCCCGGTTGTCACCACCACGGCGCTGCACACATTGGCGAATTGCCCTGCCTAGGCCTCGCAGTGCCCTGAGATGGTCGTGGCAGTCGGAATTGTTGCCCTCTCGCTCTCGGCCTCGGTTCAGTCTATGGTCCGGAGTAGGAGGTCGTGGAACGCCGTCGCCTCCTTTAGTGAGAAAGTTATTTCTATCACGGAGGCGGCGCAGCGGGACAGGGAGCGCTTGAACCCTCTCCCCAACCGCAGAACCGGGCGCTGGAGGGCGCAAGATTTTATTCCCAAAACCAACATTTACCAACCGTCACTAGTAAAACCTAGCATGTACTCAATTCTAATGGTAAAGCCCGAAAAAATCCGCAATCGGCTTCAAAGATATTTCTTATACTTTAAAGTAAACCAATACAAACTTTAGGTAAAGAAATAACCAGCAATTACAGTTAGCTAGGTCAAAAACATTGTATACCGTCAACTCCGCGTTATGTAGATCAGATTGGAAGCTTAGTTAAGATTGACAAATAAAGTAAGCCGTGTCATTTTTAATATACCTATGTTTTATTTTCTTTAGTAATATGTTAACATTTAGCATATTATTACCGTAGTAATAATTTGTAAGCGTACACTAACCTTGTTTCACCTGTTTAATACTATTATTCTACCAGTAAAGACTAGGAATTAGTATACTAAAACTATTCTAATGTTATTACACATTGTCAATATAAACATAATAAATTTATTAAAAAGGACGCAGTAAATACATTTACATTACAGCATTCCTAAAGAATCTTTAATTACCTTGTAAATTGTTTTAATCATTCATTGATTTAAAACAACGAAGACAAAGAATGCAAAGTCAGTGAAAATACATTATTTTCAATAATATTGACTGCAGTAATAAAAAAATATTGGTTGAGTTTAAAGGGTGAAAGTTTAAAGCTGAAACTATATTAATGTCACGTTACATTGCATTATATTTTCATAACACTTAAGTCACGTGCGACTTTATGTATTTAAAACAGCCAACATACAATTTTTCAAGCTTCGTAAAACCGATGGTACGCGCCTACCGTACTCAATACCAAGAACATTTATCACTGTCGCGTTACCAAACTTAATTACCAAACAGTTAAAAATATTGTTGAAGAATGTAAAAATGACCGTTTATTCGCGTAAAAACTTCGACCAGCCTGCAGTACCTAATTAACCCTCCACATACCATCACACATACTTACCTACATACATACATACATATGATAAATTTTTAGCTACTTGCATTCAGCCTATTTACTTACATGTGTGCCTACACTGCAGTTTTCTATAATGAGACGAGACTTAGGCGAGTTATTCGTGTTGTTACCAATTAGAAAATAAATATACAATACTGTAAAGTTGGCGATTAAAAAGAAAGGATGTAAATTTCTTGCCAATTCTTATAATTAATTCTACGGTCTTTGCTTTGCTGAACATGGCAACGGGCAATGGGCTTATTTACTCGAAATACTCTGCATATCTTCTGTCTGTCACAGCTGCTTATTTAAGTAAACTATTAACGCTATCAGCTCAAGATATGTAACCTAAAGATGGATTATAGAAAGGCAACTCCCGCAATCGGAATTATGTCCTGTGTCGCGGAAACATCCTACCTTAATTCCTAAATTAATATCCTTTACAAACATCCTACTATTTACATAACGTACAACTAGACCCATTTGTATAACTCACAAATAAGTAAACCGCATGGAATTTGAGTCCAGCAAACTGAAATATTATTAATAAATCTTTAAAAAGAATTAGATTTGTCAACAAGTGTAACTGCATAATTAACTGAAATTGTAATTGACAACAACATACATACGTTATGTCAAATCTGTTGTAGCTTAAACGATTTCTACTGAAATATTCTTGTTGTTCTCTTAATATAGGGTACTCCTTGGCTCCTCACATCCTAACTGATATTATAAATCTGATTGTGATTTTGTTAATTTGTTCGTTTGTTTTTTACGCTTTCACGCCTTAACTACTTAACCATTCATCATGACATTTTGCATACAAGTTGTTAGGGGTATATAATTGGACATAGGGTACCTTTCATCCAAAAAAAAGTTCTGTTCCCGAGGGAAAAACATTTATTGAAAATCTAGATAAACGCGGGTCAAATCTAGTATCTTATAACTAGGCCATAGAGTATGTCCAGCACTGAACTACAATAAGCTACTTAGTTGGTTGATTGCTTGTATTTCTACCGGCAAAATATTTAAAACTTCTCTGACCAAATCGGAAAAAGCGAACTGGAAAAACTGGAAAACCGTTTTGGAAAAAAGCTAGTACCTACCCTGAACTATCAAGTGTGCGTAAATGATGTGACGAATAAAGGAAGCGAGAAACACATGCAAGGCTGCAATTGGCCATTCGTTGTTTCTGCCTACCCTTATAGCTGAACAGGCGTGAGGTTAACGACTATGCATGTATGGATGCAAGAGTGCTAGTCATTCTTAAGAAATAATGTCGTAAAGGACGGACAACATAGCATACAAATAGGTTACGATTGAAATATATCGCCTTTTAATTTAGCAGTACAATCTTATACACCTAATATTAATAAAAAATAATATAAAAATCTTTTTACCTTTGTGTTGGCAAAAGATAACTCCACTGCATACCTAACATTGTCTTACGTTTCCGCGAATGTTTCTCATTAAAATTAACTTACTTTAGACGGATTTTAACGCGTTGTTTATTTTAAACTTTACTGATATAATTTTAAAAATAATTAAATAATAACTTATTTGAACATATTTTCAAATTGATGTAATATAAGTATTTCAAATACTATTAAACTTGTAATTCAATGGAGATAAAAAGAGAGCTCGTGGATTTATTGCAGGTCTCTTCTCATAGGCTTGCAACTAAAATAAATTTAATTTCATAATACGTATTATTTTGTTCGTAAATGTTACTTTGTAACCTAAATTAATAAATAATTTGATTTTGAACTATTGAGTTTTCCAAAAATAAACTATATTCTGCCCACGGCTTCTCTCACGTTAATCCAGATTTTATCAATAAATTTCTATTCCTCGGGAACAGTACTTTTTTCAGGAAGAAATAATTTTTAACCATAAAAAGGACTGTTCCCAAAGTATATAAAAAACAGATTACCTTATGTCCTTTTCTGTACCCCTGACAACTTGTATGTGAAATTTTACGATGATCGATCAAGTAGTTAAGGCGTGAAAGTGTAACAAACAAACTCATTTATGCATTTATAAAATTACTTAGGATGTACATACAGATAAAGCTTCATTATAATAATAATAATATTCTATCTCATACACGCAACACCATCTAGCCCAAACTAAGCAGAGCTTGTACTATGGGTACTAGACAATGGATAAACATACATATATACTTTTTTTTTGTAAATACTTATATATTATACATAGAAACACCCAGACCAAGACAAACATCCATGTTCATGCACACAAATGTTTGACTTGTGCGGGAATCGAAGCCGTGACCTCAGGCGTGGCAGCCGGTTACACTAACCACTACGCCATCGAGTCGTCATAATTATATAGTAAATATATTTAGGATATAATTTTTGTGACGTGGTCATAATCATAGTTATATCCTTACTATATTATAATATCTATTATAAATGCAAATGTGAAATTGTCTGTTTGTTATGCTTTAATGCCTTAACTACTCGACCGATCAAGAATACCTCTCATCCAGAAAAAAATACTGTTACTAACCTACATTTACGCGAGCGAGGCCGCGGGCAAAACATAGCACGATATAAATGCAATCATACCTTGTGTTAAGAAATAAGGTGTTTCAACAGCCTTGTAGGTATTTGGTGTGTGCAGATACGCCCCCAACGCCCCCATAGCGACCTGCAGATATGACCCTTCACGTCCAGGCACATGGGGTCTTACATCCCCCGGTACTGGGAAGAAGGGTTTAGGCTCCCTTTCGTAGTCAAATCTTCTATGTTCCGGCGCCTTGAAGTTACGGGTCTCATGACTTCGGTAGAGTATATCCTCAATTAGAAAAGAGGTTTTTGAGGAATGCTCCTGTCTATTTGAATCTGGTGGTGATTCACTCCTGGTCTCTGGATCCATCATAGCATCCGTATTTTCATATGATATACTCTTCAAAGAAAAATAGTTGTTTAATATTCTGATATGTCTTCAAAGTAAATATTTTCACGTCTTTGGTAGAAGCTGGTTGGTTTAAAACTCTGTTGCACTGTTTTTTTCTTTTGGTTATTTTGTTCTGTAGCACACTATTTTTTGTTTTATACTTTTTTCTGCGAATAATGTTTTGTTTTATTGATTTTTGGCACTCGTTTTAAGATTATTATTTCTTTGTGGCATTGGAGAAATTGTCACTGTAAATTAGAAACATAACTTAATTTTAAGAAAGTGTAACTTATCGAATATCTTATTATTTCTATGGTGTCGAAAGTTATTATAAATATCATAATTTTATGAATATTTTAAAGCAAGGTGAAATATTAAAATTCCCTAAAGAACACTACCTTCTCGTAAAAGGTCTAATCAGATTAGAAATATATTTGAAAATAGAAAATAAATGTATCATAGATACCTACTATTACTAAAGACAAAAAAAAGTATCTACTGTGTCGTAGAGTCATATATCTTAAAATTTTATGATTATCGGAATGCAGAAAATGTATGTTAGATATTATTATTCGTATATCTTAAATTTTTATCGTCTTGATTTATACCTTAGGTACCTACTAGCAGACCCAAGAGTCGTCGTGTCAATCTATACAAAAATACATTTCACGTAATCAAATTCAATATCAACATTTTCGGCATTTACCGCGGATTTATCGCAAATTTTCGTTCATAGAAACCTTGTCCTGACAATTACAAAAACAACAAAAAAGACAGCCAAATCAGTGGAGCCGTTCTTAAGTAATGCTCGGTTATACATGTGGCAATTGATATTTATTTATATAATATAAATGTTTAGTTAATTCCTCGTATTTTAAACATTCATAAATGTTAAGTAATAAACGCCATAGCGTAGCTATTTTTGAAAAGAAAGCTGTCAAAATCATCGGCCATATTTTTTATTTCTTTGACGCTATAATCCTAATCTATCCCTAAACCAGTAGGTATGCAAGCAAATAAATGTATATATTTATGAATTAACTACATTTTACAAATTTTAGTTTGTATTAATCTTAATATTTAGACACCTTTTTAAAACGTTTGCTTTCGTAATTTTCTTCTGGATTTATATTAATTTATTTATGTAACATACACAATTGAAGTTAAAGAAGCACGTGTTATAAAATATTTTGAAAACAACACACTAAATTAACACTCACAAAAATCACTCACTAGTTTTTTAAATTCAAAATGTCACATCACTATTGTATACCGAATATGTGAATTCGGTAAAAACGAATACCGAAAATGAAATCCGTTTCGATTATATAATCGTGGCGATTACGGCTAATCGTTGCGTTCGTATGTCGGAAACGACCCGAATGGGGCAAACGTCGGAATAAACTGTCGTTACGGGGTGAAATAGGGTAGGTGGGTGAGTGGGGGTGAATGGTGGCCCGGGATGAATGGTGGGTAGGAGGTGACCGTGTGTTTTTTAACAGGCCCTTTGTTTATTGGTCGGTGGTTAAATGTTTTCTTTTTGTTCTTTATTTTTAGTTTGGATATGGAGAATTTTATTACTGATAATTGTGGGTTGTTATAGGTTCAATATTGACAAATATGCCTTTTTTAATGTATGTAGTGTATTGTATATTTGTTTATCATGTCTATTTTAATAAATTATTGCTTCGTCTTATAGCGTAGGGATCTTAGGTTTGTCGTCTGCGTCGGGTAAAGTGTTAATAAGTTGTATTTGTGATTTATTTCTTAGAAGCTTTTTTATACAGTCTGATAATGTTTCCAGCTATAGGTTCGCTCCCTGAATTATGTGAGTTAAACGTTGCTAAACTAGGTGCTATACGCCTCTGTCTAATGTTTGGAAAATAGTAACTTCACGAATGGCATAGTGGCTTAAGAGGTCGCCTCGCCATGGCCATTGTGCCAAGTGTTGTGAGTTCGATACCCAAACGGGAGAAAAAATTGTGTGATCCACAAATGGTTGTTCCGAGTCTGGGTGTTCTTTGTGTTCGATGTTTGGATGTTTGTAAAGTCCCCCGCGACACGTACTATTTCCAGTACAGGATTTTGCTTTTTTTAGATTTAAGAGAAAGAAAAAAACATACAGGTGTCCTAGAAGTCGACGTCAAGCTGGTTTCAGGATAATAGCTACCAGAAATATATAAAAAAAATCTAAGTTACGTACGTATTTTAAAAATTACAAGCATTTTTAAAACATATATAAAATCTACACCTTGTGACGGTCTTTTCACTCCTGTACTACAGATATTTGCTTTTTGATTTTTTTTGTTATGTAATCTCGAATAATCGACACAAATTAAGAGCTTAAACAAGCATTAATGCTATTATGACGAAAGAGAGCGGCGATTGTTTGGTAATGAATAGTAGGTATATATAGTGGTTTTATGTAGTGTCAGAAGTCACAGGTTCGAATTCACGGCTCGCAATAGACAATTAATAGACTATCAAAATTATTTTCGTATTAAAAAGGTAGCGTTCATAATTTCATAGACTGTACCGCAGAGGACTACATACGCCTGTATTCCAGAAGGCGTAAGTAGATTTGTGTTAGACGCACATTTCGTTTCATATGTATATATTATTATTTCATATATATTTATTTTAATTCCCAGAATTTTCGACCAGAAAATCAGAATAGAACTCGGGCCAATACGGTCGCACGTAATAAGAAACGCAACCTTATGCTACAGGACCAACAACACTGTCATTGAAACGTAGCATGTGTTAATTAACGAAAATTTAGCTTTTAATTAGTGAACAAATTTTTAGAAACGGTTTCGTAGTTCCAAAAATTAGCTTCTACATATAAACAAATTATACCTCTTTAGCGGTGAAGGAAAACATCGTGAGGAAACCTGCATGTCTGAGAGTTCTCCATAATGTTCTCGAAGATATGTGAAGTCTGTCAACCCGCACTGGGTTAGCGTGGTGGACTATGGCCTAACCCTTCTCACACTGAGAAGAGACCTATGCCCAGCAGGGGGACAGTTTAATACAGGGCTGATATTATTATATCTCTTTAAAATATTAGTACATAAAGAACATACCTTTATTTATTTATAAATAACTAAATGATTCAAAGATCATTTCTGACTTTAAGTTCGTCGATAGGTATACATTATTAGTTGTCCTCGCTGTTTTACCCGCATTCGTAATTACTGCTCCGCTCCCATTGTTCTTGGCGTGAAGTTATTTTTATATTACTTCTTAATAATCTAGCTTTCTAATGGAGAAATATTATTTAAATCGGTTTAGTCGATTTTGAATTCATTTACAAACAGAAATACTTTTTCTCTTACATTTTTTTATATCCCTCGGTCGAGTTTGAATATGGGTTCTGTGGGTCAAAAGACCCCCGAGATATTTATGTCACAAGGTTATAAAGTCAGGAGATATCCACCAACAGAGTGATTTGGAAGTCCAAGGGAGAGGCTTTTACCCAGCAGTGGGACATTACAAAAAGCTGACGAAAGAGGTCCTCCTGGGTTTTTTACACCCATCTCGTTTTTCTATTAAAAGACAGCTCCCACACTAGTAATAATTCCTGTGTCGAGGGAGACTTTACAAACATTCAAACAACGGACACAAAGAACATCCAGACTCAGGACAACCACTTGTGGATCACACATAATTTTTGTCCCGTGTGGGATTCGAACCCACAACACTCGGCGCAGTGACAGTGGTGAGGCGATCACTTTAACCTCTACGTCATTCATGCAGTCATCAATCTTTTCTCCTTATAATATTATTGTACATTTGTGTTTTACCTACTTTATCTTTTAGTAACAGTCTAGAAAGGTATCCGATAGACAGTATATTCTCGCACTTAATACCTATGTGAAATCAGTTACATAGCTGATAAAATGAGGGTACCATCCCTGCCGAGACCCAAGGAAATATACCCGTGATGGCTATATGAGATTTTCAGTAATAATAATAATGACCTCCAGTCCGAATTTCAGCCACAGCAGCCAGTGTTAACGGAGACTGGCCATCTGCGCAGGAGATGTTATAGTGCACAAGCGTGTGCGCAAACACAAGTGCACTCTCTATTCCCTAACTCTCATGATCCGATGGGACGGTAATCCGACACGGCCGGAGGAAGATCAGGCGCAGGACCAACGGCTTTACGTGCTTTCCGAGGCACGGGGTGTCTAACACCACCAACTTCCTAACTTCGAGCTGCTATTGAGATTTCTTAACAGAAAACCCAATAATTTTTAGTTGGCCCGACCCGAGATTCGAACCCGAGATCTCATGCACAGCAGTCGCATTCACTACCACTGCGCCACGGAGGCAGTTGAGATTATCAGTAGCAGGCTGACAGCAATAGGTTAAACTTCATTTAATTGCATTTCATTTATTGCGAGACCATATACGAGTACATACCTTCATTTAATTTTCAAATTATGCATGCAGTAACGCATATGCAACCTTGCCATATGCATTTTTAATAATGTTTCAAACTTATTTTAAACAATCATACATGGCAGGCAATCTTATAATCCAGACCATTATTACAAACTAGCTGGTCCGCGCAACGTCGTCTGCTTCACATAAGAGAATTTTCCCCGTGTTTGCAACATTTTTAATTTATGCTCCGCTCCTATTGGTCGTAGCTTGATGTTATGTAGTCTATAGCCTTTCTCGATAAATGTGAAATTCAACACTAAAAAAATTTTTCATTTTAACCAGTAGTTCCTGAGATTAGCGCGTTCAACCAAACAAACTCTTCAGCTTTATAATCCTTACTTCCTTACTAATTTGTTGTTACTTTTTCACGCAATAACTACTAGACCGATTGCAATGAAACTTGGTATGTAGATAGCTGGAGACCTGGATTCACACATAGGCTTTTTATTTCGATATTCCCACGGAAACGGGACTTACGCGGGTGAAACCGCGGGGAAAAACTAGTATTAGTATAGATGTGCATGTGAGTCTGTTTGTTACGCTTTCACGCCTTAACTACTTGATTGATCATCATGAAATTTCGCATACTAGTTGTATCTATTATATTATATCGCATACTTACTAAATTATCACCGAATAACATAGGCTATATACAATCTCTCCCTTGGACTTCCGAATTACTCTGTTGGTGGATATCCCCTGACCTTATGACCCCTATATCTCGA
Source organism: Catocala nupta (assembly GCA_963675205.1). Lineage (NCBI taxonomy): Eukaryota > Metazoa > Arthropoda > Insecta > Lepidoptera > Erebidae > Catocala > Catocala nupta. The sequence goes on from OY776105.1 coordinate 10,846,671, forward strand.
GGGTCTTTTGACCCACAGGGCCCATATTCAAACTCGACCAAGAAATAACCCCAAGGTGTCTGCACACCAAGTTACAAGTCAATCGGTCCAGTGGTCTGGAGCTATGCCTGTCACTAACCAAATGTCACTAACAGACAGACACACAGGCCCACGTAGTGTTTTCATTAACCTCTTCAAAGAAAACTCAGAGGTTAATAAAACAAACATTAGGTACGTAACAATCATATATCATTAATGGAACATAATCGACATAATATAAAACTCTTAAGACCTAAACATGGTACCAAAATGCAGGCGTGAAACACCTCTCTTTTCACCAAGCGTAAAGCGTAATTAAATTCATCCAATATTACTATATCGCAGACTACAATCTCTGCTTACCCCTCTAACGTCTGAAAGGCGTGAAGCTATAGGAAGGGAATATAATATGCTCATTCCTGATCCGAATAGATTCAGGATACTGAATCAAATCGAGACATTCCGGCCCAAATTGACACAGGAATTTATTGTAAGGCCTTGTTTATAAGGACAAGATACAGTTATGAATACATATTTATATTAGCGCTAGGTTTTTACTGCTAGTTTGCCTGGTTTTTAAAGTAGTATGTGTGATTTTTAAGTTTAAGGTTCAAGATATGTTTGTGCCAAATTTAATCAAAATCGGTTCAGCGGTTTGACCGTCAAAACGTCGTCGTAAGCAGAGCCAGAATCGCTGATCTTTTATTTATTTAAATGACAACTTGCTAATACTTAAATATATATAGGTAATATGTAAATTAATATATTTTATATATATACAAACTGTGCCCGCGGTTTCACCCGCATTTATGATTTCTGCGCCACCCACGTGGGTCGAAGCGTGATGTTATATAGCCTTTAACCTTCCTTGATAAATAGGCTATCCAACACTAAAATAATTTTAAATTCGAACTAGTAGTTCCTGAGATTAGAGCGTTAAACCAAACAAACAAACTTCAGCTTTTTAATATTAGTATATATGTCACGGCTAATAGCCGAAGTGCGGCTACACCTTGTTTTAGCCGGCTACGACTAGATCCAGCCGGCCACATGCGGTTTTTATTTCCATCAGCTTTTTGTAATGTCCCACTGCTGGGCAAAAGCCTCTCACTTGCACTTCATAATCATTCTATTGATGGATATCCCCTGACCTTATGATCTTGTGACCCCTATATCTCGGGGGTCTTTTGATCCACAAGGCCCATATTAAAACTGGACCGAGGGAATAGATTCACAAAGTGATAGTAATTATGGTAGCATTTTAAAATTGAGTTCTATGAGAAAATTAACCAGCACAGCAGGTAAGCGATCGCTTCGCCAAGCCAAGTTTTGTGGGTTCGATTCCGACAAAAACATATACGATCCATACAAATAAAAGTTGAGTGACACATAGTTGTTTCGAGTTTTGATGTTCTTTGTCAATTGTTTGAATAATATAATAATAATAATAATCTTTAAAGGCCTCTTCACGTTGGACCCATGTCTCCGTGTGGCTTACTTCCCAAAGGACCAGTTATTTTTCTAATATAATATGTTAGAAAATACCTGTGATAAGAGAAACATAATAATAATATTCTACCACATACACACAACACCATCTAGCCCAAACTAAGCAGAGCTTGTACTACTTTTTGTAAATGCATACATGTTATAGGTACATAGAAACACCCAGACCAAGACAAACATCCATGTTCATGCACACAAATGTTTGACTTATGCGGGAATTGAACGCGCGACCTCTAGCGTGGCAGTCGGTTACACTAACCACTACGCCATTGAAGCCGCCGTAAAGTCCACTGCGACACGTGGATTTTACGCGAGAATAGTCTTTAACAAAACATGTATTTCCAAAGCTTTGGGCTCTCTTTAATTTGTTGCCGCCCACAGAGCATATGACCAGACTCGTGCTGAACCTAAGAATTTTTTGACTTGGGAATCGAACCAACAACAATACTTCATGCATAGTAATCGCATTAATTACCGCTATGCCACTATTACCTAACAATAACACCCAGCTCGGGCATCGAAGCTAAACACATCACGATGTCGTGACATCGTGAGGTGGCCAACTGATACTACCGACCGACAATCCAACCAAAATATGTAATTTTAATGTATAATCTTTAATTTCAATATATTTTGTTCGTTTGTCACCAATGTGCTCGTACCTTATACCTATGCTATGTCTATACCCATAGCGATATAACTGTGTACAAGGGATAGGCAGCTAAATTGCTGTAAGACGGTGTAACCCACTCGCTGGATCATCCCTAGAATGCAAAACGGGATACCGCAACGCAAAGGTTTTGATACTTGTAGAGTATATTATTTATTTTTCGCTTGTCTAAATTATGTGTCTTTCATCATATCAGCCGAAAGACGTCCACTAAGTAAAATTCTTGACTGATCATCATGAAATTTCCGCATACACATTGTCAGGAGTACCTACAGCAAAACAGCAAAGGGACACACGATACCTTTAATCCTGAAAAAAGTATTGTACTCGGGCAAAACCGTGGGCAAAAGCTAGTAGAGTATAACAATATCGTTTTAAGTGTTTTAGCTGATCGGATCATTTTTATCGCCAATTATACAATATTCTATTATATAATATTCGGTTGGATGCGGGTGGCCCCAGACCGGTCTGTGTGGAAGACCTTGGGGAGGCCTATGTCCAGCAGTGGACGTCTTTCGGCTGAGATGATGATATATAAGTATTTTCAAAGATTAGGCTGTATTTCTAAAAATAATTTCGTCAAGAAAATCCCGACAATTCTTAATCCCAAGCACCAAAACCGTTTCCCACTTAAGGCTTAACCCACCCCCCAACTCTCCCCCTAATCCACGTCGGTGGGCGTGGCTTATTACAACGGACCAATCCCGTGACTCCGCGCGCGCAGATCCCCTGTCTCGACGAATAGGAGCTCGTCAATTAGCGTTCAAAAGGACTCAGATTTGGGGTCACATATCTGCGATTGTTGTTTTGTAGCCCTCAGTTATTGGGACTAGCGTCCGCGCTCCCGGCTTCGCTTGTATTATTACGGATTAAATATACTATGTGAAAGCTGGTGGCGTAGCTGTTGTGAATGCGACTGCTGTGGTCTTGGGTTTGAGTGCCGAGTTAGGCAATGCTGATAATTTCTGTCGAGTAGTTATTAATGCCAGCACGGAGTTTTAAACTGTGTGACCGGTAGTCGTCATATTGCTCGCTCCCTAATAGGTCGGACTTAAAAAATCTGGTGAAATGAAGGCGTAATACACATCTGACTTCACTATACGTAGTCTCATGCCTTGTACCCGAAGGGGTAGGCAGTGATGTACCTATTATACTTACCTAGATATCGCGAGCTATTGTTACCTATGTAACATTTTTCAATGACATATACGATATATCATCCTCTCAAAATCAATTCTCTGGTCGATCAAATAAAAATACGGATAAGTAGGTATTTATAGTTATTTAAAAATGAACATTATTATGCTTTATACATTACAGGGCAGTTCTTTAATTCTACATTATATACAAAGAATTAAAACGGGGTACTTAAATATAAATATGTACAAAGGCAAGTATTCATTATCAGCATTCAGCCCACCGCAGTCCACTGCTGGACAAGGCAATCATTACTCAATATAAATTATAGATTTACTTAACATATTTCTATAGGTTTCTCTTTATCTCTAAGTATATATATTAATTTTCTATATAATCGTCATAATAAGTTATCTTTTTCTTCTTCCTAGCTTTTATTATTACCAAGTCACTTGGGGTCGGCTTTTCTGGTCTAACTGGATTTGACTGGATATCAGTTTTTACACGGAGCGGCTGCCACCTGACCTCCGCAACCAGAAGGCTAACGATACCCTAAGGCCAGACCAGTGTCAGGATATTATAGGGCACTGACTTCCCAATAACGACTGCCACAGATGTTCACGGCAACAACCTGTTATCAAGAGTTGTTCAAGCCGCCCGTAGGCCTTTGACATGGCTTAACGACTGCTGTCAATTTGGCAACAACCGGGACCGACTTTTTACGTGCCCGCCCGAGCAAAAAGACGCTGAGATGAAAGACCACTAACAATTTTTTTTCCATCATGTTTTTGTAATGTCCCACTGCTGGGTAAAGACTCTCCCTTGGACGTCCAAATCACTCTGTTGGTGGATATCCCCTGACCTTATGATCTTGTGACGCCTATATCTCGGGTGTTTTGACCCACAGGGCCATATTCAAACTCGACCGAGGGATGACCGGTCCAGTGGTCCGGAGCTATGCCTGTCACTAACAGACAAACACACAGACCCACATAGTGTTTTCATTAATCTCTTCGAAGAAGACTCAGAGGTTAATAAAAGCATTGTATCTGAACGGCGCCGGCGGTGAACGAACGATGGTTAATGAGTTAAATTGTAAAGCGGTAATATATAAACCAACTGCATTTCGACAAACTACATATTCTGTCGGTCTCAGAAGCTATGATTCGTGTTCATATGCTAGTTATAAATACAAAAGTCATAAAAGTAATGCACGAATGGCGTAGTGGTGTCTATAGTCACCTCGAATGCCATTGCGCCGAGTATTGTGGGTTTGAATCCCATACGAGACAAAAATTTGTGTATGGGGAAACTGGTGACGCAATAAAATTACATTTATTCAAGAGCACGTATGAATCGCGCCGTGAATAAAACAGATAGGTTGTACTTATATCACCTTTTATGGGCTGTAATGTGGTATGTGGTAGAATATATATATATATATTAATTCTTACTAGTTTTAATATATATAGATTCTTAATAGCTTATTTGAACGCTAAAATGTAAGTCTAATTTTAATCTGCCTATACATAAATTGGCGAAGACAAAACAGTTCAGTACCTTATCTTATCTGCTTTTCAACCGACTTCTCTTCGTTGTTTTTTTGCTAAAAACATGCCATCGGTAAAATAATTGAAACTTATTTTTTCTTATAAAGTATGATGAAGACAATACAAATTACGGTCAAATTTCGACCACTAAGCGAATGCTAGTCTATATAATAATACCTGAAAACTATCTTTTTTGAGGTCTGAGGTTTGGCATAGTTAAAGTTTATATGGAGAAGAAGGGTAGAATGCTAAAATAAAAATAAATCTCTTATATCTAACAAAGCTACACTGGGCGACGACCAGTATGTATTACAATTTCTACCCAGGAGTCCGCCCGCGCCCATCCTACGAGATAAACAGAATTCAATGCAGTCTATAATAATATGGTCCATCAGTCGTGTGCCTACATCAGTTTACAAATGATTAAATATGGATCAACCAAACATTATACAAACCTTATATTTACAATACTGTGTAATTTGTTTATTAATTATTGATAACAGCCGCGATATTCTACCACATTTAAATACCACCCATTACAAAAGCGATTTAAAAAATAATTGTACCTTTGTTTTTGGATACCGTACCGTACAAGCAAACCCGTACATTTTACTTGTATGCATTTTATGCTGACAATAGTCTCAGTTGCGGTGTTACGCATTTACTTAGTTACCATTTATAATAGCATAATTTTTCTATATAAACTGGTAAATAATTTTATTGACTGCCCTCAATTATTGTCTACAATAAATTTTAATGTCTCTCGAACCTACTTAAGGTATTCCCGAAATCCTGTCAATCTACTCTACCTACCATCACGTAAGTCAGTCCTCGGCTTCAACTCCCCAATACCAAAAATAATAGACTTTATAATAAGTTCGACAAACAAGTTGATATGCTTTGTACCAGTCTTTATAAATTCAAATCCAGGTTCACAACAGAACTAATTACTAAAGTAACCTTATTAAATTAAACTGCGTTAATTATTTATTAAGTTTTATAAACTGCAGGCTATATTACTGTTTGTTAGCGGTGTAATTGATTTTATAAAATTTTAAATTGCCTACCAATTTTAACTGAAATATTGTAACATTATTTTCTTATTATCCAATCTGTGTTAATACTTAAATCCGAATGTTTTCCATAAATGCTGTGTTTGCCAATTGATTTTGTGCACCCGTACCTTATTTGTTATGCATGTATTACTTGTAAGCAATGTGTAACAATTGTAGGCGAACATATGAATAAATAAATCAAAGAATTAACAGGTTTCTGTCATTTCCCCGGTTCGCGATACATATTAATATTTTAACATGGCATATCAATCAAAAGGCGTCAGGTCGCGCACCGTACTATAGATTAATACTGACGCTGCCGCTACTCCAAGTGTTGTGAATTCGAGCCCTACATATCGGCCTCGATGGCGTAGTGGTTAGTGTAACCGACTACCATGCCTGAGGTCGCGGGTTCGATTCCCGCACAAGTCAAACATTTGTGTGCATGAACATGTATTTTTGTATTGGTCTGGGTGTTTCTATGTATAATATGTATATATTTACAAAAAAAAGTGTATATGTATGTTTATCCATTGTCTAGTACCCATAGTACAAGCTCTGCTTAGTTTGGGCTAGATGGTGTTGTGTGTATGTGGTAGAATATTATTATTATTATTACTATATGCCAACAACTAAAGCAAAACCAACTATCCAATCTTTTTTGGCCCCATCCGGGATTGGAACCCGAAACTTCATGCAGCCGCATACCCTACCGCTGCGTTGCGGGGCAGTTCTTATACATAGCTGACGATAGTTATGACCTTATAAGCCCAGTACCATACAAGATGATTGATCAATATCAACGATTTTATACATACATAGCCTTCTTTTTTCCAAATCGGTAAAATCTGCTTATTAAAGCCAAACATGACAACACCGCAGAGCAATTCGTGACATATCGCCGCGATCGCTCAAGTACCATTTTGACACTTAATTGGCAGTTGCCACTTACCGTTACAAGTGCCATTGTGGTACTTTCTGATTAGTTGTGGGAAAATAAAGGGCTATATATCAGATATAGGCTTTTGCAATTATTATTCCTAACTAAATAATAGGCTAATATGAAATTGTTGCCTTGTATGAAGTAAATCGGTCACATTGTAGTTTACTAACTATTTCATCAATAATTTGAAGTAGCCTATGTCCTTCCCCAGGTTTTAAAGTTCTAAATTTCCTCCATATCGTTTGGGTGGTTTAGCTGTGAATGGGTAACAGAGAGACAGACATAGTTACTTGTGGAGGAACAGGGTGTGAAGTCCCTCCAACACAAAGGGAGGATCCTCCGACCAGGCTGGTTGATCGTGCCTGGCGGCCCGCGGCCCTATGGTTGATGTCGGGAGCTTGTATATACAGGGTGTCCGGTAATTAATGGATAACCTTGAAATGTCTTATAGTAGAAAAGAAGGACGTTCAGAAAATGAAAAAAAATTATAAAAAAATTAAGAAAATATATATATTAAAAAGTGCAAGCTATATTAGCATAGCATACTTTTGACTGTCTATCTAATAATAGCATAATTAGTGTTTAATAATAAAACAACAAAAAGCCGATGGATTTCATTCATTTATGGTTGTAGTATACAAGAAAGTTATACAAGGTAATTAAAAAAAAACACATCTCAGGTAGTAGTTAGGATAGATTTTTTTTCATATTTTTGTCTGAACGGCCATCAGTTCCACTATAAGACAATTCCAAGTCATCCATTAATTACCGGACATCCTGTATACTCAGTCGCTGTGTAAACTTCACTTGTGCGATGCAGAATAGTATGACGTCATGTGAAGTGCGATTGTATCGCCATCTGTTAAAGGTAGGCTGAACTTCTTCGTCTGTGCGGAGTCACCACATACTTTAGAATTTATAATAGGTATAAGTCAGAAACTGAGGATTAACAAAAACATCATGTAATTATGGCGAATTGAAACAACGAATACGGTTATAGACTAAGCGATATAACTTTAAATTAAAATTGTATAAACGGTTATTTTGTTATGTTATTAATAATATATAAGCTATAGTTGAAACATAATCGAAATTAGATGTCGGACATCATTTCATAGTTAAAGATTTGTTTGTTACTTTTTCACTTATTAACTACTAAACCGATCATCATGAATTTTCGCATACACGTCGTCAGGGGTACAGAAAAGGACATACGAAGTACCCAAAAACAGACTTTTTGACATACCTGTCATCCAGAAAATACTTTTTCCGAGTGGGTGAAGCAAACATCTGTCTTGTCCAACCTGCGACAAAAGTTTGTTCTTAAAAACGCGTGGGATCGTGCAAGGTTGAGTTCGATTCTCGGGCTAAACAAGATTTTATTGCGTATTTCTGTTGGTCAGTAGCAGTAAGGTTCAGTTAAATTATAAGCAAACACTGTACACTTAATAACTATGGCTACCTATAATTAAAGAAAAAGTAAATTTTAATAATACTGATTTGTAAAAATAGTGCCTTTTAACTGTTTTATGGAAGTACGTAAAAAGGATTTGTGTATATGTATACGTAATAATGAAAAACACGACCATTTAATTCGGGATTTATAGTCAAAGAAATCCTCAAAATAAAAACCGTCCTTCTTTGCTCCAAAATTTGCTCCAAATTCAGGAATTTATGAATATTCTTTTAACTATTAATTATAAAATATACTCTAAAGTATTTATATAAAGAAGAACATTTTATCTACCACATTTTTATTGGTAAATCAACATTATGAAGTATTTTAATATATATATATACATAACACAATGAATAAGGAGCAAAGTTACCCATTGACATGGGTATCTTTGCTCCTACATACAATTGTCAACCAATCTCAACTGTGAAAGTATTTGGAGCAAATTAACGCTTTCCTAATTATATATTTACTAATAACATATTAGGCGATAAAACATATTGGAGCATAATTATCCATAGGGGAGCAAAGTAGGACCATTTTACTGTACACCCGAGTATCGAACTCCACATCTCCACACACAGCAATCGTAATCATTACTACACCACCAAGACAGTTTACTAAACACTAAATAGAAGTACATCACACCATTATCTAAACGTAAACACGAGTAGATCTCTCCACAGCATCCCTTTCATCTCGTAATGGCGAGGGTGCGGTGGCACTCGACGTGTCACGCTAATGATCGTGGCTTATCTCGAGTCTGTTGTCACTCTGTCTCCACTCTCACACATCTCCTCTTATCTCACTCTGTGTAAGCAAATGTGAGATTTTAAAAACTGCTACGTGCTTTGAACCCTATTTGCATGTACAATGTACATATGCAGCTTTACTTATTAAAATATTGTTAAGTTATACTTAATTACCTCTTAGCTGAATAGCTTTCTATTATTGATTAACATTTAATTATTTAAATTTTATTTTCCGGCATTTAATGATGAGTAGGTACCGTTTATAGATGAGATTTTTTTGATTAGACGGTAGTTATTTAGCTATATCTCATACTTGCTGTACTCGCGTTTATGGTTACTGTGCCGCCCCCATGGGCCAAGGCGTGATGTTATTTAGCCTATAGCCATCCTCGACAAATGGGCTATCCAACAAAAAAATTGTTTTCAATTCGTACCAGTAGTTCCTGAGATTGGCGCGTTCAACCAAACAAACAAACTCTTCAGCTTTATAATATTAGTTTATATATTGTAGAGTTAGAGCTGTAATATTGTTTACATGTATACATACATACATAGATTCACGCCTGTTTCCTAGAGGGGTAGGCAGAGACTACGGATTTCCATTAGCTACGATCCTGACACACTTCTCTGGCTTCATTCACATTCATCACATTACACGCTCGCCGGTTTAAGGCGCTCTTAACCCGGCCTTTATCCAGAACGTCTCCGATCTGATCGAGAAACGTTCGCCTAGGCGTTCCCCTTGCGACTGTTCCATTCACACTATTGTTACTAATATTGTTTAACTGCTATAATTAATATAACAGTCTCGTTGGTACCGCAGTAGCAAATCCGGCTGCTGTGTATGAGGTCTCGGCTAAATGTTATTGAGCTTTTTCTGTCAATAAATTCGCAAGCAACACAGAATTTGGAATGAGTGGTGAGGGTTGCCCTCTATATTTTGAACGTATTCAGTACACATGGCTACACATCAAGTTAGACACCCTATTATATATTATATATATTATAGGTATACATACAAAATAAAGAATTGTTAGAAAGGGACAGTGCATGTAATGGTAAGGATTCAGCGTAACAAAAATATAACTCTAAAAACACTATAAACTAAACTTTTGTTTATTATGATAAAATTTTGTTCCTATACGAATTATGTTATATTATGTATAAACATTCAAACACAATTGTAAATTGTTAATGAATAAATGAAATGAAATGAAAACACTCTCTCGCACGACTCGCAGCGTTTAACTTCTAATAGTTCAAAGTCCAAACAGTCTAGGTTGATGCGTCGCTGTATGTACATTTACTATTTGAGGTAAAAAAATAAAGTACATGATCTGAAAATAAAGTATTATTTATTTAACCTGCTGTTTTGTTACCTAATTTTTGTTGATATTAGTAACATTTAATAAATATTTATTATCAAGCAACGTCTTAACCGAATCTTTACAATATATATTTATATTAAGATAGATAAACAATTGCTTTTATTAAATTTAGGGCATTATTTATATTGCATATTGTTTTAAGTAAACATTTAAATAAAACCTGTAAACGTAGACACAGGTAAAATAAAGTATTTTCACGTACCTTATTTTTTTTTTAATAAAGTATCCCTTACGGTTACCCTGAATGTGCCCAACCCTAGTGATTAATGACAATAGGATCTTACCCTATTATGTGGGACCAGAAACCATAGCATTGCGTTTTGTAAAAACATCTCGAACAAAAGTTAAGTATTATATAAAAAAGACGGGTAGTATATAATTTTATTAGTATTTTAATTTCTCTCTATATACTTATCTATGAATATACTTCCTCACAAAGCCATTGTCATGTACAAAATTGCCCATCTTCCCTCAAATCCTTACAAAGGAAAAAAGATAATTTTCGCCGCGTGTACTCAATTATAGCAATCAGAAGACAAATATATTTTGACAGCCATAATTGAATGCTACGTGCAATTTAACAGCACAGGGGTGATGGGTAAGGCCGCGATTCAGATCCGAGGAGAGTAAGCGGGGCGGATTTTCTTACAGCAATATTATTACATAGTTATTAGGCGCATTCTCTTTTTAAAATTAAAGAATCTAAAATTACGAGCCCGTTCGCCCCTCAAGATTCGCCCCCTAGTAGGTAATTTGTTAGGTTTCTTCTTAAAATGCATCCAAAAATAGGAGCCGTCTTTCTACGAAAGGGACGAAACTTAAAGGGCGTTCGGGCTCGTAGCCCTAAAAGTACACCTCTTTCGAAGGGGTCTTCGGAGAAAGACGCGTGAGGCTTTACTTGTATGTTATTCTTTACTATATTTTGCCCGCGGCCTCGCTCGCGTAAATATAGGTTAGGTGAGGTTAATAACAGTACTTTTTCTGGATGAAAGGTACCCTAAGTCCTTTCTTGTTCCCCTGACAACGTGTGTGCGTAATTTCATGATGATCATTCCATTAGTTAAGACGTGAAAGTTTAACAAATAAACTCACATTTGCATTTATAATATTAGTTAGGATTAGACTTCTAGAAAGAAAGAAAGAAAGAAAATTAATTTATTTGACAAAGAAAAAAATACAATAATAACAAGTTAAATAATAATAACATTTTGCCAAATGGGACCTAGTTCAGCATGCCAGGTTAAGGAAGCCTGGCGCTGGTTTTCAACTAGATCCCTTTGGTGACTGCACGGATGCTAATAACAATTCCCATAAATTATAATGAAAATTAAAAAATAACATTAAATTACTAACATTAATAATTAACAAAAAGAAATAAAAATATACTTACATAAAATCATAAAAATGTCAAAACAATAAAAAGTTCTAATAATAATAATAAAAAAGACATAGTAACAACAACATAAGCAACATATTTTAACGCTATATTAAAATAGTAATAAAATAATATGATTAAGAAATTAATGGCATTGACATTTATATGGATTGATCATGTTAATTATTTCAAATCTTTAAATGTGCTTGTAATGGTATAGTCTGCCTTGGCGCAGTAGTAATTAATGCGGCTGAGGTATATGAGGTCTTGGATTCGATGCCCGGATCGGTGAAAAATGCTATTGAATGTTTAAGAAATGCTCAGCTGCTACATAGAGTCCAGCACTTTTCGGCCCTTTATTACGTGGGACCTCAAAAGCTGGCGAAATGTCTGTGTAATACCTTCTACTAGTTTCAACCCCTTCCCACCTTAATATGTATGTATTAAGGTGGGAAAAGACATAAACTGCTGGTAAATAAATATCATAAAATATCATACGGTAAATTCTCATAAATACTTTTGAAAATAGAGTTCCGATCTTCTCTCAGTGTAAATATTACAAATTGTATTTTCCTAAATTTTATTATACATACGTCTAATGTGAACTTAAATTGCATATAGGTAAGTTTATATTTAACTTTATTTGCTGCAAAAACATGTCGAACTTGCATTCATCTGAAACCACGCACACTACTTAGTTATACTATAATTATAAAAGTTTGTATAAATATTTCGATGTTAGTATCTTAATGACGTGTAAATAGTATATTTCTAATAATATAAACCTACCTAAACCAAGTGGGAAACCGTTAGACTGCCACGCAGAGGTCTCGAGTTCAAACCTAAGTCGCGCATCTCTGACTTTTCGAAGTTATATGCGTATTAAATAGTTCATTATCGCTTGCTTTAACGGTGAAGGAAAACATCGTGAGGAAACCTGCATGTCTGAGAGTTCTCCATAATGTTCTCGAAGATATGTGAAGTCTACCAACCCGCACTAGGCCAGCGTTGTGGACTATGGCCTAACGCTTCTCACACTGAGAAGCGGTCCGTGCACAGCAGTGGGACAGTTTAATATAGGGCTGATATTATATATATACATTTAAATTAAACTATGTTATACGCATTTTATCGCTTTGTTTATTTAATATAGAGTAGGTTAATTTCAATGTATCACAATTGCGTAAACGTATATATAACAATATAATAATATAAATATAACATTTTGTAGAAATGTTTCGAGTATAGTATCTAAATCACACATAAACCATTCAACATGTCTGGATAATATTTGACACAAAATATGTTATGAATTAACAATTTATCTTTATTTCTGGTAAATAATGTTTTTGAGGTGTAAAACGCTGCGCAAAGTGGTCTGTGTTTTGTCGATCCGCGGCCCGCTCCGCTTATGTCGTGTCCGCAGCCTTAACCTTGGGGTTGATACCGACTATCCCACACAACGCTATAACAAAGTTTATTAAGCGTTCATTCTTACACTAGTCCTCATTGATGCACTTGATTGCGCCTCTAATATTGTTATGTCGGGCAAAATCTTTTATTTTGAACTTTAGGGAAGTTATTATTAAGTTTATAAATTATATTATTGAATTTATACGCGCTCTATATTAAGAGACCCTATATATTTATGTTTGTCTTAGGAAACAATGAAAAACGCTGATAAACTCTTTGACACGGGTAAAATATAAGTGGTAGACTATTTTTAATAGCAAAAGCAAGCAAAGTAAGTAGTAGCAAGCAAAGTTCTTTAATTAGGTAGATACAGTTACATCACATAAGGTAAATTTAAAATAAACGCAGTTGCAATCACTGATCAGTAAACGATTAGCGAGGTTAAGCAACGTTGGGTGCGATCAGTCTATAGATGGGTGACCGCTTAGTGGTATTTCATCTGAGCGTCTCCGTGCTTCAGAGGGCACGTAAAAAGTCGGTCCCGGTTGTTGCCAAATTGACAGCAGTCGTTAAGCTTTAGGCGGCTTTAACAACTCTTGACAACAGGTTGGCCATTAACAACAAGTAAAGAGAATAAAAATAAAGAGATGAAGATGTACAACTAATCTTTTAAACAATATTATTATAATAATTTGTTATGCCTTCACGCCTTAACTACTCAATCGATCTAAAAATTTCATTGACAGGAGTACAGAAAAGGACATCGGGTACCTTTAATTAATTTATTTATTTATTCAGGTTGACCAGCTATTGTTACAGTGATACAAAAAAAACTATTTACACACATATTACTACTTAAATGCTAACTGTGCAATCTTTACAGGTAAACACCACATGCAATAAAGAATTTGCTACATTTATACAATACATAAGGTAAAAAAGTATTAAAATGTATACATAGATATAGAAAAAAAACGGTTAGAACTATTACATATCACGCAACAAAATATAGAATAGAAGCATGTACCTTAGACATAAAACTATGAACAACAATCTAGGAAAAGTACTATTTTCGAGGGATAGAACTTTATTGACAAAATTTACATAAACGCGACCAAAGCCGCGGACAAAAGCTAATTAACTTTAAAAGAAAATAATTGTATATGTTCAACTTGTAAAATATGACGTTTAACTGTTATAAGCGTACTCGCAATATTTTAAATAATAACCTAATAAATGAATCTACTGCTTCCTTGGCGCAGCGGTAGTGAATGCGACTGATGTGCATGAGGTCTCGAGTTTAAATCCTAAATCGGTCCAACAAAAAATCGCAATATTTTCTGTTAAGTAATCTCAATAGCAGCCCTGAGTTAGGAAGTTGGCGGTGTTAGACACCCCCGTGCCTCGGAAAGCACGTAAAGCCGTTGGTCCTACGCCTGATCTCTTTTCGGTCGTGTCGGATTGCCGGCCCATCGGATCTTCATGATCCCATGGGCGTTAAGGAATAGAGAGTGCTTACTTTTGTTGCGCACTTACTTGTGCACCATAATATCTCATGCGCAGATGGCCAGTCTCCATTAAGGCTGGCCGCCGTGACCGAAATTCGGACTGGAGGACATTATTATTATTACTGAGAATCTCATATATCCATCACGGCTAAATTTCCTTGGGTTTAGGTAGGGATGGTACCCACATTTTATCATGTAACTGATTTTGTAGCGGTGCTGGTTGTGTAATACGCTACAACTAGCATGTAATCTTCTTTGTAATTTTACAAAAATATATGTTTGTTACCCTAAATAAATTAAAGTTACATTATTTAATTTATTTATATTGCCATAACATTCGGCGCACCGGCAATAGCGAGGTGGATATAAGTAAAATTTTATCTGCACTGCATATAAACTGCCCCACTGTTTCAAGTGCTAGGCCATAGTCCACCACGCTGGCCCAGTGCGGGTTGACAGACTTCACATATATTATTATCTTCGAGAACATTATGGAAAATTTTCAGACATAAAGCAAGCGATAATTACCTATTTAATACACAAAAGTCAGCGGTGCATGCTTTGGGATCGAACTCGAGACCACTGCACGGCAGCCTATAGATCTCCCACTTATTAGTTACTACGCCACCAGTGAAATTGAACGGCCATTTCCCACAACTTAACACACACAATAACTACAAAATAACACAACACACAAAACAGTATTTAAGGAACCAAATCACTAATCCACCATTTTTTATTTTAATAACCAGCTCCATCTTTTGTTTGAGGGCTTAGTTCCGCTATCCGCCGCGTGGCGGCGCGTGTCAGTACTCAAATTTCTTAGGGGTGCTGCGAAATTGGGCATTGTTTTCTTTTCCTGTTTAAAAAGGGTGGTTTTTGACGTTGAGATGTACTTACCATCAAGATATCCATCCGTTGTATAATACTTGAGCTAAAGACAGCGACGGAAGTTGGAATTTAGCTTTTGTTTAAAGATTTTCTTGTAAGAGTGTACTTAAGGACAATCTTGTTAACTTCCTTGGTAATAAAGTATCACGCTAATGAGTAAAACTTATTTCTATTAGGATAGATTTTTGATCTACCAGATAAACTTTAGTTAAAGTATAAATTCGCCATTTTAAAAACACATTATTTCAAAATTTAACGATCAATTAACAATTAATCGAAAGGCTATCTAATTAACAGAATCTATTCGAATTACAATGAGGTACCTACCTAATGTTTCTGTCACCCTAAGATTGAGAGAATAAGTAGGTACTTACGCTTTCTTAGTATCAACAAAGAAAGTTAATGTTTCCTAGCAGACGTTATTACTTCTTTTTTAGTGCAACTTCGGCACAATGAATAGATCCTGTATTGCTGGAGACTTTACAAACGCTCAAACAACGAATACAAAGAAAATCCAGTCTCGGCACAACCATATGTGGTTCACATAAATTTTTGTCCCGTATGGGGATCGAACTCACAACACTCGGCATAATAGGAATGGCAATATCATCACTTAAGACGTTACGCTGTCACTGCACTCATTTACATAAACTATGGACTGTTTGTTTCGGGCTGCTATCCGTCCATAACCTACATATTTGTTTGACGTACACTGCCCTCTATTCTGAGGGTGCGACGTGCTCAAGTTACAAACATGCTGTTTTTACTAATCATTATTCGCGTGTTATACAGGGCTGACACACTTATCTCTGAGTCTTTTTGTTTACTTTACGTAGAGAGTTTAGCGTCGCAGCGGCACACCGGCGTCCAGGCACAGTACAGTACAGTAACCTATGTTTCGTATTGTACATTATTTTACATAGAAGAGCAAATTGTAATGAAATGAAATCCTTTCGTGCAAACAGTATTAAAATTGCTTGCAAAAGTTGGCTCGTAGTAAGGAAGTCTCGCTATCTCCCTCGCACAGCTGCAGTTAAATAGCAGTTACGACAAAGTTTGTTTCATGCATCCTTTTTGTCATTTGACAATACCCCTACTACGAAATTTGAAAAGTATGTATTATACCTATACATTTTTAAATAAATTACAAATATTCTCAGTAATTTAGAGTTTGGATAATGTAAGTATTCGACTTCACTATCATTATAGGTACATATATTATAAAAAAAAGTCACACGCCGCGTCTGTCTGTTCGCTTTAGTTTATCACAAAAAAACTACTGAACGGATTTACATGCGGTTTTCACCAATAGTCAGAGTGATTCATAAGGAAGGTTTAGGTGTATACCTAATTTGTTTTACTACTCGTGCGAAGCTGAGGCGGTAATGTATCATGAAGGGTAGATGTGTTTTGCTTCTTCTAGGGTTTGAAAAGTTCTTTCAAATAAAAAACGTAATAAAATCCGTATATAATCGTTTAATACCAATGTATAACATACGCGTAAACGTAAGACTATTTTATATATAGACCACTGTTAACCTCAGGAATATAATTATTTCAATAATAGACATAATATTCTATGTATTAGTACCTACTTTTCTTTAAAACCAAGTGAAGTCGTCAGTTGACAGTTCTCTACTATTCTATCACCCCCTTTTAAAGCGGAGGGTTAAACCACGCGCGTGCCAACCCTAACTAAAGCTATTATATATTATTATGGTTTACGCTAGATTTGATCGAGTGTTCTCATGTTAAACGAGGGCACAGGGAAACTGCATTGTTTAGTTTAATAGTTGTTAGTAATCATTGTAGATAGCAAGTACTGTTATTAAGCTTCGCATAGTTAAACGTTTTAGATTAGGTACTACAAGATATTGCCCGCACTCGCTCGCGTGAATACCTTTAGGTTAGGTTAGATTAGATAGGTAGGTATAGTGGCCTGCCCGCCTCCCGATCAGATCCAGGTCCAAGAGGCGTGCTTCTGTGTCGTGTCTGGACAGTACGAAAAAATACATGTGAAAGTGAGTCACGTGGCTCCGCCGACTCTGGTTATGTTGAGGAACTCTGTGGTAGGTTTAGTCGGTATGACTGGGATGTCACCATCTTTCTCCCGGTGAGTTCGACATAAACTCTTCGTCGCCGCGCGGAGAGGAATGCGTCAATGCACACGTGAAAATAAAGAATTTGTACTTTTTCTGGTTGAAAGGTACCCTATGTCCTTTTCTGTTCCTTCAACAACGTGTATGCAAAATTTTATGATGATCGGTCAAGTATTTAAGGCGTGAGGCGTAACAAACAAAGAAACCCACATTCGCATTTATAATATTATTAATAGTCCTACGCCTGCTGCGACTAGTGCCGCCGTAGGTGTTCCATCACAATTTATCTAAACTGAAAAACTCTCGAAGGGCCTCTTCACTTTGGACACATGTCTCCGTGTATGCCTCCTAAAGGGCCAGGTATTTTACAAATGTAATAAGTTACAAAATACCTATATACTAGCGGTCACATAGTGGTCGAAATTCGACAATAATTGTCAAACAAATTGTTATATTGATATATGTAACCATAGTTACGAAGAATAGTTAGTACGACTGCGTGTGTCAAATGCATGGTTGTGTGCGTGTAGTGTTTTTTTATTAATCTAATGTATTGCTAATGCATATTTTATATAAATATTAGGATATATTTAAGGATTTGCCCTTAACAATATTTAAAAACAAGTTGAGCAAATGGCTCTTAGAAAAGTGTTTTTATAGTTTAAATGATTACATGTCGTATAAGGAATAATAAATTTAACGAATAGTGGAATAATTTTGTTACATTTAACCAACACGGACATTAGAATTATATTTAATATGACATCTCACTTATATCCTTATCTACTGAAATTTATAAATTTGACATCAATTAATTATTTATTTTATTTTTTGTTTTCGCTGTACCTAATATCAAAATTTAATTCCTACTTATTACACTTTACTTATAATAGTAGCATGACATGACAACAAAAACAAATATTTGCACACCATATGTAATGGTAGAATGTATATGGGACATTAGAATTTAAGATCATACTCTGTAAACCTACATTCTAGCAAATAAATAAATTTGAATTTGAATTTGATTCACTCCACTGCGCCGAGTGTTGTGGGTTCGAATCCCACACGGGAAAAAAGTTTATGTGATCCACAAATGGTTGTTCCGAGTCTGGATGTTCTTTGTGTCCTTTGTTTGAATGTTTGTAAAGTCCCCCGCGACATAGGAAATATTCGTAGTGAGGTAACAAACAAATATGCCTGTATTGGGGTAAACCGCTGACAGTATGCTTGAAACCGAGTTACCTATATATTTTAACATTATTTATTAATCTGTTGTCTTAGAACGCCAGAAATAATTAAAAACATTTTGTGTCTGACCTCCAGTGTGCTTAATCGTTTAAAGACAGCCAACAAATCTTCAGACTGTTCATACTTTATGCAATGTGTGTAAAAAATCCTAGATTTGGTATAATTTAGGTTGTATATGGTTGAGATGGAGAATAAGAGGGAATTGGCAGTCGGTTTTTGCTAATCATTATGCGATTGTTATGAATAAGCCGGCTTACCCGGGAGACTGTCATGCTCTTATAGAAAATGATATAAGAATAGTGAAACGGTTACTGCATTCAGCCTGATAAGTAAAAATGAAGCAGCCCTCTCAATTCGATTTCATACAAACCATCTTTAATTTCCTTTCACATTGGCAACACGCAAGTTATACCTATCCCTGGTGTTGCAAACTCTCATAAGCTATGATACCCGCGAGCAAGATCATCATTATCAATTTTACTATATAGGCTTGATTCCTATAACGTAGGCCTTACTGAGTAAATGAGTGTAATGCAGCTCTGCCTACTCCTTCTAGCATAAACGGCTCTCTATATTAATAAATAATAATCTCAGCCCTATATTAAACTGTCCCAATGCTGGACACAGGCCTCTTCTCAGTGTGAGAAGGGTTAGGTCAGACTTCACATATCTTCGAAAACATTATGGAGAACTCTCAGACATGCTGGTTTCCTCACGATGTTTTTCTACATCGTTTTAGCTAGCGATGATTAACTTTTTATTACGCACATATCTAACTTTACCGTGAGCTGCAAAGGATTGCAACAAAAAATCGGGTAACGTTGCAGTGGATACGCGGCCACAGCAACTCTTCTGGTAATGACGCTGCAGACCAACTGGCAAAGAGAGAATCGAGGATTAAAATGGCAGGACCCGAACCATTTGTCCTCGATACCCTTCTGCCAAATCAAAACATGGTTATGCGACAGAACCACGAAACTACACGAAAAGCAATGGGCAGAAACAAGGAAATGTAGACAGACAAAGGAAGCCCTTCCATCCTTAGACATACATCTGTCACGCATACTGCTACGTTCTTCAAGGAAAAACCTGCGTCATCTAGTGGGTATAATAACAGGTCACTGCTTAGGTACTTAACAAACACTTATTCAACATCGGCATCACTGACAGCCCCTTACGTAGAGGCTGCATGGAGACCGAGGAGACACCGGCTCACGTGCTGCTACATTGCAAAAGCGTGAGCAACCAACGGATGAAACTACTGAACAGTCCAGAAACCAATTGGCCCAATTGTGTGGCTAAGTGCGGATAACACACGTCCAACTAACTAACTAACATACCTAACTTCGTAAAGTCAGAGATGCGCGCCTTAGAATCGAGCTCGAGACCTCGGCAGTCTAACGGTTTTCCACTTAGTTAACTTTCTATTTACATTATTATTATTTACAGGTTTGTCATCAGCTTCCTTTAACAGCGTGCTACGTGTCGAACCGAAAAGAGGGCTTCGTCACAAAGGAGTCTTTCAGATCGTGCCAAGTTTTATAGTGAGTTTTTTGTGAATTTTAAATCACTAGGATTATGTATTCAATAATAACTAAAACCTTCGCCTTCTCCTTTTATTAAGATTCGGCAACGTGTGAGCGATACTTGCAATATCTGTAGAACATATCTGCAAGCAAGCAGGGCGGTACATGCTGAATCAGCAACATTTTGCGTAAAATTACAGAAACAGACATAATTTTATTATTATAATAAGTAGTTTGGCTACAGGAATAAATTAAAACCATTTATTATTCGATGGCATATCGTTGACCTCTAAGCAATTAGACTCTTTCTATGAAATATTATCATGAATTAGTAGGTCTGACATCTATCGGCCAAAATCAGTACTAAGTGCTCATGCCATACGCTTATATAAGTAATGGTTTACTTTATTTCTAATAGATGTCGTTAGCAGATACGTTTTATTATAGTACCTAATATTTTATGTCTGCGATATTTTATATTATAAAAAACTCACTTTTAATATATAAAGAAAAATATAAATATTATAGCCGTTCAATCATTGCTCAAATATTAGTAGTCATCGATTGAGACTTTCTTTAAGTTTTGAAGATACATTTTTGTCTTGCCGGATTGATTTGTAGATTTTCCACACTAGAAAGTCGCAGCGAAATCAAATTGAAGATTATAAAGAACATCCAGGCTTGGAACATCTATTTGTGTTACATTTTTCATTGATGCCTAGCAATTGCCAGACTGTCATGTAGAAACTGTGAATGTCGTAACAAAAATTGCCGGTGATATTTGCTCGAGACCCCCAGGGGATCCATGTGGACAAAAATTCCAAATAAATCCCCCGGGGGATCGAAGCAGGGGATCCTACTGGACGGAGCCGAATTAAACCTGGGACAAATTGATTGAGTGAT
Organism: Catocala nupta; assembly: GCA_963675205.1. Taxonomy (NCBI): domain Eukaryota; kingdom Metazoa; phylum Arthropoda; class Insecta; order Lepidoptera; family Erebidae; genus Catocala; species Catocala nupta. The sequence goes on from OY776105.1 coordinate 10,868,112, forward strand.
GTCATAACATGAGACCATTGCGCCTGTAAAGAAAAAATAAAATAAAACGCCAAGAATTAAGAGAAATTATATATATTTCATTATATTTTCAAGATCGCACGGCGCCTAAGTCACTCGCACTTGTAGATCACATATCAAACTCACACACTCCTTCTAATAAATAAATATTGCTAATTTATACACAAGCGTTACAACTAATGCACTGCTGCGGATTTTGTTTGAGAACATATTAAACATAATATTATTGTAAAGACTATTGAATGTCTAAATTACTTACATTCTTTTAGAAAGTAACTTTCAAGCTATCTTTACACCAAGTTTTTCTAAATCGGTTCAACAGTTTAGCAGTGAAAACATAACAGAGATGAGTCACTCTACACCTCAGTCATTTATAAGTATGGATTTGAAAGTAATATTATTTTTAATATCAAATTACTAATACTATAAATGCAAAGGGAAAATTGTCGATAAGTATCCATAGAAAATTCGTTAAATAGATTTAGATTTTTTAGAATAGATAGCTTGAACATTGGAAAGGAGTCAGGCTATCTAACAACCAGAATCAGTGGCTGTTCGAATTTTGGTATGTTTAAAAACAGGCTTTGAAGTCGGTTAGAGAAGAAATATTCAACTAGTACGTATATTATTTAACATCACAAATATTAGACACTTGAATCATTTATAATATAAGAGATATTTTGACAATCAACATAATTATATTTGCAGAATTGCAAAAACTAAACAATTTTCACTTCAGCTTTCGCAACATGTTTCATAAAATGTGTTCACTTTAAAGTATTGTTCGTATAATTTCAAGTTATGACAACATAATTGGTCTTAAATCATAATAAATGTTCATTTATATGTATTTACTCTATACATAATAATAAAAATACAATATAAACGTATACATATAACTCCTTTTTCCTAAGGAGTGTGCAGTGTTATGTAATTGTGCTCAATCAAAAACCGCTGCAGTTGGAAATATGACTGTCTCGTTGATAGCAAGATTTATTTCATAAACATAAACAAGGATTACGTATCTGATTTTTAACATCAACATACATATTGTATGCTTATACAATATATATGTATCAATCTTGATTGACAAAGTAACTGTTGAATTATATTAGTAAATACTAATATTAGAGATATCCACAATTGCAAATACATTCGAATATGTTATACGCAATAGTAATAATAATTCCGCACGGATAATGATATAGGTATCTACAATGCGTGGTTATAGATTCAACGCAAATTCGAAAATATCATTCGAAAGTATCAATCGAATATATCATTTGAAAATGTCATTCGAATATTAATTGTGTGCACTACTAATTTAGTATTCAAAACTATAATATCGATATAATGAAGTAAAAATCAGACAAGTCTCCATAAAAAAATAAAGCAAATGTATCACCGTTATTAAATTAATATTAATTACAACAAACTGCGACATTTTCATGTATTAGGTATAATAATAATAAAATGTATAATTTTTAGAAACGATTAGATTTTAGCCTCGAATATATGACACAACATAAAATGCATTTTAATTTTAATTTGCGTTCCTACACATTTTTGCGTGAAAATAATTAAAGAAACCAAAGCTGTATTTTCTTGGCTTTCGCCTTACTTTTTGTCGATAGTTGTCCATATTACACCGAATGTATTTTCACAAAATAATACATACAATTTAGGCCTATTTTACATTAATCTGTCTGTCTGTCTGTCTTAGAATACCAGATACAATTAAAAAATTATTATGTCTGGCCACCGGTGTGCCGCTGCAACCTATTGAGGATAATGAGACAGTTTATTTACTTTAAAAGTTGGTTATATACGTAAAAAATATGTAGGAACACAAAAATTCTCACTTTCTTCATATTCCTAATATAATAATAATACCTAATAATTCCGAAATGCTACCACGCCTACCATTGAGATTTTACCTATTTTTACTTTTTTAGGTTACATTTTTTCATTTTTCATCCTAGTCGCTGCCTAAATACGTCTCCTTTCTATATGGGTACTCACTTAAACAAGAATTTATTTAAAATAACAGTAGCGGGCAATTTATGGTATCGCGATCGAGAGGGTTCAAACTGCAAAAATCATTTGCTTAGCTTCCATCTAGATTTATCAGAATAACAGTTATTTGACTAAATAATAGCAGATGCAACAGAACATTGGCACTGACCCAATGAAATTGGCATTAGTACATACATATATTTACGCTTGTTCCTCAGAGGGAAAGGTAGACAGTCATCGCTGCCTTCCCCTCCTAAAGGAACAGGCGTATGTATAAAGTTTATGTATATTATTTACCATCTGCTACGGATCCTGGAGGCCTCTATATACACTATTTAATTTAAATGACATTTTAAATAGATGATTCCACGAAATGTTCAATCAATTTATGGAAATAAACATTTTGACTTTGATACATTCTATATGATTCTTTAGCACTTCGACCAGTCGAGCATATTTTAACTAGATAGCGTTAGGTTATATCTAACGCCATCTAGTGTCAGTTTCATTTTCAACACGAATAGTAAACTTGTCTTTTAATCGCTTCAATTAATAAGTGAGTACCCACTCCAAGTCTTTAATCTGAATAATAATAATTTAGTTACAATATTTATTTTTCTGCCATACAAAAAATAAATATAACTAAAACGCTATACAGTCAAAATCGTTATCTTTCGCACTCGCTGTGTTGCCATTTATCAGCTTTATAAGCAGATTTATTTATTACAAAATAAATATATAAAAATGCACAATTAAATGTTCAAGTTTACGACAAGCAGAAAATACTATTTCAGAATGGCAACACTTAACATATGTGTACATATTTCGGCTACGCTACGCCATACCATTACCCCATATCTGACATAAATACTTTAGCGTAGCGTAACCTCAATATATTTGACACGTTTCTCAACATTTGTCTTACATTTAACTAATATTATATTTTACATTTATTTACTTATAAATGTACAGTTTAATCGTGACAACTTATTTCTTCGAATAGTCATGTCCGATTCTCTGCACTATATTTTGACATAATCGGTACAGCATTTATGACGTCATAATTGTATTATATTACATAATTAAGTATGCATATAGTATTAGAACCATTTGGAATATTTTAAGCTTAGATAGTGATGATGTCGATGTTATTCTCACATACATTTAGAAGCTCGATTTTATGAGTGTTTGGGCAGTATAACACACGATGACTTTTTGCAACGATAAAAAAGAGCGATTGAGTCGTGAAGCTAGCAAGTAACACGCTAATAATGTCCGGTGAACCGAATTTCGTCCACGGTGGCCCATCTTAACGTAAACTGGCCACAGGAGATATTATAGTGCACAAGCGTGTGCGCAAACACAAGTGCACTCTCTGTTCCCTAACTCTCATGATGCGATGGGACAGTACACGACTGGAGGGAGATCAGGCGCAGGACCAACGGCTTTACACGCTTATATACATACATAGTCTCATACATAGACAGAACTGTATTACACACACATTTACCTAGCTATGTTTTCAGGTCTTACTTAAAGGAAGCGAACCTATAGTAATCTATCGAGCCCAGACCTAGACTCATTGCCGCTATTGAGAATTACTTCACAGAAAATCGAAATAACACTGCTCGACTCAGCAATGGCGTAGCGTGGGTATACCCGCGCGGGGCGAGAGAAAATATTGCCGCCTTATTTAGGTATTTCAATTTAAAAGTGTATAATATACAGTTATACTAAAGAACTTTTTGGCAAGAACAGTCATCATTATTGTGCATCTGCTCATTCTTGTCGCTCGTCATGAAATTGTTAAAATATTTACAAGATATTATAATTATATATTGAGATATTTTGCCGCCCAGTGCGAGACGAACTGCCGCCCCCTAAAAGTGCCGCCCGGGCGAGACGAACTGCCGCCCCCTAAAAGCGTCGCTCGGGGCGGGCCGCACTGCCGCCCCCACTACGCTACGCCATTGCGACTCAGAAATCAAACTCTCATGCAAAGCAATCGCATTCACTACCGCTGCTTTACAGAAGCAGTGTTCCGATATGTATAAAAGCTTATAAGCCATTTGTATTGATTTAACCACGCGATTATATCAATGCATTTGCTTCTACAAAAAATATAAACATGCATTTGTGTCAGGAATCATTACTTAAATTGACACGTGCGTGTAAAGATTTTCGTTACTGCATTGCGACTAAATAGCTGCAAGAGCGATGCGTTAAGTCGCCGTGTGTATCCGCCCTTCATTATTTATTTATGATTTTAATAGCTACCTCTTGGCGTTCAAATAAGTATACGAAACGATTCAACCATAGACGTAGTCCACATTAGTGTTATATAACACCAATAGCTTGTAATATATTATGGGATAATATCTGTCTACCGAAAGATTTCATAATACTCAACGCACTTCAAAACATTTAATCCTTGGCCTTTCTTTTGTCGATGCTAATATTATAAAGCTGAAGAGTTTGTTTGTTGAACGCGCCAATCTCAGGAACTACTGGTTCGAATTGAAAAATTATTTGAGTATTGGATAGCCCATTTATCGAGGAAGGCTATAGGCTACATAACATCACGCTGCGATCAATAGGAGCAGAGCAAATAAATCCTACACTAACGCGATCGAAGTTGTGGGCGAAAGCTATCATTTTAATAAGCTTGCTGACGTTATGTATACATAGTGAAGAAGAGGTAGACAGAGTTGTATTGCACCTACATTTTGCCAGCTTTTGTTTTAGGTCTAACGTAAAAGGCGAGCTTATTGCAGTCTACTGGCACAGTTCCGAAATTCGGGCAGTAGTAAGAGTAGTAGAGCCTCGCTGATTTCAGCAGGAATGCGCCGGCTCGACCGGGGAAGGACTACCCTCTCACGGAATATCGACGTGAAATAGCAGTATTCCTACTGTTGTGTTTCGTTCGGTGAGTGAGAGTGCCGGAGGCGCAATCACCCTCTTTCCCCTTTCCCGCTCCTTCTCCTTCCCACTTCCTTTCCTAAAAGGTCGGCAACGCGCAAGTGATGCCTCTGGAGTTGCAGACGTCCATAGGCTACGGTGACCACTTATCATCAGGTGGGCCGTATGCTTATTTGCCACCTTAGACGAATAAAAAACAAAACTAGGTTTTCTTCACAGAAAAACCCAATAACACTTTACTCGACCTGGGTATCAAATTCGAGACAACTGCTACCACGAAGCAACATCTCGAGGTGCTTCATGCGTTATACAAACTTATGGGTCCCGGTATTCAAACGCAAGACCTCATGCTCAGCAGTCGTATTTACCTCCGCTGCGACGCCGAGACAACTTTTTGAAGAGCATCGAGTACTACAGAATCTCATATTAAGAATTCTACTGATAGATATTATAAAAAAACATTATAGCCAGTGATTTTAATGACAATGAATCTCAATAGTAATAAATGGTGATAATGATAATAATATAGAATGGCGAATACATTTTTTATTGATATTGCTTTTGTTATATTAATTACAATAATATACAAATTATAATTAAGTTATATTTTCACTCATTATACTGGTGTTTTAATTAAAAATTATTAATTATACAGTTTATATAGTTTCAGTAGTGTTTAGCAAGTATAATATCCGAGAATATCCAAGTCTTTTTCTCGTCTACGTGCGGATATTCTGTGTATCCGCACTTTTGTGTGTGTGAGCGAGACCTTTTACTGCGTATAAAAATATAGTAATAGCGAGTTACGTACGTATTACTGTAGGACACCATTTTGTAGTCTATCATTTATCTATATTAACGTGACACACAAACGGACTAGTCTATTAAATTACGTAAAGAATAAATGCGTCGCAACTAAAACATTTTTCGTTTATACAAAGTTTGTTCTTTTTGAGATCAGCCACTTTTTTTGGTTCAGTACGTTTCTACACGTATAGAAATGTACTAAAATGTATCATATATTTAATTCCCAACAAATTATCGTATTAAACATTGTTATAACTATTTCGCTAGAAAACCAAAGTGTATTATGTTTATAATATTTAAAGTATCATTAATACTGATTATTATTTTTGTATAATGTGTATAAAATATAAAGCATGTGTCACAATGTGAAGCGATGCGATGCGATAGTCGAAATATTATTTTCTTAGGATTATTAGCACCGTAATGGCACATGGAGACGCGTTGGATTTTTAATAGCACTGGTTTAAATTTAAGCAGTCCTGTTTATTAACAAATAACGTTGTGAGCACACACCTGTTTTTCTCAATCATATCAATGAAAGTTTGTCATCTACATAGGTGGCTACTAGTTTTGATAATACAAATAGCTAGCTCGATACAATACGCGCAAACATACGAATTCACACATACTTGCGAGTATACACTGTATACAAAGAGCGAAATGCTAGACTGACACTAAGGCAATAATTAAAATTTGGCCAAATTGAACCCACATTACTTTAGACGTGCGTTTAAGTGCATTGGTATTCGCGCATCACAAGTACCGGCCATCTGTATTCTATCTAATTTGTGAAGTGTTGTTTGCAGAGTGCCTAGTGCATGTTTATTTTACGTTAACGCGATCGACATGTTTATGACGTTCGGCGCTCCGATTGGCTCGCTCCAAGAAGAGCCAAACGCGGTAGATGTTTCTATCGCGTTAACGTAAAAAAATCTCGCATTAGGCAACCAGAAACTGCCCAAACATACCGCGCCATAGGATATCACTCTTTGAGATCTATTAGTAAAATGCAAAGATTTAAATCATAGCATACATAAATATATAATACTTAGATCGCATGAAAAAATGTCCGCAGCAAGAAGTGTGAGCTAACAGATTAGATAGAGAACGATAGAGTAACATTTTCAATATAAGTAATCGTCGCATTGTTTGTCAGTTGACAAACTACACCCTGACTTGTAAGCTACTCTCAAATATTATGAGGTAATTAAGTATTTATACTAGTGCCTGATCAAAAAAACACATAAACGTTACTCAACTTTAATAATTTAATTGATTTAGGTAAGCCCTTGATTAATTAAATTATATTATATGTGTGTTTGTGTAAATGTGTTTTCCTCGATTCACTCGTACTAAAACTTAAGTAAGTCTTAATAGATTATAAGTAAGGCTATACATGTCCAGTAAAATGAAAATAATTAAAGAAGTAGGGCGCATCTATGATATAATTCCTTGGCAAAATGATAATGACGTCACATCGCTTCACTGTGACACTAGGTCCTAAATGAATAGAATAGCAGTCTAAATGATAAAAAATAGCAATGATTAGTAAACTAAGCTCGGAGAAATTATTTTTATAGCAAACATATTTTTGTATATTTTATCGCTTGCTCTGTATAAGAGGTCTTATGCATTTTTTTATATTTAAAGCTTTTTATAACCAAGTTAGGATGTAGGAAGATGTTTTTTCAGTCGTAAGTCTTTTCGAAGTTGTCCATTAGCCGATGTTATTTATTATTTATATAACTAACTTAGTTATATACAAGTCATTACGTATATTAGGTATTATAGGACGTAGATTCGATTTAGTAAGCGAACGTAAATAAAACTTGGAAGCAGTACTTTTATACTAACCATAGTTTATTATTGACATCACAGCTACTTACTCAACTCTGCTACTCAAAAATGAACGTTATTGTTAATAGGGCAAGATAGTAATCAGCTGTTCTGTTTTACAGTTTATTTACTTGCTGTCAATGTCAAGGACTCAAACCCATTGATATAATTATACGTTACTATAGGGACACGGCTTAGCTTTATTAAGCCTACTTTGTGTAGATTCAGTGGTGTCATTTTTCATTGTTAATAATACTTCCATATTTTATTTCCGTTCACTGGATTTAGTTGCTTGCACGTATAGATTTAACTTGAGTTGTTATCTTTCAGACAATATTTATACGTGGGCAAAGTAGGATAGATAGATTTAATTGTTTCTATCTTCTTCACCCCTTCATGTATATATATTGTAAAAGTTGTCGTCGATACTAAAATTCGCGTTATTCGACTGATTGATATTTATCGATGTCGACAACTATTAAACGTCTCTAACGATTGATTTAGAGATGATCGATATTTATTATCGATATAAACAAATCGATTAAAATAGTTCAGATTATAATCGTTAACGAGTTTAATTATACATATTTAGCGTAATGCATTCGAGATTTTTATTATAATAACTAAAATATAATATCCCGTTTATTCGAGACATTTTTATGATATACGTCTATACATAAAGGACTAGCAACGTATTTATATTTGTACAGCTATTATCTTTAAAGTTACTCTTAAATCAGACGCAAACGCTTTCAACCGCAATCGTACCGACAGCGTATCACAATTACCAGCAAGCGATATATTCGAATAGCAATCGGTTTTATTCGATTGTTATTCGAATGTAAAACGACGACGAATAAATCGACATTCGAATGCGGAATTGTAACTGTTTTGGTAATGGTTGACCACAGCGGTGCCGGTACGGCCTATCCTTGATTATCATTCGTATACATAAACTTATCAGACCAAACCAGCATTGGGTCCAAGGAGCCTTAGCATAAGAGTAGCCCTAGAGATACCTGAACAGACTCCAAACATAAACTTTAGGTCAGAAGACGTTCCAATGTTCGAAAACATACTACCGCCATCTAGCGGCGAGTAAAGTAAATCCGGACGTTGTCACGTCTTATCCACCTGAGGACAAAGAAGTCTACACTGGCTGTTTAGCTCGAACAAATCTCTTCTAAATGATTTTCGATAGGCTTTATCTTCTGCCTTTATAGAGGGGTTTCCTTCCTCCATTGGAAAGCGTTCGTTTTGACCGCAGGGTTGGCAGAACTAGCGCTGGCTGCTAACGCCACGCCAGTGCGACGAATGTTGGCTGCAGCGTTATCTAGAAGAGATAAAGTAAATTGTTAGTTACAAAAAAAACAAACAGCGAGACTGTGTTACAATACTTAAACTAAAATATAGGAAATATAAAACAACTTTTTCTGAAGGATACCACAAAAAACCAAACCTTCATCAATGTACACCTATTTTTTGATTTGTTGATTTTCCAAAAGGTGTAATATCAGTTGACATTACATTTATTTATTTTATAATAAAAATACATTTGTGTCGAAAATAATAATATAATTTACAAAAAATAATGGTAGGTAAAAAACATTATAAATTACAAAATTTATATGGGCCCATCTCTGAGGTATGACCTACCAAACAAAAACGAATCATGGTAATTAATTCATAATTGGCTGAGTAATCGCGTAACAAACATACGGTCAATTGTAAACCTCATCCTTTTTTCTTTCAAGATCTTTACTACAAAATCATAGCAGGAGTATTCTTAAAAGGTGCAATACTTAAAAATTCTCTGTAATCTGCTGATTGTCTGATAAAAATTATGGAGATTCGGGAATGCAACCCCGGCTTCTCGAACCGCGACATCGGGTCTTTTTTATTATTGTCATACTGAATAGTTAATCTCAAATGCATTGATACAGTTAGCAACTTTACCAGCTGAACATATATAAACAAATTTGTAAAAGTATTTTACGAATTTAAAATCCTAGTTCTTTTTAAACTATACAATACTACTACTACTATTATTAATTCATAGAATGATTCTGTATTTTAACTGTAAATATATCAACTATCTTCTAACAGTTACTGCTATATAAACTATAGTTTTGAAATATAGTCGATCGAAGTATTGCCCTTGAGTATTTTACTGACTTTACTTATGTTCTAGTCTTCAAGTAGATTATGATTCAGGCTAAATTTGCGTAAACCGTGAACGAAGAAGGTAGTAACAAACTAGAAGAAGCTCTCTTTTAACATTTATAGTGCTGCCATAGCTGTCAAGCGCGGCGCATGCTATTGTAAACTCTATTTGTAAGAAATATACAAAATTATATCGCATACTCTTGCTGAAACCAATTGGTTCCTAGTAATTTAAAAGTTAAAGTAGTTTAATTTCAATGTATAACATTAGCGTAAACGTAATTTGATAGAATTGGTTCTTAGTTATATATTGACACTTACCAAGGCCATTTCTTACGTTAGCTACGAGTCGCATCGCAGGATTAGTCACGATGCCGTTTCTCTTGCTCTTACTGTAAGAAAATAACAATCATATTATTTTAACTAATCGCTATAGTTACACATAAACTAAGTTAATAATAAACTTTAACAAAACCACATAATTGCTGCACCTTTCCCTCAAAAGAAGAACGCTAGTTAGAGAAAATAATAGAGAACTCTTTGGCATGCAAATTTTCTGACTATACAGGATTAAATAAAAATACTAATAACCTTTCACGCGTGTCTTCTTTACATTATACTTAACAACTTTTGTTCTACCAATTTTTACAAAACTCAACACTTTTTGAATAAAAACATATTTTAACGAGTTGAACATTGCATGCACACTGCCCGCCTTCTGCGGTGTGTAATTTGGTTACACCACTGCCTTCTATTGTGACTGCGTGTAATGTTAATTATAACAAATAATTTCAAATGTATTTATGTATAAAATATCAAATAATTAATTATGAAGAAGTGGTATTGTTAATAGAACAAAGTTGTAATGTAAGGTGTAAATAAGTCACGGGTAAAAGATGATAAGTACTTTTCAGTTAACCCTGCATAACTCCTTCCTTCACCACTAAGTTGTAAAATAAATAACACATTGTCAAATGTTAGAGTGCCATTACAAAGTACATTGTTCTTTTATAAACATCACTGCATGCCTGTATGTCTCCGAATAGGATAGACAGAGTGAATTACACCGACACTCCTTCTCCTGTTGTATTTTATATGTAATAGGGACGAGCCTATAGCCACATACATACAGGGCACATTTTCAGACCCTGTGCTGATACTGAGGAAACCCAGTTACATTTACACACGGGAATCAAATCTGTGACCTCAGCAGGTCACAGAATAATATAAAAATTTCTTTGTAGGTGATTCCTCGGTTATTACATTACTTAGATATTTACTGAAATAAACTTGGTGCTCCACATTATGATTAGGAACGGCTACATTTTGACAAAGAAGCTTTCGAGGGGCTAAGATAAATACACAAACTATATAACCATTTACCATTTTATTTTACAAATGCACAGACCACCGTAAGCCATTACAAACACAGCCATTCACCTATTGTCATCATGTTCTGAGAATTAAATTTGTAAAATTTTTGTTTAATAGCAACTGCAAATTTACGTTTAAAAATTTGTTGCTGCCGAAACAAACCTGTTCCTTATTATAAAAAATAAAGCATTATAAACAAGTTGCCATTATATTAGCATAACGTGACACCAATTTTTGTCGGTCCATATTTCGAATTATTAAAAAATTCAAGTAATTCGAATAATATTGATTACCATTCGAATGTTAATTAAACAAAACTTGTCAAGCTCTCGACAGATAATCAGTGATATGTGCAAGCACTGGTTGGTTACACACGACGATTTTTTAGAGCTATTAGAAATCCAAAATAAAATATCAATTAAATATTTCAAAATATGAAATTTTCTCCTGCTGATTAATAGCAATAGCTTCGTATGTACACGAGATAAAATATCTAAAATGTGTACTAAATATGCATTTTAAATCGTTTTTATTTATCTGTAACAAAGTAGTAAGCAGTTTCCGTTAAGATTGACCGCCGTAATCGTAGTTCGGTCTGGAGGAAATTCTTGATTGACACCGAGGACAACGTAGTCTCTCGTTCCTGTCTTGGAATTTGATGAAGATGTACGCATCCCATACCCATCTTCAGGTTAGTTTCAACATGCACACCTTCGAGTTAATGTAAATGTTAGTATTAGCAGCTAAGCTTCACAGATGTATGAATTAAACTATTTCTTAGTCAATATATTAGTACGTATTACACTGAACTGTATGATCTTAAATTACATACGGTATTACCACAAAACGGTACTTAAGCTAAACATCTGTAGCAGTTAAAAATAGTCTGTCTATCAATAAAATATTGCTGTCCAAAAAGTATCAGCGTTCAATTTAGGTCTTTAGTCATCGTTTTGTAGTAACAAAATTACAATTTTTATAACCCAATGCTACTATGCTGTATTTGAATACCCTTATTTAGTCGCTGGATCTTATGAAACAACACATTATAATATTCGATTGTTTTGAAAAATGCTTTATTTCTTCAATTGTACAATCGATAATAAAGTAAGGGTAATAGATCACACCAACATTATTATATTAATGTGTTATACTGACAAATGTATTATCTTACTATTGCATGAGTGATACAAAAGCGTTTGTTTAAATAATCTATTCCAAACGTCACCCCGACAGTCTAAAGCATACGTATTTATTTGTAAGCTCGATCTGTTACCCTAACTTAATTACCGACTGTATTATCTTCATTTTAACATTCAGTACTCTAAGCAACCCCATAGTTTTCTGATAAGGTATAATAAAATTAGATATCACATTCGATCCTATAATAATGTGCATTTATCAACTAACTTATATTATCCTCAAGTTAAAATCAATTTAGAAACTTTAAAACAAGTATTGGATAAAATAAAATGAATATGATAATGATGGGAAGCATATAGTACACACTGTGTTCGGCCCTCGACATCTTTAGTGAGCGTTCGCTCATTTCAGATTATTTTCTGTTCTTAAGAATTTCTGACGGAATATGCTAATTAAACTGCCTGACCCTGGCCTGGCAACGACCCAGGGCTTTTACCATTAAAGTTCCACTTTCAGTGATAAAAGGCGAAGCAGGCTTACAACTTCATTATTTATACAACTACAAGAGATGATTAATGAATGATGATGAGAAAGGCTACTTACAGCAAACCTATTCACCAGCCAATAGCCAAACCCAGCCGAAAATATAGAGGTGAGACTGTGTCTTGAATACATAAGAAAAAGTACTCTATATATTATATACTACTTATTATATCACAACAGTATGCGACTAACATATTACAAACATTATTTTTAATAAGCCTAATTAAAACTTAAAATCATTTTTATATTTAGGTTATTTATAATGATATACAATACTTACTTCTTTAAATTTTATTTGAAAATGATTATAAATATAATATTTAAGTATAATTTTAAATAAATAGAATTTAATTTCGATACTCAATAACGCGTTCACAGCTCGGGCAGAGATATTTTACAAATTGTACACTAATTACATTTTCACGTATTGTATTACATAAAGTAAGTTACGTGTGTCTGTGCATTTAATAGATATGTCAAACAATATTAAATGTGAATTATATTCTTCTTGTATATTTTTAAAGCTCGCAAAAGCACTCAATCGTTAAAGATATTTTACTCATAAAAGGTATATAAAAATATACTTATATTTATCGTATTTTTATATAACATAGAAACATAATTTACATATATTGGAAGCGGTTGTTTATACTGATCTAGGATAAAATATCATATGCAGATGTGTGGATTACTAAAACGGATGTGGTATATAGCAGGTGCCAATATTCTTTTAAGACCCTTAGCCCTGTCACATGTGTGATAACGTCATAAAATACATAGCTGAAGATATCCCGACACAAACAACGCTTATAACATACTCACTCACACACAGATGCCTAAATTGCCTCCAATATACGACGAATAAATACTGGTTCTTCTACATTTATTAGTTATTTTTCTTACAAGATACTAAAGTCCGTCGCATACCGCCTACTTTTTAACCCCAATTTGACTTAGAAAAGAGCATTACATTACTGTAATGCATCAAGTTCCTTTAAAGAAATAGCATTTTTGTATAAATATATTGACTAAACCAGTAATAAGTAAATGCACTGGGATATTTTTTCATATGAAAACGATATCGCTGTATGCGCAGCTATATTTAAACACATTTATACGCAGCACTCGAATAAAAGAGTTTCGATATGTTTTATAAACAAAATCTGTCTAATTATCTCCATAAATCGGTTATCTTATGATTGAAATATGCTATGGGTTGAAATCGGATCTGTATCTATTTTAAGTTTGTGTACTCTGTTTGAATCTCACAAAAAATAATTTTAAATATAATGTTGCACTCACAGATATAAGTAACCTAAACTTCTTTAAAGCAGTTTAATTTTAATATTTATATAATGTTATTTATAATGTATTTAAACTACTTCAAAATAAGTTTAATTTCAATGTTTCTGTAGGTGCAATATTATATGTTAAACTAATAGTTTCTCTATTGGATAAGTTTTAATTCAAATCTTTGAGACCTAACCTAAATTAAAACATATATCAAGTATTGAAGAAGTAGATACAATAAACAAATATATATGTATATAGGTACATACACATAAGAGAACACAGCCCCACCTCTAGCCAAAACAACCAGTTCCCAGACTCACGTTTTCTTCAGTATCCTGCCACTGGCTCGGCTGATACTGCCCATAAGCCTGTTGCATACAACGCGCCCCCTCGCTCCCCACAGCTCGCTACTCGCACAAATACGTCACCATTTTAACTATACTCTTATATACTATATTATATAATATATAGTTATTAATAATATTCAGATTTCGGCCTCTAAAAACAGTTAATATACTATTTGCGATATAAACTAGTTACAATAGATATTTGTTTGTAAAAGACAAATAGCAATTGATTTTATACTTGTTTATTTGGATTTTATCACGTGAACATGGCGCCTAAAAAGCAACCGAAACGTCAAGGAAAGTGTAAGATTAAATCTAAATAGTATTTATAATTTAATAGAAGTAAACAGTAACTAACTTTAGTAACTCAGGATCGTAGCAAATGGAAAGCCGTAGTCTCTGCCTACCCCTCTGGGAAACAGGCGTGAATTTATGTATGTATGTATGTAAACAGTAACTAGTGGAAGTGTTTGACATTAGAAGTTTCATGTTTTAAAATGATGTAATACAGTGTTTTATAAAAAATAAACGTAAAATTGTTTAATTTTCATTCTTACTTTCCTGCCTAAAGTGCTTGAGGTCTGTGTACACAAACAACTTGCACAGTTTGTGAACCTGAACAACCTATTGTGTCCTTTCCAATCTGGCTTCAGGCCTGGGCACAGCATTACTTCCGCTCTCCTCAAAGTGACCGGCGATATCAGGGCGGGCATGGAAGATACCAAAGTCACTGTGTTGGCTTTGGTTGACTTCTCGAACGCCTTCAATACCGTCAGTCATAACATCCTACTAGCAATCCTATCCCATCTTAATACCTCACCTGGTGTACTCGAATGGTTCTCGACATATCTTCAGGGGCGCCAGCAGTCAGTACGCATCGATGACACGTCATCGACTAAGCGTGACCTGAACTCTGGTGTTCCTCAAGGCGGCATTCTATCTCCGTTACTATTTTCTTTATTTATTAACTTTATAACTCAGAATCTTCAGTGCTCATATCATCTATATGCCTATGACTTGCAGCTATATGCTCAAGACACTGCGAATAATCTACCTGAAGCCATGTCTATACTAAATACTGATCTTGAAACAATTAGAAGCTAATCTGGCAGATTTGAATTGTCTGTTAATCCGACTAAGAGCCAGTCTATCATAGTTGAAAGTCAACGATTGATAAGCAGGCTGGACTACAATACTTTAACACCTGTTTTGTATGATGGGACACATATACCATTCAGTCCTACTGTAAAGGATCTGAGTTTGCTCATTGACTCCAATTTAAATTGGCAAGCTCAGATTACTAGTGACACGCATGTATGGAGGCCGAAATCTAAACATTTATTAAACTAAACATTATGTTAGGAACAGCCGATTACAAAAAGCATTAATACAACATATAGTTACATTTCACACATTCTTCTTCTTCTCAAATGTTTATTTAACAGTTGCCGAATTTTGACCCTCTAGAAAGCAGTTAGGAGAATCATTGTAATAATCTTATCCTGTCAACGATGACACGTAGGAGAACATAGAATATAAACAGCAATTATTCATAAGGGTTGTAAGTAACCGAACAATTTTTCGCGTCGATTACTTATGCACAATGGCCCAATTGTGGGGCTGATTGCGGATAACACACGCCCAACTAAGGGGTCTGTAAGGTAGGAAAGCTGACTTTCCATCACCTCCTCATCTAAATCATATAGATACGAGTAACCGGATTACTCATAGAATTTTGTTTACACAAAGGTCTTATTCGTCCATCAGTTTACGGACACCAAAGTCCAGACACAATACTTTTATCATTATGTCTTCATATGTTTAAGCTATCAATCTTTATATTCTTACTATAGAACACAAGTTAAACATCTGTTTATGGCTGTTTAAAACTGTGTGTCCCAATCTAACATTATTGTTAAAAGCGACGTTATTACATGTAGATTGTTGATAATAATATTGGATTATGGACATTTTAATTGCAATTCATAAACTAAAAGTAGACACCTATATACTTGTGTGTATATAACTCTATTACACCCACAATTTTTTTTGTGTATGTCTGTAAGTTGTTGGTCTCAGATGGCCTTTACAACTTTACGCGTACTATGGGTTAGCGCAGAAGGCTTCCTACCTGTCATTACACCCACGTATCAAACTTATATTAAAAGACTTTGGCAATATAACTGTCAAGTTCGACTAAAAGAGTGAACAGTCAGACTGTTTGAAGTATTAATATTATTTGCAATGACTGACCTATCAGATCTCTCCTGCGGCGGTTTGCTGTCCCTTCCCAGAATGATGCGCATATGTGTGTCTCTGTTGAAGTGTGTGTCTGTGAGCACCGGTTGCATGGACACTAGGCTTTGTGGCTGAGATCCTGCAACAATAAAATGATAATAATACAGTATGAGATTTCGCTTACATTACTGTGTAATTACAGTGCATGTAGTCTCGGGCTCGAATCCCGGGTCGGGCCAATGAAAAATTATTATTTTCTGTTATGAAATCTCAATAGCAGCCCGAGGTTAGAATTAAACACCGCCGTGACTCGGCAAGCACGTTGTCCGTTAGTTCCTGCGCCTGATTTCTCTTTGGTCGTGTCGGATTACTGTCGTCATGAGAGTTAGAGAACAGAGAGTGCACTTGTGTTTGCGCACACACTTGTACACTATAATATTTCCTACGCAGATGATGAGTCTCCGTTAAGATTGGCCGCCGTGACCAAAATTCTGGAGGACATAGTATTAGGTAACGGGTTTCGCAATGAAGTATTTTAACCTTTGAAACGTCCATGACTCATATACGTGTGTCATGTAAAACGCTACCGTTGCGCGTCCGTGACACACCTAGGTGAGTCAAGAAAACTCGTTGTGATTGGTCGCGAAAAAAGTACCAAAAAGTTCCTTTACTGCACATTATTCGCCTTTAATCTATTCGTCTAATATATTATCTATGGATTTCGGCATTTCTGATCGCTATGAAATCACTCTATTGTCAAAAAATAAATAAAATATTCACTCGTCTCATTTCTGCGACGGCAGACATTTTTTTGTGAGTGTGTGCAAAATTAAAAATGAATAACAGGAGAGCTCGGTGAGTATTCTTATGAAATTATATTATATAATTACTAACAAATAACTATAGTGTTTGTTTAAGGTGTATTTTACGTGTAATGTAAGAATTATGTTAGTATAAATCGTTTCAAACTTTTGAAGTAATGAAATTCAAACAAACATCCACGAACATAAGTTATAAATTTGTGTTATTATTATGTTTGTATCTTGCATTTATAAAGATAAGTCATTAGAGAATATATTATAAGACTAAATTTATAAATTAGTTTCTTAAATTATAGTTTAGTTACATCATAATTCTAATTCAAATCATGCTATATTGAAATTACTCAGTGGCTGCCATATTAGAATTATTATTTAGGACTACGCATAGATACTACGTTTCTATCGCGCATAGGGTCGGACGCTTGGCAATCGAATATCGATAAAATTATCGATAAAACTGCAATTATTACTGAAGTAGCAAAGAAGCTCACGACACGCTTGATGACTGATTTTTATCATATTTAAATGCTAGAATGCTAGAAAAAGTACCTTTTAACCAACTTAAAAAAGGAAGGTAGAAGGAAGTTCGTCACACGTTTTACAGACAAAAAGGGGTACTAATGTTCTTAGTTACAAATGTAAAATATTTTTTAGCCTCGCCCGTCTTCGATCTACGAGCTCAGGGAGTAGTCAGTCGCGCTCGGTCACTCCATCGAACCACCAGGTGTTTATAGGAAGATCCGAGCAATAACGGTCGACTGTACACCAGGGGGCTCTATCAATGTGGGCCAAAATGTCACGTTGCACAAGAGCCCTGGTGGCAGTCTTCGAAAATCACCCGAGCTGATTCGGTAAGCTGTTTTTTTATATTTCTAGCTGTCGATGCAGGTTCAAAAGTTGTTTGCAATTTATAATAATATAATTGTTTTCTGTCTTGTTTGCTACGGTGGTCTAGTGGTTGTGTATGGTGACTATACATCATAATGAACAGTCTCCATAGAGTGTATGTAGAGCAAACATATATGTGATGTTTTTAATTTTTAACAAATTATTTGCAAACAAATGTATGCAGTTTGGAACTAGACGGCGCTGTGTATAAATGGCTCGAAAGTTATTGTTTTTATTTCATATTATTTATATTTATTCTAGTGATAACGTGGTGGAGAGGATCGAGGCACTGGACATCCCTGAGTACGAGATCGAAGACGTCCTACAGAGGGACATGGGTCACATTACCCGCTGGGTGCCGGAGATCTCCGACGCGAATCTGCAGCGGCCGTCAACGTCGGGAGCGATGCCTACGCCGCTAGTAGAGTATGATAGTGATGGCAGTGGCTTCGATAGTGACTGGGACGACGAGTTCGAACCGTCATCTATTGAAGCCGCTGCGCCTAGGGATATCCCTGACGACGCAGCCCTGGACGCGCCGGTCAGGGATATCGTAGAAGCTGTTGAAAGAGGTATAGACGACGAAGCCGATCGACTCTTGAACATTCTACGGTTGACAGGTGGATTCGTCGAATGGACGAGAATGTTCTTTTTTATTCAATAACATTTGTTTTACATAGATTTGTATAATAATCTTAATCTAATACAAGGATGCATAATACCTTTCCAGGGTCTTACCTAAACTAAGATAAACCTGTATCTCAGGTGTAATATGTGCAAAGTTTAAATAAATATTTTCAAAACGTTACAATTTACATAATAACGCTAGCTCTGAATATTAATTACTGTATACATATTATAAATAGCATACGTAGCTTAAAACAATTAGCAATGTTTCCATTTCGACGTAGGTCAGTTTTTGTAGACATTAGTATAAGGATTGATATCATTTTTGCAATGTGTTTAAAATGTTTATTTTGTGATATAAATAAGGCCCTAAGAAAGTAAACAATCTATATAAGAAAAATTGTGTTTACTTTAAATTTGCGTCTAATATCAATGGCAATTTTTATAAAAGGTAAAGTTGTGTTTTTTTATCAGTGTGCAAAATGAATATTTGGCATACATTTATTTTGCTGTATGATTTGTATAAAAAACGGGTTGGGAACAAAATAGAACGAAATGTGCCATCTTTTAACACAGCTCTTTGCGCTCTTTATTGCGGTAACAAATGTGCAGCAGGTTGTACTATTATTTTGGTATATAATAAATAATTTATTTTGATATACTTGTGTGGATTTTATTTTTATGTTTTTATTAAATCTGTAAAAAGTTGTAAAATATACAAAATTATAAATATTTATACAAGTTGCCTTTATTTCATTTTAACCTAAATGTTTAATTTTTACTAGTGACTAGCTCAGGCTTCGTCAACGTGCATATTATGTGGCTAAATATATGAACATATAATAGCAACTCAAAAAGCTATAATAAAATAGTGGTCAGTTTGGCGATTGACGTCGCTAAACTAGGAACCACATGTTTTGGAAGAAAATTATTTATAGGTAAGTTTTATAGCGTGCATATATATATATGAAAAAGATTCGGCCAAGTACTCAAGTCGGACTGGTATATGAAGAGTCTTGCACGAAGTCTTATATGGCCCCCGTTTGTTTTAAAGTTTATTTTATATCAATTATATTTGTTGTTAATATGGCAATAGAAATACACACTGTCTACATTTTAAACTATTACGGTTCATGATATTATATAGTCCGCCAAAGGATAAAACACGTCTCTTATACAGAAACCCTTTATTTTTTAATCTTTTATTTTTTATTGCTACCATAATAGCAGCTTTTTTCATGTCCTACTACTGGGCTCTTAGGCCTCACATCGTGAGGGTGAGAGGAATTGGGTGAATGCTCCACCACGCATGCCCACTGCGGTGTGGTGGAAATAGGCCAGGGGCTAACCTATAAGTACGTTTTCAAGCCATCCAGAAGGCCTTCAACTAGTTTAACGACAAACACAATTAAATGACAACCTGGATCAACGTCTTTACGTGTCTTCTGAAGCACAGAAACGCACGAGTTCGAAATATCACTAGGCGGAAACTCACCCAGGTTACGGCCTCACCGACGATGCTTAACCTCACCGAGCAGTTAAGAACAAGAACTACACCACGAAAGTCATTCATTACCTATTATATCATTCATTATAATAGAAATACATATTCTGTAAAAATTTCCACTCTACCTATTACGGTTGAACAGCGAAAGATAATTTAATTTTATTGGTGTGTACCTACAATAGAGATTATTATTTAGTAAATACTCTGAATCAAAGTATCAAATACAAGTTCAAAATTTTAATAAATTCAAAATTCAACGAAATATTTTTTATCGATATCAGTTTGATTTTGTCAAACACTAGCTTTCTTCTGTCTCGCTCTCTCCGTGTGACGTCAGTGTCACCCAGCCGTCGGCGAAAATGGCGCGATTGTTTTATGTAATAACAATTGCCGAGTGGCAAAAAAATGTGTAAATATTTAGTTTTATGGTGTCAAGTGCAATAAATAATATACTAAAATTACAGATAAGATAGTATATTGTATTGTAGTGGTGTTTATTCAAGTGTTTGTGTTAACAGTGTGACTTTATTGATATTATAATTGATGGCGAGCTGTTGATTTTGCCGCCAAAAAATATCAACAATGCAAATTATTTCGTCGGTATTTAGAAATGTACGTATTTTTTACTTTTTTTAGATAAACAGTAGTAAGAATATAATATAACCATTACAATGATGTACGTATCATAATATATAATTATCATTTTCATATCTAAATTATGGTTTTAATTGGCGTATGACCTTGGACAGGCGAATCACGTAAATAGCTTCGACATGCTATGCGTATGCGATAAATTCGCGCTATGCGCGCGAAAGGTTAAAAGTAGTACATACCTATTATTTATCGTGGTCACGGATAGACTCCACGGACCACGATTGATGCAAATCGGTCGAAACGTCGGGCAGTCATTAGGTTTACCTTTTTAATACTTTATCGCGAGTAACACCTAATACGTTGTATTGTATTAAGTATGTATACAAATTGCGAAAGGCTAAACCGTTTATTATTATTAAAAGAATAACATTGAATTAGAAGGTTACCAAAGGCGAGTGCAGGTTGTGTGGGGCTGCATATGTCGGAGATGGGTGTGCGCGGCGGCGACGCGTACAGCGGGCTGGCGTCCCCGCGCCACGCGCTCCACGCGCCCAGCTCCGCGTCGCGCTCGTTCGCCAGGTAACTCCTGGGACACAACAACTAACGTTAGATTAACTGATCCATACATATAGATGTATGTTAGGCATGATGACAAAAATAAACTGTTTGCTCCGTCTTTTAGATTAGCAAGAAATATTGGACACGTATTTATCCTTTGTCCCACAAACTAATAACAACCAAGATACAATACGTTTAAATTTCGTGTTACGTCACTTGTAGGTACAAATTTTACAAGAGTGACGTCACAAGCCTCCCCTCCCAATCTTTAATGCGCTATATCTTAATATTTTTATTGTTTTGTTAAAACAAAAATTGGCGTCCAATATTTTTTGCTGATCTATAAAATGGACAAAGAAGTATCACTTATTGAAATTCATTGAAATTAAACTACTATATACGGATTTTATCGCGTTGTTTATTTAACACTCTATTACATAATTTAGAAACTGTTACACTACTATACTGTACTATTAAACTTTACTAATTTTAAGCTAATTAAATTATTAAAACTATCAAATCTATTTGTTTTTAAGTTTAATTTCAATGAATAACATTCGCGTAAACAGAAGACAATATTAAGTATCACTTATTTTTAACCCTGTCATCATGCCTAAAACTAAACATGGTTAAAGTTTTCAAACTTAAACGGCATTAAATCAAGCGTGATGATGACTAAAAAAGATTTCAATCTGTCTTTTAGATATATAACAACGAAGATACGTGTTTAAATTTTGCAAATTTTATAGGAGAGTTACGTCACAAGCCCAAACTTTAATGAGTAATATCTCACTACCAGCAAGTCTTGGAGACGATAATGTAACGATTTAGACAGCTATATAATAGCTATAAGATACTGGAATGCATAAACTGACTCAAAATCTATATTTTGAGTTAGTTTAGGTCAGTCCTAAAAGAAAGGAAGGCTTTACTCTGCTGAGGGATAATACAATAATGTAGACCAAGGTAGGACCAAAAAATTCCTGCAGATGTATTTTAAGTAAACACCCAATTAATAGAAACTAATTTTATTCGTGAACGACCGATTTTCGTACACTGGGCAGGTACATCTTCAGACTCCAGACTACCAAGAATTACGTATATGTAAAAGAGAACATAGATTTACCGCTAGGCGAAAATAGCTCACCTCAATTTCGAGTCCTTCTCTTGAGCATGATGCTGGAGGGGCTCCCGGTGCGAGTCGGGCTCCCGGCGGCGGCCGCAGCGCGCCACCTGCTGGGCGAACGACAGGGAGAGGTGGGCTCGAGACGGCTGGAACAAACAAACATATTTAATAATATTGTTACAAGGACGCAGGCGACATCTACTGTGCCGCTTACCAACCAGAATTTAGCTATACTCAGTTTGGCATAAAACTGATAAGATTTCTACTACTTTCCCGACAATATGATTTCTTCTCTTAGGTTCGACAATCTTCTAGAAAAATCATACTGTCGAGAAATCCCCTCAATATTTTTAAAGGCAATCATACTTGCTGGAGGTTTAGTCAAATCTCGAGAAGTCAACTTTACTTTCGACAAGTTTCATCAAAGTTTGAAAATACTATTAATCGTATGAGAAGTTTGTCAACTTTCGTAATGTTTCGTTAAAGTTCGAAAAGACAAATTAATCTTTCGAGAAGTTCGTCAACTTTCGTTAAGGCAAGCAATTTATTGAGAAGTTTAGTCTACCTTCACGGAGTGAATCAAAATTTCGACAAAGTGTTTCGACAAACTTCGAGAAAGTAATCATACTTTCGAGGAGTTTCATCAACCTTCAAAAAAGCAATCATATTTTGAGAGAGTAGAACTTTTTAATTTGAACACATTTTATTACCTTTTCATGGCCAGCTTCGATGGGTTCTTGAGGTTCGTGTGAGCGCGCGGATCCGCCTGTCATATTTGACGATGATTTCGTCGAGTTTGAGCTGTGCACGCTACGGCGTTTGTATTCGGGTGAGCCTGCATGATTACAGAGAAGATAAATATTACTATAGAGTTTTTTAGTACCGTAGACCGTAAGATTGTCACGCAGACGTTTAAAGTTCAATACCAAAACACCAACCTATAATTTTTCGAAGTTATTTGCATATTAAATAGTCATTTTTCGCTTGCTTTTATAGTGACGGAGAGGAAATTTGTATGTCTGAGGGTATTCTATTATGTTTGCGAAGATGTGTGAAGTTTGCCATTCCACGATGGGTCTGCATAGTAGACTATGGCCTAACTCTTTTCACGCTGAAAAGACCTCCGTGCCTAATGGTGGGAAAGTCTGAATACAGAGCTGATATTAAATTATTGTGTATTGTGAGTTAAATGGACAATGTGATGCGTTATTATTTTGAAATTAAAATCGGATGTCTATAATAGCAGTTATAGTTTTGGGGTCTAATGGTTATACTTATCAATAAGGGCATTAAAATATTCGATTTTACTATTAGTTTTTGCTGTGTTTATCGAAATAATTTTCTAAACATTGGGTACGATTCGTTTTCCTTGGTAGTGCAGTTATACTCAAATTATTTTCTAAATTTTTGGTGATTAGATTTGTCATTTATACAATTATTATCGATATAATACACTTGATAATAGCAGTTATATATTTTAATATCTCAACTAATCGAATAACTTGATTTTATTCGAATGATTGCTCTAAGAATAACGTGCTCCTGGCAGCATTTAATCAGTCCGCAGATATTGTCTACGTTAAATGAGTTATGTATGTAGATGATACCGGCGCTAGGCGGGTGCGGCGGGTGCAGCTCCGGGACGGGCGGCGGCGCGAGGGGGGCGGGCGGCGCGGCGGGCGCGGCGGGCGCGGCGGGGGCCGAGGGCGCCGCCCAGCGCTCCAGCAGGCGGCAGATGTTCGCGTGCCCCGCGCGCCACGCCACCTTGGCTGGCGTGCGGCCTGCACAATACAGGTAAGTGATTTCAAAACTATATTTAAAAGCGACTTCACTTAACCTAATAATATTTATATAATACATTAAATCCGATTGCATTTGTGAAATAAACATAGTAATCTTCATTTGCACATCCTTAATACATAACACATCAAATGATATGCAGCAAAATTCTTTGCTGGGGACAACACAGATCCTTGCGAGACACCCGAGTTTAATGGGATGCGGTTAGAGTAATTACAGTCTACCACTTTTAGAATTCAGTTGTTAAACAATGAGCTAGTCAACTATTACATAATAGCACGTAACAATACAGAAGATGGCAACTGATAAAAATTATCTGTCGGTATAAATAATAAACTCGATCAAAGGCTTTAAGCAAATCTAAGTTATCCCATAGATAATTCTAAAGACAGAAAATAAATGTTCTTTTTTAAACATCAATTTAATTGTGAAAATAGAATACAAAAGACATGAGATATAATAAAAAACGAAAAAGTAGTCTTAAAAAGAAATCAGAATATTAAGATCTTTATTACTTACCACAATGATCTGCTTGGAGAGGATCGGCCCCGTGTTGCAGAAGCCATAACACACATTCTTCGTGACCCTCTTGAGCCGCAATACCTAAAAAAATTGTATTTGATCAGCACAGAATTGATAGCTAACCGTATAAAGCAGATGAAAGAAAGTCTTTGCTAAGTTTTACATAGTCGTAAAAAATGAATTTTGTCGATAGGATAGATAAGTATCTAATGATATAACAGTTGTTCTAGATATTGCTTTTATAGCAATATAGTGTGAAGTGCGCAGGTAGCCGCCGCGCCACCTAGCTCCGCAAGAACTAGCCTCAGAGCAGTATGTATACGTACCTAAGGGCGTGGCTCCCTGTGTGCACACAGCGGAGGGCGAAGCGCCGTGTTTAAGAAGTGAGCGCAGCACCAGCGTGCGGCCGCGCCACGCCGCCGCGTGCAGCGCAGTGCGCAGACAGCGGTCGCGCCCGTCCACCGCCGCGCCACCTAGCCGAACAAAAATATATTGCCTGCCTACGTTTTGGTATCGAGTACTTTCAATATCGATAGTTTGAACTCAGTACCTTTGCAGAAGACACTTTTAAAAGGTACTTGCGATTCACATAATTAATTGTCTAAAGTATTAAAGTGGACAAAATCTGCAGTAAGTATCAAAACCTCGACGCATTGATGCTTTTATGAATTCATAATATTTTAATCAATACAACATCGATAATTTTCCGATAACGTGCCTAGATTGATCTGTAGTGCAAGAGCTAAAATTTAGACTAATCCAACAAAAATACGTAATATTTGAGATAACCATGTACTTACCGATTTTGATCAGCAAATTGACCATATCCGTATGTCCCTGCCACGCCGATACGTGTAATGGAGTTCTACCCTAAAACGATAAAATATACCTGTAACTTACACACAAAACATCTACTATTAAAAATGAAATTCTGAAGCTGAAGTACTAATGTCTCTAGGCAGGCTGCCCTAATTTAAACGGCAACACAGGATCAAAGAGAAATTGTACTAAGCCTTAACTCTTAATCTCTCTTTAAATCTAAAGTAAGAAAAACATATATACGCACATTTCGCTAGACTATGTTTTTAAGTACTAGTTAATAGATGACAATCCAATAGGCATGTTATTTTTTTTATTTTTTTTAGACCAACCAAACAATTACACAATTTTCTCAATCTAGAATATTCACATTATATGTATGTGTATATGTATGATTGTTGTAGCTCACAACAGTTTCCACATTTTATCTATTTACATATTATTTGTGAACTGGAATACGAGTAAATGCAACATGAAGTTTTACAGTATTATGTTAATCCAAAAGTCTCAATGTTTACAGATAGTGTTACTCTTTTATTATCTAAGTTAATGTTTGTAATATTGAACCCTTAAATTTGCTATGCGACAAAGTAAACATATCGAAATCTATGAAATTAGTATTGTAATGGTCAACGATACGACGAAGAGGTGCACGGAGGAATAAGTGTGACTAGAGAATACGGCAAATAGTGGACGCGACCGCACCTCTTGTCTGATGAAAGTCCTCTGTACAATGTAGCATAGCTTAAGCTGCATAAGTCGTATAAGAATATATTCTCAAGAAAAAGACGTCTTGATTCTAAGTTTGGCAGATTAATGTTAATGTTATGGGATCTACTGTGGATGTTCATGTTTATATTATTAGAATGGCGGCAACGATACTGAGCTGTTTTTATGAACTTCCGTTGTACTCTTTCTATGCTAGCTTTGTACTTTTGGTAGAGCGGATTCCATATTAATACAGCATATTCTAATTAAGATCTAACCAAAGCTTTATACAGATGGATGAAGTGTCAGAGCGCCTAAAATCTACAGTCGATCTCATGACGAAGCCGTACATCTATTAACTAGTACTGCAATAGCATACTGAAAGAGCTAGAAATCTCTCTCCAGCTTTAAAGACAATGATAAAGAAAGGAAGGAAACAGAAAGGGAGAGTAAGGGAGACCATGATAGAGAAAGAGAACTGGAACTGGTGAGCAAGATAAGGAAAGGGAACGATATAGA
The DNA here is from genome assembly GCA_963675205.1 of Catocala nupta. Classification (NCBI taxonomy): domain Eukaryota; kingdom Metazoa; phylum Arthropoda; class Insecta; order Lepidoptera; family Erebidae; genus Catocala; species Catocala nupta. Next base: position 10,895,298 of record OY776105.1, read on the forward strand.
GAGAGGGAACTAGAGATCAAGATAGAGAAAAGGCGATTGATAGAGAAAATAAATAGAAGATAGGTCGGTAACTGAGCAACAGTACCAAACTAGGTACTGATACTAGGAATTTATTCATATAAGACCCATATTTTTTCCGACCCGACCAAGAATCTCCTAGAACCTGGAAGCTTAATGTAAAGTACCTCATTGTCCGTGGTGTCGACACTGGCAGCGCAGTGAGAGATGAGAAACCGCGCCATGGCCATCCTGTTGTCGAGCGCCAGTACATAGAGGGTGCTGCGACGGTCCGCGTCCAGCGCATCGGCGTCCGCGCCGCGAGCGTGTAGTGCACCTACAGTTTCTACATGACCTTCTAAAGCTGCAAGCCTGTTGACAACCAAGACTAATTACGTAATGTTGTCCTTTATTTTTCACTAAGCAACACAAAACGATGTTTGTAAGTAGCCCCCTTATTAAAAAACCTAGAGTCATAAATAAGATTAGAATGCAATGTCAATAATTCATATAAACACAATCAAAATAAAAAATAAAGAATTTATATAATGTCAAGTAAAATATCATTAAAGTGTCTCAAATCAAGATTTGTAACAGTTTATCTACCTTATAGAAACATTTATCTAATAATTAACGAATAATTTAGTGCTTTCTTGAATTTCCCATTTGGCAATTCTCTTATACATTTTGGGATTTTATTATACATATATTTTAACGGTCATAACATAACAATTTTTGTGAGAAAAGGCAGTTTTTCTCATAGGCATTATCAGTCTTGATGGATTTTTTTTTTTGACTCCAGAATCCACCTTATCTTCATATTTCCTAAACAACCCACCATGATCTCTTACAAAATTACAACCTGCAATATGTATAGACCTGCTAATGTGTGAAGTTTTAGTTTTTTAAATAAAGGTTTGCATGATGTTACTGTATCAACTGCGCATATAGCCCTAATACACTTTTTTTGTACAATAAATGCTTCACTTACATTGGTTGAGTTTCCCTAAAGAAGTAAACCATATCTTAGGACCGAAGCAACATGGCCGATTTCTGTCCAGAAGTACGACTAATTTTTTTAAGTGCAAATACAAATTTGTTTAATTTTTGCACTCAAATTGTATATGAGACTTCCAGTTGCAGTGCTTATCTAATGTTAATCCTAGGAATTTTATTTCGTTAACTTTTCTATTATTTCATCTCTGCATGTCAAATTAAAATTAATATTAATTTTGTGTAAATTATTATAATTATAAAATGTAATTAATTTAGTTTTGTTAAATTTACCTGCAATTTATTATATTCCATCCAGTTTAAAATACATTGTACCTCTCCATTCATTACATTGTCCTATTGCCTTGTTTTGTCTTCATTTGCAATAATAATTGATACGTCATCAGCAAACAGAACACACTGATGTTTTGTAATAGAGGGTAAATTGTTAATATAAAGCAGGAATAAAAGAGGTCCTAAAATACTGCCTTGAGGCACACCATAGTTGTTAGATTGAGGGCTGGATCTGTAGCTAGTTTGTATTACCTGTACGAAATGTGAAACGAATTTAAAAGCGAAGAGAACGAATTTAGAAGCGAAGAGAACTATTTTTAATGCGCATTTGATAACAAAAAGACACCGAGGAATGAAAAAAGAAGCACCAAATCAATTTTATTTTGACCTGATTAATTTTCTAATTATGTGCAACATTCCGTGGTCAAAAGTTGATAAACCCAACTTACGTATTTTTTTTTTTTGACCAATGCTTATGTACGTGTAAATACGAAGATAGAACCATTCCAAGTGAGTCTCTGTTAAGAAAGAAATACTTGGGTAATGTTTATGACAATAAAATTTAAGTTATTCACAATGATTTACAAAACAATAAGGTATGGATTTCAATAGACGAAATCACTGACTTTCTGCGACGAAATGTGTTAATTTTTTTATGTGAAACCTTTAAATGAAAACTCATCGAGACGAACTTACTTGTTAAACTGTAAAACTTTAGATGTGGTTAACGGTCGTACAGTGTCAGAGTTTGTATGTCAGTGTATAAAATACTTATGGATGGACCACTTAACAATAAAGTGCAGGACGTTGTAATGTTTTGTAGCGATAGCGTAGCTTATATGTTACTAGCTGGTAAAATATTAAAAGAGACATTTCCCAATATGAAACATTTTACGTGTTTAGCTCACGCCTTCCATAGATTAATAGAGACAATACGTTTAAACTACGGTGATATAGACTTTTTAATTAATAAGGTGAAAAAATATTCTTAAAAGCTCCCAATAGAGTGCGAATTTTAAATGAACTACATCCAAATTTACCTTTGCCTCCAGAGCCTGTTATCACTAGGTGGAGTACATGGCTAGACGCTGCTTTTTACTATAACAAACATTTGGACAAAATATCGAGTGTTGTACATTTATTGGATAGCAACGAAGCCATATCTATTAGAAATGCTAAAGAAGTACCAGCTAAACCTAACTTAAAGAACAATTTAGAGTACATTTATGAGCATTTTGAAACTTTATGTATTGCATTATTAAAATAAGAAAAATGTGACTTGTCAATAACAGAATCGTTCGAGATATTTGACAACGTAATATTCGTTTTAAATCAGACATCTAACAATACGTTTATTAACAAAATGGAGCAACTAATGGATAGAAACCCTGATTTTGATGTTCTTAGGGAAATAAGCGAAAAATGTAATAAAGAGAATGACTCTGATATCAACAAATTTACGCCACTTACTTCTGTAGATGTTGAAAGATCCTTTTCAGTCTATAAGTGGATCCTGAATTTGAAAAGAAATAGACTAACACATGATAACCTCGAGAAAATTATTATCAAATACTACAATTCTCTGAATCAAAATAATGAATTTCTGTCTTTAACAGTCAGTAGATCCAGACGAAACACCATCATGTTCAACACAAACAGAAAAAGAAATGATAGATTTCAGTGACCAAACCATAGTTATAGATAGTGATTAAGGTAGTCACCAAGGTATTTTTCTGGGAAATGTCTCTTTTAAATCTCTACACATTCATCTCGCTACCTCCTTAACGGTGTGATATTAAATGTTGTTAGTATTAAATTATGTGTCATGGCAACGTGTTAGGAAAACAACACAAAAAGTTAAGCCATCTTTATTATTGTATGACCATCATTTACGTGTATTGCCCAATGTGCTTCTATAGAATTTTAGTATCTTTCATTTCTTTGCCATTTGTTTTTTGTATGTACAGCCAGCGTCACATCAAGGTATATAGTTTGACCTTGAAAACACTTTTATTACGTTGCAGTAAGAGCGGTTTTTGTAGTTCAAAAGTAAACCGTGACGTGAAGCCAGCTGTACAAAGTAAATAAATATTTTGTAAGATATCTTTAACAAATAAATAAATAGTACTGTATTGAATGAAAATATTTACATTAATTTAGGTCTTTTTATTTACCACACCACCCTTTTTCCCTTCATTTTTACAAACATACTTGAATTAAAAGTCAAAATTTAATGTAAAGTAAATACATATTCGACTAGTTAAGCAATCTCAAAATCTCGGGATTTAATTTTTAGAAAAAATATTCTCAGAACCCGCTTCCATGTTAGGCGAAAGTTAACTTTAGGTAAATATGCACACGATTATCCAATCTCTATTCGTATTCAATTCATAATCGTGGGGAGGGGAGGGGTAGAAAGCGCCAGGGGCGGCAGCAAGCCCCGCCATTTTTAACTACCTGTATAAATAAAAATGGGCGAAGCTGCGGCAAGCTAGTATTTTTATAAAATCCAATAATAATTAATCATTTTTAAATCCCGGTATTAAAATCGGTATACCGGCATTTTAGAGGTGGTATTGTCCACTTTAGTTACATGCTTCCTCAAAGTTTAGGTAAATATGCACTGGAATATCCGATCTCTGGTAATAAAATAATAACATAAAAGTGATTTAGATTGGTCTATTTATATAATAACTGACTTCTTCATACGACAAAGCAAAATAAAGGTGATGAAAAAGTTAAGATATTTTACCAATATGAGCAAGGCCTTTGATTTAATAAACCATGTAACGATAAAATAAATCATCATGGTTCTCTGACGCAGACAATGGCTAGAAAGCTATATCAAGATTAGATAAATATATGCTAAAATATTACGCAATAAATTGAAATAAATATCTATTCCTAGTATTGATATGATTCGTCGGGTGTACCACAGGGTAGCATACTTGGTCCGCGTATATTAAATTGTTACTGCGTAATTAGAACACAAAATTGGTTTAACAATTTTTTATATAAACCATCCTGATATCATTTAATTGATATGTCAATATATAGTAGAATATAAAAGAGTAGAATATAAATGAGTACCTCATAAAGGCTAATACAAAAAGGCAATATGGCAGTATTCTAATAAATGTTTATAAAATCTTAATACTAATCTTGCAGACGCATTAATTATAAGCTCTATCTATAGCAATAATTGATGTACCTAATCTTGCCATAAATATTGTTTCAAGGAAAAATCTTTTTTATTTTTCTACTGCTTAAAGAATTTACCTATTACTGTAATGTGTGTTAGGTTATACATTAATATAATAACATTAAAATATATGAAGCTCATTCAAAATGATATCTATTGACTATAATACAGTAAAGTTCTTTCTCTCCATAGAAAACGCCCTCTCTCCATGGGAAAATTCTTCACTGCCAATCTTATGGATTGTTTTACGGGCTCCAAATTATCGTAGCGGTTAGAGCATGCCATACTCTCTAAAACTGACCATAAATCATAATCCAGCTGATTAAGATCAAGATGATGGCCAGTGTTCAACTCTGATTAAGTCCGAAACGTTCGTTTCCAACCACGCCTGGGTGGATCGAGCTTTATGACTCGGTACTGAGTCTTACTGAAAGGACCATTCTTGGTTATGGAACATGGTGTTATTAAGATGCTTAACCACCTTCTCAAGAATCGTATCTTGATACACTTGTGGCGATGTTTTGACAACTTTTTCACAAAAATATGGCTTAGTCACTCCTTGGTAGCTAACACCCCACCAAACCATCACTGAAGTACGATAATATATATCCATGTTGTACTCTGTTGACTAATTGGAAAGATTCTATAGAGCTTTGAGATTATACTCGGCCATTCTGCTTGTTAAAACATTGCTCAGTAGTAAATATGTCATCTTCAGTCAATAAAAAAATTCTGTGACCTTCCTTTGCGTACCGCTTAAGAAGTTGTTTAGATTTTACCACCCTATTCATTTTAACTTATCTGTTAAATAATTACCAGTGCATCTCTTATAGGCTGCAAGTAATAAGACATCTTTTAAAATACGCGACATGGTTCTAGGTGCTATATTTATTTATCGAGATAAAATCTTTTGCTTTCGGACAGCAGTTCTTGACAATTTTTTTCTTCACCACTTTCGCACGAATATTCTGTCACAAACAAAGGAGGTTTCATTGTACCTATGAATAGCCCGGCACACAAACATTTGACTGATACCAAGCGAATGAAGAGTTTCAAAAATTGCATTTGGCTCCATACCTACTTTGTGTAATGCCATCACAGCAATTCAAATCTTTATCACCCCACTCCATTTTAATATCACAAAAATATTTAACACCGATTGGCGCAAAAATGAGAAAATACAATGAATATTCACATAAGAATGTCAGATTTCAAATTGAAGTATAATATTGATTTTTTTAATTGTAACAGTATTTATGACAAAGTATATTAAATTACTTCTACAGACGCAGCACAACAGAAGTACCAACCTGAATGCAGTCTTGCCATCATGAGCTCGCTGGTCTACCGGCGCACCCCATGTATCGAGGAGTAGTTCAACGAGCCTCGTGTGACCTTCCTGCGCCGCCAGCATCAAGGGACCTTTACCATCATTGTCTGCCTCGTCGACCTTGGCACCTGCTTCGAGTAAAGCTTCACACACTTCTATGTGACCTGAAAGAGATAAATATTGTGATATTACATAGATAGACTACGCCAGTATACGTCGAAGGAATAGGCAAAGACATGTTACATCCATAATGTTCAAGCTTTGTGTAAGTCCCATATAATAATGACCTCGGTAACTTTATCTGTAACTGTGAACAGTGAATATATTATTATGTATAACCATATCTACCATAAGGTATTTCATTTGCAAACCAACAACAAGAACACTTATAATTACCCACATAACTTCCAAAGCATGAAGAAACTATAAGATACATACATAGTCCTACACATAATATTGAAACTTAGTCAAATACCTGCAGATTTTTTTTATACATCTCATAAAATACTCTTCCTCACAGAAAACGCACATAATGCAGACAAAACATTGAACATAACAGAAGCTTAAGACGTACCTTCAAACGCAGCATAGTGCAGAGGCGTCCATCCTGAATTATCTCTATGATGTTCATCTAGCCCTCTGTCCAGTAACTGTCGCACTACCTCCACGTTACCTGGTAAAATATAAACCATATATAAATGAAAAACCGTCAAATACGCCATACACATAAGATTCTGCAATTCAACTATATTCAAAAGAAACCGGAGTGTGAGTGTCATTTACACTTTGCACAATATCTTACTTACGGCTTAGCGTTTCTTTAAGACACTATATCTTGCAGAAAGCAAAAATCTCCTTTTCTTTAAATTGTGGTGTCCTTATGGCCTTTCTCTATCTAGGAAATAGCAGAGAGGTATGCCGGAGTTTACCGGTTAAACCACCACTGTGCTCCGGTCTTTCCCTATGGCCGAGTGCGACAAACCTATCGTTTGGGTTCCTATTCACCTGTGCGACTATGATGTTAATAACTAACTCATCGCTTAAATCGATGGTCTACTCACCTGTGCGTTCTGGATGTTGTTAACCACATTCCCTCTCAAAAAGGCGCGCGTGCAACACAGCCTGGTACAGATCGGATGACTGACTTCCCCAAGTCACCTACCTGCGGGTAGGTGACTTGGGGAAGTCAGTAATCCTATCTGTCCGAGCCAAGATTTATGGAAACCAAAAACATTATGAAAGTTCTTTGTTTCGAAGGTTTCTGACGTGGTTCGTTGCAGGAGTGCGAAGGTCACGTCTGCATTCACTTTCACCTTCACCTCGCCTACACTACTACTACTACGCCTGCAGCAGCAGTCCGCAGGTCAACGCAAGTGTATGTCGGCTCACCCTGCGCGGCGGCGACGCTGAGCACGGTGCGGCCGTCGGCGTCCATGTTGTCGACGCAGGCGCCCCAGAACAGCAGCAGGCGCAGCGCGCGCGCGTGGCCCGCCGCCGCCGCCGCCCACAGCGCGGTGCGCCCCGCTGCGTCCACCGCTTCCACGTCCGCCTCCGCTTCCAGTAACAGCTCGCAGATCTCACTGCACACACATACGTACCGTTGACAGACCTCAATGTTTCACTTCATAGGGCATCGATACCCTAAACATCGCGGATATTTTCAATGATAAAGAATTATTTTCTACCAGGGAAATATACATATATACAATATACCAGTGAATACCGCATAGAAAGAATTAACATAATATTGTCCTATGTTTACGCGACTGTTATACATTGAAATTAAACACTTTATACGGATTTTGTCGCGTTGTTTATTTTACTTTATAACACTGTTATTACATAATTTTGAAACTCTAACACTACTATTATTGAACTTTACTACTATTTAAGCTATATATTTTTAATTAAAATTATTTATGTTTAAGTTTACACTTTGCTCCCCGTGAACATGGCTGCTGTAAAGCAACCGAAACGTCGGAAAAATAAACAACGCGACAAAATCCGTATAAAGTGTTTAATTTCAATAGAAAGGATTAATTTTCATAGCTTAGTTAAATGATGTAATACATATACATACACGTTCGTATGTTCACTAAAAGAAGAAAACATGGATTGCGAGCGAAATGCGAAAGAGATAAAAAGAGAAAAAAAATTGTGTGAAAACCACATCACATTGTATAAAAACAATACACTAAGTGCCTGTTCCACAAGTTCCAAATAGCATTTATCTATAAATAACAGTCCCGCCATCTCTCTTCTTATACCTAACAAGAGAGAGACAGCATGTGATTTATCTTTCGGATAACTTTGATAAGTGTGAAACTGGTCATAAATCATATTTACTAAAGAATAATAAAAAAAAATATTCTACTCACGTGTGCCCTTCAAAAGCAGCTACAAGCAGAGGAGTAGCATTATCCCGATCGGCCCGCGACACGTCAGCGCCGCGCTCCAGCAACAGCGCTGCGCACGCGCAACCGCTCGCGCACAGCGACGCCACCGATAGCGCCGTTCGACCTACCGCACACACATACCGTATCATTATTATACTGTTATGATAGCAACAAACTACACGTCCTTCCTGATAGCCAGCAATTAGAATAAACGTTGGATGCTTGCAACACCAAAGGTCTTAAACAGGTAAAAGATGGAAAGAATCATGGAATTTCGCATACACTTTGTCAGGGGTACAAAAAAGACATAGGATACCTTTCATCTAAAAAAGTTCTGTTATTTTTTTTTTTTTTTTGAACCTGGTAAATCCTTTATGGATACCCCTTCCCCCGGGGGGGGTATCCATAAAGGGAGAGCGAGGGGATTGTTCTCCCTGACCCTCTCCGCGGCCTCCTTCTGCGCCATGACAGTCACAGAAGGAGACCACTGCCTGCCACGACCTCTCGCCGCCGAGCATGGCGTTGATCACGCTCGGCAGGGAGAGATCCCCGCCTATTACGGCCGAAAGCGTGTGCCGCTGAGGCCCCCACGCGGCACACGCCTCCAACGTGTGGAACGCCGTGTCTTCCGGCGCCCCACACTCGTGGCAGACCGGGGTCGCCTCCCGTCTCGCGATCTGGTACAAATACTTTCCGAAGCATCCGTGCCCGGAAAGCACCTGCACCAGTCGGATGGTCAGCGACCCGAATCGCCGCCCTAGCCACCCCCGAAGGACCGAGCGAATGGCCTCCACCGTCCACTAGCCCGGGACCGGTGGAGCCAGGTCCTCCGCCCACCGCCTCAGCAGGGCGGCCCGCGCCTGTCGCCGCATGCGTGCGACCTCCTCCCACCCCGGGGGCTCCCCGCGGGACCTCCTCGCCGTCACGAAGTGGTAAACTTCGGCGAGGATCTCCGCTTGTAGCTCCCAGGGGGGGTCACTGGCCAGCACGCACGCAGCTGTCCAGGACACCGTCCGGTAACCACGTATGGCCCTCGTCGCGACGACCCGCTGCGGACGTCGCAGCAGGGACTTATTGTCGCGACTGAGGGCGTCCCCGCCCAGACCGGTGCCCCGTAAAGGGCCATACTCCGGATCACTCCGGAGTACAGTCGGCGACATGTGGCGCTCGGGCCACCCACGTTGGGCAGCAGCCTCCCCAGGGCGGCCGTCGCTCCCAGGACTTTTGGAGATAACTGGGTGAAGTGTGCCCCAAAAGTCCACTTCCGTCCAGGATGAGACCCAAATACCTCATTTGGGTCCCAAGCCGGACCAGGACCCCGTCCAGGGCCACTCGCGTACCTGGAGGAGGTCCCCCCCGAGGCCCATGAAACAATAGGGCCTCAGTTTTGGAGAGAGCAACCTCCAATCCCAGGGCGCGGATACGGTCAACCACTAGGGCAGCGCCCACCTCAGCCAACCGCACCGCCTCCCCGAGGTTCCTCCCCTTGACTACGACCAGGGTGTCATCAGCGTAGCACGCCACCCGCATACTCGCGGGAAGTGTGCCCCGAAGCACCCAGTCGTAGCCAACGTTCCACAGGAGCGGTCCCAGTACCGACCCCTGTGGAACCCCGCAGGATACGCGACGGCGCCTCAGACCGTCGCGTCCCTCCACCAGGATCTCGTGGTCCTGGAGTTTATTGATCTAACCTAACCTACATTTACACAAGCGAAGCAGCAAAGTCTAGTCGTAGATACAATCTCGTGATCTCTACTCACCATCTTCATCTGCATGGTCGATCTTAGCTCCAGCATCCAGTAATGCCCTCACTATCTCCGCGTGTCCCATGTATGCTGCTGCTATAAGCGGTGTTCGGCCTTCAGCATCGGCTTTATCAGGGTCTGCGCCAGCGGCCAGGAGGCGGGAGACCACGGCTTCGTGACCTGACCATGCTGCCGCTCTGTAGAGAAAATAAAATATTAAGGAAAAAAAATTTATTCTTGCTCTTAACTAAATGTTATTACTCAATCCAAGAATATTTTGATGTTATAATCTCAGTTGCTTGATTTAATATTTCATAATTGTTTAATTAAGATGTATACCTTTTTTATGTTAACGGATATTGACCATGTTTAGCGAATAAATTTGATTTGATTTGAAACATATCAATCAAGTCTCTTTCTAGTCTTTAATTCATTCTATGTTACACTAACGTGTATGGAATTAAGGCTTTTAGCTAAATCATTTATGGGAGGTCTCATACATGGGTACACCTGTGTTTTTTGATTAAAGAGAGCTCTATGCATAGAATAAAGCTATTAATTTGATACATTTTTCGATACGTCTATTCTTCAATAACTCTTATAAGTTAAACTTTCTGCAAAATGTTTCAGATATAATTAGAGAATATTTAATTCTTAATTCTTTATTAATGAATTTTTATATTCGTCTAGTGTTTTGACGTGTACAAATCTGTAGACCCGATCGGCGTTAGCGGCATTTGAGAGGTTAATGACACTTATCGAAATTTCAACTTATGAGTTCTATAAATGCATATGGAGTAGTCGACCTAGATCTATATAAATGCAAGATTAATATTTAGTCTCAATAGACTAAATGCGACTCTATAGTCGCAGCGGCACAGCGGCGGCCAGACACAACAGATTTTTAATTATGTTTGGTATTCTAAGAGTTGACAGATGAAATATACAGGGTGTCCGGTAATTAATGGATAACTTTGAAATGTCTTACAGTAGAACTGAAGGACGTTAAGAAAAAATGAAAAAGAATAATAATAAAAAATTTAAAAAAACATTAAGAAGTGCAAGCTATATTAGCATAGCATACTTTTGACTGTCTATCTATTAGCATAATTAGTGTTTAATAATAAAACAACAAAAAACCGATGGATTTCATTCATTTATGGTAGTAGTATACAAGAAAGTTAAACATGGTAATTAAAAAAAAAACACATATCTCAGGTAGTAGTTAGGAATGGTTTTTGTCATATTTTTTTCTGAACGGCCATCAATTCCACTATAAGACATTTCCAGGTTATCCATTAATTACCGGACACCCTGTATAATTTAGATTTTGAGAAAGACAATTTTTGGATTAGGAACCTTTTCTAAACACTAGAAACATTCAAACAACGAACTCATTACACCCAGATTCGAAACAACCATTTTTCGATTACACAACACTCAGCACAGTCTGCCACTGTGTGTTGTCTGATCCACATGGCGAGTCTCTGACCAACATTCAATTAATTAGTAATTACATTAATCAAATTACATAGTTAACAAACAATTGGTTGCAAGCCTATAGTTGAACGGTCATATATATTATATATGACCTCGATGGCGTAGTGGTTAGTGTAACCGACTGCCACGCCTGAGGTCGCGGGTTCGATTCCCGCACAAGACAAATATTTGTGTGCATGAACATGGATGTTTGTCTTGGTCTGAGTGTTTCTATGTATAATTGTATGTATTTACAAAAAAAAGTATATATGTATGTTTATCCATTGTCTAGTACCCATAGTACAAGCTCTGCTTAGTTTGGACTAGATAGTGTTGTGTGTATTTGGTAGAATATTATGTATTAGAATATTATAGTTTTTATTTAGGCGAGTGAAGCTACATACGCAAGTGATATTTACCTCAAAGCTGTTCTGTTGTCGGCGTCTACGCAATCAACGTCACATCCAAACTCCAGTAGCACTTCTACTACCTGAAACAATACATAACAAAAACTTTAATTTTTATTGTCGTTTTGTGGGTGTATTATTGCACATATACATAGTAGTTAAATGTTGTTGTAATGGTGTATTGAGATAAATTTAACCTCACATTTAGAGTTTATTATAATTATACAAGTAGACAATAAAATTAAAAACGGGTTTTTTTAAAGTACATTTGGATCCGTTGAGGATCATGTTTTCACGTATGAAAGTATAGTATACGAGCCTTTGCCCTCTGCTTCGCCTGCTTGATACCCTATAATGTATCACAAGCAGACATGAGTTTATTTGTGTGCTAAATTCGTTTAATGGTTTACATGATTTGTATAAAAGATGACCAAGTTATAATATAACATAGGATTCTATCTCTCTCACGATGTGATGTTGTAGGAGTCACGCGGGCGAAGTTGTTGTGCAGTATTCAGTGGATTATAAAGTTACAACATAATATTATAAACTTAGGTGTTAGATTATGAACGAACGTTTATTGTGTCCTTTTTTATTCATGTGTGAATATGTATGAATATTTTAAGTTTCTCATAGATTTAGCTATATAACAATGTAATAATATTACATTCTACTGCTATTCATTGTTTCGGATAAAATGAGATTACTTATTTAGGTCATAAAATCATGTCGGATGTTGGATTCCAGATATTAAAGAATATCTTGTATGTGACATTATGAACAATGATTATTATTATAAATTGCATGTATATTTTTATTTTATAGAACTACTGTATTATGATCATTACATCGATTAAATAATGAATGTTTTTTTTTTATTATAGGACATTTATGCACTATTATTATAATAGTGGTTTCATAGCAAGATTGAGATTATTTAAAAAGATTATAAGTAATTTGATTAACTTAGTATTATTATTAAATTTTACAGCTAAGCTAGAATACTTGTGTTCTCCGGCGACAAGGCGGACAGGGTAGCAGATAAACTTCGGTCCCTGTTCTCGCCTGAGGAGGTCAAGATCACCCGCCCGGTGAAGTCCGCAGAAATGCGAGTAACCGGGCTGGACGACTCGGCCTCCTCCGAGGATGTCGCCGCTGCGGTGGCACAAGCCGGAGCCTGCCCTCAGGCGCAGGTCAAGGTGGGGGATATGCGCCGCGGCAATGGTGGTCTGTGCACGGTGGTGGTGCACTGCCCCATCGCCGCGGCGAAGAAGGTGGCGGCCAGCCGTTTGCTGGTCGGGATGGTTTCGGCTCAGGTGAATCTCCTGGAGCCAAGGCCTAGGCGGTGCTACCGCTGCCTCGAACCGGGGCACGTGAGGCAGCAATGCACCGCCGAAACTGACCGCAGCGATCTCTGCTATCGCTGCGGTCAGCCCGGCCACAAGGCCGCCGCCTGCTCCGCCGCAAAACCTTCCTGCAGCCACTGTTCTGCTGCAGAAAAGCCGGCGGAGCACCGGATGGGGAGAAAATCTTGCTCCCCACCGAAACGACGTAGGGCCAGAGGGGCGGTCGCCGGGACTCCGGCCACCCCGGCCCCGTCCCAAGCAGGGAGCAGTACGGAGGCGATGGACACGTAATTAATTATGGCCCATCGCCTCCTACAGGTGAATATTAACCACTCCGCCAGGGCGCAGGATATTTTGCTGCAGCACATGGCGGAGTGGTCAATAGACATCGCCGTGGTCGCCGAGCCTTACTGCGTCCCCAGCCGACACAACTGGTTTGGGGGCCTAGGAGGCTCGGTGGCCATTGTTTCGTCCAGACCCTCGCTCCTGGTGATGACAGACAGGGGCGAGGGATATATATGTGTTGATTGGGAGGGAACCGTCCTGATCGGGGTGTACTTTTCTCCGAACCGGCGCCTCGCCGAGTTTGAGCAATTTTTGGGCGCGGTGGGGGCCGTTATTAATCGGTACCCATCGCGTCCGGTCGTGGTGGCAGGGGACTTCAATGCCAAATCAACGGCTTGGGGATCCCCTGTCACCGACGCTCGCGGCGACGCGCTGGAGGAGTGGGCGATTGCGACCGGTCTCGTGGTTCTTAACCGGGGATCGGTCGCCACGTGCGTGCGCTGGCAGGGCGAGTCCATTGTGGACATTTCGTTCGCAAGCCCTGCCGTAGCGCGCCGCGTCCGGGACTGGCAAGTGCTGGTCGAGGCGGAGTCTCTGTCGGACCACCGTTACGTGCGGTTCGACATCTCCGCCTCGCCGGCGATCCCGGACGATCGCCCGAGGAGAGTGCACACCCCGTCGTCCCCACGATGGGCGTTGAAACATCTCAACGTAGACGTGCTGGTGGAAGCCTCCATCGTCCAGGCCTGGACCCCGATGGGCGAAGGGCCTGTGGAGGTTGAGCTAGAGGCGGAGTGGTTCCGGGGCGCGATGACGCGGATTTGCGACGCGTCGATGCCCCGGGCTAGTGCTCAACCTCCGAGGCGTCAGGTGTACTGGTGGTCTGACGAAATCAGTCAAAAACGCGCCGCGTGCATTGCGGCGCGTCGCCAGTACACTAGGTACCGCCGACGCAGGCGGTACCGTGACCTGACCGTGGAGGCACGGCTGCGGAGCGCGTATAAATAGCGGAAGTACGCCCTGCAGTCCGCCATCAGCGAGGCCAAAGCCCAAAGATGGGAAGAGTTCCTGGGGACTCTCGAGGCAGATCGGTGGGGCCGCCCGTACAAGACGGTCAGGGGCAAGTTGCGCCCCTGGGCCCCACCGGTCACCGAGAGTCTCCAGCCCCGGCAATTAGAGGAGGTGGTCTCCGCTCTCTTTCCTTCGAGAGCGGAGTACACGCCTCCCGAAATGGCGCCACCCGATATTGAGGAGGGCGGAGCCGATGCCGGGGCGCCAGAGGTAACAATGGCGGAGCTCGGCGCGGCAATGGTTCGGCTCCGCTGGTTTCGGCTCGGCAAAAACATCGCCCCGGGGCCGGACGGAATTCCTGGCCGCGCCTGGGTTTTGGCCTACGACGCCCTAGGGGACCAGCTCCTCAGGCTGTTTAGCGCCTGTTTGGAGTCGGGACGGTTCCCTGCCATGTGGAAGACGGGTAAGCTGGTCCTCCTGAGAAAGGAGGGCCGCCCCGCGGACTCTCCCTCCGCGTACCGCCCCATAGTGCTGTTGGATGAGGTGGGCAAGCTCTTTGAGCGTGTACTGGTTGCCCGCCTCTCCAGGCACCTGGTGCGGGTGAGCCCCAACTTGTCCGAACGGCAGTTCAGATTCCGAGAGGGCCGATCGACGATTGACGCGATCAGTCGCGTCAAGGCCCTCTCGAATGAGGCGGTCGCCTCGCGCGGGGTGGTGTTGGCGGTGTCCTTGGACATCGCCAACGCGTTCAACACCCTGCCGTGGGCGACTATTAGGGAGGCGCTCCGATTTCATGGGGTGCCTCCCTATCTAAGCCGAATAGTCGGGGACTACGTGCACCAGAGGAGTGTGTTCTGTGTGGGGCGGAACGGAGAGACGTTCCGGAGGGAGGTGTCGTGCGGTGTTCCGCAGGGTTCCGTTCTTGGACCGATCCTGTGGAACATCGGCTACGACTGGGTGCTGCGGGGCGCCCTACCCCCGGGCGTCGGCGTAACTTGTTACGCCGACGACACGCTGGTCACGGGCCGGGGAGAGGATTACGGGGCAGCTGCCCGTCTTGCCACGGCAGGGGTGGCCCTGGTAGTCGGTAGAATTAGGATGTTGGGACTGGAGGTGGCGCTGGAAAAGTCCGAGGCGCCGCCACCAGATGCCCACATCATAGTTGGAGGGGTTCGCATCGAGGTGGAGCCGAGTATGAAATACTTAGGGCTCCACCTCGACGGCCGCTGGAACTTTCGCGTCCATTTTAGCCGCCTGGCCCCCCGGCTGATGTCGGCGGCGGGAGTGCTTAGCTCTCTGCTGCCGAATATCGGGCGGCCGAGTGTCGTCTGCCGCCGCCTCTATTTAGGGGTGGTGCGGTCGATGGCCCTTTACGGGTCGCCCATTTGGGCCGGCGCCCTCAATCGCCGAGACATCGCCTTCCTGAGGAAACCTCAGAGGGCGATGGCGATCAGGGTGTCGCGGGCGTACCGCACCGTCTCCTTTAAGGCGGCATGCGTCCTGGCTGCATCGCCGCCCTGGGATTTGGAGGCGGAGGTCCAAGCGTCGGTGTATCACTGGCGCGCGGACCTCCGGCTCCATGGTGAGGTACCAACTCACGGGGCGGTGGAGACGCGAAGGTCCCAGGCTCGACTGGTCCTCGAGGCCAAGTGGGAGGAAAGGCTGGCCCAGCCCCGCTACGGGGTGAGGACAGTCGAGGCTGTCCGTCCGGTGCTAAGGCAGTGGACGGACAGACGGCGCGGACCGCTCACCTACCGGCTTACTCAGGTGCTCTCCGGACACGGCTGTTTCGGAGAGTACCTGTGCAAGATAGCCGGTAAGGAGCCGACAACCAGGTGTCACCACTGCGAGGAGTGCGACCGGGACACGGCGCAGCACACGCTGGAGGAGTGTCCGGCGTGGGCCGAGGAGCGCTGTGCCCTGGTCGCCGTGATTGACCCCGACCTCTCGTTGCCGACCGTCATATCCATGATGGTCGGCGACGACAGGTGCTGGAGCGCAATGAGGTCCTTCTGCGAGGCTGTCATCTCGCAGAAGGAGGCGGCGGAGCGGGGGCGTGAGGAAGATCCTTACGCCCCGGACATCCGCCGCCGGAGGAGGGGGCGCAGGAGACGCGCTTATGTCGCTCTCCTGCCCCCCCACCTAAGGGTTCTGGGTGGCAAGGCCTCAGGGGACCCTGCCACCCGTGAGTAAGAACCCATAGAGGGCGCGCGCGGTGTTCCCGCGCGCCTTCTTACGTCGAAAAGGGAGAGCAATGAAATGCTCTCCCCCCGGGGACGAGAGGAGGTCGGGTTCAATTGACCCGGCCGGCACCCACACGGGGGGGCCTGCTATGGATGTATCTTTTTAGACTCCCAACTGGCCCCTCCATTGGGTGAGAGAGGGAACACCCCAGGTTTTTTTAGTGGGTATACCAGCACTCGGCTGGTGAGTCCCACACGCCCCGCCGGTGCCGTCCCCTAGCCGGCGGGTAGTGCATCAAGCATTTTTTCCTGGGTATCAAAAAAAAAACAAAAAACTTGTGTTACAAGTAGGTTTACATTGGGTAAGATTCGACCCACTGATATCCGTGGGTCGAATCTCCGTCACAAGTTCTATACTTTATCCACTGGACTACTGTTTCATAGAGTAGTATATCAGTGACATTCCTACCTCGGTATGTCCAGCCCAGGCGGCAGCACGCAGCGGGCTCCAGCCGTCCGCGTCGGCGGCGTCAGCGCGCGCGCCGGCGCGCAGCAGCGCCGCCGCCGCGTGCGCCCGGCCCGCGCGCGCCGCGCTGTGCAGTGCCGTGCCGCCGCTCGCGTCCGTCGCCTCCACCAGCGACGGGTAGCGCTGCACAACACAACAATATTCATGTTAGGACTTACCCACAGACAAAGTAACACATAAATCAGTGAGACTTTGTTTAGATGCAATGTCAGGTCATGACCATCAAATCATGAACTGCATCCTTGCGAAGATATTTCTCAACGTTTCTTCTTTTAATAAAAACAACAATAGCTACTGTTATTAAACACTCCATAGTTCCATATGTAGGTACATAGATTGTATTGGACCATGGCGTCTCCTACTCAGCGCTACATTTAGCACGTAGACTGCTTCTGCACTACCAGCCACATAGGTTAATACACAGTGTAATTCGAATGTAACATTCCTAGAAACCCCTAGACAAAAATCTACATAAGGCAATTATACACAGATTATACATTCCACATTTCGACGGTGCAATATCAATATCTAATAACTACAAAACCATGATGTTACCGAGCGCGAAAAAAAAACGCTCATTTCTATACTTTTTAATATTGGAATCACAAAGTTAACTATATATATTTTTTAAATAGTAGGAACCGCTTGTGCTGCTGATAATGATTGCAATCAAATATTTCAGGTTAGGGATATAAATTCAGACAAAATATGTGTAGCGACTACATTATTACACGTGTTCCGATAGAGCACATCTTAAGATAAGTTAAAATGCACACGCATGCAAATGTATACACGCGCCACACTAGTATATAAGCTTTACTTTTACTGAAATTAAACAGACTATAACACCATCTGAGTCTCGTTATACTTATTGCCAAAACGTAGGTAAAGTGGTGACCCGACGACGCTACGATTCTGGCTCTACAAGTGGACTTCGCAACAAGAAAATAAACAACATGAACCAACCAACTTGCAAATCAAGCTACGGCCATCAAGAAACATTGGAAGTAGCGGCTGGTACCACCAGCTTATCCCGTATTCCGGAGTTTTGGAGGAATCAACCTAAATTATGGTTTACACAACTGGAAGCCATATTAGCACCACAAAAACAAGGCGACGATTATAAATATTTTACGGTTATAGCAAAGCTGTCTAAGGAAGAAATACTACAGGTTAGTGACCTCATTACCTCTCCACCATCCACAGAAAAGTATAAGGCCATCAAGGAGCGCTTAATTAATTGCTATGAGGAGTCAGAACAGCGCCAATTTCAAAAATTATTGACTGAAATGGACCTCGGCGATCAAAAACCATCACAACTTTTACGCAAGATGCAAGTTCTTGGAAAAGGAAAAATGGGTGACAAAACCATCAAGCTGCTATGGTTGCAACTTTTACCACCATCAGTTACTACAGTCCTAGCAGTTACAGAAGACATGGATATCGACAAGATGAGCCAGATCGCTGACAAAATTATAACAAACTCAAAACTTACCGAGGTATCAGCTGTAAACGAAAACATAGACAAAACTGATGAAGGGGCAATGGCATGCGTATTAACACAGTTAGCAAAAATACAATTGGAATTAAGTGCAATTCAGCGTGATCACAAAGACCATCGACGCAGCACTCAAAGATATTTTAATCGTCAGCAATTCCCATTGAGGTGAAGTTCAAGAGCAAACAGTCGGGAAAGAAAACAATATTGTTTTTATCATTATAAATACGGAAAATATGCAAGAAATTGTATTGAACCATGTGATTGGCAACAAAAATTTAACTCAAGAGACCAGGGAAACTAATCAAAGCGCAGACTACGGCGGATCTCTGTGCTATTCACCCGTCCAACCGCCTCACTGTTACCGACCGAAAAAGTGGTATGAGATTTTTAATTGACACGGGAGCAAATATTTCAGTTATCGGCAAGACACAGAGACATTCATTTACACAAAATGAACAATATACACTTTATGCTGCTAATGGTACAAAAATCTAGACTTATGGCGAAAAAACTCTTACTTTAAACTTGGGATTACGGAGATGTTTTTCATGGAATTTCGTCGTCGCTGATGTGACGCAACCAATTATAGGAGCATATTTTTTAGAGCATTATAAGCTATTAGTCGACATAGCTGGTCGAAGACTTATTGACAGAGTAACTAAGCTTACAACGCCTGCAACCCTGATCAAATCGACGCAGCAAACAATTCGCACTATTGACATCGGAATGAATCCTCGCATAACTCAATTCTTAAAAAAATATGAGGACATTACGAAGCCTTCCTCCATGCGCACTACTCCAAAACACAAGATTGAGCACCATATTATTACTAAAGGACCACCCGTATCTGCACGTGCCAGACCATTGCGTCCTGACAAATATCACATCGCTAAAAAAGAATTTCAAAGTATGATGGAACAGGGCATTTGTCGCCCTTCTGATAGCCCATGGGCTAGCCCTTTACACATGGTCAAGTAAAAGAATGGTTAATGGAGACAATGTGGCGATTACGGAATGCTCAAGGTCATGGACAAGAGAATGAAACAAATTGCAAGAAACAGTCAGCATAAGTGCATTGGATAACCACTCACGAAGTACCTTGACCTAGGCTACGCACCGTCACAACAAGCGTCAGCACATATTTTTACTCGACTATTTTTCGGAATCAGCTATGTATTATGTCATTAAGCGTACGTTTGAGATTGTATCTATAACTAGAAATTGTAATAGTTAAGTAGGAATTGTAATAATTTTTTTCATTTTTAAAGGGCGGTGTATATTTAGAGACTACATTATTACACGTATTCCGATAGAGCACATCTTAAGATAAGTTAAAATGCACACGCATGCAAATATATACACGCGCCACACTAGTATATAAGCTTTACTTTTACTGAAATTAAACAGACTATAACACCATCGGAGTCTCGTTATACTTATTGGCCAAAATGTAGGCAAAAATGCAATAAAGTGAAAACCGCTAAAATGTAAGTTATGAGATATTGATACTTCACCGTCGATTTCATCTGCTATAATTTAACAAGATGCAACCCTATTGCTATCCACCAAAAAACAGTTTTAAACTCCGAGCTACTACATATTTATATTTACTTAGCAGAAACAACTAATAACATGTCACCTGATTCAGGAACTATAACCGTGATAACATACATGACAGTCGCATTCAAAAGAGTTGCCTAATATCTTCTCCCTAGCCTTTATTATTCCCATGTCACTAGGGATCGACTTTTCTGGTCTAACCGGATTTGACTGGATATCAGTTTTTACAAGGAGCGGCTGCCACCTGACCTCCGCAACCCGAAGGCTAACGATACCCTAAGGCTAGATCAGTGTCAGTATATTATAGGGCACTGACTTCCCAATAACGACTCCCACAGATGTTTATGGCAGCCGGGACCGACGGCTTAACGTGCTGTCCGAGGCACGGAGCAGGCGATAATTGTCAATCAATACGCACATAATTTCGAAAAGTCATATTACTTCCTAAAGTCAAAGGTGCGCGACGTGGGTTCGAACCCCAGATCCTCTGCATTGATTGATTTCTGTTTTTACAGTTTACTAAAAAAATGTATCACTAGTTTGTAGCTTGTGTTTGAAATGGCGTCACGATGGTAATGCGATGGCTATGGTTGGAATCCACTACCTCTCGAAAGCGAATCTAATACTTTGTCCATCCCTCAGTAAAAATAATAATTAAAAAAAAAAAATTTTTCCTTTGAAAAAATCTTTCAACTTTTGAATCAATTTATGCAATGCCGAGCTTTAAATCAAAATTTCTTCTATAAATATAACATTATTACACATGACAAAGTTCTTACCTTGAGTAAAGCAGCCAGTGCCTCCTCATCACCTTTCGTGGCGAGCTCGTGAACTGCGTTAGGGTCTAGAGGTGTAGTATCTTCTTGTTCCTCGGCAGTTTCCTTGTTATCCTCGCTCTCCAGGGGCTGTTCTGACGTTAACTGTGGATAATGGTGCCAATTCTGTTGTAATTTTCACTTAATTAAAATAAGGCAAAAATTCTCTAATTTTAGTTAAGAGATTTCGTGTACGGCATTCTGCTGATTAAACAGTAGAATTTTTAATATGTATACATATTAAAAATTCCACTGTTTAAGCTTCAACTACCAAACCTCTAGGAAAACTAAACTTCATATCATGTTTCCATATGTCATCTAATATTAGTTTGATATTTCTAATTTTAGATCTTTTTTGACGTTTAAGCCGTACGTACAGCAGAATGCAGAAAGGACTAAGTTGAGTAACTAAACCAATTTTAATCCTGTCGAACTAAAATAAGTTTAGTCCTATCAATTTTAACGATTTCAGAATACGAAAAGTCGTTTGACAGGAATAAACTAAATTTTAGTGATTTTTAGTTAATTTAAGAGAATTTTGTGTCAACAGAATTGGCACCATTACCAAACTATATTTAACATACATAATTCACAACCCTATACAGTCGATTCTCTATTCTAAACAGATTCCACTATCAATATACTTGTAATTGAGGTACGGCAATACCTCATCAGAAGATCTTTGAATAATATATACTTCTGCAAGTAAAAATGAAAAATTAGCAGTTAGGAGAAATGGGAGATATGGCATTTGGCGCTAGCGTATGCGTAACGTAGCTATGGAGTAAACACTCAATTTTTTTTTTTACATCACTGCTTTAAATGTATCGCAAGTGAGTAACAACACGCAAGACTGACTTTTCTTAATTACGAGTATATGCGTTTAAAATAATAAATGATTTATCACTATAATGATGAAGAAGACCTGCATATCTGAGAGTTCTACATAATAATCTCGTTGATATGTGAAGTCTACCAACCCGCAATGGGCCAGCGTAGTAGACTATAATTATTTTTTTTTGATATTCAGGAACAATGCTTGATGCACTATCCGCCGGCTAGGGGACGGCACCGGCGGGGCGTGTGGGACTCACCAGCCGAGCGCTGGTATACCCACTAAAAAACCTGGGGTGTTCCCTCTCTCACCCAATGGTTCAGTTGGGAGTCTAAAAGATTCATCCATAACAGGCTCCCCCGTGTGGGTGCCAGCCGGGTCAATCGGGCCCGACCTCCTCTCGTCCCCGGGGAAGAGCAATTCACTGCTCTCCTCTTTCGACGTTAGAAGGCGCTGGTCCGCTGTAACTGCAAACTACCTCATGTCCTAAAGAGCAGTAGATGTCTGGGTACAATTAGGCAGCTTACTAACTGACTCAAGGTGCCGCTAATGTTGACAACAGGACTTATAATAATATCAGCCCTGTATTAAACTGTCTCACTGATGGGCATGGGCCTCTTCTCAGTGTGAGAAAGGTGAGGCCATAGTCTACACGCTGGCCCAGTGCGGGTTGGCAGTCTTCACATTTCAAGATCATTATGGTAAACTCTCAGACATGGAGGTTTCCTCATGATGTTATCCTTCATCGTTAAAGCAAGCGATAATTAACTATTTAATACTTAACGTCGAAAGTCAGGGATCTAACTCGAGACCTCTGCGTGGCAGTCCAACGGTCTCCCACTAGGCTGTCGCTGCCGTTCAACAGGACTTACCAGTATGTGTTCTCGTGCTGCCTCAGGCGGTACGGAGTCAGCCCTGCTCAGTTCAATGAGGGCTCTAAGTACGCGGCGGTCACGTGGCCACCTCGTGGCTGTCTCGCCTGCGATCAGTTCTGGCATTATAGCCTCAAGAGGCGTTGGGTCTACTGTGGACAAAGAAGAACGTCATACAATTTGATATTCCTAAAATTATTGTCTTGTTACAATCGATATACTGTAGGAAACCCAGATAAAACATTTCGTGCAGTTATTAAGAGTTTCCTCACTAGAACCCAAATAACACTTAGCTCGAATAAGTAAATCAAGCTACAACCTCACGTTTTGCCATAATTATGTATAACTAGCATAAAACATAATAAACAATACTTTGTTTTTCCTAATGAAAGGTAGCCTATGTCCTTTTACGTAACCCTGACAACGTGTATGCGAAATTTCATCATGATCGGTCAACAGTTAAGGCGTGAAAGCGTTACAAACAAACAAACTCACTTCCGCATTTATAATATTAGTTAGGATTATGATAACACTTGCATAAGAGGACAAATAAATCAAGTTATAAATTATCACCAATATTTAGGTTTATATGTATAAAAAATTATCAATTGGAGTACGGTGTCTGAAATTACGTCTAATAGACCGGAATAAGGTCCTATAACATGGGACCGAATAACCAAGCTGGCGAAATATGTCTGTAATACAACTCTGCCTACCCCTCTGGAGATATAGAGGCGAGTATTTACAAAGTTAACATAGACTTACCCTTGACACTATTGTAGTGATAATATGAACTGTATACCCACTCCTTTTTATCAACATTGATTACAACATTCCTATACATTGTGTATTTATATTGCAATAACTAGAGTCACAAAAACCTTTTCACTATCACACACAATTATTTTGTTCTTTTATGTCACTTCGTGGCTGTCATAAAAATCCTTTTCAGAACAATCACAAACAATTATTTTGTTCTTTTATGTCACTTCTGTGGCTCATTTCTTTGAAGTTTATTATCTTACAGTCTACAGAAAAGACGTATTCTACTGTACCGTCCTTTCTGTTAACAGTTAATAACAATAATTTTATTATTTACTTTGTTTATTTAATACTTTGTACACTTCTTATTGAGTTGAGGGAAAGTTTGTCTTGTACGAGTTCAATATAATATTATGTATATTATGGAATGGCACCTCACACAAAATACTTATATAAAATGTATGACGTATATTGTATTCAATTTATGGGTTTATTCTGACCACGGTTTATTCTAACCAAGATATTTAACAAGAAAAGACTAATTTTCAAATACAAGTAATATAAAAAATTTAATGAAAATATTACTATTATCCTTTGTACATTAAGTCTTTTAATTTGACCACGTCTGTCTATAACACGCTATATAAAACACATTTCTTGAACACATCCTGTCCTATATTTTAGATATACTATATTGTTAATATATCACTTTAACACACTTAACGTTTGTTACAATTAATAAAATCACAATTCATTGACAATACAATGACCACCATAAACATGTATATCACGAATGTCTACAGGAAATACACTGAAACATATTCATTAGTTTTCCTAATAAACTAGTAATGACATATTGAACTTTATGCTCATACTGATAAGGCTCAAGCACTAATTGCTGCCAACTAATAATGTTTTTATTGGAATGTGTGTTTGTGTTACGGATTTTGTTTAATAAGGCAAACAAGAATTAATTTTTGGTTAGTTTTGTATTTCCTAAAATTTTTGGGGATATCTATCGTTTATGTAGTAACAAGGTAAATTATTACGATTTCACCTACGAATAAGTATTAAAATATACACGTAACTGTGTGGCATGGTGACACTTGCGTTAAATGGCGTGTTTGATTACTACTTCGGTTCTTTAATCGAAGCGTAATGTTATATGGAACAATCTTCCTAAAAAACAGGCTACTTGACAACAAATATTTTTCTAATCTAACTCAGAGATTCTTGTTACTTTGTGTCATTCTAATATTCCATTTCTATATAGCAACGATAGCCCAGTGGGAGACTGTTACATGCCACGCGGTGATGTCAAGTTCGATCACAAGGCACAGCCCTCTGAACTTTCGTAGTTATGTAACCTTTAAATAGATAATTATCGCTCGCTTTAATCGTACAGGAAAAATCTTGTCTGTGAGTTCTCCATAATGTGCTCGAAGGTATGTGGAGGGTAAGCCCAGTCCGTGCCCAGTATTAAGTATAAGAATAAGTATTCCTTATACATATTATATTATCTAGTACTGGCAAACTAAATAAAAATTTAAACAACATATACCAAAAGCACCCAAACCCAAAGTTATCTTTGATTGACACATTTTTTGCTCCGGTCCCTTATCCTGAAGTAACCGCTAATTATTCTGCTGTCGTGTAAAAATAATAAGGAGAACCAGAATTACAAGTAACTATATAAGGAAACAAAAAATAAAAATCTGCTTTAGACCTTGGTATATTTATCAATACACAACACACTCATTCGTTGATATGTTTTATGATTAATATATTTGAAACAAACCCACGAATATACGGCTAGTATGTACACAGGATGAGATAATAAAATTACGTATAATTGTTACAATTAATATGAAAAATAGTTAGGTCAGTTACATGTCCTGATAAAGGAAGTTATACCTAATGTCGTTAGGCATTTTGTATTGTGTTATCTCTGACGGAACGTCTAATCTTGAAGTTGATATTTTGATTGATATGTGTATATTGGCAGTGTATAGTATTGAATATCGTAGGTTCGAAACCCATACAAGACTAGAGTTTGTATGATCCACTAATGGCGTCGAATCTGGGTGTTATTTAAAACTCTCAACCATGCAGGTGCCTCAAGATGTTTCCCTTCACAATTGCAACGAGCGATTGCCAATTATTTCTTACATATTACTTCGAAAAGTCAGAGATGCCTTGGGATCGAAGTGCGTGGCAGTCCAACGGTCTCCCACTAACCTATATACTTATGTATGTATCGATGTTATATTAAGTACATTTTAATGGATAAAAGTGATAAATTACTCTTATACTATCAATCTATCGTTGTTCCATTTTTACAATATTTGGGGAGCGAAGAACCTACCACGCACCCTTGGATTGCTTTCTCGCATTTTGTTCAGGCTATATTACAGAATTATTTTGACAAGAAATTCTTAATAACAACGGTGAGTTTACAAATGTATCCGATCCGAAAGTTACTCTTCATATTAAATGGCGATGCGCTACTGACAATGTCCCATTACACAAACCCAAGAACATTTTGTCAGACAAGGGCATCAAATATCGGCACCTTAACGCTGTATATTTCTATGCCAGGACCTACAAAGCAATAATTTTTTTAACCTAGCACACGGGCACTGGTAGTTTCAGACGAAGAGAGTGCGAGACAGGGCTATACGTTACTAGCCCTATCTTTTTCTGGTCAGCACACAAAATATTTACAAAAAGAATGAAACTGTGCAGCATATTATTGTGAATAGCAGTATTATTGTAACCTTACTTTACGACGCCTTGGCTGGATTACTGCGACGCGTTGGCTGGATTGAGGATGGGTCTGATGGGATTGGCATATCCAAACCCTGAGGACTTCAGGCTTCTCCCTCTGAAGTGTACGCTACGACTGATGCAGTACATTCATAGGGAGATAGCTAAGGGATAAATCTTGGGGCTGACACAAAAGATCCCAATGGGTCGAAGTGTCGCCGGTCTGTGCTGACTGGCCCCCATACATAAGATAAGATAAGATAAGATAACCTTACTTTAAATTCTAAAGTAAGAAAACAACAATACTGCTATAAGATAAGAAATGGTGGCATGCTCACAGGTAAGTTTTGTGGTTAATTTCTCGGAATTGTATACCTATCATTTTTAAAGGAAATATAATTAGTAATATTTTTTCTTTGCATAAAGCGTCAATGTAAGTAGCGGTATTCTTACTCATTGTTATTACGCACGTGCTAATAACCTCATTAATCAATTGCCTCAAATATGGTAGCTAACGCTATTAAGAATATTTATACCATATCATATCACAAATAAGACTACTATGTTAGTTCTTTGATTAGATTATTATCAAAATTAATACGATCAAGGCATGGAATTATCTGCCAAGGCACGTGTTTCCTTCTTCCTTCAATCCTGGGTCCTTTAAGCGGGGCGTGAAAAAGCACCTTCTCAGGACGTCAAAGTAGAGACCTCAACATCGCCTCGGCTGCTATGAGGACGATGTGGAGGCCACTGCTCTTAGACCACACGACTACTTACCATCAGGCGGAGTGTAGTCATTCCGACGAGCAAAATAAAAAAAAAAATAAAAGAAAAAGTCCCTGGTTGAGCCAACAGTTAATGTTAACAGTCTATAGTGAGATTCTGAATTCGGATACCGGGTCTTTCAGAAAGTTATTGTTATTCATAATAGGGTAGCTGACTTACATTTTTATTATTTAATTCCAATAGTTACTTTGCCAAAACTTTACTGTACTCAAAAATAAACTAAATTGTATTCAAAAATAAATTAGATACAAGCATTTCAAATCTGGTAGTAAGGGTAATTGTCAAATGACACAAAAGCGATCCACAATACAGTGTGAACTAACCGCTAGTTATATGCAGCTGTCGGAGGGAGACAGCGAGATATCCCCACTACACCTCCACTTTTTCTTATAACCTAATTTAGAATTTTAATTACGCCTTTATATTTCAACCAATTTTGATATACTTTCCACAAAAAGATCTATTTTAATTGCAATTTGTCTTGGGTATAAAATAATACAACAGTAAACTTAGACAGCTGTTACTCTATTGTATCGCTAAAGAACAAACTAATGTAATTAGTATTGTACCCAAACAGAGGCAAGATTAGATGCTCATCTATGATTTCAATATTTGTCTTTCACTACACCTAAATGCTATACACGTGCAAAGTCCAATAAATATACATATAATTATTACTAATGATTTCCTCAAACTGCTCAACCGCCGGTACATATTGCTTATAAATATTATTATACAGGGAAACATATAATGCAAATTGCTATGTATACCTATATTTATATATTGTATTCTTTAATTAATTGTGTAAGCAAAGTATAGGTTTTATCAATTTCTGACCTACTTAGGGTACATGCACTTTGTATAGGTTGTCTATGTGCGTATTTGTGTAATACTATAAGTTATAGTATATAGATAGTAATGTATTTCTACTGTTTAAAAAATACTATTGACGCACAAATGTCTAAATAATGAATTTAAAGAACTCCTACTCGTAACAACTATTTGTGGGTCACAAAAAATTTAAAACAAATTACCTATACGTGACTTTTGACTGTTTCTATGCGGCTCTCAGGCAAGTCAAAAAATATTGAACGGATTTTCATGCACAACACCAAAAGATAAAGTAAATCATGAGCAAGATTTAGGTGTATAATTGGTTAAGGTTTTGTGTAAACAAGTTGAAATATAACGATGATTGTTGAAGATGTTTTGTCTCCACTCCGTATCACACTCGGTCCGGTGTGAGCCCAGGCTCAATCCTGGGAATATTACTATTTAGCATCATGGGTAACGAGTCAGTCCTCAAACGCTATAAATCATGCTATAAATGTTTACTCTGCGCTGATGACCTTAAAGTGATGTATGGAGTGGAAACAGTTGCTGATACAGAAACAATACAAGAGGATATCAAAACTCTTCTGCAGTGGAGTATTAACAATAAACATGCTTTTAACAATACAAAATCCTGCGTCATGTCCTTTAGTCGCGCACGAAACCCCTTGCATGTGCAACACTTCTTGGAATTCGAGCCGATAGCTCGCGTCAACTTAATTAAAGATTTGGGAGTACGTTTTTAAGGGTAAAAAACGGTTTATCTCGATTGCCGGCAAAACTACAAGTCCTATGGAAAAAGTTAAATGGCAAAGTTGTAAGTAATAAAAAAATCTACAACTTTTGTATTTTTTTTTTCACATAACCTCAAAATAAACGTGAAAATTCAAATAACCAAGTTTTTGGTTTTTTATATATGTTCAATAAAAATGTTTTCACGAAATTTAGTTAAAACTTACCTTTTTATGTCCCAAACACACTATAACTTTTTGATTTAAAATATCTATTTTTCGCCTTATTTTGACTTAATATTAAAAAGCACCCTAATTTTCAATCGAAAATTTTTCCGTCCAAATATCTGCCCTTTTAAAAAAGTCGGTGAGCTTTTTGTTCGTTAAAATATCTACTTTCTGATGATGTTAAAATATATACATTACTATGGTAAATTTTCTCAGAAAATGCAAGTAACGAAAAATACTCGAAATCGAATTTTCTTATTAATAATTATTTACAATTTTGAGCTATTTATTCAAATTTACACTTTAATTACTCGAAAAGCGTAAGATGCCATGATACATTGATAAAAAAACAATTGCAAATCGAAATATACTACTATAATAAACAACCAAATAAGTTAATAAAGTTAATATTTAAATTATATGCGTAGATGCCTATTTATTGTTATTTTAAGATAACTTATATATCTGAAAATTTTCAGTATTGGAGATACAGAGCAGTGATGTATATGACTGATAGTAAAAATGAATTTCTTTTAAAGTCACAATTCTCTTGGTAACTCAGTCTGCACGTGTATTTTTATGAACGATGTTATTCACTACACTACTTTGTTGAGACATAAAAGGTAAGTTTTCACCAAATAACGTGAATTTTTTTTTATAAAAGTAATAATAACCAAAATCTTGGTTTTGAATTTTTCACATAAATTTTGAGGTTATGAGAAAAATGTAAATACAAAAGTTGTAGATCTTTTTATTACCTACAACTTTGCCATTTAACTTTTTCCATAGGACTTGTAGTTTTGCCGGAAATCGATATAATCCGTGTTTTACCCTTAAAAACTCACCCCTTTCCACTTCCCGACCTCAGATCGCCCGTAAATTATTTTTCCTTTCATTTTTGTTATATTCTCTTCCTTTCCAATGGGTTTCATCCTACTATAATTTTTTTCACTGTATATCCTTTTCAAAAGCTTCAGCTCTGGTCTATATTTACCACTTCTATATCAAAATTAAAACAAATATGTTGAATACAGTTTTTTGGGACTAATCGCGGTTGACCAATTTATTTAATATTTATTTGTGTTGCATGTTGGTTAATTTTTAAGTTATTTAATTAGGTTATAAGTGAAAACTTGTAATTGGCCTTATTTATGTTATAAGTCTTTTTGTCATACTGTTTTAGCTGTAAGTTTTCCTATAAATAATAAAATAAAATAAAATTTGTTGTTGCATCTCAAGGGTTCTTACCATCTATTAAAATATTGTTTTACATATGCGAGATCGACTCAAAACTATACAACCTATGACACAACGACTAAATCTGGTGCAAGAACAGCAAAAAAAAATTCAACACAATTGCAGTTATTAATAACAAATAGTATGGATCAGATTTATATCGGCCATTACTATGAATGTGACATATCTAGTGTATATTATCATTGCTCGGTACGAATTAAGTTGCTACGGTCAGCGAAACCATAGTCGTTTTGACTGGTAGCATAGCCATTTTTTTTTTTTTGTAGTGTAGCAGTGTGGATATGTAAACTTTGGTAATGTAATCGCTGTGGAATTTACCGTTAAATGAAAGGCAAATTTATTTGATTTTACCATCCTTAGTCACATTTACGGCGCCGCGGCGTGTGCAGCGGCACGCTTTATCGCACGCGTAAACACAAACATAGGGCTATACACGATGTCGTTTATAGAGGTGCGGGGCGGCAGTGCGCCCGCGGCGGGTCGCCGAGCGT